>CM028133.1:573165000-573857500 GCA_016271365.2 Neoceratodus forsteri
TGATGGCCCATGTCCATTTCCAAACACAGGTTGCCGGTGTGGCGCGAGGTGTGGTGCCCAGCACCTCAACCCTCATCACCACTGGGCTGGCCCTATGAGTCACAAATTGGCAAACCATGCATGCCACTGCCAAGTGATCGTTATTGGGTATTCCATTCTGTGTCTGTCCTGCCGAGGGTTCTTGGGCCAAACAGCATGGCCTTGGTCTTGTTAGGGACAGTGTCAGTGGCTCAGTAGGTAGCACACTCACCTCTGAGGCCGAGAGATCAGAGGGCTGGGAGATCAGAGAGCTGTGGGTTCAGTTCCCACATCTGGCACTTGGGTTAATATCCCAGTACTGAAACTGTAGTGCAGCATGAGAGGGCGCTGCACTTATGAGGTGCCATCTTCGGATGAGACGCAAACCGAGGTCCCATCTGCCTGGATTGGTGGTAGTTCAGGTGGATGTTAAAGATCCCAAGGCACTTATCGAAAAGAGTAGGGAATTTCCGTGTCCTGGCCAAATTTCTCATTCACTAAAAATACTGCCAACAGCTTAATCTGGTTCAAGGTCAGTTGGCATTCATCTGTATCCCTCCCCGGTCGTGTCTGAAAATAGGCAGGATTTGTCTAGTGCACTTACCTGGTCAACAAAAACTAAATAAATAAATAAAAATATGTGCATGTTCTAGACAGATTGGACGCAAGGGGTTTACTGTAGCTGAGTTCACAGACTGATTACAGTTCCGTGACATGGGAAATAATGTCCCCCACCTCACCCAAGGGTCTTTCTAGTTGAGTAGGGTGTCTTCTGTTGGTGAATTGCAAGGTGTGGGAAAGTCCAAAAGATGAAAGGTGACACAGGGCTGTATTGGAGAAGCAGGGAAAAATTTAATAAAAAGGCAATTCAGTATGCTTGTTGAGTTTATGGTTGCTGAGGGAGTGAATTAGCTGAAGAAAGGGAATGAGGCTGTACCCATAAGCTAAACTGAACCTTAATTTGACTGTGCTGTTTCTTTCAGGAGAGTTCTTGTGATCCCTATACTCCATATCTGATGTGTACCTGGCAGAGGACATCATAGTTGTACAGCAAAGAAAGATATTCAGGCACTACATTTATTTATTTTATTTATTTATTAAATTTTGATAACTGGGTAAGTCTCATTGGGCCCTGAAGGTCCTTTTTTCAGGGGCGATCCAGGGATTACATGGAATAATACATGGGATTGCATACAGCACAAGTTCATTACACAAGACAGTGAGGAGCATAATACTTAGTAGCTTTTCAACAGGTAACATTTTCTGGGCAGGCTATACAGATGGGGTGCAGTGATGGTTGCTAATTCCCTATGAAGGGGAGGGTGGGCTTACATAGAGCCTCTCACTTTAGCAGTTGCATTTGGAGGTGACTATCATATGAGCCTTCAGCCTTGTGCAGAAGGTGTGGGTAGAGGTAGCATCCTGAACACCAGGGGCAGGGAGTTCCATAGGGTGGGCGCTGTAATGGCGAATGACTTACCCCCGCCTTGGTTCTAACCCTGGGCACTGCGAGGAGGGTTCTGTCCATTATTTGGAGAAGCCTAGGGTTTCTTTTGGGCAATGAGTCCAGTGAGGCTGGGAGGAGGAGATGGGCTGAGTAATTTATGAGTGTGGCAGAGTAGGGGGTATTGGAGCCGGTCTCCCAGGAGGGCCAGTTTAGTTGGGACAGAGTGTCACAGTGGTGAGTCCAGGAGCTGGATAGGGTGGCAAAGCAAGCCACCTTGTGATAGAGAACTTGTAATCTGTTCCTCCTTTGTTTGAGAGCTCCCTGTATCACAGGGGCCGCATAGGAGAGGGTCGGGAGCAGGATGCTTGTGGTGATGGAGGCCCTGGCTGCAAATATCAGCTGGTCTTTCAGCCTGTACAAGGTCCCGAGTTTGACATGAATATTTTTGGTTACCTGGTCAACATGATCCTTGAGGGAGAAGCACTGATCCAGGTGAGGCCAAGGTATTTTATAGATTCAACCACCTCAAGTCTTTTACCTGACTTGGTCATCAGCCTGAGATGTGGGCTTCGTCCCTGCTGAGGTTTCTTGGGCCAAACAGCATGGCTTTGGTCTTGTTAGGGTTAATGATCATTCTGTTGGTGACAAGCCATTGTTCTAGGGAACCTAGGTCATCCTGTAGCCAGGAGCAGAGATCTCCCAGATTAGAGGAGGGGCGATATGACTGCGCCATCCGTGATACTGTACCACTGAGCTACCCCACAGTGTTTACTGAGATCGATGGTGAAAACAGTGAAAGAAGGGGCCAAGGATAGATCCTTGGGGCACCCCATCTGTTAGGGGAGAGGCTCTGACAGGCAGTCTTTCCATTTTACCCTCTGTGTCCTCACTGTGAGTTAGCTGTTGAACCACGATAGGGAGTGGTTGTCTAACCCAACCTGGCTCAATTTTGTAAGGAGCAGGTTGTGGTTTACAAGGTCAAAAGCTTTGGAAAGGTCAATGAAGACTGCCCCAGTGGGGATCCCTTGTCCAATTCTCTGAGAACATCTGTGGAGAACTTGATAAGCGGTGTCAGTCCCATGATTGGTTCTGAAACTGTGCTGGGAGGGAGCAAGTAAATGGTGGAGCTCTAGGTAGTCACAGAGTTGTCCATAAATTAATCTCTCTTGGATCTTACCAAGGCTACAGAGCAAGGAGATAGGCCTGTAATTGTTGGTAATCTCCCTTGAACCTCCCTTGTGGACCAGGACTACGTGGGCCAATTTCCATTGTTAGGGATGGCACCTGCAATGAGGGATCGATTGAGAGCCAGGTAAGGGCGCAGTCTGAGGGCCCCTTCCCTTAGTATATGGGGGAGATGCCATCCCGTCCTATAGCTCCTGACATTTTGAGGGACTTTAGTAAAGGGAGGACTTTGTTTGGTCTTACTAGCCAGATGTGGAAGGTTGGGCGGTCCAGGCTATGGGGAAGGGTCATTCAAGACTGGGAGGAAGGGTGGAAGGTCCGCTTTGAGCAGGTCCAGGTTTGTGAACTGAGGGTTGAGAGCCATGCAATCTAGGTCATCGTGAGTTAATTGGCTATTGACCTCTATAGGGCAGTGAGTGGTCTTTCCCCGCTTCCCTTTATTAGCCCATTTATGTGTGCCCAAAAGAGTCTAGGGTTGCCTAGGTTTTTTCTGTAGGTCTGTGAGGTAGTCTCATTTGGCCACTTTAACGGCCAGTTTGCACTTATTTCTAAGAGTCTTATAGTGGATTAGGTCAGCCAATAGGGGAGAGCTTGTATTTTTTCCAAGCAGTGTCCCTAGTTTTCATAAGTGATTTCACATGAGTGGTGATCCACCTGTAGCAGCTCCCTGGTGCAGAATTTCCTCATAGGGCGCCAAGCAGTCAGCAACCATAGTGATGGCTCCTGGAAGAAGGCAGCAACCTCTTCCAGTGTGGGGAGTAGTTTGATTGGGCTCCAATCAATCCCATTTAGGCAGATAATCAAGTGTTCAGGTTGAAAGTTTGAGCAGTCCTGTGTCTCCAGTATTCTGTATGGACTCTGGGGCCCTGTTTTCCAGGTGCAGAAGATTGGGGAGTGATCACTCAGGGCATCTGATAAGGTGCTCACCACCTTTATATTGAGGGTTTGCTAGTAAGCACCCAATCAAGTGTGGAATGGTTTCCCATTTTGTAGTTCATTTGGGTGGGCCCTGTGATAACCTGTACAAGGTTAGCTTCCTAAACCAGCCCTATTAGGGAGGGATTGTCTTGAGGGGCCCAGTTAAGATTGAAGTCCCCAAGATGATTAGCTCAGAGGTGACCTCTTCAGAGATGCCCTTAGGACTGCCTCCAGAGATGAGTGCGCATTAGTTGGGGGTTGTACAGCATCCAATATTGAGATGCTTACATGGGCCAAGAGTGATGCGATTGAAGATCTATTCACCTTCCGTACTAGTGGACTGTCGAGGTTGACTTGCACTGAGTTAAGGGTGTCTTTTGTGTAGATTAGGACACCTCCACCCCTTTCCTCAGTCTATCTTTTATATGGAAGAGGTATCCAAGGGCTGCAACCTCATGGGAGAGAATGTGAGGCTTGAGCCAGGTTTCCAATATGGCCAGGATGTCTGGGTTGTACTGGTCCAGCCAGGCTTGAAGTTCCTGCATCTTTAGTCTCAGGCTACATATATTCATGTGCGCAATCCTCAGGCCCTTGTTGGCCGCCCAGTGCGGGTCCAGTGGGGAGGAGACCAAGAGATCATAAGGACCGTGGGGAGCTGAAGCAGCCCTGCTCAAGGGCAGGCAACTTCCAAGGAGCTGCAGGCGGCGCCCTGGTCTCGGTCGATGGCTGGCTGGGTCCGCCGACCGTGGGGAGCTGAAGCAGCCCCTGCTCAAGGGCAGGCAACTTCCAAGGAGCTGCAGGCAGGCATCCTGGTCTCAATCGGTGGCTGGCTGGGTGCCGGCCGACCGTGGAGGGCTGAAGCAGCCCTGTTCAAAGGCAGGCAGCTTCCAGGGAGCTGCAGGCAGCCGTCCTGGTTTCGGTCAGTAGCTGGTTGGGTGCTGGCCGACCATGGGGAGCTGAAGCAGCCTCTGCTCAAGGGCAGGCAGCTTCCAAGGAGCTGCAGGCGGGCGCCCTGGTCTTGGTCGGTGGCTGGCTGGGTCCAGCCGACTGTGGGGGAGCTGAAGCAGCCCCGCTCAAGGGCAGGCAGCTGGGGTCACATCACACTTGTCTCATCATTCCTAGTGGTCAAAATCAGGGATCAGTGGTCTGAATATTTGCAATTCATTCCTGTGTACTACATTATGGCCTGCAAGCCCATTGTTCCACACCAGGGACCAATAGGCTTACAGCCCATACTGTAAGCTGTCATTCAGCAGGTGGCCAGGTGGTATATGGGCAGGTTGTCACCACCTGTGGGGGTGGGGTTACCACTGGTCCACCAGGGAATTGTGGTTCATGGAGTCAACATCGACTGGGGCTTTGGGTGGGAGGGGGTACCACTGGACTAACAGGGATTCACAGGGCATGTTTCTGCCCGTGATCAGGCTACTGGGTGGGAGGTGGGTCCATTAGACTACCATTGGACTGTAATGTACTGTTGTTACCACAATAATGGTTATGGGGTTTGTAGCACTTTCAGTTTGATCTGCCAGTCTCACATAACCATAACCATCACCATAACCATAACCATAACCATAACCATAACCATAACCATAACCATAACCGCAAGGCATAAATACATGGGCTATTCTCTTGGGGACATGTGACCAGTGGAATCATGACAGGCATGCAGAATCATGATGGCAAGCAGCAACGCAACCCCATTCAACAGTTGACACGAGCAGGCAGAGAGAGGAGATGGTTTACATGGGCAGTGGGGAGGCATGAAGTTAAACGGGAGAAATAATTATTTTACTGTTTCCTGAAGTGCTTTAGAACTCCTGCATGATTTGATCGACAGAATGTGTTAAGAAAGTCCACACACACTGCAGCTGAGAATTACACCTCAGGTAGTGGGGTGGGGATGAGACCATTTAATCCCCGCAAGGGGCAATCACAATTTCCCAGCAATACTTGGTGGGGGCAAGGAGTCTGACACCATCTAAAAGATGATAATGGCTCTGGAAAAAAAGGTTGTTACAAAACAGCAGTGCCTTTACTGGCAAGTGACCTAGTAGAAGGACTACTTTACAAGAAAATGAATTTACACTCATTTCCATTTATAAACAAATTTCACAATTAACCCATTTTCTAAGTGCAATAATACCCTCCAGGGTGGGTGATATTGGGGAATATAGGACCTTCCAGGTGCCTCATGGGCCAGGCCTCATCACACCCTCGTGGTCCGGTATTCTCCAATACCACCCACCCTGTCAGGTAATATTGCATACTTATTTTGCATCAGATACTGTTTATATGTATGTCAGTCTACATAGAATGTGCATACACTGGCTGTATGTAAGGATTATTACAAGAATGAAGTATAATGAAGGTGTATGAACCACCCACTAAACTGAACCTTGAACAGAATGTATTTGTTTTTATCAGCAGTGTTCATTAGATTACTACGCAGTCAGCACATCACTGGATTCCAACGAGTCCCGGTGGATCATGCTCACCAGAAGAACACACCAGTCAACAACTATCTGCATGTAAACAGATCTGAACTGTGTTGTGCCACATTTTCCTTAGGTGGTGAATAAAATGAGTAACAGCAGTGAAAATTAAGTAAACAGTTACCCCAAACAATATAGGACAATTGAGGATGTGTTATCTCATTTGAAACAAGACAATATAATGCCTCCTGCTGTGTAAAATATGATTTTAAGTGTTGTTGGCTGGCTTGCATATTCTTTCCCTTGGCAGTTATGCAGTATGGCAATTATGCAATATTACAACTTCCTTAAGTGTGCATCTCACTTGTGAGTCAGTTAAATATAACTGACTCATAGTGAGCTGCAAACTAGTAAGGAAGTAGTAATACTGTATAATTACCATCCTGTTAGAGAGTGGTGGACTGAACAAGTTGCCTGAATGCCTCACTCTACAGTAGTAATCATCTGGTTCATATTTTAATTACATTTTGCAGTGCAGAATTAAACATTTTCATAAGCAACATGACATCATGTGTCAGGCAAGAAGCACAGGCTGGGTTGCATCACCATCTTGCATGGTACTGCCAATAATATTGCATATTGCTTGTTTATAGTGAACGATTACAAGTGGGGCAATGGTCAAAAACATTCAGGCATCAATGTATTGTGACTTATGATCATTGTCGGCCCAGTCAGCCTCATCACTAACATGATATGTTCTTTACTGTGTTAAAAGTCATGAGCCATTTTTCAACACTAAATTTTCCACCACGCCAGAAAAATCGGTAGTTTAGTGAAGCATGGATGATGGTCCTCAGGAATCTCACAGTTAAGTCCTTCCTATCAGTGGGTTATTAAGACTTGTTTTGGTCACTGGTAAAATAGGCATAATTTAATCAACATAGTTTTTGCAGTATGCATGTCACCAGTAGTGTGGCAAAGTTTACAGATTCCTTGGTGCCTATTTATATATGTGCCTTTTGATGTGTGTATGGTCCCATCGAAAGGACTACTGCTAGGGCAAGTTCTAACATAAGTGCCCTGTCCTATGAACCTGCTGTCAGGAAAGACTAGAACATGGGTTGAGTAGATGACATTATCAGACAGGTAGACTTTCCTGACACTGACTTTTTATTAGAGCTAGAAATATTAGTTACATTACAGCAAATATCTTTAAAAGGAAGTAACCTTCAAGTACTTCAGGTACAAACCTAGTTTGTGGTTTTAGAATAGGAGTGGTTGAAGTTGTTGTTGTTCAGAAATGTTATATTTCAGTGTTTCATAATTTGAAGCTTGCTGTGGAGGTTTACATTGCAGTCACTTTAAGTTTTCCTTCTGTATGATGGTTATGCGATGGGCATATATTCAGTTCTTCAAGTATTCAGTACACAGTGTACTGATAAATTGAAGACGGACACAGAGCAAATGATATCTTAATGCTGGCTGTTCAGATATTGGTTCACAGTCATTGTCAGTCTTTCAGGTCAGTCATCTTTGGGTCAGTCTGTGCGCATGTGCATCTATCAGCTCTTACATAGTCCATTATGTGTCTATGTGGCCAAGCCACTGACACAGCAGTCCTCATTCATCCCATCTGTCCTGTCATGCTAGTACCACTGCTTTTTTTTGGCAGTCACAATAATGCTGTGAAAATAACTGTGGTAGATAAAGATATAATCTTCTGTACATATCCCCACCCCCTACCCCCACTAACATGTAGAACAGAATAACTGCATTACTTCATCCGAGCATTATACCTTGAATGTTGCAGTGATCCTCTGTATTGCTTATCAAGACTACTACATTGACCAAACAGCCATCAAGTTTTTACTGCGTGACTGGAGTGGACTTGGCAAACATGACAGGCAACATTGGATCTCTCATTGAGAGACGGTCTTGCAGCATGCAACAACTGAAGGACTGAAGGGAGTTCTTAAACTGTAGTCAGAGTGCACAGAGATGATTTTTAACAGCCCTGTATTGGAAATGCAAGATTTTTGTCCACTACTCCGCCATGAAGTAGCAGTGGTCGAACATCAATTTGGTGCTGCCTTGTGCTCCAACTTGCTTTTCCAGAAGTACTGTATGCAGCCTTCATGGGCCACAAGCCACTATACCTTTATGCATGGCTCCTTATGCAGACTTTGCAATTGCCCACTTTTGGTCTTTTTAGAGTGTGCCAATGCCACATTGGCTGCTGAAATCCTTTGGTAAGAGCCACTTATGCAATGCTGTGGAAATGCTATTGTGTGTAGGTGCCACTCAACATTTGGATCCGTTGAACTGTCCACTGAATGTCATTCTGGGGTACATCCATTCACATTGGTCTCTGGTCAGAGCCACTCATCACTTAAGGTGCAAACTTTATGCAAACTCTGTGTGCCATTCACCTGCCTTCATACACTGAATGTTGAGAAGTTGCTGTAGTACTACTTACATTTTCCATGGTGTCCTGGCACCTGCTGGCTTCAGTCTTACCATTGTTGCCTACTGCAACAGCTCCTCTCAAAGATCTAATATCATGGTACAGTATATTCCTTTGTAATCACCAGTGTAATGTTTAGTCTTTATTCAAAATACTTTTCGTCAATCAACACACAGGCATTTCTGTGACTAGGTCATGCAATGTATGTATTATTTTCAGTACTGGTCTATTTGCATGACCTACGGCCATCATATCCTTGCACCTGCTTGCAAATTAAAATTCCCAAGGCAACTGTTGCCTGACTCCTGCTAATGTATGCAAATGCCACCAACACAAGACTGGATGAGTTCCTGCAATTTAGAAACCAAATGGCATACATGGGCGGCATGTAGGTATGCTGGCTTGCTTGGCCATGTATTTTAATGTCTAATGTGCCCCAATGCTGGGTCATGTTTTTTTTCAACATAAAGCTAATCCATGTGAGTGTGGACCATGTACAAGCTGACAAGGAAGCACTGCTGCTTCTTTGATTTGTTACATGCTATACTCCTGTTTCTCCAGTCTTCATTCAGCCAGCATAGCAGTAATAGTCATATTGTCATTTTCTAATGTGGTTTTTTAAATTGGGCTCTGTTAATGTGCTCTGCAGTAACTGAAAGTGAAGATATTCCTATCCCTATTAGTGAGTGATATCATCACTCCTGCACAGCCTGTTGCTTCAGCAATGGAATCTTAAATTACCTGTAGAAGCTGGTGCATGTCCCAGGCAGAGCAGTCTGTGTAGGGTTAATAGTCTTTACTCCAGTGTGCTACTAACCCCACCTGGTTTGTATTTAGATAGAGCAGGTTACAATCTATAATTCTGTTCTCATAAGGTTTGATGGTCGTTTGTGTGTCAGTAGGTAAAAATTAAGCCATAGAAGTAGTGTGTCCTTGACGGAGCCTCCATACATATGTTCATGTGAGAACAATACTGTTGTTATGTTAGATTGACATCCAGGTGTTTGCCACACTTTGCTATTTCAGGAAACATGTACTGTATGAATTTATAAATGTCAGTTCTCTGAGGATTATGTATGGAAATACATCTTGTGTGTAACTAGACATACTATGCCATCCTGATGCCACTGTCTCCTGACCTGCAATTGAGGCTGCTGCATCCTGCTTCCCCTACCCTCTCCCCACAGGCAGGGCCAATGCCACCTTTACCCCTTGTTCCAATCTTCACAGACATGACTACTGTGCCTGCTACACCCTAGAGTCCCTGGGCCTCTGCCACCACAGTTGGGATGGCTGCACTGCCCCAAACAGGCAGGGCAACTGCAACATGTGCATCTTGTCTCAGTCAGGGCTGCAGTATGCTGATGCCCACTGTGTCCTGCCCACAGTCAAACCTTCTGCATGAAGCAATCCTTTGCCCACTGCCATGACTGTGCTGTGCTGCTGCATAGAGTGTCTTGCTTCCACACTTAGGGTTGTTACTCCATGCTGCTCCCTACCACCAGAGTCAGATCCTTTGGTACAGAACACGAGCTGCTCGAAAGAAAACAAACACTTTCATCTTGTGTTATAGAGTGTGGACAGAGAGTAACAGGACATAGCAGTCCTTTCAGTGGTGGCATGGGGATCTAGGGCACAGCAGGCCACAGCAGCCTTGAATGTGTCAACATGTTTACAAGGTGCAGCAACCTTGGATGTGGTAGCGGAGAGACAAAGGACAGCATGGTGCAGATGCCATGATCATGTGACAGGTCAAAGGGTGGCATCAGAGTACAGCAGCCCTGACTGAGTCAGACTGCACATAATGCAGTGGCCCTGTCCATTTAGGGCAGTGCATGTGGGTAGAAGGAGGCAGCAAAAGCCCCACCTTTGGTGGGCTTGGGCATGCGAGCAGCCCCAACTGAGGACACAGAGTCCCTGGTACTCTAGGGCTTAGCAGAGAACAGCAGTCCTGTCTGTGGAGACTGGAACAGGGAGCAACAGGTGGTATTGGCCCTGTCTGTGGATGGAGGAAGAGGGAAGCAGGGGCAGCAGCCTCAATTATGGGGCAGAGACAGGAGCATGAGCATGACATATAGAGTGTCTATTTTCACACAGATTCCATCAAATTGGAGATCTCATCTGAAGAAGGATATAAAATTACTGGAAGGGGTACAAAGGAGGGCAACAAAGATGTTACAGAGGATGGAAGGAAAGGCCTATGACAACAGACTGGAGGATCTGAATATGTACACACTGGAGGAGAGGAGGGCTGGGAGATATGATTGAAATGTTCACATATGTTATGGGATCAATAAACCTAGCACCAAGGGGTGTTTAAACAGGGAGGGTCGGGACATGAGATGGTATAGGCTAAGATTGGAGGGGAGATTTAAGAGGGGAGATGAGGAGGCATTACTTCAAGCAAAGGGTTTTGTCTAAATGGAATGCTCTACCAGACGGCGGTATCATGTAGGACAATAGGAAGTTTTAAGAAGGAGTGGATAAGGTAAGAAGAAGGGTCTAAGTGTCGGGGTTGTGACAAGTAATGGAGGGACAATGGGGAAGAGGTTGGGCAGCTGCATTCTAGAGTACTAGCAGCTGCACACTGGCATTCATTGATAGACCAGTTGGTCTGTTTCTGCTGACAGATTTGTATATTCATATTTATTTTATATCCATTGCACAAATTTGGATTATTTATATAGCCAAATAACAATGTCGAGGTTTTATGTGACAGAACTCAGCTGGGATACTGACAGAAGATTTCTCACACTGTTTATGGCACAACACCTCTGAATATCTCCCCATATGTGTTTGGAATCTGGTGTCTATTCATTTCAAAAACTTCCAGTTTACATATAATCAAAACACACATAAACTCATTAGTCAAATAAAATTATTTTATTTCTTACCAGGAAGAAGGAAGACAGTTTATGAGGCAATAAACAATGCAGTAAAGTAAAATTTTAACATTTGTCAAACCTAATTCCATTACTTCAAATATACAAGGGCAAGATAACATCATTAGCCAACATCACATCAGTCAGGATAGTAGCAGTGCAGCTGCTAGTCATGTTGAAGATAATGTAGAACAACAAGATATGTAGGTGTTAAGAGGAAATCGTTACAATTAAACAATAATGCATGACAGGGTGTGATATATCATCGGATATCATCATGCCTCAGGTGGCTGGGCTTGTGGCCGCGGGCGAGTGAATCCAATGACCCAAGAAGTGGTGATATCCCATGATATACTACACCCTGGAGTGCATTATTGCTATTATGAACTGGTTTAATAGTTTTCAGAGAAAATAATAAAAATGCCCTTTTAAAATATTTTAATGTCTTTTGGAGTGGTGGAGGAATATCTTTAAAATAAATAGTTCCTGGAGGGTATGGGCATCAGGTGGCACTGTTGTAAGTGGAGTTCATCAAGGAGTGCAGCTGTGAACTCAGTGTCATTCTCTCAGCACTACTCCTGAACTGTAATTTCTTTGTATTTGACCTGGTCCTGCTGCCTGGTCTGGGACCTGGTGAAGATCTACGTGGATTTTTTTTCCCATGAAACTCTGTTGACACAGGATTGTGATTGTGTCAGTTGTGCTCTGGTCTCCTCACCCCCACCACCTGTCCCTCAGAAATGGTGTGTTACGATTGTTGCATGGAGCAGAGGAGTAAACTACCTGTTATCTTTTGAAGGGAACAGGTGAGGTTGGCAAAACCATTTTAGTATAAAAGCAGCAGCTAAACTGGTGAGGTCATTTTGTCTACCAGCTGGCAGATGTTTGATTGGGAAGGGCCGTTATGGTATTGGGGTGTTTCCCGTGAGTGTCCATTGCTGTCTGTTGAGTGGCATGCTGGTATTTCTTGGTTGGGAGCAGGTGCTTTATTTATGTATGCCTTGACTGTGGGAGATTGATTCATTTCAGCAATGGGATTAGATGTTGTTTTTGCACTGGTCATCTTGGTGAGTGACTCCTCTAGGCCCCTGGACATGGTGAACATTACAGTCAGAGTATCTGTTGCCCGTGAGGAGGCTGGTGGCTGGAGGGTTTTGAGCCGCTGATGATGTAGCTCGAAACATCATGGCTTCAAAACCTCTCAGCCAATCAGGTTCAATAATTTTTTAATCCAGTTCATAATAAAGAATTTGCCACTCCCATAGTTGGATGGTGTGGTTCAAGTACAGATAGCTAGATGTCTATTTATATTTATAGTTAAGATTATGTTTATCTTCTTTAACAGACACAGCTACTGACATGCAGATGGAGACAGAGTTTACAGTACCTAAGGATTGTCCAGCTAGGAGGAGTACATAAAGAAAGTGCTGATTCAGAAGTGTTTACAAAAGTACCCCTAAACAAACTTTGGAAACAGGAAAAGATCTTTTAACAAAGGATGGTTCTCAAAATATAATTGGCTAGAATACAATAGTGCATCAGATGCAGCTTTCTGCTTCCCATGCAGAGTGTTTGGTATTGATGCAGCAAAATATGACACAACATTTTCTGTTGAAGGGTTTAAAGACTGGAAAACAGCCTTGGAGTCAGGCAGAGGTTTCAGTAGACATAATAGCAGCAAACAACATCTTGAAAATGTTAAATAATGGAAACTCCATCTTGTTACTAAACCGCTAGATGAGCAGTCACCTGAACAGAGAGCAAAACAAATAACTCTAAAATCCAATCAGAGACAGGATGGGTATAATGCAGTCACCGACTTGTTGATATTACTGCTACGCTGGCTCACTTGAGACTACCATTTAGAGGACATCATGAGTCTAAGGAATCAGTGAACACGGGTGTATTCAGGAAATTGCATCTTTACTTGCATACTATGACCCAGTGTTAAACAACACTTAGAATTGGTTTCAAACACCCAAAGGGCTACCCAAGTTACCTGTCAGCCCAAAGTCAGAATGACTTAATCATGAGTATTGCAAGACATGTGAGGACTACAATAATTGATGAAGTAAAACAGTCGATATATTTCTCAGTTTGCCTTGATACAACTCCAGATGCTTCAAAACAAGACCAGTTATCCATGGTTTTATGCTATATTCGCAGAGATGCCACAATTCATGAATCATTAATTAATGTCATTCATGCAAAACAGGAACAGGTGACAGTTTAGCAAACTATCTTTGTGAAACATTGTAGCAATGTGACTTTAGTATTTCTAATGTAAGGGGCAAGGATATGATGGCTGTGCAGCAATATCCGTGGCTTACAGAGGGGTACAGGCCAGAATTAAGAATCTGGCAACAAAGCATATTACATTCATTGTTATGCACATCATTTAAATTTGGTAGTTGTTGACACATGCAGCAAACTTACCTCAAATCATAATTATTTTGGTGTCCTTGAGCAGTTATACACATTTATTGAAAATTCCACTAAAAGACACAATCTCTTTCTTGATGTACAGGAACAGTTCTTAACTGACAATGCTTCACAAAGTTCTCAGAGAACACATACTCTTAAGCCACTTTCTGGGACTCGGTGGTCTAGCAGAATTGATAATTGTAGACCACTGCTTGCAACCATTGAGTCTATGATGCAAACTCTTGCAAAATTCAAGAAGATGGATCTTTTGATATAGAGACTGCTAGCACAGCAGTGGCCTCAGCAGATCAATAGACTTTAATTTCTGTTTCTATTTGATATCATTCGACAAGATTTTGACCATTACAAATGTAGCCTCAAACTATCTTCAGTCTATTGAATTAGACATATCTGTGGCAACTGAGATGATTGAGGATTGCAAAGCTGAGCTACTGTCATTAAGGACTGATGAAAGCTGTGAGCAGATATGGTTTGAAACTGAGATGCTAGCATCCAAAATAGATGTAGAATTCATGAGCCACGATTAGAAAGGTGTCCAAAAACTTGATGTAATCTGGCAAATGAATCCAATTCATCTGGAAAAGATAAAATCAGCTGTGAATTCTACTTTGCAACCCTAGATCTTTGCATACAGGGAATAACTGACAGATTTAGCTCTGAAACACTTCCATTGCTAAAACATGTTAGTTGCCTAACAAATCCTTCTACTAAAAAGCCTGACAACCTGAAAAGCTAGTAGCATATTATGTAGGAGACCGAGATACATTTGGTAGAACAAGAGTATAAACTCCTGATCCGTAGACTATCTAGAGAAAACACCACCAGTTACAGTAGTTGATGTGTATTGATGTATCTGTGAATGTAACATGCAAGATGTATACTGTCAAACAGAAACACTCTACAGACTGGTTCTCACTCTCCCTGTAACATCATGCAGTAATGAAAGAAGCTGCTCTGCTTTGAAATGTATTAAAAATCACCTAAGAACAACAATGGGTTAAGAACGTCTTAATGACCTTATGGTTATTGCTGTGGAAGCTGAGAAAACTCAGTCTGTACAACTTGACAAAATCAGAGATTATTTCTGGAACTTGACCGATCGATGGTAGATCACACAGTTGACCACAACTTAAGACAGATGCAATCACAAGGCTGGTTAGTTAACACCAAACTAAGGGACTGACAGTGGGAGATCATGGCAAAGCAGTGTGACGTGAGGAGGTCAGCCAGCAGTAAGAGCATCATTTTAAAATACTACCCCAAAAGTTTCAATTATAATTTCAAACAACATGCAGTCTTGCTGTATTGTGACTCTAATTCTGTATGTGAAATGTGTGTACCATGTAACTAAATCTGGGTCACCCTGAAAAGGGACCTTTGGGGCTTAGCGGCCTACCCGGTTATCTAAATTAAATAAATAAATATATGCCACAAAGCAAGCTGCGTTCAGACTATATGCATTTAGCACCAGCACTTGAACTGTTCTGGAGAGGAAAGGGTTAACTATATTCAGGAGCATAGAACGTTGTGCTCGAGCTCGGTTTTCAAACCTCTGTCTCTAGTATATGTCAGTGTAACTGTTAGATTCTTTATTCCACCTAATTGAAGTCGCACCATCAATTTCTCCTTCGAGCAGGTTGGGTTCTGGTAAAAATCAGTGGTTAAATCAACCATTTTCTTTATTTTCAGTATCAAATCTCTGTCTATGGTACAGGTAGTGTAACTAGGTAGATAGTAGTAGATTTAGTGTAGAAATTGTTTTTCAGTTCCTGTCAGTCTGGTTAGGAACTAAAATAAATCTGATTATTTTGCTTATTTGTGTTTTTCCCTAATTGTCTCTAATTCTCTTGTGTGTCCTGGTTCAGATCTGCCTTAAAAAAATAGATTATACTTGTTTTTTCCACAGTCCATGACACAATTGGTAACTGATCAGACAGTGTTACCTGGCTTGAAAGCTGAAAAGGGTAACTTTTTTCAAGAGAAGGCCATGTCTGAGAAACCCAAGAAAAAGCTGGTCCCACGGGTTTCAACACTGTAATGAGTGGGGAGGATTTTACTAAAGCTAATCCCCACCTCATATGTATGTATTTTCTGGGGTTTGACCACCTCAGCACAGACTGCCAAATTTGCAAGAATTTTCCTAATGAATCGTTAGAAAAAAAGATTAAGTAGGGTGGAGGAAATGGAGGCAGAGAAATCAGCTGCTCCTTGGGATTCAGACAGGCTAATTATATGGCCTACACAGCCAGGTACCAGAAGTCCAGGTGGGTTATGGTTATCAAATTCTTTCGCTCTGCTGCAGACCACCAGTACTAGGGACAGTCCTCTAGATTCTCTCCTATTACACTGGACAAGTAGGTTTCTCTATGCTTTTCCTCCTTTTCCTCTGATATTCAGAGTTCTGATGAAGATCAGGTCTCAGCC
Organism: Neoceratodus forsteri; assembly: GCA_016271365.2. NCBI lineage: Eukaryota > Metazoa > Chordata > Ceratodontiformes > Ceratodontidae > Neoceratodus > Neoceratodus forsteri. The sequence goes on from CM028133.1 coordinate 573,181,219, forward strand.
CTGCACTATGATTCGAGTGGCACCAGATTGGTCCAGACAACCTTGATATCCTCTGCTTCTCTCTCTAGCAGTGTCTCTTCCTTGTTTTGCCCAGCAGGCATGACTCCTGACCTCCTCTCAGGGGAGGATTTGGTATCACAGCCTTCAGTCTCTCAGGCTCAGGGCCTGGCTCTTGAAGAGTTAAAGTATGCAGAGTCTGAATCTCTCCCACGGAGTAATGGTGTCCTTAACATTTCTAGGAAACCTTTCACTAGAAAAACTTACAATTCTAAATGGAAAATATTCAGTTCTGGTGTTCTCAGAAAGACATATAGTCAGTGAGCATACAGTCAGTGAGCATGTCCCCAGCCCTGGACTATCTGGTTCTCCTTAATGGGTTAGGTCTTCAGGCCTGCTACCCTCAAGGTTCACTTAGCAGCTGTGTCTGCTTTTTCATCGGCAGGAAAGGGATCTTCCCATGCATCTCATCCTATTTTCAGTAAATTTTTCAAAGGTCTGGTTCACATTACCCCCTTATAGAGCCCACTCTGGCCTGGGATTTAAATATCTGTATAGCACAGCCTATGCAACCCCCTTTGAACCATTATCCTCAGCTGAGCTAAAGTACTTGATTTGGAAGATTGTGTTCTGGTAGTCATCACTTCTGCCAGGAGAATCGATGAACTGCAGGCCCCATCAGTGGAACCTGACTTTTTTCCTTCCACGGGATAAAGTAGTCCTAAGGACGAACAAAGTTTATTTGTAAAATGGTTTCTGATTTTCATCTGAACCAGTTTATGTCTCTGCCTGTCTTTCACTAACCACTCGTCTTCAGGAGAGAGAAGGTTGCAGGGTCTGGATGTCAAAAGGGCTCTTGGCTATTACATATAGCAAACAAAGGCTCGTGGGAATGATTGCACTCAGTTATTCCTTACTTATGGTGAAATAGGTAAGGGTAGGCCTGCCACTGAAAGATCTATTGCCAGGCTGAGTGTCTCCCGTATCCAGTTCTGCTATTCAAAAGTAGGCAAAGAGAGACCTCAGGCTTGATGGCACACTCAACCAGGGTACAGCTGCTTCCTTGGCAGCTCCAGGATATTCCTTGGTGGAAATTTGCAAAGCGGTCACCTGGAAAAATAGTCCATACATTCACCAAGCATTAATATCTGGATACCCAGACCAGGAGTGATGCTAGGTTTGGCACAGCAGTACTTCAGAGTTTGTTCCCAAAGTAAGGTTCTGTTATCCCCTCCTCCAGGGGTACTGCTTGGTAGTCACATATAGTCAGAATACAGCAGACCTCATGTTGTTTGAAGAAAAATTATTGACCATAGTAATGTTGTTTCTTCTAATGGAGTCTTGCTGTATTCTGATCTCCTCCTGCCTCCTCTCAGAACCTAATCTTTAGGATGTGGGTTGGCAGGTACAGCGTTGCACACTACAGGTGTACCTTTCAGGTGTTTTTTTTCCTTTCTGAAATGATTTATTGTTATCGTATAGATATTTCTCTATCTACACAGATTGTTTTCTTGGGTTCTCGACTTCAGTCTTTTGTACCAAAGCATTGTTGCCTATGGCTTAAAGTTTTAATACAATTTCTACAGCTGCTCTTAAGAATCTGATAGTTACACTGACATATACCAGAGACAGAGGTTTGAAAACTGAACTCTAGCTCAATGTTCTATGCTCTTGCATAGAGTTAACCCTTTCTTCTCCAGAGCAGTTCAAGTGCGGCTAACTGCATATAGTCAGAATGCAGCTGGCTTTGTGGCATACCTTTAATATGCATTGATGTAGCAACATACTGTTTAACAAGTGTATATGGGATGGTGCACCTACTCAACTGTATTTCATGAATTAACATAAGCGGGACAATAAAGTTAGCACTGTATCATACAATACCTGCAGTATTAAGCAGCAGTGCTAATCAGCTCAGTACTTTATGTGCTATTTATGAATATGAAGTACCATGCTTCTCTGCAATTATTATGAAGCATTTTCCTTTAATGTTTAGAACCCTGAGTTGAAGGTGCATAGCACACGAATTTCTGTGTAGTTTCATTACATAACAATTAGTTGACCAACAGAGTTCAATACAGCACTCAACAACATTAATAGAACTGTTTACTGGAAATATAACAGTATGGGTTAATAAATAGCACATTTAACAACTTGGCTGGCTTGCACTCTCTGCACTTTTGAGTATGACACATGATTGATAAATGCCCTTTGTGAAATACAGGCCCTCTTAGGCTATGGTGTGCACATAGTTTCAACAGTTGGTATAACTTTACCTATACCTACTGGTCAGGGGCTTTACGACTCCTTCACACATCTAATGAACCCTTATACATGCAACTGGCATGGTTAGAATCCCTGACATATCCCATCTTGTCCAATAGCACAGGGATCCATGTATCCACTATCCTCTCTTTGTAGAAAACAATGCTTCCTAACATTTCCCTTTGACTGCCTCCTTCATTCCATCATATACTCACTAGTTTTGCGCTACACCTATATCTCCCTCATGCACATTGTTTATAACTTTGAGTTTCTGGAATGTATCTGCCATGTCCTACAAATAATCCTCATCTACTACAGCGAGTACATATGAGGTATTTTAATGAATCTGTACTCATGGTTTCAGCCGCTAAAAGACCTGTACCATGTAGTCACCATTCTGTGTACAGACTGCTCCACCCTATCAAAGTCCTTCAAAGATGCAACCTACAGAATTCTACACAGTACCATCCATGGTGAACATCAGCAACTCCACCAATACTGTAGTTCTTCCCAAGGTTTCATCCTCCTATGTGCATTATTTTGCAGTTCTTTGAATTGAAATCCAGTTGTCACTCCGGAGATCATTTTCAAGATTCCACTGTAATGTGCATCACCTTCTCCAGTCTGTCTGGAGTATCCACACTGTTGCAGATCTTGGTGTCATTTGCAAACAGGTAGAACTTTCTCGCAGTCATTCAACAATGTCAATAATGAAGACATTACACAGAATGGGCAAAAGTATTGGTCCCTGAAGATCACACACACACGCCAGCACACACACACACACACACACGCACCCACACACACACAAGTCTTACTATCACCCTCTGCATCTTGGCAGCCACTTCCTACACCATTTTATTAATTTACAACATTGTGCAACATGCCCAGACTACTAATCTTGTTGAGCAGCCTTTGCAGTATGTGAGACTGTGTCAAAAGCATTGTTATACCGTGTTTATGCTGTTACCATACTTGTCTTCCCTGTTAATCAATTACAAAATGATGCATGATTATTTTAACTGATGTAACACAATGAATATATCAAGCAGTAATTGTAACTGCCTGTCCTACTGCAAAACTTTTGTTTTCAATCTGTGTTTATTATTATTATTATTTATGTTTTCTTACTTATCTTACTGTGACTGGAGTTCTATACTGTGAACTTTTCCTTGTTTAAATCTACCCTTCCCATGGTTGAACCTGGGAATGAGCTGATGTTCAGTCACTGTGCTTTTCCAAAGCACAGAATTTGATATAAATAAAAAATGCAACATCAGATGACGTGTCATTATTATTCAAATATAACATTTATAGTTGACTATAATGAAATGAAAATTGAAATGGTGGATTCCTATCATTTAGAAGTTAATAGATCAGCTACAAGTGCATGTCAAAGGCATGAGGGCCGAGGGTATTTGGCACCATGCAGTTTAATGAATGGTTGAAAAAATGGTGCGGAGCACAGGGATTTGGCTTCATTGGGGACTGGGGTTCCACCTGGAGGGACACAGCCTATACTGGCAGGATGGTCTGCATCTGTCCAGGAAGGAACAAGTCTTTTGAGCAATCGGTTTAAATGCTTCTTTGGCAAGCTTTTAAACTAGTCAAAGGGAGGCACTGACAAGCAGCAGGAAAATCCCAGCCTCCCTACAAAACAGGGTACTAAATGAGAAAAGACAGAGGTAGAACGGTCAGTGGGGATGCTGCACTGGAAGGTAAAGCCATCAAAAATGGAGAGCAATGAGTACTAATGCCCGTAGTCTGGGTAACAAGCTTCCTGAATTAGTGGCCTTGATGGAGGAAGAACATCTGATATCGTGGCAGTCACAGAAACATGGTACACACAAAACCATGACTGGGACATAAACATACCAGGATACACTGTGTACAGGAGGGACAGGGAAGGTAAAAGAGGAGGAGGAGTAGTTCTTTACATAAGGGAAGAATAAAACAACAGAACAAAAAGGTACACAGGGAGGAGAAGAAGCACTGTGGTAAATTTGAGACAGGCAATGCACCACAATATGCACAGGGTTGTATACAGACCCCTTCTCAGAGGGAGGAAATGGACAGGAAATGATAGAAAGTATACTTAGAATGGCAGAAAAGGGGAGATATTGCTGATGGGTGATCTGAATATGCCAGATGTTAACTGGAGTGCAGTTGCAGCTGCCACTTCAAGAGTGGAGTTATTCTAGATGCCCTACAGGGGCATGCCTTAGACAACTAGTACTGGAGCCCACTCGAGAGGGAGCAATATTAGACTTGATTCTCTCAAATGGAGATAGTGAGAGGATTACAGATGTAGAAGTGGGTAGCCATCTGGGAACTAGCGACCATCAAACAGTATGGTTCACAATAAACACAGCAATAGAGTCAAGCCATACAAAGACTAAAGTACTGGACTTTAGGAGGGCTGACTTGCTAAAATGGGTGAGTGCCTAAGGAACGCACTAGCAAATGGGCAGGAAGGAGGGTGGAAGAACAATGGGGAATAATAAAACTGCCATCACAGAGGTAACGAGCCTTTGTGTGAAGCAAATAAACAAAACAAGACGATGTAAGAAACCACTATGGTTCTCAAAGGAAGTGGCAGTGAAGGTTCAAGAGAAAAGAAAGCATTCAGGAAGTACAAGGAATCGTAGAAGGAGCAGGACAGAGAACTGTATCAGTTAAAGCAAAAGGAGGCTGGGAAGGCAGTCAGAACAGCAAAGGCCCAAACCGAGGAAAAGATAGCCAACTCAGTTAAGAAGGGGGATAAAACCTTTATAGGTACATCAGGAGCCAAGGAAGACCAAGGGAGGGAAGTGAGGCTTAATAAAGGGGAGGGAGGGTGGGCAGAGGAGACTGTGAAAAGGCAGAGATACTAAACAAATATTTTGCTCAGTATTTACAAAGGAAGAGGAGGAGGCATAAAACATACAGTAGTAACACTCTGGATACAGAAGTTGATACTGCCCATTTACAGAACAAGGGTTCTGAAAGAACTTTAAAACTGAAGGTGGACAAAGCAATGGGGCCTGATGGGATTCATCCCAGAATTCTGAAAGAACTAAGGGTAGAACTAGTGACACCACTGACTACCCTTTTAACAAATCATGGGAGGATGGGGTGGTACCCGAGGACTGGAGGAAGGCAGATGTGATTCCCTTCACAAAAGTGGGAGCAAGGCAGAAGCAGGAAACTATAGACCTGTTAGTTTAACCTCAGTGATAGGGAAATGATGGAATCACTTCTAAAGGAAGAATTGTCGAGTATCTAGAGGCCAGAGGGCACAGGACCCTAGGCAGCATGGATTCACAGCGGAAGGTCATGCCAGATGAATCTGATAGATTTCTTTGACTGGGTGACCAAAGTAGTAGATCAGGGAGGGGCTGTGGACATGGCCTACCTAGACTTTAGCAAGGCATTTGACACAGTCCCACACAAAAGATTAATATACAAGTTAGCCAGCCTGGGAGTGGGTCCCAAGATGACAGCCTGGGTAAAGAACTGGCTGGAGAATAGGACACAGAGAGTAATAGTAAATGGAGTCCACTCAGAAGAAAGGAGGGTTACTAGTGGGGTACCCTAGGGTTCAGTATTAGGACTGGTCCTCTTCAATGTCTTTATAAGTTTACATTGCAGAAGGACTGAAGGAAAAGTATGTCTCTTTGCAGATGACACTAAGATCTGCAACAGAGTTGATGCACAGGGTGGGGTGGAAAGGATGAGAAGGATTTGGCAAGGTTAGAGGAATGGTCAAATGTATGGCAGCTTAGATTCAATGCTAAGAAGTGCAAGGTAATGCACCTGGGAAACAAAAACCCAGGGAAGAGTACACAATGGGGGTGAGATACTAACAACAACAAAAATGGAAAGGGACCTGGGGGTAGTCATATCAGATGACCTAAGGCGGGCAAGCAATGTGAGAGGGCAGCAAGGAGGGCTGGGGGATACTGGGATGCATAGGGAGAGGCATCACCAGTAGAAAACAGAAAGTTATTATCCCTCTGTACAGACAGCTGGTGAGACCCCATCTGAGTACTGTGTGCAGTTCTGGAGACCCAATCTCCGCAAAGACATAGACAGAATGGAAGCTGTCCAGAGGAGGGCAACTAAAATGGTGCAGGGTCTGCACGGAAGACATATGAAGAGAGACTTAAGGAGCTAATATGTATAGCCTCGAGGAAAGAAGGGAGAGGGGGACATGATAGAAACATTCTAGTACCTCAAGGAATCAACAAAGTCCAAGAGGGTAGCATCTTTCAAAAAAGAGGTGTGCAAGAACAAGAGGCACAATTTGAAGATAGAGGGCGTCAGAGGTAATTTAAGGAAGTATTTTTACAGAGAGGTTGTGGATGGCATGGAACGGCTCTCCGAGGAGGTTGTGGAGTCAAACCAGTGGTGGAATCTAAGCATGCATGGGATAGTCATAAGGCAGTTCTGGGGGTGGGGTAGGAAGAAGTAGGCTGCTGGTTAACTAGGATCTGCAGCTTATCCAGTAGGTAGGGAAATGGGCAGACTGGGTGGGCCAGCGGTCCTTATCTGCCGATCAAGTTCTATGTTTCTATGTTAAGTGGACTAAGTAGTTACGTGATTGTATATGATAAACTGAACTTGCGCACTTTGTGAGTCTTATGATAAAAGACTAGCAAAATGCTCAAGTTCTGACTAATTTTAAAAAATTAATACAAAAGGTAGCACTGTAAGTAGAATGAACAAAGGACAAAAACAATTGATCATTTCTCTAACCTATATCAATATTATGTCACTTAGCTTGTTGAGGAACAGCTTTCTGGAATGCTAAAAGTCACAAAAATGTACCATTTGACTTCAATTTTTCAAACTTTACTGGGGGCATGCCCTGGACCCCCCACCAGAGAGGTTGAGATTTTGTGGCTCTCCACAATTTCTGACTGCATGACACCCTGTAGCTTGGCCTGACTTCTATATAGATTAGACTTGTACTGCTGAATATTTTTACTGCTTAAACATTTTACCTTTAAACTATTGCACTGTATATGTAGGCATTGCCTAGTAGAGCATAGCAGAGTTAGAATGAACTTCTTTGACTGACTGCCTGACATCTATATAGCTTACTGCTTGCACTACTGAATTTATTGTGCTGAGCTAATTGCCCAGTACTGTAGAATAGCTTGAACAACTGACTACTGCCTGCTGTTTTCTGCAACTCTCTTCCCATCACAGTTCTTCTCATTCCTTCTCGGACTGCCTTCTTTCTTTCCCTCTTTCTTGCTTTTCTTCCCTTTGCATTTCTTCTCTCTATTCCCCACACTGTTTCTCTGCCATCTTCTGGACGCGATTCCTGTCCTGACACCCACCTGAACCAACACAATCTGTAAATATTGCCTGTCATTTTGGCCATCTTCTCTACCCATTCCAGACTGCCCTCTCCACCACATGCCTCCTTCCCAGCTCTCCTGGTCCCATTCAAGGGTCTCCACCAGCCATCCACCTCCTGAACCAGCCTTTTGTTTTGCTAAATTCCCACCTGGCACCTTTGACCAGATCTCTACAGGAAGCTTTCCTCTCCACTATTTACACCTACTTCTGCCCTGAGCATTAAATTTCCCAGGGCCTCCCACCAATTTACTTGATTTTTGTCTTTGGCTTTTTAACTAATGGCCTGCCTTTTTCTCTGCTCTTTTTAGCCCAAGCCCAAGCCAAGCCTTCCACTTCAGTAGAGTGAATCTGGCGCTGCTACCTGCTGGTGGCGGACCTCTGCATCCAACCTGCAACCCCTGACCAAGGAAAGCAGTAGCTTGGTTAGCTGCTAGCTCAGAGCGCTCAAGCTTCAATCCCCGTGAACTGGACTGGGCCCTGGCGACTGTGGCTGCTTCCCGACTGGATGCTGCAGATCCCTATTGAGAAAGCAAGCACCCAAGGCACCTTTTCTAAACATAGCTCGGCCACTGCTTTGCAACCCTAGATCTTTGTTACAGAGAATAACTGACAGATTTAGCTCTGAAACAGTTCCATTGCTAAAACATGTTAGTTGCCTAACAAATCCTTCTACTAAAAAGCCTGACAACCTGAAAAGCTAGTAGCATATTATGTAGGAGACCGAGATGCACATTTGGTAGAACAAGAGTATAAACTCCTGATCCATAGACTATCTAGAGAAACACCACCAGTTACAGTAGTTGATGTGTATCGATGTATCTCAGAATGTAACATGCAAGATGTATACTGTCAAACAGAAACACTCTACAGACTGGTTCTCACTCTCCTGTAACATCATGCAGTAATGAAAGAAGCTGCTCTGCTTTGAAATGTATTAAAAATCACCTAAGAACAACAATGGGTCAAGAACGCTTAATGACCTTATGGTTATTGCTGTGGAAGCTTAGAAAACTCATTCTGTACAACTTGACAAAATCAGAGATTATTTCTGGAACTTGACCGATCGACGGTAGATCACACAGTTGACCACAACTTAAGACAGATGCAATCACAAGGCTGGTTAGTTAACACCAAACTAAGGGACTGACAGTGGGCAGATCATGGCAAAGCAGTGTGACGTGAGAGGTCAGCCAGCAGTCAGAGCATCATTTTAAAATACTACCCCAAAAGTTTCAATTATAATTTCAAACATATGCAGTCTTGCTGTATTCTGACTCTAATTCTGTATGTGAAATGTGTACCATGTAACTAAATCTGGGTCAGCCATGAAAAAGGACCTTTAGGGCTTAGTGGCCTACCGTTATCTAAATTAAATAAATAAATATATGCCACAAAGCAAGCTGCATTCAGACTATATGCATTTAGCACCAGCACTTGAACTTGAACTGTTCCGGAGAGGAAAGGGTTAACTATATTCAGGAGCATAGAACGTTGTGCTCGAGCTCGGTTTTCAAACCTCTGTCTCTAGTATATGTCAGTGTATCCATTAGATTCTTTATTCCGCCTAATTGAAGTCGCACCATCAATTTCTCCTTCGAGCAGGTTGGGTTCTGGTAAAAATCAGTCGGTTAAATCAACCATTTTCTTTATTTTCAGTATCAAATCTCTGTCTATGGTACAGGTAGTGTAACTAGGTAGATAGTAGTAGATTTAGTGTAGAAATTGTTTTTCAGTTCCTGTCAGTCTGGTTAGGAACTAAAATAAATCTGATTATTTTGCTTATTTGTGTTTTTCCCTAATCGTCTCTAATTCTCTTGTGTGTCCTGGTTCAGATCGTCTTAAAAAAAATAGATTTTACTTGTTTTTTCCACAGTCCATGACACAATTGGTAACTGATCAGACAGTGTTACCTGGCTTGAAAGCTGAAAAGGGTAACTTTTTTTCAAGAGAAGGCCATGTCTGAGAAACCCAAGAAAAAAGCTGGTCCCACGGGTTTCAACACTGTAATGAGTGTGGGGAGGATTTTGCTAAAGCTAATCCCCACCTCATATGTATGTATTTTCTGGGTTTGACCACCTCAGCACAGACTGCCAAATTTGCAAGAATTTTCCTAAAGAATCTTTAGAAAAAGATTAAGTAGGGTGAAGGAAATGGAGACAGAGAAATCAGCTGCTCCTTGGGATTCAGACAGGCTAATTATATGGCCTACACAGCCAGGTACCAGAAGTCCAGGTGGGATATGGTTATCAAATCTTTCTCGTTCTGCTGCAGACCACCTGTACTAGGGACAGTCCCTCTAGATTCTCTCCTATTACACTGGGCAAGTAGGTTTCTCTATGCTTTTCCTCCTTTTCCTCTGATATTCAGAGTTCTGATGAAGATCAGGTCTCAGCCCTGCACTGTGATTCGAGTGGCACCAGATTGGTCCAGACAACCTTGATATCCTCTGCTTCTGTCTCTAGCAGTGTCTCTTCCTTGTTTTTGCCCAGCAGGCATGACTCCTGATCTCCTCTCAGGGGAGGATTTGGTATCACAGCCTTCAGTCTCTCAGGCTCAGGGCCTGGCTCTTGAAGAGTTAAGAGTATGGTCTGAATCTCTCCCACGGAGTAATGGATATCCTTAACGTTTCTAGGAAACCTTTCACTAGAAAAACTTACAATTCTAAATGGAAAATATTCAGTTCTGGTGTTCTCAGAAAGACATACAGTCAGTGAGCATACAGTCAGTGAGCATGTCCCCAACCCTGGACTATCTGGTTCTCCTTAATGGGTTAGGTCTTAGGCCTGCTACCCTCAAGGTTCACTTAGCAGCTGTGTCTGCTTTTCTATAGGCAGGAAAGGGATGTTCCCTTGCATCTCATCCTATTTTCAGTAAATTTTTCAAAGGTCTGGTTCACATGACCCCCCACCCCACCCCTTTATACAGCCTACTCTGGCCTGGGATTTGATTATCTGTATAGCACAGCCTATGTAACCCCTTTGAACCATTATCCTCAGCTGAGCTAAAGTACTTGATTTGGAAGATTGTGTTCCTGGTAGTCATCACTTCTGCCAGGAGAATCGATGAACTGCAGGCCCCATCAGTGGAACCTGACTTTTTCCTTCCACGGGATAAAGTAGTCCTAAGGACGAACAAAGTTTATTTCTAAAATGGTTTCTGATTTTCATCTGAACCAGTTTATGTCTCTGCCTGTCTTTTTCGCTAACCACTCGTCTTCAGGAGAGAGAAGGTTGCATGGTCTGGATGTCAAAAGGGCTCTTGGCTATTATATATAGCAAACAAAGGCTCATAGGAATGATTGCACTTATTATTCCTTACTTATGGTGAAATAGGTAAGGGTAGGCCTGCCACTAAAGATCTATTGCCAGGCTGAGTGTCTCCTGTATCCATTTCTTCTATTCAAAAGTAGGCAAAGAGAGAAACTCAGGCTTGATGGCACACTCAACCAGGGGTACAGCTGCTTCCTTGGCAGCTCCCAGGATATTCCTTGGTGGAAATTTGCAAAGCAGTCACCTGGAAAAGAGTCCATACATTCACCAAGCATTAATCACTGGATACCCAGACCAGGAGTGATGCTAGGTTTGGTACAGCAGTACTTCAGAGTTTGTTCCCAAAGTAAGGTTCTGTTATCCCCTCCAGGGTACTGCTTGGTAGTCCATATATAGTCAGAATACAGCAAGACCTCATGTTGTTTGAAGAAAAATTATTGACCATAGTAATGTTGTTTCTTCTAATGGAGTCTTGCTGTATTCTGACTCTCCTGCCTCCCTCTCAGAACCTAATCTTTTTGGATGTGGGTTGGCAGGTACAGCGTTGCACACCACAGGTGTACCTTTCGGGTGTTTTTTTCTTTCTGAAATGATTTATTGTTATTGTATAGATATTTTCTATCTACACAGATTTTTCTTGGGTTCTCGACTTCAGTCTTTTGTACCAAGCATTATTGCCTATGGTTTAAAGTTTTAATACAATTTCTACAGCTGCTCTTAAGAATCTGATAGTTACACTGACATACCAGAGACAGAGGTTTGAAAACTGAACTCTAGCTCAATGTTCTATGCTCTTGCATAGAGTTAACCCTTTCTTCTCCAGAGCAGTTCAAGTGCTGGGGCTAACTGCATATAGTCAGAATGCAGCTGGCTTTGTGGCATACCTTTAATATGCATTGATGTAGCAACATACTGTTTAACAAGTGTATATGGGATGGTGCACCTACTTCAACTGTATTTCATGAATTAACATAAGCGGACAATAAAGTTAGCACTGTATCATACAATGCCTGCAGTATTAGCAGCAGTGCTAATCAGCTCAGTACTTTTATGTGCTATTTATGAATATGAAGTACCATGCTTCTCTGCAATTATTATAAAGCATTTTCCTTTAATGTTTAGACCTTGAGTTGAAGGTGTATAGTACACCGAATTTCTGTGTAGTTTCATTACATAACAATTAGTTGACCAACAGAGTTCAATACAGCACTCAACAACATTAATAGAACTGTTTACTGGAAATATAACAGTATGAGTTAATAAATAGCACATTTAACAACTTGGCTGGCTTGCACTGTGTGCACTTTTGAGTATGACACATGATTGATAAATGCCCTTTGTGAAATACAGGCCCCTCTTAGGCTATGGTGTGCACATAGTTTCAACAGTTGGTACAACTTTACCTATACCTACTGGTCAGGGGCCTTTACGACTCCTTCACACATCTAATGAACCCTTATACATGCAACTGGCATGGTTAGAATACCAGACATATCCCATCTTGTCCAATAGCACAGGGATCCATGTATCCACTACCCTCTCTTTGTAGAAAAACAATGCTTCCTAACATTTCCCTTTGACTGCCCTTCTCATTTCATCATATACTCACTAATTTTGCACTACACCTATATCTCCCTCATGCACATTGTTTATGACTTTGAGTTTCTGGAATGTATCTGCCATGTCCTACAAATAATCCCTCATCTACTACAGCGAGTACATATGAGGTATTTTAATGAATCTGTACTCATGGTTTCAGCCCTTAAAAGACCTGTACCATGTAGTCACCATTCTGTGTACAGACTGCTCCACCCTATCAAAGTCCTTACAAAGATGCAACCTACAGAATTCTACACAGTACCATCCATGGTGAACATCAGCAACTCCACCAATACTGTAGTTCTTCCCAAGGTTTCATCCTCCTATGTGCATTATTTTGCAGTTCTTTGAATTGAAATCCAGTTGTCACTCCGGAGATCATTTTCAAAATTCCACTGTAATGTGCATCACCTTCTCCAGTCTGTCTGGAGTATCCACACTAGTTGCAGATCTTGGTGTCATTTGCAAACAGGTAGAACTTTCTGCCAGTCATTCAACAATGTCAATAATGAAGACATTAAACAGAATGGGCAAAAGTATTGGTCCCTGAAGATCACACACACACGCATCGCACACACACACACACACGCACACACACACACACCGTCTTACTGTCACCTCTGCATCTTGGCAGCCACTCTCACACCATTTTACTAATTTACCACATTGTGCAACATGCCCAGACTACTAATCTTGTTGAGCAGCCTTTTGCAGTATGTGAGACTGTGTCAAAAGCATTGTTATACTATGTTTATCACGGTTACCATACTTTTCTTACCTGCTAATCAATTATAAAATGATGCATGATTATTTTAACTGATGTAACACAATGAATATATCAAGCAATAATTGTAACTGCCTGTCCTACTGCAAAAACTTTTGTTTTCAATCTGTGTTATTATTATTATTATTATTTATGTTTTCTTACTTATCTTACTGTGACTGGAGTTCTATACTGTGAACTTTTCATTGTTTAAATCTACCCTTGCCATGGTTGAACCTGGGAATGAGCTGATGTTCAGTCACTGTGCTTTTCCAAAGCACAGAATTTGATATAAATAAAAAATGCAACATCAGATGACGTGTCATTATTATTCAAATATAACATTTATTGTTGACTATAATGAAATGAAAATTGAAATGGTGGATTCCTATCATTTAGAAGTTAATAGATCAGCTACAAGTGGACTAAGTAGTTATGTGATTATATAGATAAAACTGAACTTGTGCACTTTGTGAGTCTTATGATAAGAGACTAGCAAAATGCTCAAGTTCTGACTAATTCTTAAAAAAAAAATACAAAAGGTAGCACTGTAAGTAGAATGAACAAAGGACAAAAACAATTGATCATTTCTCTAACCTATATCAATATTATGTCACTTAGCTTGTTGAGGAACAGCTTTGGAATGCTAAAAGTCACAAAAATGTACCATTTTGACTTCAATTTTTCAAACTTTTACTGGGGGCATGCCCCTGGACCCCCAGAAGAAGGTTGAGATTTTTGGCCCTCCACAATTTCTGACTGCATGACGCCCCTGTAGCTTGGGCCTGACTTCTGTATAGCTTATGACTTGTACTGCTGAATATTTTACTGCTTAAACATTTTACCTTTAAACTATTGCACTGTATATGTAGGAATTGCCTAGCAGAGCATAACAGAGTTGTAAGTGAACTTTGACTGACTGCCTGACATCTATATAGCTTACTGCTTGCACTACTGAATTTATTGTGCTGACTAATTGCCCAGTACTGTAGAATAGCTGACAACTGACTACTGCCTGCTGTTTTCTGCAACTCTCTTCCCATCACAGTTCTTCTCATTCCTTCTTGGACTGCCTTCTTTCTTTCCCTCTTTCTCTTGCTTTTTCCCTTTGCATTTCTTTCTCTCTATTCCCCACCTGTTTCTCTGCCATCTTCTGGACGATTCCTCTCCTGACACCCACCTGAACCAATACAATCTGTAAATATTGCCTGTCATTTTGGCCATCTTTTCTACCCATTCCAGACTACTCTCTCCACCACATACCTCCTTCCCAGCTCTCCCTGGTCCCATTCAAGGGTCTCCACCAGCCATCCACCTCCTGAACCAGCCTTTTGTTTTGCTAAATTCCCACCTGGCACCTTTGACAGACCTCTCCACAGGAACCTTTCTCTCCCACTATTTACACTTACTTCTGCCATGAGCACTAAATTTCCCAGGGCCCTCCACCAATTTACTTGATTTTGTCTTTGGCTTTTATCTAATGGCCTGCCTTTTTCTCTGCTCTTTTTAGCCACAAGCCCAAGCCAGGCTTTCCACTTCAGCAGAGTGAATCTGGCGCTGCTACCTGCTGGTGGCTCGACCTCTGCATCCAACCTGCTACCCCTGACCAAGGAAAGCAGGTAGCTTGGTCAGCTGCTAGCTCAGAGCTGTCAAGCTTCAATCCCAGAACTGGACTGGCACCTGGCGACTGTGGCTGCTTCCCGATTGGATGCTACAGATCCCCATTGAGAAAGCAAGCACCCAAGGCACCTTTTTCTAAACACAGCTCGGCCACTGCTTTGCTTTACTGCTCTCTGGATAGTTTTCCACCCACCACACCCCTCTCCTTTATTAAATACACTTCCTCAGTGATCCCTGCCCCTGAGGCCTCACAGTAGTCAATTACAGCAGCTCCTTAAAGGGGCTGTCATTCCTGTAACTTCTTAAAGGGGTGACCTCTCTCGTGCTCAGATTTAACTTATCATCCTTAATGCATTTGGGATCAAGTGCATCGATAGTAACTATGGTCCTCCTCCTACTTCCTACACCAGTTCCACCTCACTTTGGACCATCACCCTTACCCATAGTACCCCTTATCTACAACACCTCTATCAGACACCCCGGTGCACAACCACCTCCTCTCCTTGGTACCCCCAACACTTCCACCACTGCTACGCCTTCCTTCCCACTCATACCTTGGTCTCTTCTGCTCAATGCCTTTCCCACCCTTCATACCCTACCCACCTCTTGCACCCCAGCATCTGTACCCATGTTCAGTCACAAGAGGAGTTACCACAATCACTACCACACTTTGGTGCACCTAATCACCCTCCTGTTGCTTCTATCAAGTAACATTCATCCAATCCCCTGGCCCGGTGCCCAACCTTATGAACAAGCCTGCCCAGGCTCAAGGACTCCTCATCGCTTCCATGAATATTTGCAGCCTCTTTAAGAAGGCTGCTGCATTTCAGTGCTGGGTCCCTCAGCACCAACAGTCATTGTTGCACTCATCAAAACCTGGTTATCCAAATCCACCCTGACTCCTTTGTCTCCCTCCTGGTTATACCCTTTTCAGGGAAGATCGGGTGGAGTAAGTGTGGAGGTGTTGTGCTGTCTACATGCATAACTCCCTCCTTGGACATGCACTTCCACCACCCAAGCTTGATAACGGGAGCAAGCCCTCATGCTAAAAAATCCCCCAACACTGGTAAGGCCCTCTTTCTCATTATTGCCTATATTCCCTGCAGATAGCAAGACCTCGCCATTCAGGTCATTGCTGAATACCTCTCTGGCCTGCCACCCAGAATGGCCCAGATAATTGTTGGTCACCTGAATATCAACTGGCGCTTGCTACGGCCTCCCAAACCAGAGATATCTTTGCTGCCCTTGACATGTCTCAGCTTGTCACCATCCCAACTAGATTCAACCCTTTACTGGCATCAGCACCCTCCCGGACATCACCATTACCAACCACCCTACAGGGTGCTGATATCAGTGTACTTCCAACTCACTTAGTGACCACTCCCCAGTCGTATTCTCTTGGTCCGCTACCAACAGCAACCTGCACTACAAACCATGCAGTTGAGCATTGGTTCACATCACGAAGGCTAGTCCTGTACCTAAAAGACCAAAGCTATGCTCTTCTTGCATCCCAAAGCAAAGTCAGTGATGCCCCTCTCATGATACTGCCTAGCACATTAAACCCCATTGAGCAGGTTTCCTCCTACAGGTATCTGGCTGTTCCCTTTAATTCGGCACTCTTCTTCCATTCCCATATCAATGCCCTTTCTGCTGCCACCAATGTCAGGACTGGACTGTTATACTGCCATAGGGACTGCCTACCACAAGAGGCCCTTAGATTGGCAATCACCTCCTCTGTCCTGTTGCTAATTGACTATGGGCTGCCCTCTGTGCTGCAGCCAACAACGCTGCTTGCAAGAATACTGATCTCTATAAACAAGGTCTGCAGGCTAATGCTGGGAGCCCAAGGTGCACCCATACATGCCTGATGTACTCCATCAACAACTTGCTCAACCTTGAAGAAAGACTCCACTTCCAAACCTACCTTCTTGTAAAAAGACCTGCTAGGGTCCCTGCAGTGTGCCTCCCCTCAGTCTCCACCCACAGCACTGTCAAAACCTCCCTTATTGTCCCCAGGGTAAGGACATCTATGGCCCAGAGATCCTTTGCCATTGGGCTACCTCCTGGTTCAGTTCCTCCCAGCCAACATAGCTGACTCCACTAAGCTTGGTCCTTTCAAGGTGTCTCTCAGAAGCCATCTGACAAGCACTCGCTGCTGCAACTGCACATAATCCCCCACCTACCCCTTATTCTCACCCCTACTGGGTTTGCCCTGTCTACTTTTGCTGTTTATGTCTGGGGTCTCAGGCAACAACTGCTGACTAATGTAATAAAATATATCTGGTTGCTACCTGACATGGTACTCGTTGCCTATATTATGACTACTGTGATCTACCTATTACCAAGCTTGTACCACCAGTGAATTCCTGTAACACTGGTTGCTTTTAAATCTAAGTATTATGTACTGTACTGTTTTGTTTGCTGTGATGTATTACCTCTTGATGAGGTGCCTTTGTAAATGAGTCTTTGACTCAGAAGGTCTGTAAACCAATGATCTAATAAATAAAATAAACAAATAAATAATTTTTGCTGTCAGCCCTGATTTCTGCGGCCATTGCTGCAACCATAGAATTGCAGTAAACACGGGCCCTGATTAAAGTGAAAATGATTAGCAACTGATTGAAGTTGATTAGCAGTAGTGGGTCCAGAATGTTGGGGAGATGGCTAAAACTGTGAAAATAGTGCTATTTGTGCATTTCGATCCCTGTGGTCCTGAAGAAATTCAGTTAGCACTTACCGCGACTCAAAACCAAAATTGATTTGCAATTGCTGGTTTTGATTCTAAATTGCAATGTGAACCTGCTTATTTTATGCCTTGTACATGTGACTTACATCTCTTCTAACTGTTTACTGTTCACTAGTTTCCTGCTCGCCAATCAGTTTGCCACCCAGTTGACAAACCTCTGACCCACCCACCCAAGCCTACCCAGCTTATTACTCAATCTTCTATTTGGAACAGTATTAAAGGATTTGCTGAAGTCAAGGTAGGTGACATCAACTGCACCCCTTGGTCCACCACTGGTTACCCAGTCAAAGAAATCTATGAGATTACTTTGACAGAATGTTCCTGTTGTAAACCCATGCTGTCTTGGATCCTGTGCTACTATGGATTCCAGGTGTTGTACTATCCTTTCTTTAAGGAGGCGTCCATAATCTTGCCCACTACTGAGGTAAGACTGACTGGTCTATACTTCCCTGCCTCCTCCCTGCTGACACTCTTGTGGAACGGGATCACATGAGCCCTTCTCCAGTCTTCTGAGATCTCTCTGGGACTCAGAGACTCACTAAACAGTTCTGCTAATGGATCTGCTAGTCCCACCCTTTGTTTCTTCAGTACCCGGGATGTATGCCATCAGGTCCTATTGCCTTGTCCACCCTGAGCTCTTATAGGACCCTTTCTTTGTGAAGGGACTTGTGCACACCTCCCTCCCTGTGTCTATTGTGCTGAGCTACGGGCCCTGCCCTATCTTCTCCTCAGCAAATATAAAGCAGAAGTATCTAAATAGGATAGATGCTTTTCTTTGGTCCTCCTCCACACACTCCCCTTATCCCTTTATACCCTTTGATCTTAGCAATACCACCTCTAGACTTTCTCCTTTCACTAATGTAGCTATATAAAGCCTATTTAAAGACAAAGAACCTCTGTGCACAAACACTGAGGCAAGGGTTACCCAAAAGGGCATTTGGCTGGGAAGCCAAGTTTCAAGAAAATACAAAATCACACATGCCCACACAATGCAAAGCATCATGGGCTGCATATACAAATCACCACAGACTGTTATGCTGGTTCAACTTTAAGCAGAATTGCATGGTGCCGAAGGCCTCTCACACAGTTTGCAAAGGATGCTAACAGATTGTTCCCTTCTTTTACCGTTCATGGTAGCATTTCCTTGGTTTGGGTCTTTGCCTGCCTTATTGCCCTCAATGCTTCCCTTAGGGAAGTTGGGAATGGATCCCTATCTTCATCCTGCTGTATTCCTTATATTTCCTGAAGGCCAGCCTTTTGGCTCTGATCGTTTCTGCTGATGTTTTGAGAACCAAAGTGGTTTCCTCCTCTTTTGCTGTTGCTTTTCTCCCTAATACAATGGGATGTTGCTTCAAGTACTGCATGCTTAATGCTTTCCGCTTTGCCTATACCCTCACCTGTATTTCTTTTGCCAGAGCTAGCTGAACTCTGTTTGCCATCTTATCAAGGTCATCTCCTCTGAAGTCCCATATATTTGCCTTGGAATGGGACAATTTAGTTCTAGTGGCCAAATTAGCACATCATGTGATGGCCACTGGCCCCAGGTGACCATCTACCTGGAGATCTGTGATCATTTCCCCATTAGTCAGTAATAGATCCCTGTCTCTTATGGGTTGTTGTATCAGTTGCTTGAAGTCCTTCCCTGCAAAGAATCCACTATGTGGATTGACCCTTACACTCAGAGCTCTCAAAATGGCTGAAGAAATGACCTCCGACATGAAACACTTCAAATGCTCCAGATAGCTGATACCACGATGCTATCACAGAGAGGGTGACACTGATTACCTGACTACTGTGGAAATGCAGGTAAGAAAAATAGGATACCCTCCTTGTTCAGATACTCAAATCTTAGAAGTTGAAATGTTGACTTGTTTGGGGTTATTCTTTATTTTGAGGGGCAGTTGGGGATTGTTCTAGCAAGTAGGCCTCAACTTTCAGTGACTGTTTCAGTATGAAGTGTTTAAAGCATGCCATATTGGGTAATGCAAAGGATCACTCCCCTTCTTCTCACTAGGGATTGTAGGGGAAAATATACACCAAGGCTGGTTGTGTTTATAGGCTCAGAGTTCATCTATGCCTTGCGCTTATAAGAGATTTTACTAGGCCATCCACTGGTAAGCATTATGGGCTTGTTTACAAACTATGGAGATCCCAGGACTTAAGACATCTTGAGCATGCAAAGTTATACTTCAGAATATGCCAGAATGACCACAGCTTGTGCGAACTGTACCCTGGCAAAAATAAGATTTCTTGTACTGGAAGTTTAAATATGTTGTTAATAGTATATGTCTTTAAACATGTTTTGATATTTAAGGTTAGTTACTAAATTACTACAGTTTTGATGTGTCCACAAAAAATAATTTTGCATTAGTGATGAGCTGGAGAAGTGGTTATGATAAGGGCCTGATACCTTCTGGAAGTATATATCCATGATTTTCCCCAGGAGTTTTAGGTGATGACTGAGGAGATTAGCAAATTTTGAACTCAAGGTGGAGTGTTGATTCTGCCCAGACATCCAGTTTGGATGTTGGGCCGTGTGAGGGGGCATGGTTCCCCAACCATCAGACCCTAAATACCCACGATATTGGTAGGTTTTCACCTCGAGTCTGTACTACTCGCTGGTGGGAGGTTATGTACTGGTACTGGGCAGAAGAAAGAGAGTGGGTGAAGTGTTTCACTTGCTATCTATACCCTGTTAATTAGGGTGCTCTTTTGAGCATATAATAACTACTAGGGCACTACCTGGTGCCCAGGGATTTTTCTTGTGTCTTCCATTGATTTTTTCCCAGTTATTAGGAGTTAGAGAAATAATCTATCTGCTTTAATACAATGTGGTTGGATTTATGGTTGGTGTTTCAATATATGTCTGTCTGTCTCTCTGTATGTGTAGGTTTTTGTTTGTGTAAGTCTCTAATACTTTCAGAATTCATTGTCAGCATGGGGTTGTGGGGACGAGATCAATAAAAGTGGAAAAGGGGTATTGGGAGCATAACAGGGGTGGCTGTGCTAGTAAAAAGGGCTTGCCCTTTCAAGTAACACAGATACATACAGAAGGCTCTGGAAGATTAGTCCAGATATCGGGGATCCTCATGGGATGTCCCTTCATGTGATACCATTTAGACACCAACGCTACCTTGGGTGAGTTTGGTGCTTCCTATGCTGCATCATTCTCATTTCACCACCAGGGCTTTGACATTTATTTTAACACAGAGGAGAGGACAGAACACAGAAATACAAGCATTTTGTTTTCTAGTTCACTGTGATACAGCAATAAAATCTGCTGACCTTATTGGGAAACTGGAGCAGGGGAGGGCCAGGGAGCTGGGCAGCAGAAGCTTCATCGAGGAGGAGCAGTGGAGCTTTCCGGTCAAATGGAGCAGGCCAGGGCATCTAGGACCAGTGGCAGAGTGAGTGCATTCCTGACTGCATGGATGGGCCAGGGCCATAGGAGATTGTTGGCAGTGTCCAATCTAGCCACAGGAGAACAGTGGAAGTGCACAAATCTGGTGCAGCAGCAGGAGATACAAAAAGCCAAGCAGGCTTTAAATAGCAACTCAGCTGTATCCCGCTAGAGCATTTCTAGCACAGCAGCTAGGAGTGAGCCAGGGAGCTGGGTGGCAGAAGGCCCATCGGAAGAGGAGTAGCAGAGCCTTCAGGCTGCATGGAGCGGGCCAGGGCCATGGGAATTGTTGGCAGTGTCCAATCCAGCCGCAGAGAACAGTGGAAGTGTGCCAGTCAGGTGCAGGAGGAAAAAGCCAATCTGGTGCAGTGGTGGCGATACAAAAGCTGAGCAGGATTTAGATGGCAGCTCGGCCATATCTCCCATATAGTCTTTTGGCACTGCAACAGGGAAGCAGGCCAGGGGCCGGGTGGCAGTAGCCCCTTTGGAGGAGGGAGTGGTGGAGGCTTCCTGGCCACATTGAGTGGGACAGGGCATCTAGGACCAGTATTGGAAAGAGGGAGCCTTCCAGCCACAAACAGCAGAACTAGTAGGATTATTTCTCCGCCCAGCCAGCCCAGCCCTGACCTCTATTAACTACCCAGAGGGCAGAGCCGATCAGCAAGGAGGATCAGCATTGGCCAAATGAAATCAGGCAAGAGGGAGCTGTGCACTGCAACTAACAATGGAACAGGAGTTGGACTGGGGAGTGAACTCTGGGGTATGGCTGCAAGCATTAGTGCAGTAGGTTAGGGGTTTGTTAATTTATTTTGGGGCCTGTATCTGTGATTTGCTGTGTATGGATAGTTCTTCTATCCACATCTATTAGGGCAGTCTTTATTTTGGCTGCTGGTCCAACGGGCATCGGTGCAGGGGCAGATGGGCTCTAGCACTGTTAGGACAATTGGAGATGGGGCAGCTGACTTGGAGAGAAATGGGCAGAGTCCATGAGCATAAGGGCTGGTATCTTTGGAAGGGTAGTGATGCGAGGGTGTGGGTGGCCTTAGTGCTAGCTCTGGCCTGGAGGATGAGGGGTTGTATGGTGTGCCAGTGGTTGGCACATCTCAGGAGGACATCAGGTGGCTAAGATGGGTGTTGGAGGGAGGAGTAGTAAAAGGAAGGTGGCTCTGTGGGAGCGGGTTGGGGAAAAGTGGTAAAATGTTAGTGAGCTCACATGAGGCACTCAAACTGGAAGGAACAGATAGGAGAAGGATGGCACAAGTGCAGGGACTGCGGTACCATAATGGGAAGTGTGGGTGGGGACCCTGGAGGAATGAGGGAGTACCAGGAGGCCTGAGTTGGGGTGGCACTGAGCAAAATAAGGACCAGGGGTATGACATGAGGTTAGGAGAAATAAGAACTGGGAGCCTGGAAAGAGGTTAGGAGAGGGGGCTGCGGTATGGGCAAAAGAGAACTGATAGGGGTGTGAGACAGCAGGGAGCCAGGACAAATAACATAGAGCAAAATATCAGATTCATATCCCTTGCACTGTCTAGCAAGGAAGGGAGTCTGAAGAGGAGGAGGCTCCTCTGGAGGCAGGTCAAGGGGGATGGAAATGGTCTCAGTAGGCTGGGGGTGGGAGATTCTCCCAGGCATAGAGTCTCAGGGGCAGGAAAACGGAGGATGTAAGAGCACTGGCAGGATGAATGGGAGTCAGAACGCAGTGGGGAAGGAGGAACGGCAAGGAAGGGGAGCTCAGAGTGAGAAGACCCAGAGGGAAGATGGGGCCTAGTAAAAGATGTGAATATAATACGAGGGATGAGGTTATGCAGGGAGGGGAGAGAGAGAGAGAGAGAGAGAGGTGCAAAGGAGGTGGGAAAGGGGTCCTCCTCGGTGGGATGGGGTGTCCCATGGCCCTGGGGAAATACTGTGTTGGGTCTGAGTGTACTAGGAGGAAGAGAAGTGGTGGTGGAGGACAGGTCTGAGAAGGAAAGGAGTAGGGGCATGGGGGCCTTGCTCCTGGGTGAGATACTGGGGTTGGTCACGGCACAGCAGGGGAATGAATGTGACTGAGGTGGACAGGTCAGTGAGGAGAAAGACCTGGGGTGAGAGGGGCCCTTTCTCCTGGAGAAATATGGGATGACCAGAGCGGCATAGCAGGAAGGGAAGAGACCAGGGATGTCAGATCAGTGAGAAATAAGAGTAGGAGTGGAAGGGACAGGTCAGAATGTGACACGGGGGGATGTACATGGTAAAGCAGGGGAGGGAGGATGGGGACAACTGGGACAGCAAGCAGGCCTACAGAAAAGAAGGCGGTGAAGTGCTTCTCCTGGGGACTCCATGATTAGGAGGATCAGGTGGGGAGAGGGGTGGCTTCCTGTGGTATTAAGATCTGGAGTATATCTGACTTGATGGTGCATTAGGCAAAACATCTGGTCTAGGTCTGTGGTGCAGGAAGTGGTGGGTCTCCTAACATATTAGTGCACCTGGGTACAAATGATATAGAGAGGAACAGTGAGCTGGAGATTCAGGCTAGGTTTGGGAACTGGCCAGGGTCTGTCAGGACGTGGGGTGCTCAATTTCCTTCTCTGAAATACTACCAGTACCTATGGCCAGTGTGGAAATGAGGAAAAACAAGGATAAATATATACGGCTCGATGAATGGTGCAAAGCCAAGGGTATTGGTGGATGGAAGACTTGGGTGCAACCTAGGAGGACAAGGAATGATATGCAAAGGATAGGCTCCATCTTAGCTCAGAGGGAAAGGTGTCCTGCAGCTTAGACTGGCAGAATTCATCCACTCCAGGTGGGATATAAACTTGTAGGGGCTGGGAGGGGACCCCTGGCAGGCTAGGCCAGATGGCTCCTATCCTTCTCCCACAAATGGGGTGGGAGGGACACAGGTCAGGAGCACCCACTAGTGCAAGAGGAAGTCCTTGTAGGCAGGGAACAGAGATACCTCAGGGCGGGGCAAGGGGCACGATTGAGGGGTGGCCCTGATTAACTCCAGGAGCATGGGAAACAAGATGCCAAAGCTTCAGGTGCTGTTAGTGAAGGGCAGATGTATGTGGTGGCTGTCACAGAGACTTAGGCCACTTCCGAGTCATGACTGGGACCTAAACCTACTAGGATACACTGTGCAGAAGGGATAGGGTAGAGGAAGGGGATAGCTTTTATTATCAAGGATGGCATTGGGATTACTAAGGTGGCAAAAGAGGGGACTAGGTGGAGGCTTTATGGGTCACCCTGCAGGCTCCAGGGGTAACAGATGAAGACAGGGAGTAGTATATAGACCACCCAGACAGGGGAGGAACAGGAGGAAGGCCTGGTTGCTAACCTTTGAGATCACTGTGTACCAAGGATGACACATAGATTAGATATGTACAGGGATTTGGGTTGGTATGCTTTATCTCAAAGGAGAGGTTTAAGTCTAATCCTATTTGTGACCAAATGTCTATCCGGAAAGTCCCAGAGTATTTGGCAGGGTGCATTGTAGTTATGATCCTTTAAGGATTATGCCTGCAAGTAATTTGAATGTTTGATACCAAACGGAGAACGGTTTGGGAAATAATCATTTTATAAGTGCTGGACCTCTACTGTGGAACTTTTACCTGGGATATTAAGACCATTAGATAAAAATTCCAGTTAAATGTAATAAAGAAATGGCTTATTGAGCACACAAGTATTGAGGGGAACTAGTTTAGGAATTGTATAGAAAATTGTCTTTATTTATTTTATGTGTTGAGTGTATTGTGTCATTTTAAATTACTATAAAGATATATGTATTTTTGTTTTCCTTTGTTATTTTGTTTAATGTAGGATATTATATTTATTATATTTTATGCTTAATTGTATAAATGACCTGAAGTGTAACTGGTTTTGATTCTCTGGACCTCACTGTAAATGAGCTTTGCTCAGTGGGGTAATCCATATTCATTATTTTATGAATAAAATGTTACCTACCTTACCTACTGTGGTAGGGAGAGGGCAAAACTGTGGTGCTGGGAGATCTGAATCTGCCAGGGCAGACTGGAAACTATAGTGTCTTCATTAGACAGGAACAGCGCCTGCTGGGCGTCTTCTAGGATACATTTCTTGCCCAGCTGCTGACTGACCAGATGAGGGAGGGTGCATCCTGGATGTGGTCCTGTCTAATGGTGAACTCATCAGGTCCTAGCTGTTGGGTACCCACTGGCAGGGAATGATCACACCATGGTTTGGTTTTCCCTTGACCTAGGGGCAGAGTAGAATGCACAAAATGTCAATGGTGGATATTAGAGGTTCGGACTTTGGGGGATGGAGTTGATCCTTAGGGGCTACCTAGATGAGATCAGGTCAAGCATGGGCTACTGAGGCCCGGTGGGCAAATATTAAAAGGGCTCCTGGAGGCTACAAGACCTGCAAGAGGAAAGACACAAGTGGGGCAAAGCTAAGAAGCTGAGCTGGTGGACAAGGGAGATTCAGGATGCAGTGGGAGAAAAAGGCTGCTTATAGCCGATACAAATGTTCTTAGGGGAGGCCATATCCAAGAGGGAGTATGATGAGGTATGCGGAGGGTCACCAGGGGTGAAATTGGCCAAGGCAGGGCAGAGTTGAGACTGGCACAGGGATTAAGGGAGGGGGGAGTTCTTCAGGTATATCAGGAAAGAAGAAAAGGAAGGGAAGATTAGTAGGCAAAACATCTGGTCTATTCTGTAGCGCTTGGAGTGTGGTGGAACCCTAACATATTAGTGCACCTGGGTACAAATGATATAGAGGGGAACAGTGAGCTGGAGATTCAGGCTGGGTTTAGATGAACTGGCCAGGGTCTGATAGGATGTGGTAGGGGAGAGGGCAAAACTGTGGTGCTGGGAGAAGGATAGGGCCATCCTGGCCTGCGGGGGCCTCCACCCCCCACAAGTTTATATCCAACCTGGAGTGGATGAATTCTGCCAGTCTAAGCTGCAGGACATATTTCCCCTCTGAGCTAAGGCGGAGCCTATCCTTACATACCATTCCTTGTCCGCCCAGGTTGCTAAGTATGGGAGTGGGTGGGTGGTTGGAGGAGGTGGGGGAGAAGGCGGAGGTACTAAATGACATTTTGCCCCAGTCTTTATGAAGGAGGATGGGGTGGTACTGTGAGGGAAGAGGAAGGGGACCGCAGATGAACTGGGAGAAATGGATATTGAAATCCCCAGTGGGAGGGTGTGTGATACCCTCAAGGTCCTGAGAGTAGATAAAGCACTGGGCCCAGACAGGATCCATCCCAGTGTGCTTGAGGAGCTAGCTGATACCCTGACAGACCATTTTAACTCTTCCCTTCAGTCAGGGTGGATGCCAAACTGGAGGATGGCCCATATTGTGCCTATACACAAGGGCAACTGCGCTAGAGGCAGAAAACTATAGGCTGGTTAGCCTGAGGTCGGTAGTGGGCAAAGTGATGGAGGTCATCTTGAAGGAGAGGCTGGAGGGGTTCTGAAAGTACAGTGGCACTTAGATGATTGCCAGCATGGCTTTGTTAAGGCATATCATGTCAGACCAACCTGGTGGAGTTCTATGAAAGGGTGATAAGTGTGCTTGATCAGGGCAGGCCAGTGGATGTCCTCTTTCTAGGCTTCAGCAGGGTATTTGACTCAGTGCCACATCCTGGGCTGCTGGGGAAGCTGGAGGATAAGAGGGTGGGGACAGATGGTCAGATGGATAGGAAACTGTCTAGCTGGGTGTATACAGAAGGCATACAATCCAAAGATACTAGCACCTCCACCCCACACACACAGCATACCATATTTAAACATTCCTGTGCCAAAATTGGCTTTATTTACTTCACCTCCATGTGAGGATGGGTCCTCTTAGTTTCAGACTGGAATTCCAATATGAGTATGCTAAATCACCAGCGTCAAGGTGGGACCCTTCGATTTAGTCTATAATTCCAGTGCCTCAATAGCTACTAATTGACTTCTTTTACATTGTGCTCCCATCAAGGATTTTACACAGGTGTTTCAAAGGGAGATTGCAAAGGAGAGCACCACAACTCCCTAAACTCAAACAAAGGTTTGAGCATGCTATTTTGGATTTGTTTGAGTTTAGGGAGTCTGCGGTGCTCCTCCTTAGGATGCTGCCTTTGAAACACCTGTGTAAAATCCTTGATGAGAGCACAGCATAAAGGAGTCAATTAGTAGCCACTGAAGCACTTGAAAGTTAGGGACTAACTGAAAAGTCCCACTTGACGTTGGTGATTTAGCTTACTCAAATTGGAATTCCAGTCTGAAACTAAGAGGACCCACTCTCACATGGAGCTTGAAGTAAATATAACCAATTTTGGCAGAGAAAAGTTTAAATATGCTATGCTTGGGGGAGGGGTGCGATAGTATCTTGGATTGTATGTTGTTTGCACAACCTAGCAGCACCCCTTAGAAGAAGTGTGAATTCCAGTGGTAAATAACATAAAGGTTTGAGCATGCTGTTTTTGGATTTGTATACAGAAGGTGAAGGTTGGTGGGGAGGTCTCATCCTACAGGAGAGTCATTATTGGGATCCCACAGGATTGGTACAGGGCCCACTCCTGTTTAATACCTATACCTCAGACATCAGAAGTGGTACCGGATTAGGATGAGCCTTTTGCTGATGACTCAAGTGTGGGTGATGGTGGAAGGAGGAGGGAAGCTGGCTCTCCAGGAGGACCTGGAGACTTTAGGAAGGTGGTTGTGCACCTGGAAACTAAGGTTTAATGCTGAGAATGCAGGGTTCATCAGCTGGGGCCAAAACCCAGCTTATGTATACTCCTGGGGGGAGGCACTGCAGGTTTCTAGGAGGGGAGAAGGACCTCAGGGTGGTAGTGGATGCCAAAATGAATAACTTGGAGCAGTGTAGAGGGCTGCAGCCCAAGCAAATAAAATGCTAGGGGGCATAGCCAAGGGATAACCTCAAGGAGTTGAGAGGTACTCTTCTGCTGTATAACTGCTTGGTCAGATCACATCTGGAATACTGCATGCAGTTTTGGCATCCTTACTTAAAGAAGGACATTGCTCTTCTGGAAAGGGTCCAGAGGAGAGTGACCAGGATGATACTGGGACTAGGGGAAAGGCCCTATGAGAGAGGCTGGAGGAGCTCAACCTGTACTCACTGGAGGAGAGAAGGAATGGGGGATATGATACAGGTCTTTAAATATCACAAAGGAATGAATAGGATAAGCCTTGAGGGATGCTTCAGCTGAGGGAGTAGGGGCACTAGGGACACTCAATGAAGCTGGATGGGGAGACTGAGGGGAAGCAAGAAGACACTACTTCACTGAGAGGGTGGTGGAGCACTGGAATGCACTGCCCAGGAGTTGGTGGCTGCTACAACTGTGGAAGGGTTCCAGAATGGCTGGGATAGGTGTAGGGAGGGTGCATTCCAGAGCCGGGTTGGGGTAGGGGACCTTGTAGGAGGGGTGGGGCTTAAATGGTGCCCTGGGAAGGCAGTTATCCTTGAGCAGACTCAATAGACCATAGATACTAATCTGCTGGCTTTTTAGTATGTTAGTAAACAGGAAGCAGATAGATGTATATCTAAAATTGCTAAGTGGAAGGGAGATCAAAATGTGGTGACCTCTCCAACAGAGATCACCAGAGAATTTTCAATATTATTCTCAGCTATACAGTCAGGAAAAGCTAGTAGAGCATTCAGAGGAATCAGAGTTTTTAAGAAAATAACACTTCCCAGGTTGTGCACAGAGCAACAGCAATGGATAGAACGCCTTTCACAGAATCCCAAATACTGGAGGCCATTAAATCATTCAATGGGGTAGACTCCAGGCCCAGACAGGTTTATAGTGGAATTTTATGCCACATTTTCTAAAGAACTGGTTCCACTGCTCACAAGGGTCTGTAATGTGGCCCATGAAGACTTAGCAACCCCAGACACTTGTAACAGGGCCATAATATCAGTATTGCCCAAACCAGGCAAAGACAATTTCTTATGCTCAAGCTATCAACCTATTTTCTTATTGAATCAGAATGCTAAGATTTTGCAAAAGTAATTGATATAAGACTGAAGCAAATAATCATGGTATTGGTACATCCTAATCAAACTGGATTAATTCCAGGTAGATACAGAGGACATCATTTGATTGCTTTTAAATGTTCTACACTCAGTGAAATTCTTGCCCAATTACACAGTTCATGTTGTGGTTTCGGCTGAGGCAGAAAAAGCATTCACTCACCTTTACTGGCAGATTCTGGTCTCGGTCTTGGACAGATTTGGCTTTGTATCCAAATTTCAATCCTGGATCTCCAATTTATATAACTCCCTCAGCCAAAATTAAGGTAAATGGGACAATGTCCAGTTCATTTGAGATTCAGAGGGTACTCAGCAGGTTGCCCCTTATCCCACTTGTATTTGCTTCAGTATAGAACCACTTAAGCTTTAATCTGCCAATGTTCTAAATATGAAGGTATAGGGTAGGGGAATAAAAATATCTCTATATTGGAGAGTACCATCCTGTATGTGTCAGAACCTAGTAAAGGAATCCAAAAGTTCTTGAGCTTGTAAAATATTTTGGCTCTGTTTCAGGTTTCAAAGTACAGTAAATGAAACTAAGACAGAGGTTCTTCCAATAGGAGGTAGAAGCCATTTGTTACTGAGCACTGGTAGCCTTAAGTGGACTATTGAAGGGTTTAGGTACTTGGGGGTATGGATACTAAGGTATATTAAGAAACTGTATCAATTTAACCATCTAAAGTTGCTCCAAGAGGTGCAAACAAACTGTACGAGGTGGAAGGAGTTACCCCTATCACTGTTTGGTAAACTTTAAGTGATACATATGAATATCCTGCCTTGATTTTTTATTTTTTTCTGCAATCCCTGTAAGACCATTAAACTCATTTTGGAAGGAAGTATGAACTACTCTTACTAAGTTTATTTGGGGAGGAAAAGGCCTAGAGTTAAGTGGCCCATTCTAACTGCCCCTAACTGGCACTACCAGATTTTAAACAATATTTCTGGGCTGCTCAGTTGTGACATTTCATTGCACACCTAAAATAAGGAGGATCTCCCCAGTGGGTAGTTCTGGAAGAAGATACAGGGTATTGTTAAGATAGGGACTTGATCTTTATGGATGATAGCAATATTAAATTGACAGACACAACAAATCTCTGGGCACTATCACTCAAACAGATTTGGGTTGAGGTTTGCAGAAAGTATTGATTTATTTGTAATATTGCTGTGGACACACCACCCGAGCTTATGTGGATTTTACACCATAAAATTAAATGGAGGGGGGCAAGAGATGGGAGAAACAGGGTCTATGTCATATAGGGTAATTCTTTGTGAAGGGTGTACTCAAATCTTTACTCAATTGTGCCAGGAATTAGTTTTCTCCTAAAGATCAGTTTCACTTTTGCAACTCAGGCATTACCTACTAGACTGACAGCAGAAAACATTTATAATTGCTATTCCCAACCTGTTAAAACAACTAATCCTGAATCTGGCCCACACCCTGAACACAAGAGGCAGAAAGGATCACACAGATTATATGGCTCTTACAGGATTCAGAACTGGTGCAACAGAAACAGTCAAGGAGAAATGGCATTTAGGAACTAACATGGTGTTATCAGAGAGGAATGAGAGAAGGTTTGGGTAGAGTATTCACCACAACAGCCTCCCCATCCTGGAGGGATTTCAGATAGCTTTTGACCACTGACATTTCGTACTCAACCATAACTAAATCTTATGGTACACAACTGTCTGATAAGCGCTGGAGGATGCCTAGATGAAGGGACAGATATTCACATTTTTGGTCCTGTCCAATAGTGATGACATTTTGGGGTGAAGTGGGGTAGAGGTTGGGAGCATTTTAGAGATGGATATTCCTATAGAGCTCCAATATTGGATATAGGGTTTACTACCAGCTGAGGCACAGTCCAGAACTCTGATATATCTATATAATATATTGATAGCAACAGCAATGAAACTGATTACCCAAGATGACCAACCTACACCACCCACAGACAGTTGCATATGTATAATAATAATGGAATGTATGACAGCAAAACTAAGGCTTCAGAAAGATAAATTTGTCAGTTGGTGGCTCTCTTTTTCCATTATTTGGCATTGAAATAGAATTGTAATGTGCTTCACACTTTAGTGGAACAAGATTAAATGTTGGGTGATAGGTCAGTAATTATCGATTATGGAAGGTAAATGTATGTCACTCTTGGAAATGTCCCCTAGATAACTATAATTGGCTAGATGATGTCCTAACATTTGAATCTGAATTTCTGGGATGTTGTATATTTATGGGGTGGGGATTGTCTGTCTTTTCTTGTCTGTTTTTCTCCATGTATTGTTTTATGTATAATGTAGTAGTGATATTTCTTGTGGTGTGATGATTATTGTCCATACAACAGACTAATTGTTTAGTAGGTGAATTTTGAATATGTTATTTGTGTTTAACTGAAAACTTTCAATAAACTGTAATTTCAACAAAAAAATTGTATATTTGCAGGCACAATGTAGGAGGTTACAATTTGGCAAACAGTAGATGCACAGTGGACAATAAATATGAATGAGTGAGTTGAAAGGTGCGATATATGCAACACTGCAAATTACAAAAAATATAGATTAAGAATAATTCCACACTGCACATAATCACAGAAGTATACAACAGTACCTATCAGTGCAGCAAGAGGGGTGCTGCACTCCTGAGGGCAGTCTTTCAGATGAGATGTTAAACCGAGGTCCTGTCTGCTTCGTTCTAGTGGTTGTTCAGGTGGTCATTAAAGATCCTGGCTCATCACAAACAAGAGTAGGGGAATTGCCCTTGTCTCCTGGCCAGACTCCCCATTCACTTAACAAATCTACCACCAACAATTGAATCTGGTTTAATATGTCAGTTTGCATCTGTATCTGCCCCCCCCATAGTCAGAATTGTGTAGCCATCCTTTCTCTGTCAACAAAAACTAAAACAAATATTACAAATATACTGGGAACAGAAATTGATTGAACCAATTGGCTTTGAGAGGGCCAAGTCCTAGATATCAGTCACTTACTCTGACAGTAGTCTGACAGTAGTTTCAAGTAGTAAGTATTTCTTTAAAACAGTTAAGCAGGGGTGCAAAAATCATAACTGGGAGAGAGTTCCAGAATTTGAGGACAAAATAGAATATAGGGCTTTTGAAAATTGACATTTCTCTAAATAATATGGTGGGATAATGTGATAATGAGAATTTTAACACACCTAAGGTGTTGAATGCTACATAAACACTGAGATCAAATCTTGAGAAGTATATACAAACATTCAACACTGAGAGTGTGTGTAAATGTGACTTTTACACAATGCTTCATGCATTGTATTATATTATTGTTGTGGTCACGTTTTTTTTTTTTTCACCACAGCAATAATTACATAAATATAAGGCAGTTTTACATTGCTAAGAAGCAGTTGCATTTAAATGAAGACATGATGCAGAGTAACTTATGCTATGTTTATTGAATGAAGAATTAACATTTTATAGGCATTACGTTTATGAGCAGCCTAAGTAAAATAATTAGGCAGCATGTACAGAAGATCCATGCTGATAAACTGCAGGTGAGAGAACACACTGCGCCACCAGAATTTTTGAATGTGCAGGAAGAAGGTTTTATAATTTAGAAAAGTAACATTTATGGGACAGTAACTAAAATTTAAGTTTCAAATTTATTTAACCAAGAGGACTTCATTGAGCAAGCTTATTTGCAAGGAGGTCCCATACAGACAATTACATAATACAGTGTAACACAGAACAGTTACAATTAAAAGGAATAGTGCAATTAAAAAGTACAATAGTTACATGTAGGTACATGATGATAGACAACAACACATAATGCCATACTAATGCTGAACAAGTAACTCAGTGATGATGTAATCTAAGCTGAGAGTTGAAGCACAGAGGGAAAAAATATGGGCCAATGGGATGGAATGTGGGAGGAAAGGGAAGGAGCATACATATAGTGGGATTTGACGGAGACAAGGTAGGAGTTACATGATAGGATCAGAGGAAGGATGAGAAGGAGATCAAGACTAAAATGTCTAAGCTGAAAACTATCAAAATGCAAACAATTTTAATGTGTTCATCTAGTTCTTTACCCTTGAGTTGTATTTGCTGAGGGAGGAAGTTACTCTGCATCAGATATGAAAGAAAGGAAAGATTGGGACAGAGAGCAAAAAGCCACAGTGCCCATTCTCTAAAGCGCAATAATACCCTCAGGAATTGGGTGGTGATGGGTAATACCGGACCACCCAGGGGTGTAATGAGGCCCGACACCACAGGCGGAGGGCCTCATACTCGAAGGTCCGGTATTGCCCAATACTGCCCACCCTGGAGGGTATTATTGCGCTTAGAAAATGGGCACTGTGGCTTTTCCTATGGATTTAAAAGTCAAGAAAACAGTTAAAAGATTTATTAATAATAAAGCTTAAATGTGCTCATAGTAAAGCAGTTCCAGTTTTTGTGCTATGCCATCTGTTGTCCACCCCAACCATAATCTTCCCAGTTTTTGTGCTGTGCCATCTGTTGTTCACCCCAACCATAATCTTGAAGTTAGCCCCCCATGACATGGCATCTGTACTTACTGTCTCAACTGCAGTGCGTTTGCTTTTGGGTGGTTAAAAATGTATTCTGTGTGATGTTATTTATTTAGAGATGCAGCGTTACTTGTGTGCCTGTTGACGTCATACCCGGAAGTAAGAGGTATTTGAAGGAAAAAATGAATTTCTTTGTTCAGTCATTTTTGTGTTAAGCTTTGGGTTGTTTTGTTTACTGGGGACATGTCATGGACAATGATTGATGTATGGGATAGGAGAGCTCAGGGTGGAGAAATGAGATGAGCGGCAGCATGAATGAGTGAGGACAGATGACTGGCAACCGTGGATCTGTTTGGAGACTTGAGAGTCAAGGAAAAGTCAGAGCTGTGAGCCATGGCACCGTGTGAATACACAGTAGAAGTTTTATTTATGAGGAGGTTTCTTTCGGTCCAACTGCAATAAATGTGAGCGTGATTGGGGCTAGGGGAGGTGTCCAGCACTGTAAGTGAAGGCGAAGATGGATTGTAACGGAATGGAGCACGGCTTCCACTGATTTTAATAAAAAAATATGTTTAGAGAAATAAGATTCATGAGTTCATGAATGCTCAGTATTTAAACACAATGACAGACTGTTGTGTGTGTTTTTTAAGAGTTGGCACTGAAGTCGGGTGTTGGGGACTAAATGTTTCTCGCTTAGCGAAAAAATGGTTGATTCAACTTGAGTGCCCAATGCTTCAGCCAATTGTGAAGCAGGCAGGGCAAAATAAAATCTGTCTGGGCATCAGGTAGGTTTGGGCTGGCGCTTTTTATTTCCTGGGCATCTATTGAAAGTTAATGTACCCTCTGGCAAAGGTACTAGCCAATCAGATGCCAGGAAATAAGAAGCCCATTTTCTAAAAATAAATATTCTTTACGGATAATTCAAAATAGAGGTCTGAAGGTTCCTTTAGTGAGAAATCAATACAGTATGATGCAAAGGAAATATTACTTAGCAAAGATCTGGAATGAATTGAGATTGGATGTTAGAAATGCTGGTTGCTTGAGTCAAGTTTAAGAGAAGTCTGACATTAATTTGGAAACCAAATTGCATGTGTTAGGTTCCTAGGAATGTTAATGTGATTTTCTTTTAAATCTTGTTATAAGTTGTTGTTTAGGTATGATTTATTATTTTTGCAGCTCATTGTATTTTTATATTCTTTTTTATTGTTCATGGTTTTTGTTTCTTTGTTTTCTGTTTTATATTGTATTCGACTATGTTAAGATTCTGCACCTGAAACCATAATCTATACAGGACTATTTTGTAAATAGGGCTTAATAGTCCCAATAATTAACTCCTATCAAAAATAAAAAAAATATCTATCTATCTATAAGTAATGACCATGGATACCAGGTTTCTATAGTGATATTGAGAAACAAAAAATAAAATAAAAAAATGTGACATGGAGAGAGAGAAAGAGAGAGAGCTAGACAGAAGGGATCAGGAAGAAATACAGGTGGAGTTCAGGTACAGCTGTAGAAAGAATGATGTGTTAACCATTACAACCAGCTGGTCATAATGGTGAATTTCACACAGCTTTTTATGCTAAAAATGCAACCCAGTTATTATGAACTTGTGTGAAAACACTGGATGTGTTTGAGGTGACATACTCTGCAAATTAAATATAACATTCCTTAAGCCTTCCTTGGACATGATTGTCTGTATGTTGGATATTCCTGCCTTTCTTTCTGTCCCATATAAGCAGATAGAAAAGTGTCTATCTGGCAGTCCTTCAGAGAATGAGAGAGGGGATGAAGTTGATACAGATGTAGACAAAAGTATATGAATATGTAATACAACAATATGCAAGGGGTAGCAACACATCAAGTAGAGGAAACTATGACAGTACAAGTATGCATGAAATATAAATAAAACAGAGTACTATTTAACTCAGTAAAGAAAATGTAAAGTTGATGTAGCATTTATTTGCAGATGAGCATAACCATTTTCATACAAAAATATGGTTGGTAAACAAGTGCTTTAGTTGTATAGGGTCATCTTTTTCCCAAAATGGAAAACCTGGATTTAAACCAGACTTCGCTATTTCTAAAGAACAGTGATGCACATCCCTTTTCCTTTCCATATCTCGTACCCTCACTCCTTGGACTAGATGACTGGCAGTCCAGGAAGCCCACTCAGATACAGCTGTTGTTGCTGTTCTTTACTGAGTGATGATACAATGTGATAACCCTCTCTTGGCATCAGGCAGAGACCTAGGGTGGGCTTAGCCCCAGTGGTGCCTTCTGTGCCTAGGAGTAGGTGGTTAACTGCTCCACTGAGGTATGCCGTGTTCCAGTGAGTGACACACTGCATACAGTTTCCTTCCCATTCACTACATAGTGAGCTTTTACTCTGTGCCCAATTCTGTTAGATCGGAAGTAAAACACTCTGCAACATGATAAATTGTTTTAATGTTTACCAACATATTTATTGTTACACACTCGAACATGGATCCTGAATGCTTTCCTTGTCTCAGGGCTAAAATAAAGTTATGTCAAAGAGAAGCCATGAATAGCTCCTAGTCATTGACCTTTGTAGCTGGCCAGGAGCTATTCGGCCAACCAGGAGCTAATGCCTAAAAATAAAGAACATGTTACAAAAAGTAAGAAAATTAATTCTTATGTTTTTGTTTTGCTTTTGTCGGAAAAACAACTTACCTGAAGAGTAGGCAAGGATGATTAGACTGCCAGGAAGAGAGAGATGCAGTGACAGCTGAAGCCCAGAAAGACTCGGGCCAGACAGACAGCAGTGCATGCAGAAGAAGACCAGGAAACATGGCAATAAGTTACTGGGAGGGATTGCAGTTCAGTTTAAATTTTAGGAAGAAGCATTCAGCTGTGTGACTTCATTTAGTGCGCATCATTGCCATATTCGATTCTTGGACACTAAAACATTTAAAAACAGTAAGTTGTAGCAAGTAGAATTAGGGCTTTTCTGAGGAAAAGCTTAATCGGGATAAGCTTTGGGCCGGGACTCTGAAATTTAGAGAGTTTTCCTTTAATATTTTGTTTGAGCAGTTTGTACCATTCTGTCATTGTACTATGCATGTGACACCCATTCTGTAGCAAGAAAGGAGATAAGTGGTTGATAAAGAACAGGATCTTCTCATTTCCAAATTCTGACAGCTTATGTTTGTTGTCAGGCCAATTAGCTGGGTCAGTGACAGTTACTAAGAGTGGGTCTTCTGCAAATACCAGGACATGCTAGTTGAGATAGTCAATTATAATGTTTACTGTTACTTCCGTTCCTTTGAAAGGTTAGAAACATCATCCCTTTCTTTCTCTGGGAGTTCAGTTCCTTGAAACGCTGCCGTCCCTTCTTTGTTAATAACCACTTCTCTCTATACTGGGCGAGTATGGATCCATGTACTGCTGTGAGATTTTCTATTTGTGACAGTACAGTATTGACAGTGTCAAACACCATGGAAAGGGAGATATGGCATTCTGAAATGTATGAGAAACTGTTGAGAGACCTGCTAGTAAGTCAAGATAAAAGTGCAGAATGTCAAAAATGTGATATTGAAGATTTACTTTCTCCATCCCTTAATTTTCACTTTGTCTGCTGGGAGGATGTCTCATCTGCTGTCACACACAACCTCATCCCAATGACCCAAAATGGTGCAGTTATTTGAAGAAGCAAGCAGGAAGTCCTCTTCATGCACCAGCCATCTTGTTCCTTGTGATTTTTCTTTGGAACTTCATGACTGTGGTCTGAAGAATTTCAGCTACTTTTTAACTGTTTAACGTTTAGAAAGTTCTAAAAGAAAATATGGACATTAAGATGTCAATGGTATGTGAAAATAGGTATTCTTGAAAGCATCGTTGTTGCTAGTTCAAGTCTGTGAGAAACACAGTGAATGGCAATAAGCCATGGGCAGTCTTCTTTATTAATGCCATCACCCCTTTATTACAACCAAAGTTGATGGATACCCCTTCTTCTCTGCACTAATGCAGGATAATTGTTTGAGGCCAACTCGGTCCATACACAGAACCTGGGAGTACGTAGAAATCACTGCATACTTGAGACCATGCCCATCAGCAGACTTGACATCAATGAACGATAGAAATTTCATTGTTTGTTGCCCATCATCGAGAATTTTCAAATTCTTTCTTTATTTCTTTCTTTGATTAACCAGGAGAGCATATTGAGCAGGGGTTGCTCGATTCTAGATGCATCCTGGGACAAGTCCTGAACATGTATATATATACAGTACATACAAAGACAGATCTGGACAAATTATACAGAGAGGCAAATGTTATACAAGCATACAAGGTAATACAAGTGGCTCCAAAGGCAGCCTGGGGACAGTAATCATATCACAATTCCAGAAGTGTGACAAGGAGAGCAAGGCTCCAGAGTCACCAGAAGTAGGCACAGAGTGAGTGATAGCTAAAGCAAGAACAGCCAGTGGAAAAGTGGGTGCAGAGAAGGAGGTTGAGGTGATGAGGTTAGTGCGTGTCTAATATCGGTGGGCAAGGCATTCCAGAGCTTGGGTATGTGGTATTTGAAGGCAGCTTGGCCTTTGGTTGTGCTCATGAAAGGAACATGGAGAGCCTGGAGTCAGTGCTTCTGAGGGAGTAGGCAGGTTAGGGGTTGCGTTGAGAGGTTAGATGCGAGGTAAGGGGAAGGGACTGGGATGAGAATTTGGCTGTGGTCCCTAGCGCAGAGGATCTGTCTACAGGCCTGGAGAGACGGCAGGGCTAGGGTGCTGTATAAGGCGCAGTGGTGAGTTGTTTGTGGACAGTCCAGAATAAAGTGACAGAAGGAGTGGAAAAGTGTATCCAGGAAGGCTAGGGAGGAGGAGGGAGCAGAGCCGTAAACTACGTCACCATAGTCAAGTAATGGGAGAATCATCTTTGAACAATTTCCTTCCGGGCCCATGTGGGATACTACCCTTGCTCTGGTAAAGGGTGCCGAGTTTAGGGGAAGTTTCTTGTGGATGGAATCAATATGGGTGGAGAAATCTAGGTGCTGATCGAGCCAGACACCTAGGTATCTGAAGGAGGTGCACACTTCAGGGAGTCCCCTCTAAGGTTTGGAAAGGGGTGGAAGTGGTTTGGTGGGAGAGTCTTGCCTGTGAGCGAAGGTTAGTGAAACAGTTTTCTTGGGGTTTAAGACCAGCTGGTTAAGTGGAACCAGTGCTGGATTGCATTGAAATCCTGTTGAGATCGTTAGCCACTTCCCCAGTGGAGTGGCCTGTGGCATACAGTACTGTGTCATCTGCGTACATGTGGATGGATGAGTGTAGGCAAGCTGATGGTAGATCATTTAAGAATATGGAGAAGAGTAGCAGACCCAGGACAGAGTCTTGGGGACACTGGCAGTGACTGGTAGGGGACTAGAGATGTGGGTGCCAATTTTACAGAGTGATGCCTGCCTACCAAATAAGCATGAAACCAGTTGGAGGCCAGGCGCGGAGA
The DNA here is from genome assembly GCA_016271365.2 of Neoceratodus forsteri. NCBI lineage: Eukaryota > Metazoa > Chordata > Ceratodontiformes > Ceratodontidae > Neoceratodus > Neoceratodus forsteri. The sequence goes on from CM028133.1 coordinate 573,220,183, forward strand.
GACCAGCAGCTATTAGTTTAGATAGTAGCAGAGAGTGGGAGATGGTGTCAAAGGCCTTGACCAAGTTGATAAAGATTGCTGAGGTGATGTGCCCTGTGTCCATACCAGTGTGTATGGCATCAGTGAGCCTCAATAGGGAGGTGATATTTGAGTGGAATTTGCAAGCCTGATTGATAGGGTGTGAAGAAGGAGGATGCATCTAGGTAGGGGAGAGTTGGGCAAGGACAAGACGTTCCTGCAGTTTGGCCAGAACTAGGGAGGAGGGAGGTGGAGCAATAGTTACCTGGTGAGGAGGGTCACCACCTTTGGGGAAGGGATGACAGTAGCCTGCTTCCATTCAGCTGGTAATTTGGCTAGTGAAAGGAGGAGGTTGAAGAGGTTGGCCAATGGGGCAGCTATGATGGGGTAAACAAGTATAACATTTTAGCATCCAGGGCTGTGGGGCATTTCCTTTGTTAGGGTTTAGGGCCGTAGATATTTGAGTACTTTGGCTGAGGATACAGGGTGAAAGAGAATTTGGATGGCTGGCAGGTGGGCCCTGATACGGGAGGGTGCATGGTGTGGGTAGGTGTGGAGAGCAGAAAGAAGAGTCTGCACAGCTGGTGAAGAAGGCATTGAATGCGGAGGCAACCTCACTGGGGTCAGTGATGGTAACACCCTCGATGGTTAGGGTCAGTAGACGAGTGGTTAGACTGGGGGGAGAAGAGGATTTGATTGTTTTCAAGTTTGTTGGGCAGTTAAGGTTTGTGTTGAAGGCCAACAGGAAATGTAATCTTTTGGCCTGATGTATAAGTTTGGTGCAGGAGTTGTGGTGGACTCAGTAACACTGGAGAAATGCTTGGATGCCCATTTTCTTGAGGTTTTTCCATGCCTGGCCCCTGGAGTGGCATTGGCTGATGATAGCAGGAGACCCAGGAAGGTGGGCACCTCTAACCTTTTTTTCTCAGGGGGCATGAGAGTCCCACACTGTTAGGAATTTGGCCTTGAAGGTTTTGAGTACAGAGTCAATGGATAGTGCCTTTGGTATGAAGGACCAATCTCGTGTGCTAGGTCATGGAGAGATGCTAGGTCAGGAAATTATATGACCTTGTGAGCAGTATCCCCGGGGGGTGCAGTGGGCCTGTGTACGTTCCTGACCATAAGGTCATGTGGTGGTTGCTTAGGGAGTCAGGGGCAGGTCAGCTCTTAGAATCCTGTGCAGGTGTGAGGATGGGGCCCAGTCCAGAAGAGAGCGATTTTGCATTTTATGGTTCAGCCAAGTGGGGTGCACTATTAGTTGGGTGAGGTTCAGGGCATTTATTTTGGTGTGTAGCTTGGCATTTCTTTGGTGAGCCAGTTGTAGTTGAAGTCACCGAGGGTGTGAAGTTCGCCTGCTGAAGCGGAAGTCTTTCAGTGTGTCCAGGTGGTCTAGGATGTTGGGCAGAGGGTGCCAGGGGCACAGTAGGGGCCAAGCAATGTACACTGGGGTGGAGTGTGGAAGTGAGAGTTTGATCAGCAGAGAGTTGATTTGAGCTGAGAGAGATGGAATTTGCACCATGGTGTACTGAAGTCTGGTGGAGATAAACATGGCAATGCCTCCCCCCCTTTTGCCTTGTCGGTCATGTCTGATAATTGAGTATCCGGGATGGATAACTCATGGTCTGTGTGGTGGGACTTTAGCCAGGTCTCTGATCTGATCAGGACATCAGGATGTAGTGATAGGACAATGGGTTGCAGCCAGGTTATTTTGTTTAGGATACTGTGGGTGTTGAGGTGCAGGAGTCTGAGACCTTTGGGAGAGAAAGTGGAGTGGAGGTGTTGGGAGGGGTGGGTCCAGGGTTGGCTTCCATATTCCCAGCCAGGAGGAGTAGCAGCACAGTAATCTGTTTGGATTTGTGCCAGAAGGATTTGGGTCTAGTGGAGGAGGTGGGTACTTGAGGGTAGGCAGAGTGCCACATGGGGCTGGGAAGTGAAGACCATTTGCCCTGGGTGCAAGGAGGGGGCAGAATGGTTGCGCCAATGGCCCAGTTGTGCAAGTGGTCATGGAGCAGCTGATGAAGGGTGTCAGAAGAGATGGTCTGAGGAGAAGTGTGGGGGAGATGGGAGGGGTGTGGTTGCCGTTGCAGGTAGATAGCTGGGGGAGGGATACTAGTGGTACCAACAGGTAAAATAAGAGATCCAGAAAGGTAGCACTGTGTCAAAAGACTGAAGCAAGCAGAAACTGAAGAGTAGCGGCCACTAGAGGCTGTAGCAGGTAAGCTGCAAATGGGAAAGTGGGCTGATAGGCTGTGTAAGTCACGTGGGACCCGCTATGAGATCAGTGCTCACTAAGGGGTGGTGGGTTGGCCAGCGCACAGTGCCAGCCCAGGACAAACATGCTTGCCATTTTCTGTTCAGCTGGCGCTGAGAGGTGATGTCCCGTACCTTGCCGGTCTTACTGCTCGGGGGTAGGGTTACCACCTGTCCCTATTTTCTCGCAGGACAGTCCTGATTTGGGCAGCTGTGTCCTGCAAAAAACATGAAAAATACTACATGTCCTGACTTTGTAGTAGTAAAAATATTTTCTAATTTTCCACTAAATGTTGCAGAAAACTATCATATCTTAATTAAAATACCTTAAAATGATAAGAAACAATAGAAGCAACTAAGAAACTACAATACTTAGCCTTAATTCTGATTATATAGAGAAAACACTCTGTTGTATTGGTCGAGGTTATGTACTGTTCTGCGAAAAATCTTGTTTCACTAAGAAATGTCCCACTTTGGGCTTCTTAAGGTGGCAACCCTGAGGTGTTGTTCAATCGGCTGGGAGGGCTGCTTCTTCCAAGCCGTTGTGATACACTGCTGTAAGGAGAAAGGAGAATTTATACTGTTATCCGAGGAGGAGGATCAACAATAAGGGCGTCTGGGAATTCAAACAGTAGCAGATCTATAGGCTTGTGAATAACTAAAGCTCAGCACTGCTGTGTAGTAAATTAGCTCAAAATGTTGCAGGAGCTACACAGATGAACTGCTGCTGGCGCCAGATGGTAAAACTGCAGACTTTTAAGCGTAAATATTAAGCTCTACACAGTACAAATAAACTATCCCTTGTCAATAGTTCCAACCATAAAGATGGAATGCTGTTTGTGAGGTGCTGTTTCTCCTGTGAAATGACTCACAATTGGATTTCTCAAATTGCCTGCAATAAATGAAATGAATGTAACACACACTTTCTTATTGGTGTAAGCTTTGCCAAGTTCAACACCATGTCTCTTTTGAGTGCTATGAGTCTCTCAAATTTCTGGAAGGGGTCCTCTTCCTTGGCAGGGTATTATGCAATATCAGAAAGTTTCTCTAATTTCTGTAGAGACTTTTTATTCATTTAAAAACACATTTTCTATTCCACCACCAGAGGGTCTAACATCAGCTAAAGCAGCTGCCATTGATCATTTATGCCTATCTGGAATTCAACAAGGCCTTTGACACTGTGCCACATATAAGGCTATTAAACAAACTGAGGAATATGGGAGTGGGCAGGACAGTAGTGTGGTGGGTAGGTAACTGGCTGTGCAGCAGGACACAGAGGGTGGTGGTAAATGGCTGTCACTCCACAGAGGAAAGAGTGACCAGTAGGATACTACAGGGATCAGTGCTAGGACCGGTCCTATTCAACATTTTTATCAGCGACATTGCACAGGATCTAGCAGGCAGAATTTCCCTGTTCACTGATGGCACAAAGCTGTGTAACACAGTGGACAAGCCAGAGGTGTGGACAGAAGCAGAAACTTGAAGAATGGTCAGGAGTTTGGACGTTGAAATTCAATGCAAAGAAGTGCAAGATAATGCATATGGGGCCTAAAACCCTGGAACAACATATCAGTTGGGGGGTGAGGATATAGCATGCACCAAGCAGGAAAGGGATCTTGGGGTTATCATCTCTGAAGACCTCAAGGTAGGAAACAGTGTGACAAGGCAGCAGGTAAAGCAAATAAGATGCTGGGATGCATAGACAGGGCATCACCAGCAGAAAAAGGAGGTCATAATTCCACTATTCAAGACACTAGTGAGGCCCACCTGGAATACAGTGTACAGTTCTGGAGACCTTATTTACGTAAGGACATAGACAGGGTAGAGAAGGTTCAAGGAGGGCAACAAAAGATGGTACATGGATTGCATCACGAGTCCTATGAGGACAGGTTCAAGGACTTGAATATGTACTCCCTGGAGGATAGGAGGGAGAGAGGGATATGATAGAGACATACAAGTATCTTACAGGGAGGAACAGGGTGCAGAAATACACTATTTTTCAGTGAAAAGATGTTCCAGGACTAGAGGCATGGGATGAAGTTGGAGAGAGGGTGATTCAGAGGAACCATGAGGAAGAATTTAATCACAAACGGGTGCTGGTGAAGTGGAGCAGCCTGCCAGAGGAAGTAGTGGGGCTTAAAAAATCACAGGATTTAAGAATACATGGGCTAGACATAATGGAATTCTGGAGGTCAGGGTAAGGGCAACTGACTTCTAGGAAAACATAAAAGTGAACTTACAAACTCAAATGAGTAGACTGGGTTGGCCGTAGGTCCTTATCTGCCGATAGTGTCTATGTATCTATGTATGCCAGTCTGATACTGCATGTCTTGTACAGTTTTCTTGACATTATTAGTGCCAGTGATGGAAGAATCCACATTGCTTATTTTCTGTATCTCTAACAGCTCACTTCTTAGATATTTAGGTTTCTCTTTGCAAAACTGACACCAAATTTTAGTCATAATCCTTTCTTGTGATTCATATTGTAACCAGGACAAATCTGAATGGGCCTGTTTATTTTTTCCTTTTAATGTTGTCTTGCACATGCAAAGCAACATCTTGTAGTAATATGAGAAATGCAAAGGTGTATCACTGCTGCAGAATGCAGGGCATGCTTGAAGGTGTTTCCCTCATTCTCCAATTAGCGAGCATGCTAGTACTGACACAAGTATATGTAGAATGTCACCATCTTGAAACAAACATGCTGCTGTAATTGGAGACAAGCTCATCATGCAGCAGCACAGATGACATACCTCCTATGTGTGCCTTTCATGGTGAAACATTTTAAAAAACATGGTGGCGGCAGGAGATCAAACAGCTGTTTGCATTGTAACATCCCTGCCTTGCCACCCTACCAGTCCCTGCCAGAAAGGTGGGAGGCGCTTTCCTCGTCTGCCTCCTCCCGTCCCACTGTCTCTAGTGCAAAAGTTTCTCCCAGCCATGTGGAGCAGGCCACAGCCTAAGCTCCGTATGGGCTGAGAGTATTCAAGTGCCTAAAGGTACTTGTACTATACAAGTATGATCCGATCATGCTAGTGGACCCCTGCCTGCTTACATCAGGGTGCTTAATCCCCCCATCCTGTAATGTGGCACACTGGAGTCCACCCAGTGTGCCAAAACCTACTGTGGTGTTTCCAACACCAGGGTGCTCACTCCCAGTGTCAGATGTGCACCCTTCCATATCCTTTGACTTTGGGTGCCCAATCCCCAGGTCAGCATTGATTCCTTGTACTGTGACACACTGGGAGCCCAGCCCCAGAGTGCCAAAATCCATAGTTTCCTGTAACAAAGAAAACAGACCCACAACGTCTTTTTTTATTTAACCTTAAAAAAAGAAAATGGCCCCTCATTGTTGCAGTCTAACCCCTCTCCAACCTGCACCCTGACTCTGCACCCCACCTTCCAGCACCCCTCACCCATACTTACCTGTGGCATTCAGGAGCAGTGATCTTCAGTGGACCGGGAACACATCTGCGCTCTTCAAAAGCTGACCTGAAAGTGATGAAATGGCAGTAAGCCCTATAATGGCACTGAATGGGGATCAATTTAGGTTGATATCTCTGCCATTTTTGGGAGTTTAGTCCAAAATTTTCAACATGGGTTTTGGGTCCCCTCTCTGAACACAGTCACTGTCATTTTGTTATTCAATCCCAAAGGTCATTTTGTGGCCACTGCATGAGAATCACCTTTTGGGACTGAGTAATGAAACAACTGTGCCACTATTCATGAGGTGGGTTACCAAAAGCCTATGTTGCAAATTTGGTGAAAAATTTCAGAAAATTACTGTTATGAGCATGTGTTGCACAGTTTTCATGCCGCTTGAACTCGAAAAATGTTTAATATTTTCACTCCACATTTTCAACATTGCCATTTTTACACCTCCTTATGGACAGTACAGCTGGCATTTTCATATCCTGTCCAAAATGTATTTTTCGCATCTGGCATAAAATGGTGCGGTTGCTGTGGGAAATCAACGTTCAGGACAGAGTAACAAAATCATATTGCTACTGTTCATAGTGCAGGTCCCAAAATGCCTATGTTGAAAATTGGGTTAAATACCCAAAATAATTGCATTACAGGTGTGCATTGCACAGTTTCTAGCACACTCGTGACTTCACCAATTTTTCATATTTTCACTCCAGATTGTCAACATTACCATTTTTTACACCTTCTCAAGAACAGTACAGCTGTAATTTCTCTACAGGGTGGGGTGTTACAGCTGGAAACCCTAGTACAGCTGTAATTTTCACATCCTGCCAGAACTGTGTTTTGCAACTGTGGCACCAAATGGCGCAGTCACTGTACAAAATCACATTTTGGCTAATGAACTGATTCATGAGGTAGAGTCACAAAAAGCCCATGTTGAAAATGTGGAGTGAAAATACCAACAAACGCTTAGGGCATTAGAGTTTCCAACTCTTCCCCGTGAGAGACTGACAGGTGTCAGGGTGTGACTTAGGATTGTAGGCTGTAATGCTCATGCCATTCCACCCCACCCTGCAGTCAGTGACAGCCATCAAAGTGTGCCTTGGACTCTCTGGCCTCAAAGTTCACCCTATTGTCCTATACTGCACCCATCTCAGTGTATTTCCTTATGGAATGGGGTGAACATAATGCCCAAAGACCCCAAGGCACACCCCAATGCTGTCAGTCTCTGCAGGGTATGGGTGGGCTTGGCATCAGTTCAATACTTCAACTGCCATTCCTATTATGCATCTCTTTAACTCCTGCACTACCAATGCCAGCAAAGACACCATTTGGTGTTGACAAATGCTTGTTTGGTGTAGTGGGTGGTGGTCGAGGATGAAGAGGATGGTTGCTGTTGTGGTGTTGTATCAGGGTCTGGCTGCTTTTGTTTTCTGAAGTGCTGAATCCAAAACTTGAAGTGACATGACAGAACTAACCACAATGAGTAGACTGTTTCAGGAGGGCTTTGACAAAGATACTTTTATTTATGAAGAATTTTATTACACAACAACTCAAAAGGAAGCAGCAGTCAATGATGCAGATGTACTGTTTGGTATAATAAAAGTGAAATGATTTACTGTAGTCTGAGTTTTTTGTCTTAAACTTAAAACACTCTAAAGGGTCTGTAAGAAAAAGAATGCTCTCTAAATGTTTTAAATTTTGTTATAAACACTTAGATCAGTGTGAAGAATACAAGGGTTGTCTCAGACTAATGTATTAATAGCAGCTGCCATGGTCTGGGCAGGCAGTTTGTTCCAGAAAGGTGCCTGCCCAATCAGCTAAATGAGCTAGTTAAACATTTTTTTAATGAGGTCAAAGACTTTATTTTACTCGATGCCTGTTAATTGGCCCCTGGAGACTCCCTGTGCAACAAAAATGCTTAATGCCCCCATAGTGGCACCACGCTGTTAGGACCTGATGTCTAGGACATCATAAATGATCTGCAAGCCTCAGGCAGGGACCTCAAATCAGTCTACTTCCTGTATCATACCCAACCAAAGGGCAGAGGATGGCCTCCTGTTCATAAACAAAACAATAGGCCTGGAACAGCTCTCCATCCCAGGAAAATGCAGAGCCCAGGCTCCCTTGCCCACTTCCTTGAAGTGCTGGAGTGGCAGCCAAGTGCCCCAAAAGTGGCTCTGTTGGTTAAGCCCATGATGGGTCCATAGTAGAGCAGATCCTATAGTTGGAGGAGCAGGGACAGGGTTTGTCTCCTGATCCCCAGACAAGGCAATGCAGATTGCCGACAAAGCCATAGAGGAACAGTGATGCCTAGCCCAAGGTCAGGCCACTTAGCATAGTTTAATGGGAAAACAGTTTGTAGAGGTTTCCCGTGCTGTGTATGCCATGCAGCAGCAATAAGGAGGAGTTTCACGCCTAAGCATTAGGGGGCAGGGCATAGGGGTGGGGATGCAGATGAGGACCATCTTTTGAGGCAGAAGCCTCAAACCCTAACGACACCAGGTCTATGCAGATTATGATTATGATATAGGACAAGGCAGCATCCAGCCCTTTTAGGATTATATTAGGCTTAGTCTTAATAACCACACAGAGTAGTAACAGGGGACAGGAGCAGGCACCAGGACATCTGGCTCTGTGTGATTGGACTATAAGAACAATTCTCTAGAAGGGTGCTTTGGCAGGGCCCTATGTTGGCAGGGCAAGACAGGCTGGTTTCACAATTTGGTAGAACAGTTTGAAAGAGACCTAACCTGGCAAATGTTTTGGATAAGAGCAATGTAAACACAGGCAATATCAGACTTGGGTAGTACAGTTCACAACAGTCCTACCCAGACAGGAGTGTTAGGTTGAGCCCACTGAAAGCAAGGGAATGCAGGCAGTTTCACACTTTTCTTAGACCAATTGAAAATCATACCTTCCCTAGAAGGGTGTTGGATTAGTTTCTACAAGAATATAAGAACAAGGTATAACAAGAATATAAGAACAGTGTATAGCAGGTTGCCTCTATTTGGCTATGTATCATACGTTATGTAGAGTTCTAGTGAAACAGCCCTATGGAGCAGTGAGTCGGGTTATACAATTTGTAGTGATATACTGATAGATTAAACAGTAGGGAAAAAAGTGGCAGAGATGATAGTCAAGCTGTGAGGTATTTAATTTCAACTAGCAATTAAATACAAACTGTAGTAGTGTATGCAGACTTCATCAATAAGACAGAGGCTGGTTATCAGTACCCAGTTAGAGGTACAACAATGTACTACAGTAGCACTGTTCACAGGGTTACCAGTTAGACATAAATTAATTCATCAGAGATTACCCAGTTAGAGGCACAACAAATTAATTCAGCTGAGCTATTCACACAGGGTGGCTGTCCTAATCGCACAGAACAGAAAAGTAGGAGGCGAGTAACAGACATGCAAGCTGGCTGTACACCTACTCAAGATACTTTGATGGCATACACATATATTATTTAAAGGCTAACCAGAAATGGAACAATTACAGATGCGAGCAGAATAAGGGGATATGCAGAGTCTCTGGCATTTCCCCTCTTATTACTCTCCTGGGACTCCCTCCTACTATGCCACTCATGCTGGGACTGCTTACGTGGAGACCACTTGGACCAGATAGGCTAAAGGGGCTTGCAGCTGCCTTCACAGCTGCACCTTTGGCTGATTGGATTATAATCCAAAAGTCACAGTACCAGCTCCAGCTGCTGAAATCTGATCCTGGATAGTCCTGGTTTAGGACTCACAACCCAGGTGCAGGAGTCCAGAAAAGATGGCTGAGTAAGCTGTGTTGTGAGTGTCCTGGGTGTTCTGGCTCAGAAAAGGAGCCTGCTGCGCTTGTATGTTGAGAAAGGGATTTGCAGTCAGCCCTTCACAGTCACACCATCAGCTGATTGGATTATAGTCCAAAGTCACAATAGCAGCTCTAGCTACTGAAATTGGATCCTGGGAGCCCTTCTGGCTTCAGACTCATAACCCAGGTGCAGGAGTCCAGAGAAGATGGCCAGTAAGATACATGGCAAATGTCTTGGGCATTACAAAAGTTGGCACAGCTGTAGCACCACTGCTTGTGATGCCAACAACCCAGCTGCAGGACGAGCCAAGTCATCTGAAGGCCAGCTTGGAGATGATGACTGAGCATCCTATATGACACTCTCCTTCTTGGGAGGAAGAGCTTGCAGTCACTGCTGCAATACTGCATTCTGGTTGACACAGGTAGTGATGCAGTTGGAGCTGGAGTGCAGGAGTGAGGTCACCCATCTGCTTACATGTATCAGCCTGCACGTGTATCCTTGAACTCATGGTCAGTATTCTTGAAGAATGGAGCACAAGAAATCATAGCACACCCCATGATGCTGTAGAATTGACATAGGTATCACCAACCAAGGCACTCACTGTTGAACCATGTTTCAGCTCCATTAAGGAAGAACCACCCCATGGCCCTGCCCAAGGAGCAGACCTGGAGGCAAGTCCTGGAGAAAGTGGGTTATGGGTTGGGCATATGGGTTGGAACCAAAGAAAGACAAGCTGGAGTGATAGGGGACAAAGCATACTATATTAAAAACAGAGTGCTCACTGTATTTTCTTTTTCCTAGGCTAAGAAGACTCCTGTTCAATAAAGAATCCTCTGCTACCTCTGTTTATGTGTGTCACTCTTGTAATAATTACACAGGATCCCTCATCATGTGTAATTGGATTCCCCTAGTTGCAGCGAAATTTCAGATTTTAAATAAAAATCACTACAGTGTGGAACACTTGAACCAGTGTCAAACTGACCGCAGTTAAAGACTGCTGACTCAGGCTCCTGCTGTCATTTCATCTGCACATGTTTCAGTTACCCAAATGCACACATAGGTGCTAGTTCCTGTGTGGCTGAGTGACAGCATATAGATTGGTGCCATGAAATCATCAGCACCAGTGTAGTTGTCTTACAAGCTGCTGTCACAGATCAGTACTCATTCACATCAAACCGGGATTGAATTTCATCTTGATGTTTCCCAAAAATAGTGGCTGAAATAATAAGAGTAGTTCTGTCAGGAGATCCTGTTTCAGATTTAAAAAATGTAATAGAAAGGTTTGGTCAGTTGTTTAACCTAGTGTGAAGCTATCCGTGTTTGAATGTGTTTGACATAAAAAAAAAAAGCTCACAGCAGGAGTTCATATTTGACAGTTTTGAGGAGTAATTAATTTGGGTTATCTCATAATTTTAGAGTAAATCTTCTGATTATTTATTTTGTCACATACTCATTTTCAGCCCTCTGCCTTTCTGCACCCCAGCACGCAGATTTGCAGTCAAGAACATGGCAAAGCACAAACTGCAATCGCTCCTTGTTTTAACATAAACTTTAAAGTTACTGATTTCCACGATAACTTTGCTGAAAGTGGCTCAGCAGGCACGGTGCAGTAATGATCTGTGTTTAGTTGAAGCTGCATCTACTTTATTTATTTTATTTAGTTTTTGTTGACCGGGTAAGTGCAGTAGACAAATCCTGCCTATTTTCAGGCACGACCAGGGAGAGGAGGATACAGATGAATGCCAACTGACCTTGAAACAGATTAAGCTGTTGGTGGTATTTTTTATGTGAATCTAAATAGCCTGACTTTTTATTCATGAGCATTTTCAGTGAGTGACAAAAAAATAATGTTAGGTGCTGGTAGCAAGACATAATTTGATCAATAGAGTCTAATTTCTTCATGCTGAAACTCAAACTGTAGTATATACACTACATCACAGAGCCAGAAGCCCTTGGTAGTGAGGTGGAATGATTGTGCTGAGTCTGAAAACAAAGCAGAAGATACAAAACTAGGCAGCAGTCCTGTTTAAATTAGTTTCCACTGCAGGGCTTTGTTTATTATTAACAGATTAATTAAAAATAAAAGGAGCTTTTGAGACTGCAAAACGAAAACTAAATTTCCACTATAGGTTTCAAACACACAACCTATTGCATTATAGTCAAACTCAAATCCACTACACTACAAATTAGATGCAATAATTCGACGGAATTTTCTTGTCTTTGTTTTCTGTAGATAAACTTCAAAGTGACATTACTCAGAGATTAAGTATTTTGAAAACAAAGTAGAAGATAAACAACGAGGCAGTATTCCTGTTTAAATTAGGATGTGTGGAGGAGCAATTAGTATGTTTGGTGAGGTGTTATATGAACTCTGTAAGTTTCCACTGTAGGGCTTTGTTTATTACTGACAAATGAATAAAAACAGAGCTTTTGAGACTTCTCTGAAAATCACAATTCTGCATGCTTCATGTACTGTAGGGTCACATATATACACTACAGTGAACAGACTGTTTTTGCTGACCTTGTGCTCTTTTTAAATAAGTTGTGAGATGCAGGGAATATAAATAAGATATCATGTCACAGACTTGTGATTTTCGGAAGCTCTACATACATTTACTTAAGTAAAGTAGAAATGAATAAGGCAAATTACTTAAACTCTGAATTATATCACGTTGAAGCTTGTCTGAAGAAAACAAAAGTAAGAAAAATCCTACCAGTTAGCAAAAAGAGTTGGTAGTGCAACGGATTGCGTGTTGGACTGTGATATATAAAGGTAGTGGGCTTGAAATTGACAGTGGAAATTTAGTTTCCGTTTCGCAGTCTCAAAACGCTCTGTGTTTTTATTTATCTGTCAATAATAAACAAAGCACTACAGTGGAAACTTACAGAGTTCATATAACTCCTCACCAAACATACTAACTGCTCCTCCACACATCCTAATTTAAACAGGACAACTGCCTCTTTTTTTATCTTCTACTTTGTTTTCAAACTCAGCACAATCATTCCACCTCACTACCGAGGGCTTCTGACTCTGTGATGTAGACACTACAGTTTGAGTCCCAGCATGAAGAAATTAGACTATTGACCAAATTATGTCTTGCTACCAGCATGTAACATTATTTCCTTGTATCACTCACTGAAAACGCTCAAGAGTAAAAGTCAGGCTATTTAGACAAAACAGATGCAGCTTCAACTAAATGCACATCATTGCTGCACCGTGCCTGCTGAGCCACTTTCAGCAAAGTTATCGTGGAAATCAGTAGCTTTATGTTAAAAACAAGGAGCGATCGCAATGTGTGCCTTTGCCGTGTACTTGACTGCAAATCTGCGTGCCAGGCTGAGGGGTAGAAAGGCAGAGGGCTGAAAATGAGTATGTGATAAAATAATCAGAAGAGTTATACTAAAATTATGAGATAACCCAAATTAATTAGTCCGCAAAACTGTGTCAAATATGAACTCCCGCTGTGACCTTTTTGTTTACATCAAACACAGTAAAACAGGAACATCTTCACACTAGGTTAAACAAGGGAAGGACCTTTTCTATGACATTTTTTATTTGAAACACGTTCTCCTCACAGAATTACTTCTTATTATTTCAGCCACTATTTTGAGGAAACAGCAAAATTAAATTCAATCCGGTTTTGGATATGAATGAGTACTGATCTGTGACAGTAGCTTGTAAGACAAACTACACTCGTGCTGATGATTTCATGGCACCAATCTATATGCTGTCACTCAGCCACACAGGAACGAGCACCTATGTGCATCTGGGTGACTGAAACATGCGCAGATGAAATGACAGAGGGCCCGAGTCAGCAGTCTTCAACTGCGGTCAGTTTAACTCTGGTTCATGTTCCACACTGCAGTGATTTTATTTAAAAGCTGAAAACTCGCTGCAACCAGGGAATCCAGTTACACATGATGAGGGATCCTGGTGTAATTATTTAAAGAGTAACACACATAAACACAGGTAGCAGACGATTCTATATTGAACAGGAGTCTTCTGAGGCTAGAAAAAAACACGAAAATACAGTCACCACCTGCTCTTTAAAAACAAAACGTGTGCATCACTTTTGGCACCACATTTGTGTTAACTCCTGTTTCATGCCACATTTTTATTATTTTTAATACTTTAGAATTTATTGACATTTTTCAGTATAGACGCAGTAAGACATTCTACATATACAGATGAACAGTAATGAATGCTAGCCATATGGATACATGATACAGTGAGTAGAGTCTGCGGAAAAAACTTGCATAACGCCATAATAGTAGCAGGCGATTCGCTGTCCATCTTCTGCGTCTACAGTGAGGAAGTGTTAAAGTCCACTAGTAAAGGGGTCAGCACAGGTCTTTTGGAGGTGCTAGGGCTAAAACAAAGAAGCGTACCTATAAAAGTAGAAAAACACTAAGCAATTACAGTGGTTGTAGTAGTTGCCCAGAAACACTGTATTCCTCGGCAAGCATGTAGTGAAAGTGGTACTGAGGAATGCCTCGTTACCGTGTCATTACCATTGCTATGTGTTAGCTGTATGCCCTGTTCTTTATTAACTGACCCCCACTGCAGCATCCAAATGCACCAAGTGGCGCTGTTTCCAGTAACATTTGCCTTCGTATGTCAGGAATTTCCTGTAGGTGTCCCACAGCTCATATTTATTGCCTCCTGCTGTAATTGACAATTGCAATTAATGAACTGGCACTGAGCAATGTGCTAATTCTGTAGCGCAACACTATTCATTAAAAGTTAAACATCACACTTACAGGCAAATTTCCATCAAAGACTGAGGTTTTTCCTTGCACTCTCTGCACTTCAATGCACTGCCTTTGACAGAAAATTGCCTGTTGCGGTATTTTAAAATTGTCCCGAACTGCAGCTAGCTTTTTGGGTGGATCCTCTAATATGTTGCATAGCTCCAAGAAAAACAGCAAACCATTAGCTTACGAAAATACTGTAGATACTGTAAATAGACTTACTGATTTTACAGTACTATACAGCCTTCAAAAAATGTACTAACTTATTATACTTCTTCCCTTGTTGTGCTCCTTGAGGTTCTGACTGAAAATAGCCACAATACTTTGTCTAGCGCACATACGTACCTGATAAACAAAACCTAAATAAACAAGAATGTGTCCCCACAGCTCATATTTAATTCTCCCTGCTGTAATTGACAGTTGCAATGAATGAACCGGCACTGAGCAACAGGCTAATTCAGTAGCACAACACTTTATTCATTGAAATTTAAACTTCACACTTACAGGCAAATTACAGGGCTATCAAAAACGTATTTATGTTATGAGCAGTAGTAGTCTTATGTGTGTGTCCTATTAGCTTCTGCCACTGTGTAGTCCATAAATAAGAATAGTCAAGAGCGATATTTGTAAAATGGCAGTATTTCCATGTATTTCCGAATAATATTTGTTTTACATGGCTATAATTGTCTTGTGAAACTTCAGATGCACAGATAAAACATGTTGCAGTATTTCAGCTATACTTCTGATATCAGTTCAACACTGCATTGCCCTACTTTATCTGCTCAAAATATGCCATTTGAAATCTAAAAAAAGTATGAAAAAGATTAAGATGTCCGGTTTCCATATGACCTTCAGAGTGCTGAGTGTTGTTCATCTGCGAGATGCTGAAAATTGTTGGAAGTTACTGTGAGTTTTGCCAAGGCTACACAGCATTTTGCTAATTTAAATGTGACAAATTAAGAGGCAGCTTGAATGGTATAATTTAAAAAGTTAGGCAGGGCCATCTTCATACTTTCCAAGGCTCCTTATTTTCAGGAGACTGGTGATGCAGATACCACCCTCCCACCTGCAGCAAAAACCCTAAAAGCTCATCATGTCTGCCTGTAGCTTGCATCTTAATCTCAAAGCGTGTTTGTTGGTATATATTCCTTTTGCAAGTTATGTTTAGATAGGAAAAAGGAAGAAACCTAGCTGAAATTATAGTTCACCCTCTCTCATTCTTTCTTTTTTACTTCCTCTCGTCTTTGCCCAGTGGATTTCTTTTATCCACTGGTCTTTCCCTCGGCCACTTTCGTAGCGTGAGCCCGGCGTCATTCTGCCCGGCCGAGATTTTGCCTTTGTTTTTGTCTCCCGGTGTCCCTCCCCTTACCCCCCGAAGACACTGGCGCTAAGGACTGAAGTCCAGGCAGACGATCCCGGCCCTCGATACAGTAATGGAAAAAAATCTCCCACCTTTTATTGTTATGTTTATCTCCATTCTTTATTAAAAACTTTAAGAAAAGAAAAAAGTATTTAATTTTCTAGCCATGTGAAAGAAATATATCTGTGTCAATCCACATAAGTTAACAAAAACTAAAGCTCTGTAATTTAAAGATGAGCATTGAATTCAAGAGTTCTGTTAATGTTGTTTTGAGAAAAAGGGATGATCCGATGATCGGTGTGACATTGAATACCTGAAATGACAGGATACAAAACGTTTGAAGAAGATACTGAACTATAATTGTATAATGGAGGAGGTAACATTGAGTAGGTATGGGTCAAGCTGTTTTTTTCTTTAAACCCTTCACTCTGATGTATTATTTTATATTTATTTGTGAATAAAGACACTGGTCACTGACACAAATCACACTCAGATAACCACAAAGGGTAATAGGAATTTAACTCATTAGCTTGCTGTCTACGTTTCCTTGGCAGTTCAGTATAGTTTATAGATGAGAGATGTGTTTGGTTTGGAGGGAGTTCTTTTACTGCAGGACTGGGCTCTCAGTTTAAAAGTTAAAGTCATATCTGACAGAGGAGGGTGGGTGAGGGTGCTTCACTGAAGAACACAGCATCGATGGCAAAGGGCCCATAGCTACAGTACTTTTGTAAAGAGACTGGGGGTACTTATTGCATACCTGCCGATCTCGGCTGTAGGTTTACAGTCATGGGGAGGGTCATCTGCAGAGCTGAGCTACTAATAACACAGGTTCACATTCTCTAGATTATTATGATTATGCATTTTAATTCCTAATGATTTTCAATAAAAAGTTAAAGTAAATAGCTACACCAAGTACATGGGAGATAAACCAGTCACCAATTTCAGTTATGTTGGAGGAGAACAGCCACGATTTTGCTCGTCCACAGATTGATTATATTTACTACTGCATGTAGTAGCAAGTGGACAGAAAATACACTGGTTTGTCTGCAGTTTTTTTCCCAACTAGCATTCCAGTAACTGTAAACACTATTCAGACAACCACAACATAAATGCATACATACATATAGACGACACAGTACTTTTCAAAATGAGTACTGAGTCACTTATTCAATATGGATCGAACTTTGTTTTATTTTAGGACTGCACACCTTTCCTATAACTTTTTTATTCAAACCATATAGTTTTAACTTGGTGTTACTGCTGAAAAGTCAGTTGGCATTCATCTGTATCCCCTCCCTCGGGTCGTGCCTGAAAATAGGCAGGATTTGTCTAGTGCACTTACCCGTCGTAACAACAACTAACTAAATAAATAAATAAAATAAATAAAAATGTCAGGCAACTGGCAGTGCAATTTAGTAAATTTAATTTTTTGTTTGTGTCGGGGATATGAAGGAAGCTTGTTCAGCTGCTATTGATCTGCTTGGGATTATAAATTAATCTCGCAGAAGGCAGTTGCAGTAGATGTTACAGCAACAAGTACACAGTTACTTATTCTTTTTATTAGGAATCCAGGTACATTTTAATGGGATGTGTGTTATGGGGAGGTGTTTGAATGTGGATATGAGCTTGTGTGTGTGTGTGTGTGTGTGTGTCGGGGGGACAAAAGTGCATTCTTACAGACAGACAGATTCGGATGTTTATATTCAGTTCTGTAGCTGCTAATAAATATTTTTCTTTGACGTCTTGTGTTTTATTCCTATTTCTGTGATCTTTCTCTATTATTTCAACATCCTGGTTTCTTAAACTCCTCCAGCTACCCCGCTTTTTCCCATCCCGCTGTATTTGTTTAGTTAATTCTACTACTGAACAGGCTGCTAAGTGAGAGTTGCATGCAGGGTCAGGGCAGGAGAAATTGTCGGTTCCTGAAAACTGATAAACTTATACAGTGTAAAATGTGATGTCTGATGAAGACCTGTGTCCCACAGCCCAACGGAATCTTTCGTTTTACATCAAAGGTGATATGTACTCCTCAATGTTTCCCTAATTTCAGCGCTGAGGTGTCTACTGAACTGATGTCATTTTTTTTCAATTTGTTGTGTTATGTGCATGTCAGCCTGATGGTGCCTTTTTCAGCAATTCCTTTTCGGTTGGGGTCCCCCACCACTACCAAAAATATATAATAAATGGAATGGATTTAATTTTAATTAAATATCAATTTCAGAAAAATTATGAAAACAACATTTTAGCCATGGCGTATGAAATAATATTGCAAACACTATTGCTTCGCATTTCACCTGAAATACTTTTAAACTCCTTTACTACAGACCTATTACTTACGAATCTCTTCATTCTTATCAGCTAATTTATAGGCAATTTTTATATGGTAACATATTAGGTACGTGTATTTAAAACTCACAGTGTAACAAAAACAAAAAAAAGACATCCGATTCCAGCCAACCAATGTTAGAGGAGAGTTTAGAACTTTTGCCAATGATATATAATGAAAGCAGCTTTCTTAAAGGAAAACTGGACTGACCTTGTAATCTATTTTTCCCCAATACAAGATAGTACAAATAGGGGGCCATAATCTGAGAATGGGGGAGGTGGAGGGACCACTGGACTACCATGGAAATGTCTGCCTACTGTTCAAGTTCAAGTTTATTGCAGGAAAACTCCATTGAGTAAGCCCATTCACAAGGAGGTCCTGAGGCAAGTATACAGACAAAAGAAATTACATACATAAAATCATAGTACATAAAGTGCTGTATATTGTACATGTGATACATAGTGCTCAAATAAATCATAACAAGGTAATAATTATAAGCATAACCGGATGTGTTTAAAAATAACCATGAGGGCTAGCAGCACCCCCACTCGATCACCCATCCACCCAGTGTTTACAAATAAGTAACCCTGGTGGCTAGTGGTCCCTCCCCACCTGATCATCACCAGCTCACCCAATGCTTATTAAAAAACAACCCTGTTCAGCCATGTGTTGATTCTGTTTACCTCAGGTAAGGTTAGTGGGCAAATTAACACATACTGTACAGTAACAAGCATCATAAAGCACTGTCAAAAACATAGAGGTTGCCAGCAGATTAGGACCAAGGCCCATCCAGTCTGCCCATTTCTTTTTCTACCTTATAAATGTGCCATCGGCCTTTGCTCTGTCAGTGGCCTATCTATTCATACTCATCTGTATTGCTCCCTTATGCCTATCTCATGCCTGTTTGAAGCCGTGCACTGTATTCATAGCCACCACTTTCTGAGGTAGGCCTTTCCATGCATCCACCACCCTTTCTGTGAAAAAAATTTCCTCACATTCCCCTTAATCGGCCTCCCTCTAATCTCATGCTGTGTCCTCTTGTCTTGCTATTTTCTTATATT
Organism: Neoceratodus forsteri; assembly: GCA_016271365.2. Lineage (NCBI taxonomy): Eukaryota > Metazoa > Chordata > Ceratodontiformes > Ceratodontidae > Neoceratodus > Neoceratodus forsteri. Next base: position 573,239,178 of record CM028133.1, read on the forward strand.
TAAACATGTTAGACTCTTTCATCTTGTTAATGCCCTTAAGGTGATTGAATGTTTCGATCATATCACCTCTCTCCCTCCTTTGCTCAAGGGTATACATATTGAGCTCCATTAATCTGTCTTCATATGTCTTTGATGCAGTCCTATACCATTTTGGTTGCCCTTCTCTGGACTGCCTCAATTTGGTTAATGTCCTTGTGAAGGTGTGGCCTCCAGTACTGCATGCAGTACTCCAGATGGGGCCTAACCAGTGTCTTGTAAAGAGGTGTTATTACCTCCCTCTTACGACTTGTGATATCCCTACTAATACACCCTAACATCCCCCCTAGCCTTACCTACTGCTTTAGAGGTCTGCTTGGATGATTTCAGGTAATCGGTGATGATGCACAAGTCTCTTTCTTCCTTGTGACTGCCTGCAACTCCCTCCCAGCCTATAGGTGGCTTCAGGGTTTCACTTCCCTATGTGCATGATCTTGCACTTCTTTGCATTAAATCCAGTTGCCACTCTTCTGACCATTTTGCTAGTTTATCCAGATCTCTTCTCATTCTGTCACCCCAACTGAATCAGCTACTCCGTTGCAGACCTGTCAAACTAATCTCATAGATTTCTTTGACTGGGTAAATAGAGTGGTAGACCAAGGGGAGCAGTTGATGTCACCTACCTTGACTTCAGCAGTCAACTTCTATGTTTCTATGACAGGACCTTCCTTTTGTAAACCTATGCTGTCTTGGATCCTGTGCTATGGTTTCAGGTGTTGCACTATCCTTTCCTTAATAATCTTGCACACTACTGAGGTAAGACTGACTGGTCTGTAGTTCTCTGCCTCCTCCCTGCTACCACTCTTGTGGAGCAGGACCACAAGACCCTTCTCCAGTCTTCTGGGACCACTCCTGTGCTCAGAGACTCACTAAACAGTTCTGCTAATGGCTCTGCTAGTTCCACCCTTAGCTCCTTAAGTACCCTGGGATGCATGCCATCAGGTCCCATTGCCTTGTGCACCCTGAGCTTAGCAAGCTTTTGTAGGATCCTTTCTTTTATGAAGGAGTAGTTCTCACCTCCCTCCTGCCTGTGTCCATGGTGCTGAGCTTTGGGCCCTGCCCTACCTTCTATTCAGTAAATACTGAGCAAAAGTATCTATTTAGGAAATATGCTTTTATAGGGTCCTCCTCACATGCCCCCTTTCTCCTTTGAGCTTAGCAATACCCCTCTGGACTTTTTCCTTTTACTACTGTATCTATAGAAAGTCTTGTCACCTTCTTTTACTGTTTGTGCTAGTGTTTCCTCAGTTTGGGGCTTTGCCTGCCTTACTGCCTTCCCTGCTTCCCTTAGGCAGTTTGGTATGCCTCCATATCTTCATCCAGCTGTGTTCCCTTATATTTTCTGAAGGCCAGCCTTTTGGCTCTGACCTTTCTGCTACTGTATTTGAGAACCAAAGTGGTTTCCTTCTTCTTTTGCACTTCCTTTTCTGTCTAACACAATGGGATGTTGCTTCAAGTATTGCATCCTTAACGCTTGCCCACTTTGCCTGTACCCCTCACCTGTGTTTCTTTTACCGGGTTAGTTTAACTGTTGGCCATCTTATCAAAGTCAGCTCCTCTGAAGTTCCATATTTTTGCCTTGGAATGGGATGATTTAGATGATTTAGATGTAGTAGCCAAATTGAACCATACCACATGGTGGTCACTGGCCCCCAGGTGACCTTCTACCTGGAGATCTGTGATCCTTCCTGTTAGTCAGTAAAGCATCTTGATAAGAATGACACCCCCCAGCAAAAAATAAAAATAAAAAGGCAGATATACCACCTTCTTTCCCAATGACAAATGTCAGGAACTTAGTCATACCATATACTGTAATGGTCACAAGATGTGAAAGCAGAACAATACACAGTACAGTATAATATTTGCTGTAATGAATATTTTTTATAAATTACTTTCTGAAGACTAGTGCTAATGATGGGTGCAGCACTACAAGATGGACCCATGCAGTAGACCGAGTGCATCAGGTCCATACAAATTTGTGAAAAATGGGTTCAAGCAAGGCTCAACTTGTGGCCATTTTGTGTTTCTTCATTAGAGCAAGACCTTGACTTGATGAGCACATGAAGTTTTACTATAATTCATGATCTAACCCTCTTGACCCTTGTCACCAAATTACTATCACTATACTGAATGGTGTGTAGCTCTCCATATTATTGTTCCAAATTCTGTCAGATACAGTAGTATTCTAGGTGCAGTCATGCAATTTAAGGGTACAAAATGTGCACAGCTATTGGCAAACCTACTGTACACTTTTGATATAATGTGCTGGTAGTCTCACACAAGTAAAATATTTTACTTGGCAATTGTCATACATTCCATCATAATCAGTAGTGTGTGTGTGTGTCTGTGCTCCCACCTCACCTTTCTCAAGGCAGGAGAGAAGCTGCAGCAAATCTTTGCCTGCTGCACTGTAATTGAGTTCTAATGTCGGAGGATACAGTTATGGAAATGTCAGCCATCAAATAATTTTAATGAAAATACATAATAACCCCCTCCCCGACACACTTTGGTGACACAAGAGTTAATGCATTTGATCTAGTTAGGGTATTGACAATATGACAAAAAGTTGCAATGTCCCTAGTTAATTTAGGATTATGAAAGAAACAGTGTTTAAAAATCCTTCTTTCATATGACTCACTGTAATCTGCATTACTGAATTTGTAATGAAGATACAAAGTCTGAGAGATCAGAATTTCCCTTTTTATTGAACATTTTGAGAAGTTCCCAGGAAGTCAATCCTGAAATCAGTACTTAGTGAATCAACGCTAATACTGAACCCTTGGAAACGAGACTTAAAGTGCAAAAGTGTGTAAAATGAGAATTTTATTTAGTAGTGCAAAATATCCAAACAAAGCTGTAGCACTAAATAAAATATTTATTTTGCACACTTGTCACTAAGTCCTATCTATAGTGCACAAAGTAGTTATGATTCATTGAGCTCCTTCATGTCCACGTGATTCAGCACCAGCAGTAGTTGTGCTGATTTCTAGCAATGTTTCATTTTGAAACTGGAACTGATTCTAAAATTAATAGCACAAATATTGAAAATTGATATCTAAATTTGTGATGCTACAGTATCTCAGTGCACTAGCCCTTTTATTCTACCAGATCCATTTTATAATTATATTAAGGAACTCCAATGCTCATGTTAGAAGAGAAGTGGGAGGAGGAGAAATTGTTTAACCAGGAGAGGCTCACTAAGCCAAAGCTTGATTCCAGGCTACCTGAGAGCACAAGGAAGTTAAGTGACTTACTCAGGGTCACACAGTATGCAAGTGGGGCTGTTGGATTCAAACCCAGGTCTCTAGGTTTGAAGCTCGGAGCCTTAAACCACTCTATTATTTGTTTAAAGGCAGGAAGTGCTATCCCAACATACAGTAACACATGCCTGGTCAAGTGTTGTTTAATTAGCTCTCCATGATGCCTGTTTCCACCGTGGTTACTTACTTGGTATTACTTGGTATGAAAGAACAGAAGAAGGCCAGTGCCCATTGAGACTGCTCCCACAGTATATGGGACATTATTTGTCTATTATCCCTCAACCAAACATCTAATTTGTTTTTAAAGACAGTGGGCTGGATATCCAAAGGGTTGCAAATGCACAATAGGGTTGAGCCAGCGCGAAGTCAGAAAAGCAGCGCCATTCTGTGATATTCAGCGGGAGGCAGTTGCGCCACTGAAAACATGCTGAGCAACAGCGCAATGATAATGAAGGCATGCACAACTGAAGGGGGTGGAACCATGCATAAAGAGGCACAAGTGCGATGTTCAAAGACTTCTTGCAATGCAAACAGTGGAACAGGCAGAAGTTGCGCCATAGCGAAATGAGCCAAAATAAAAGGAGCAAGGAAGAGGCACAAGAATGCTTCAGGAAGCCATATGAGACAGAGGCAGAGACAGGCACAGGAAACAGGGGAAAGAGGGCAGGCCAGGAGACCACACACACAAGAGGGACAGGGAAGGTGTGTGGGACCACAGAGTGCAGAGGCCAGTAGGTGTACCCGGTGCAGGGAGGTAGCAGTCATGACAGCATTGGAAACAAAACAACATCAGCTGGGGGAGGAACACAAGCCAGGGACATAGACAGTGCCACCTTCCACTTGGATGCCATAATGAGGGGGTGAGAAGGCATGCTGCAGGGGCGGTGGCCGTGGAAGGCCCGTCGTGAGCATGCCCCCAACAGGCAGTACCGAGCCCACACCAGCTTTGAGCTGTACACAGATGTTGAGATTGTGGGCCAGTACCACCTGAACAGGGCAATACTGAGGTGGCTCTGTGAGCTGTGCAGTGATGTGATGCAGGCACTCACACGACAGAGTCATGCTCTGTCAGTGGAGACAAAGGTAACAGCCTGCATGTGCCTGCTCACCACGGGTACCTTCCAGAGATCAACAGGGATACCACAGGCAGCAACGCAGTTGGCCACGCATGCATCCTCACCCAATTCCTCAGTGCACTGCTGCCACATGCTGTGGAGTACATCCATTTCCCCAGCACTGCAGCGGAGTGCACAGCAAACATATAGGAGTTCCACAGGGCAGCACATATGCCTGGCATGCTAGGGAGATAGACTGCACCCATGTGGCCATTCACACACCACCTGGCCCCAATGGGGCTGCCTCATGAATCAGAAGGATATGCCAGTGTTCAGCTGCCAGGTGGTGTGTGATGCCACTGGGCGCATTATCAATGTCTGTGCCATGCACCCTGGGGAGCACATGATTCCTTCACCTGGCACCAGTCGGTACTGTGCCACCAATTTGAGTGGGGACATCCCCACAGGTCATCTAGTGGGTGAGTATGTATGTAGAGCTGACATATAGGTGGGCAAGGGAGGGGTAAGCCAGAGGTGCCATGGGTGTAGCCCACAGGGCTTGAGGGCAGTCTGAGCCTGAACAAGACACTAACCTCCACTATCTCCACACAGGTGACAGTGGATACCCACCGTCCCTGGCTGCTCACACCTACCGGCGCCATGACCCCAATGCAGCAATGCTTCAATGAGGCACATGCCACCACATGCAACATCATTGAGCGGGTGTTTGGGATGCTGAAGGCATGTTTCCATTGCCTGGACACCTCTGGTGGTGCCTACAGTATAGCCCTCAAGGCCTGTGGGATATTCCTGGCCTGTTGCATCCTGCACAACATGGCCAAAGACTGTGGGATAGCTGTACAGGTTGAAGAGGGGACAATGGGGACGATGGTGATGCCAGTGATGATGGGGATGGGCAGCCCCCATTGGCCGATGGGACCCCCGACTGATCCGGCTGGCACAGCTGCACCAGGACACCATCACAGAGGAGCACTTCAGCCAACACAGGGAAGTCATGGTGCCATGTGCAACCACCAGTGGCTAGGCACAACCCACATACATGCATGGAAACACACCAGGGGTGCATGCTGGCAAGGGATGTGGCAGGGCACAGAAGCACACACATACAACCAGGGAGGGATGAACAGTAACATGCCACATGAACGGACACACACACATGCACACAATAGGCATCAAGTGCACAGGGGTCAGGTGCAAAACAGAGCTGGAACACAAACACTAGCAACACACATGTCCACAGGCCACCACATCCACTGACTGTCTATGCATGTGTGTCAGATGCTGGCACCATTGCACTTTGGTGTACAGCACAATGCAGGCATCATCATGCACATGTACCTGTGGACAGCAGTTGGGAGGGTGTGTGGGTGGACCATGTCTCTGCGTGCAGGCCAGGCACCCACCCATGTACTGCCCACCAAAACACACAATGCACACAGGGCAGCACCAGACAGTGCCCACACTGGGAGACAGGTCAGTCTTGCAGCACAGTGCCACGTTCACCTTGGATGCATGGGCGGCCCAGAGACCCAGCAGCACTGACAGGCTGACCACAGGCCTCATGGGGTGGCACCAATTGTCCACCAGGGGTTCCACTGCGTGAATGCGACCATGCCCGCACAGGGGTCTGCAGCACACCGAACATACCTGCACCAGGAGTGCTCAGGATGCCCACAGCTGAACCCGGTGTTGACAGGGTGGGTGTCGCATGATGCGGGAATGGGGAGTGGATAGTGAACTGCGCTGTGTGAGCGACACATGGGCACCTGACTGTGTGCCCATTGTGGCCATGACAGCGATCAATGCCTGTGTTTGCCTGTCAATGGCAGCGGTCACATCCTCCTGCAAATGATCAATCCATGACAGGATCCTATTGGTGTCCCTGCTGTGTCCTCCTCTATCCACTCCAGAGCCACACACAGTGCCTCCACGAATGTTGCAAGCTGCATCTGCTGCTGTTCGATGCCTGCAGTAGCCAGATGTGCACATCAAAGAGGTCGTCTGCCACCTTGGCATCCCGTCCATCAGGGTATGGAAGGGTCTGATGTTCAGCACCCCTGAGAGTGGGCACTGCTCACAAGGACCAGGTATGGGCAAGTCCACAGGCGGTGCACAGATGCCACCGCTGAACTCTGAACCCCAGTCCCAGTGGGTGACTGCTACTGCTGCCCTCCACCTGCTGTGCCCAAGGGATCAGTTGTTCCGCCGCTGTGGCACAACAGACCCACTGTCCTGACTAGCCACAGTGCTGCCCCACTGGTGCTGACAGGCACAGCCTGGGACTGTGCTGACATGCTGGCACATACATCGGAACCAGTCAGGTCCATGGGCATGAGCTGGCCTGCTGTGTGTCCATTCCGTGGCACACTCACGTCACTGCCCATAATGGTCGTGTCATCATCATTGGTGCAGGTCTGTGCCACAGCCACAGCCACAGCATGCTGGCATCCTTGGATGCCAGAATGCTGAACACAGGAAGGCCTCCCCCACACCTGTCTCAACGACATCAGTGTGGACAGCCAGGCAGACCCACTGTTGCAATGCTCGCCAGATACCTGTGGAGTGGATGGTCCCTCCTCCAACTCCAGATAATTGTCCGCAGTGGACAGGCCTCCACTGCTGACCCCTGCAGATGCACAGGATCTGTAACAGAATGTAAGGTCATGTTAGTGCATGTGATCTACCCTCCCCCAGAGACCATGACTTACCATGCAGTGATGGGCTACCACCTGTCTGGAAGCCACCTCCTGGAACGCCCTCAATGGCACTGTGCTGCATGCTTGCAGCAAGCCTGTCCTCTGCTGGTGTCAGCTGCACCACCTCCAGCTGTCCCCGCCTGTTGCAGCACGTGCAGCCCTGATGTCAGCCACCTTCTCCTTCACCCTCCTCCTGTCGGTACCATCTTCTTCTTACACTCCTGCACGAGCACTGGTGGCTGCTGTGCAGGTTGATGGCACATGCCACTCCCTCCCATGCAGCAGCATGGGCCTGAGGTGCCCACCATCCACTGAGCAGTGGCTCCTGATCAATGTAGGCCTTGAAGAGTGCCTCCGTCTTGTACCTAGTGAAATTGGGCCTCCTCTTCCGCCTGCCATCGTAGTCCTCCTCACCCAGACCTTGCTCGGTCATTATTCAGCCTGTATGGATGACAGTGGTTACCTGTGACTGTGCAGTACAAAGCAAGTCCCTGATACCACAGTCCAGAACCCCACACAGCATGCAACTCACCAATAAAGTGCAGTAACCGAATATGGCCACTGCAGAGCAGTGTCACAGTTTTATAGCGCAATCCATGCAAATTAGGTGAGGAGCAACTTTAATGAGATACCGTCGTGCTGATGCACCATTATGGCTGATCGGATGATTAGCATATGGCTGAATATCGGCGTTTTTGCGCCTGCGCAATTGTGTTGAATGTGCTAAGCCAATGGTGCAGTTCTGTGGTATGCGCAGTACACCTCTGCACATGCCCAGGTAGCTTACGCAGGCATCTGCCGCACTGATGACGTGCTGTGCATGGTAGGCAATGCAGGGCATGGCCACCATTGTGCCAGTGGCGCTATGGCAAGGGTCACTACATGGCGCTGTGGCACAACTGCATGATAGTTTACTGTGGCACTGGCACACAGGCAACCAATTGTGCTAGGCGCATAGATGTCCGATGGCACTGTCGTGGCCTTGCGCCAGAGACCCATGACCCTGTGCCTGACCTTTGCACCCTTGGCACTATCCGGCATGGCTGCACCTCTATTGCACTGTTTGGTAACAGCGCAATAGGGAATGGTGGCGCTGTTCTGCACAGCAGTTCTACGTGGTGTGCTGTGTTGCAGAGTGCCATATTGCCTACTATAGCAGTGGAGATGGCATGCAGGAGAGCCCCTCAATGGAGTGCCCTTGAGCTGGCCAATATTGTGGCCATTGTGGAGCCACACTATGGCCCTCTTTAGTGAAGAGGCACTGGGCAGGGCCAGGACCCAGGTTTGGCAGGAGGTGGTCACTGACCTGGAGGCAGCCATTGGACACAGGAGGACAGCAGAGCAGTGCAGGCACCATTACAGGGACCTTAGGAAGAGGCGAGCTACTTGCCCATCAGCGGTCGCCAGAGGGGCATGGTGCCTCATCCAGGTGGGTGATACGTCCACACACTTGTATCATCCATATGGGTAACACTGTCTTATGTGTCCAGCACATAGGGAGGGATAGTCTAGGGTTGGCTGTGGCAGTGTTTACAGGGTATGGGGTGGGTGGGTCTGGCTGGGTGGGTGGGCACACACATTGGGGCAGGGAATTTGCTTTGGGTTTGTACTGATGTATTTCTCTCCTTGTTTCTCCCACAGGGCGTGGTCGAGCGGTGGCAGATGGTGGAGTGGCAGCAGAGGAGGAGGCGCTGCACACAGGCGTGTCAGGGACCAACACCAATGACAACAACGTCCCAATGAGGGTGAGTGCCATGACACCATGATTGCTATTGCATGCTGTGTAACAGGGTGGGAAGCAGGGCATGGGCACCATCCATGGACACCACTGCCATGCACGTGACATGTGACAGTCAGCACTGTCCAGTGGCACTGCATGTCTGGGAGTGTGTCAGTGGTGGTCCATGCATGCACTGGACACATGGCTGTGGCACTGCCTGCACACCGCATAGCCATGTTACTGTATGGCCTTGGTTGTGCTGTGCTGGAGATGGGCAGTGGGTGTGTGCCGTGGTACACATGGCTGTTGCTGCCTGGTTGGGCATGTCTTGTGGACACGGTCACTGAGGGGAGCACGCACCATCACAGGAGTGTGGAACATGGCTGTATGCCAACATAATGGTTGGGCTGCAGGGGATGGACAGTCACACCTATTGACTCTGATCCCTTGTCCTAGGTGAATGGATACTTCTGCAGATCCAGCAGGCTGTTCAGGAGCTGCTGCAGGTGGTACGGAGTCCCTGACCATACTGAGGGACAAACAGCAGCATGGAGTCAGGAGGAGGAGGTGGCCCAGGTGACAGCCCCAGGCAGAGGAGGACCAGGCAGGATGATGATGTCTGCAAGACCTGCCTGCAACTACCCCCTTGACAACCCTCACACCCCACCTTCTCTCTCCCATATGTTCACCCCTACCCTTACCCACCCACCTTGTTTCTGTCCCCCCATTTGTACATAGTTCACTGTATATAGTTGTGTTTTATGTTTTACAATACACATATTTTGATATGAATACTGTGGTGGTCTCTGATTTGCAGCTGGCTATGGTGCTCAGCTGCAGTGGTGTGCATGGCATCTGGGGTGGTTCAGTCATGGGCATGTGTGTGTGTGCGTGGGGAAGTGTCTCCGGTGTGGGAGTGGCTATCAGTCAGTGTCTGTGGTGTGTGTTGTTCCTGTGCACTGGATGACTGTGTGCAGTGGTCCATGGTGCATGCTCTGTGTCCATTGTGCCCCTGTCAACCCATCCTTGGCCTGTGCAGCTGACACCCTGCATGTCTATGGCCGCAAGATCTGCTGCCTTGTCAGTGGTGGCTGTCCTGCAGGTCATCCACTGTGACCATCACAATGCTGGGTTTCTTCCTGTCACTGGTGTGGTGCATGTTTGCCTTGGGTGACACTGTGGCCTCCTGCAGTTGCTGTCCCACCTCCATGCTGTGGTTTGCGTGTGTTGCAGGGGCTGTGCACCACTGTCTGTGACTTGTGCTCCAGACATATGATGGTGGCGTGCAGGACCACAGTGCATGCACAGGGTGGGTGTCACCCCTGTGCCATGGAGGACTGCAGGCTGTGTGTTCTCAGTTTTCATGGGCCCACACTGGGGCTTGGTTGCCACACTACTGCGTCCCTGTGTTATTGTTCCCATGGGCATAGGTGTGTGTTTGCCCCTGCACTGTGTTGCATCCGGTGTGATGCATGCTTCCACCCACCACTGTGGGTGTCTGTGCTGGCTGCTGTGGCTAGTGGTGGGTCAGGCTGTGACACTTGTCTACTGTGCAGGGTGCTGTCTCAATGGTGGTGGTGTCAGGGCATGTCCTTTCCCATGTGGGGTATCTCTTGTGCCAACACATGGTCAATCTCTCAGCTGTGCCTCAGGGGATTGTGCATGTTGGCACTGTGTCTGATGTTGTTGCATTGCCGTGTGCTGCCACCTACTGCTGGGTGCTCATGATGGGGCTGGCTTGTATGGTTCTGTAGTACACAAGGTTGCAGTGTGACAGTGGGAGTGGTGGTATGCATGGGGTTTTCTGCAGTGGTGGTCACTGCTCATGGGGGGTGTCTGGGGTCACAGTGCAGGGTGTGCTGTGCACTGGGGGCTGGTGTGGCACAGGGTGGTCCACCCTCCTTGTGTGGCAGTCTCAGCTTGCTGGTGGGTGTGCTGGGGCACCATGGCCCAGCTGGGCTTTGTTGCTTGTCCCCATGGGCCAGTGGATATTCCAGCCCTCCCCAGTTGTGCTGTGCTTAGGGTGTGGGGATGCATTGTCAGTTCTGCTGTGTGTTCCTGTGCCCATCTGTGGCATGGGTGGTGGGCCCCTACTTATCTCCCTGGTTGTGCAGTTACATTGCTCTGCTGCTGGGGGCTCCTTCTTGTGCTATGGCACCTCTGGGCTGCTCAGCTGGACAGCCCTTGTTGTGCCATAGCACATCGTATCTCTCAGCTTCCCCTTCCTAGTTGCACTTTGGCGCCAGGTTGTGCGATATTCAGACATTAGCTGTTGGCACAATTTGGCTTGCTCCTTTTTGAATATCGTGTCTATTGTGCATGGGCACAATGGACTTGTGCTTGCTCCTGCTATTGCACAGTTTTGGGCGCAGTTTGAATATCCAGCCCAGTGGCACTAGTTGCCTCTTCCAATTCTTGTGGCAAGGTGTTCCATACAATGGATGCTCTTATTGGAAAAAGTTTCCCTTCTGCTGGTTTTATAAGTTTTACTTCAAGCTGTTTATTATGCAGTCTCAGAACATGTCTCCTTTTGGAGAGTGTTTTCCATTAGATCTGGTGAATTTATTAAATTAAAACCTTAAGCATATCACCTCTTAATCTTCTAGTTTGAAGAGAGAAGAGACCAGTAGCTTTTAATCTGTTCTGATAATCTAAGTTTGTTAATCTTGGAATCATTCTAGTTACTCTCCTTTGAACCTGTTCAAGAATTGCTATGTCTTTTTTTGGTTTGGATTCCAGAAAGGGGAGCCATAGTCTAGATAAGGTCAAATGTATGCCCTATACAATGGAATAAGGCATTGTTCAGTGCGATTAGCAAAAGTGCATTTTATTTGCCTCAAAGTCTGTTGGTCATGCAAGCAGTTCTAATAGAGTGATCATTTGATGTAAGTTTATTATTAACATATCCCTAAATCTTTTTCACAATTTGATGAGTGAAGTGGTAGTCCGTTTATATGATATATTGTTTTGGATTATTTACACTGAAAAGCACTACTAAACATTTGTCTTGATTAAACTGCATATGATTTTCATTTGCCCAAAGTGTTAATTTTCCAAATCCTAGAACCAAAATAAAATATTAGGACCTCAAGTGGGTTCAGTAACAAGTTGTTGTAATCCATTACTAACTATCACATCTATTAGTCCTTTCTCGCATAGGACTGTCCTGAGAATGAGTCTCAGTTAATATGAGGAGATTAAAGTCACCAAATATTACAGTATCATGAGATTCTGAAAAATGTGTAATTTCTTTAAATATATCAGTTGTGTAATCTGAATTTGCAGATGAAGGTCGATAGATGTTACCAATAGTTATATAGAACTGCTCCTTCAATAAGATTTTAACCCATATACTATCAAAGGAAAGGAGAACACACTTCAAAGAAGGAATTTCATTTCGTATGTACATACAAACTCCACCACCTTGCTAATCTAATCTGTTTTTATGATATAACTTATAACCTGGAATTTCTCTGGACCAAATTGAAGATGAGTCCCACAAGTTTCAGTTACTCCCACCACACCTGTATTTAAAGTTTTGACATTTGGCTTCGAGTTCTGCTAATTTGAGCTGGTTTAAAGATCTTACGTTCAAAGCAAGGAATTTACATTTAGTTGTAATAATATTTTGGTAAGTATTCAGAAACTTGGGAATAGACCCATTCTCCCCATTGTTTTTAGTTTAAACAATGATTCATGATTTAGTGATACTTTTCCCCATAAGTGTACTACCCTACGACTGAGATGTAAACCATCCCAGCAAAACAAGGAAGAATGATCTGAAAATGTTTCCCAGTGGGTAATACAGGGTATATCCTGCTTAAAACACGACTTTCTCAGCCATTCATTTAGGGCTTTGATTTTCTGCATCATGGTAGATGTTGCTCTTGGGACAGGTAGAATTTCAGATATACTGTACATACACAGTATCCCTTTCAAGTAACATGTTACATAATGCCACATAGTCCTGTTGTAACTGATTAAATGAGGTGTTGTTTATATCATTAATACCAGCATGTATGATAACCAATGGATTTTCCCCATTTTGTACAATTTTAGGCATCATGGGTAATGTCAGATACCTATTTACGGAGAAGCTAGAACAAGTCTGCGTTGCTCTTGTCACTATTCATATCGCCCTGTCAATATGCTTAATGATTACTCCCAGAACTAACACTTGTTTTGAGACAGTAGGAGTACAAGAATCAGAAACAGGTGATTGTTTAACACACTGTGGAGCGATTAATTTAATAGGTATTGATTTGATAGCTTGAGACTTACTAGGACAAGTATTCATGGGCATTAACTCCTGATTGTAAAGTGTTTTTGAACCATTATTATTAACAGAGGGTGATGCACAGGATAAATCATGTAGCACTTCATTATTTGATACAGTCAATTGCTCAAACCTATTACGAGTTTCAATAGGGGCACTATTGTGTATTTGACCGCCCTCCTTTTTAAGAGGCTTTGTGACAATGGTCCAGTCATCATTATCATGAGAAGAGGGCAGATAATCATCCACCTTATAAGAGGGGCAGAGGCAACAGGTATACTAGTACTAGTCGTTACAATTGTCTCCTCATCAGGAGGCATAGAAATGCTACCTAAATGTGAAGGAAATTGTTCATTAGAATGAAGTTGTTCATCCATAAGATCAATGTAACTTTCCAATTCCTAATATCAGTAGAAACTGGTTTAATATTAAGCAGAAACGCTATCTCTGCTTCAAGAGTAGCAATCAGATGGCAATTAGCACATACATACTGCTCCCATACTCTCCTCACTATACATCAAACATTGCATACACTTACTAAGTTATTTTTCCATTATTAAAGGTGTATATTTACTAAGTAGAGGATATGCTAAAATGATCTTATCCAAGTTTGTCTAATGCCAGCAGTTTCAGCGTGCCCAGCGGACACAGCAGACACACGTAAACGAAATGTAGCTTATTTTAATTAGCTGCTTTCTGATCTACAAGCAAGGCAAGCAACTGGAAGTTGTAATTTGAGTCACCTGCTTTTATAGTGTCTAAGCCACACCCCAGTTAAGCTCTCTCTCCTCCTACTGGTTTAGCAAAGTAAGTTGATACAGTACCCTTCACAGCACAGAACACACACTGACTTTCTTTTTTTCTTTCTTTTTTAACCCTAAATAAGACCCTACTACTTCTAATAAAGTATTTGTCTTGCTTAATCTCAACAGACACTGACTCTTGCTGAGATATAAGTGTTAAATTAATAAGAAAATGTAACTTCTTTTAGTTAGCTGCTTTCTGCTCTACAAGCAAGTGTACATATGTTTTATTTAAGGAGCTATGTGAGTGTTTTTGAACATGATCAGGGACACTGGTTTACTGGGATTGAGAAGGGCATATTCCATTTTAGCATTGTAAAAACGGTATTGTCACGGTGTCTGATAAGCCAAAATCGGTTTTACCGGTATTTGGTTCTCTGTACTTTATTTAACAATTTTAACTCTGCTAACATGCATTTTAACAATTTTGACCTCCACTGCTGCACATCCTTCCATCCTTGTACCAATTTAAAGTTATTTTAAGTACAAGATGTGATGGTAGCAACAGCACTACAACCCCATCTCTAAGGTGTGATGGAAGCAGCACTCTGACCTCATCCCTCAGGTGCGATGGCAGCACCAACAGCTTACTGACCCCTCCCTCTGTGGTGTGATGGCAGCAGCAACAGCACCATGACCTCCCTCCCTCAGGAATGACAGAAGCAGTAGCACTGTGGACCCCATCCCTCAGATGTGATTGCAGCAGTACTACTTTCCCATTCACCACTGGTGATGGCAGAATCACTACAGCCCCCACCCTTCGGTGTAATGGCAGTGGCAACAATGCAGTCCACATCCCTCCGGGTGATGGCAGTAGTGACAGCACTATGACCCCTTTTCTTCAACACCCACATCCCACATGCACAAGTTACAAATGACTTGGTCTCTTTGCTTGTTAGAACTCACATGAATTAATCTGAACCATCACCACTAAGGTGGACTACCTTTGTTTTTCCTATCTATAATTTAACTGCCTGAACTGGATATCTGCCTGTGACACCACTGACCAGGGCTAGGGAACAGACTTGGGTGTTGAAGGCCAGCTGGTGGGTAAAGGCTTGATTGTCCAAACCACGCACCTTCTCCTCGGAGGGAGGGTGGGTTCACGGCTCAGCATTTGCTGGCCCTGGTGGATGCCAGAGGCACAACAACATATCAGCCCTCACTGCAGGAGGGAGCATGATGGACATCGGCTTGTGCCTTGACATCATGTGGCCTGTCAAGAAAATAGGAAAACACCCACTGGCCAACGAAGGACAGCTGTTGGTCCCTCCATAAACTGGAAGCCTCAGATGTGTGTCTGTTCTGACCCCTGCCATGCTAAGGATACACAGGAAGCTCTTTGGGATAATTCTCCTCCTCTGATAGCCTCCCACTGGGGTGGGGCCCACTCAATTAAGGGTTACTTTTGGTTACCTGGTAGCACAGCACTAATGGGCAGTGGATGGTGGTCTGAAGGGGGCCTTGCGAGCCTGAAGGAGTGGATGGCCAGGGATAGGAGGAAAAAACAAAACTGCTTGAATATGCTTCTTTGAAATAAAGTGTCTTCACCTAAAAATCCACAAGTGATTAGTGGAGGACCTTCAAATGGATTCATGCATCTCCCAGACATGTGGATTTTTTTTTTATTTGGTGTCCATGAAAAGGTGTCTCCCAGTTTTCATGTCTTTGTTCAGATGTGAATTGAGCACCACTCTGCCCACCAGCATCATACAGCCCTGGGGCCTTATTGTCATTGACTGTGCTTTCAAAATCCACTGGCCAAACATAAGTACACTTAAATACTTAACATTTGCTTTTTGTTGAAGCAGTCATCAGAAAACTTTTGTTGTCACAGAGACTGAAACAGCAGGTGGGAGAAAAGGTGCAAATCATCCAATTCATCTAAGTGGGGTGCTGACTGTGAAGTCTTTTCACAAGTAGTAAAGCAGTTTCTTCTTTGTGAACATATTTTCATTCAGACTAGTTTTCATTCAAACAACTGAGGATTTTGGATGGCCCTACTGATTACAGTATAAACTTGATTAAGCTAGTTGGCAACAGTGATCCTGTGTTTAGCAATCTACAATCTAGAAGCTCATATGCAAACAATACAATGAAAACCTGACTAAAATCTAAAAACAAGCTTATGAAACACATAAATGTGTCTGAACATTTACCTTTACTTATACAAAATCATTGCAGTACAAGTAAAATGCAGACTAATTACATGGTAATCTGACTACTATTCTATGATGTAATAAACATATATTGGTATTTTTCTATTCTTTGTAAAGGAGGTAAGGCCCACTATGCAGAACTATCTGTTTTCAGGAGTGACCTAGAAGCACTGGTGAGGTTAAGTGACTTGCTTGGAGTCACACAGTATGCAAGTGGAGGCTGTGGGAATCAAACCCAAGACTGCTGGATGCACCAGTTCAATCACTGTTTGTTTTTCTAACCACTAGGCATGGGTGATTAAACTGAATGGCTGATTACAACAAAGCAGTCGGGTGATTTCTTACTGACTCTATATGCAGCAAAGCAGAAAGAATGTGAAGCACATCAGCATTCATTTTAAGATGAGTAAATCTGGGTTGGCCACTGGCGCTGCTAGTAGCATTATTGCTTGCAATGCCAGTGACCCAGGGTCGAAGTGAACTCAGTTTGCGGAGGTCTGGCCAGGAGAGTAGAATCGAGCACCCAGGGACTGCTCTCCTCCTCCAGAGAGGTGGGCTGCAGGTCCTGCTGCTTTACCACCATCTGTGTGACCCACGGATGGCGGTGGAAATGGTGCTGTAGAGTGATCAGGTGGGGAGGATGCTAGCCAGGATCTGGAGCAGTGGCATGTCTCTGTGACCTACCTCCCTGGAACTCCTCTAGTGCAGATGCCCTCAGGGGCAGATACCAGAAAACCAGGAACAATCACTGTACATCGATCACTGGCAGAAGGGACCCAGGTGCCCCAGATTTCATAACCAGGCACCATGAGGGACCCACTGAGCTGCCCGCCACACACTAACGGGTGTGGAGGGGTGACCTGGGTTCCATCCCTTCCCACCTGGGGGTTACAATCCAGGCAGGATAGGGGCAGCCCACAGGGCTTCTGAGCATTACCTGGGGTGAAGCTGGGGATCGCAGCCTAGGGATCTCTGAAAAGTGGAGACTGATGCTGTGAGAGGGACATAGAAGAGAAAAAAAAGATGCTGAAATCTTAGAGATTCTGTGCAGTGACATGCAATTTCCGTGAGGCACCGGTACAAGAATTCAAAATCCGCATACCAAGCAGGATTCCGTGATTGTTACCGTGTTACGGTAAAATGGAAAATCAGGGTCCCTGAACATGATGTACAGTAGTGTACAAATACTTTCTTCCCAGCTAAAGCTATGAGTGAGACCTCTTGATATCTAATCCAATTGCAGTAGGTTCTTACAAAATCTGCCTTGAAGAAGAAATGGTTTGCTGACGAGAAACTGAAACACTAGGTGTGAGGAAAGGTGCAAACTGCTTCATTCAGCTAAATGCAGCAGTAACTCCAGTACAGTGCTTGCCTTTGAAAGGTAGGGTGGGTTTTCCTTGTATACATATATTGCATTTGAATGGATTTTGAGTCACCAGGGCTAGTAGTTTGGATGGCCCTGCTAATTATTAACTTGGATGTGCTTTTGAGAGTGTTGATGACTGTGATCCCTACTTGCTACTTTGCCACAACTACATGCCCAAGAACAAAGCTTGGGGAAGGGTGGTATCTGCATCACC
Source organism: Neoceratodus forsteri (assembly GCA_016271365.2). Taxonomy (NCBI): domain Eukaryota; kingdom Metazoa; phylum Chordata; order Ceratodontiformes; family Ceratodontidae; genus Neoceratodus; species Neoceratodus forsteri. Next base: position 573,256,784 of record CM028133.1, read on the forward strand.
AGTCTCTTCAGACACTGTGCAGGCTGCTTTCTGGTAAAGGACTGAATAAAGGGCACAGAAACAGCAGTCTTGTTAAATTAATTTACACAGTACTTGTCCAAGTTTTACAGTGAATAACAGCGATAGTTTTTTAAATTCAAGTTTATTGAAATTTATTTATTTTATTTAGTTTTTGTTTACGGGAAAGTACACTAGACAAGTTTTATGCCTATTTTCAGGAACGACCGGGAGAGTACAAAAGGGTACAACAGGTACATTGATACAGTAATTGGTTCAGATGAATACATTCAGGTACAAAAACAGGAGAAAAGACAATTTTACAGTTTTTACATTTACGTGGAAGGTACACCCAGATACAGTGCTGGGGCAAGGTATAAATTAGAGATAAATTCAATGACCAACAGGGCTGGTGAGGATTATGAGCATAGTAACATCATAGCGTCGGTCAAGCAAGGGAGAGATTGGGCGAGGACATAGCGCAAAGTGGTGGCATGAGCAGGAGAAGAAGCCGGCACCAGTGGACACGGGAGGCTAAGGAGGCTTAGGACATTCACAGCCAAGCCACCTTAAGATGATCCCACAGGGAGGTCCGGAAACTCTTGTGAGAGGAGGCAGTATGGACTCTTTCAGGAAAGGAGTTCCAGAGCCTGGGGCCATGGACAGCAAAACTCCGGTCCCCCATGTTGGTGCGGGAAGTAGGTACACTTAGTAGGCTGGGGTCTGGGATCTAAGCAGGTAGGGGAGAGGTCAGCAGGAGCAAGAAACCGGGCCAGTTCCGGAGGGGTGCTGGAGCTAAGTACTTTACTCACGAGGCACCCAGTGCTAAAGTTAAGGTGATTGAGCGGAATAGCCAGCCAAGTTTCTCGTGAGAGCTCGCAGTGATGGGTGAGGCGGGGGCAGCCAGGGCAAAATGACAGATGTTGTTGTACGTTGTGCTCCACTTGTAGGAGGGTCTTAGAAGTATGAGCAAATATGGGGAGCCATAGCTGAGGGAGGAAGTAGTACTCCCTGGCAAGAGCTATGCGAGCCGCTGGAGTGAGGTTGTACCGAGCCCTGTGGCCATCCCAGTTTGCGGTTTACCCACTGCAGGCATTATGGATATGACTACCAAGGTCTAATTAGGGATCAAGCATCACTCCAAGATATTTCAGGGAGGTCACAGTAGGGAGAGGAGCCATCTTCGTAGTTGATATGTAGGGGAGTTGAAGAGGCTCGTATTTTGGCAGAGGAACCGAAGAGCATAGCCTGGGTTTTGTTTTGATTTAGGACCAATTTATGGTTGGAGAGCCATGCCTGGATGTTCCAGAGGTCTTCAGATAAGTGACGGTTTAGTGTGGCTGTATCACAGGAGTGGGCCAGGAGAACCAGGTCATCCGCATACAATGATGACACGGCAGCTGGAGACCACATCAGGGAGATTGTTGATGAACAGGGAAAAGAGTAGGGGACCCAGCACGGAGCCCTGAGGGACACCAGAGGTGACAGACTGGGGCAGAGAGGACTTTATTGAATTTAGTTAGTTGTTTTCTGCCATATAGGTAGTCAGAGACCCAGTTTAGGGCAGTGGGGGACAAACCAAGGGACCTCATCTGCAGGGCAAGCAGGTCATGGTCACCGAGGTTGACGCCTTGGATAAGTCAATAGATACCACACCTGAGGTTTCCCTGATCCATAGCAGCTTTGATGCTGGAAGAGACTGAGATGAGAGCCGTGGAAGTGCTGTGCCCTTTAAAGCTGTGTTGGGCCAGGGTCAGCAGACCATGGGGTGGATATACTCGAGATTTGTTTGGTGACCACCTTTTCAGGAGCTTGCTGACTGCAGAGAGGATAGCTATGGGATGGTAGTTGTCCAGGATTTTGGGGTCGCCCTGCTTAGGGACAGGGATGACCTTGGCAACCTTCCAGATATCCGGGATCAGTCCTGGGTAAGGATAGGTTGAAATTGTGGGCCACCGAGGAGGCTATAAGGGAGCACCTAGTTTGAGAAGCTTTGGCTCCAGATCATCAGGACCAGGGCCAGCATTCTGGGAGAGATCAAGAAGGAGGACCGCACCTCACTTACCGATACCGCCCTTAGGTAAAATGGAGGCGGGTCAGACCAGACTCCCATTGGGACAGGGAGGCAGGGCAGTTTGAGTTTTGGGCTGAGGACCCTAGTGGGAGAGCAGAAGGAGGTCTGTGAAATGAGAGTTTAGAGCATTAGCAATCACATGAGGATTGTTGCAGGAGACTCCTTCGATGAGCATGTCAGTGACCCTGGAGTAGGTGCGACTGCCAACCAGTGATTGGATGGTTCTCCAGAACCGTCTGGGGTCTTTAGCAGAGCTGAGAGGGCAGCCTTGCAGAAGTCGCTTTTGCCCCCTGATCATTTTCTTGCACTCATTTCTGAGTTTTCTGTATTGCTGCAACAGGGCAGTGTCGTGTGAGCATTTTACCTGATGCCAGCATTTGTCTCTCGCTAGCATGTGGAGAGGACCCCCTTTCAGCCACTGGGTGGCTGTCCCACAGACCCCTAAGCCTGAGTGATGGGAGCACGCCTATCTTGTAGATCCACAAAGATATTGTGGAGCGTGGCAGCGCGATGAGGGATCCAGTGCTCTGTAGACTGTTGACCAGTCCGTAGCCTGAGTTCCTCCAAGAACAGGTCAGGTTTAATCTGGCAAAGTTTCGAACCTGGATAATTTTGTGGGGACCTTAGGGAGGATATTCCATATACACAGAACCAGAGGTGGTCCAATATGGCATTGGTGGGGCCCCTACTGAGGAGATCCTCTCGGGACAGTTTGACATAATCCAGTCCAAGAGGGAGCAGGAAGTGCTGTTTGCCTTTGTGGGTGGGCTCCCTTACCAGTTGTGTTAGGGATTTGGTGCAAGCAGGGCCTCAAACTGCTTGACGTTTTCCCCATCAGTTTAGGTTAATGTCCCCCAAGATAAGAGTTCATTTACCCCGGTACTGGGACAGACAGTAACCAGGAGATGGGAGAAGCCCTGCAGCCCGCCCTTGGGTGGGTTGTGGGAGCCTGCGATGCAGTTTCTTGGTGTTGCCAAGCAGCAGCATGGTGTGGAGGAGCTCACAGGTTGGCGGCAGTGCGGAGGTGTGGTTTATAAGGGATGCGTTGAGGTGGGCCTATAGTAAATCAGGATACCTCCTCCTTTTGCTCCCTATTCTGTCCTGCCATTTTAGCTCATAGCCAGGGAGCCTGCAGACCGAGTCGGGAATCTGGGGTTTAAGCCAGGTCTCGGTTATCCCAGGATGTCAGGCTTGTAGAGTGACCCATGCAGTGAGCTTGTCAAGGTTGGGAAGAAGACTCCGAATGTTGATATGAGCGACTTTCAGGCCTTTTTCCTCCACCATTTCTGCAGAGAGTCAAGGGTGGTGGGGCCAGGATTGACTTCAATGTCGCCAGATAGGGCAATGGACAGTAAGATTAGCCACAGAAGGGGTCCTCTCGGGGGACCTTTTGATTTCTGGCCTCCAGACGGCGTAGCTTAATGTTGATTTGGGCCAGGATGAGTCTAGACAGCAGTCCGTTAGGGAGGATAGCGGGGACAACGGCATTGGCCATAAGGACAGCAAATGAAAACACAGTACATCTACAGGATTTCAGAACAGTTACAATTATTTGACTCTTTATAGACAGCCTCTGAAGTGAGCCTGATACACTGTTTCTATTACATGTCTGGGAGAGATGTTACAATTCATTGCAATCTGCTACATATTGACACTGTACACTGATACAACATGTATGTGCCTTATTAGCTGACTTGTCTGTATTCAGAAAAAAAACAGGACTCTGTTCTGTAATACAGTTTGTGGTCTGACTCACTTCTGACACTCAGCTCATGTTTGGTTAAAAGTTTATGTGTGTGTGTGTGTGTGTGTGTGTGTGTGTGTGTGTGTGGGTGTGTTTTACAGAACTGCTTGTTCAGCACTTTCTCTTGACTTAGAAACATAAACATTGAAGGCAGATACGGACCACTTGGCCGACCTTAGTCTGCCCATTTCCCTACCTACAGGATAAGCTGCAGATTCTAGTTAGTAATAACCTATTTCTTTTCTACCCCACAAGGAATTGCCTTATGTCTGTCCCATGCATTCTTGAATTCTCCCACAGTTTTAGACCCCACAACCTCTTCAGGAAGGCTGTTCCATGCGTCCACCACCATCTCTGTGAAAAAATACTTCCTCATGTTGCCCCTGAGCCGTCCCCCTCTATCTTCAAATTGTATCCCTTGTTTTGCACATCTCTTTTCTGAAAGATGCTACCATCTTGGACTTTGTTGATTCCACTGAGGTACTTAAATGTTTCTATCATGTCCCCCCCCTCCTTTCCTCAAGGGTATACATGTTAAGCTCCTTTAGTTTCTCCTCAAATGGCTTCTTTTGCAGACCCTGCACCATTTAATTGCCCTCCTATGGACTGCCTCCATCCTGTCTATGTCCTTGCGGAGATAGGGCCTCCAGAACTGGACGCTGATACTCCAGATGGGGTCTCACCAACTGTCTGTACAGAGGGATAACAACTTCCTGTTTCCTGCTGGTGATGCCTCTCCCTATACATCCCAGTATCCCCGGCCCTCCTACTGCCTTCTCACATTGTTTGCCAACCTTAAGGTCATCTGATATGATTACCACAGGTCCCTTTCCATTTTGTCGTTGTTACTACCTCCCTCCCATTGTGTAATCTTTCCCTGGGTTTTGGTTCCCAGGTGCATTATTTTGCACTTCTTTGCATTGAATCAATCTGCCATACTTCTGACCATTCCTCCAGTTTACTTGAAATGTGAGCTATTTTTGCAGCATACAGCTGAGCAACTTGATTGTGCAAATTATGGGATGGAGGGCTCAGTGTGGCTAACATGATCAATTGTTTTAATAGAAAAATATGAGTTTGTTTAAAGTCTGTGCAGGTTTTTCTCTTGTGGCAAATATAATGTTGTAGTAGTAGTAGTAATAGTTTTATTCATAAAATGTATATGAAAAGGATAGGTGTACAAGCTCCATTGAGCTAAGGCTTGTTTCAAGGAGGTCCTGTTTTTACATACATAATACTGCACATATAAGTAACAATAGGTACAATACATACAAAATCAACATATATCACAAACTGAGAGCTTGCTACAAATACATCATATATATAGCCTAAAAGTCAAAAGTGCAAATTCAACTAATTTAAAATATAAAATATGTATTTTAAACACTGTACTACTCCTACAGCAGTGCAATGACATTGCTGATTTCTCATAATGCCATCTTTTTATTGGTGCCATATCTATGATGCAATTTGTGTTATTGTAGCTAGAAATAGGCACAGAGTTCCATAACACTGGTCCCCTATACCAAACCGCTGACTTACCTATATTCAAATCATATTTTGGAATTATGTATTCCAAGTCATAAGTAGACCTTAAGCTTTCTCTTGTTTTCCTTATTATGAAGTATTCCTGAATATAAGGAGGCACCTTCCTTTCTGCACTTTAAACATAAATGATAGGCGGTGCCACTCTCTCCTATCCTTTACTCTCATCCAGTTTAATGATTTATACAATTCACATGATGAGTTCTCATGGGGGCATCGAGGATGAAATGAGCCAGCCTGTTATACACTGTATCCAGTTTGGCTAGTTCCACCCCGAGGCCCCCACATAATAGGGAGCACCATAGTGCCTACTACCCTCTGCCTTGTAGCACTGGACATAACATATTTCAGTTTATACAATGTACCCAATGTTTTACCACCATTCAATAATAATCCCCCAAGGTGATTCACCAGCGCTTGCAGGTCCCTTTCTGATGTCCCATACTTCAGGAACTGTGAGAATCCATGGAAATGTGCTTGCCCTTGCTCCCTAATCTCAAGCCCTTTCTCCAGACGCAGCACAATAGTCAGATTAGCAAAACAGCTTATGTTATTATTTTCCCAGAGTGATATTAAGTTCCCTGCAGTCGTGATTATGTCCATGGAGGCTGAGTACCTGATAACACACAGTACCAAAGTGGGCCAGCTAGCATGGCAATAGTGCACACTCTTTTTGTATAGTGTGATTTCTGAAATACAAAATGGACCAAGTTTAAGCCAGAAAAATAAAGCTGCAGTACTGTGGTGATTGATTTCTCTGGCTTTAAATGGGCAGTCAGAATTATTTGTTGTTGTTTTTAAATAAAAGTGCCACAGTACCATTTGCTTTTTATTTGCTTTACTGTTTCTCCTACCTGGATTTCAGCAAAGCCTTCAAAACTGTCCCACAGAAGGCTGGTTAACTAGATGAGTAGTCTGGGTATGGGGCATAAGGTGATACAGTGGGTTAGAAACTGTCTGACAGACAGATGGCAGAGGGTGGTGGTAAGGGGATCCAATCTGGGGAGAGGGTTGACCAGCGAGCACAACAAGGATCAGTACTGGGACCAATTTATTGTGCAGTCCTATTCAATTTCTTCATTAGTGACATTGCACAGGGCTAGAAGTACAGTAAGTATCTGATGACAGTATTTGCAGATGACACAAAGATCTGCAACAGGGTGGAGTACTCAGAAGGGGTGCAGATAATGAAGAGGGACCTGGAGAAGCTTGAATGATGGTCTAAGTTGTTGCAACTGGGGTTCAATGCAAACCATTTCAAGATAATGCACCTGTATAGAGGAATCCTGGGGAGACCTACAGGATTGAAGGGTACTGACCATCACCAAAGGAGAGTGACCTCTGCAATCTATGACATGGAACCTTTGTAAGCGAACTTGTGATCAAAGGTCTTTTCTGAATCACTGTATAAATAAAAATAAATAAAAAGTATAAAAGATATCAGAACAAGGGGTCATAATATGAAATAGGAAGTGGGGAGATTTTAAGAGGTAGCGTGAGGAAGTTTTATACAGGGAAAGAGTGGTGAATGCTTGGAACAGTTTGCCATGAGGAGATGGTAGGAGGCAATCACAGTGGAGTGGTTTATACATGCTTGGGACAAGCACAGGAAAACAGGAGGAAGGATTGATGAAAACCATTGACCACATAGGGTGAATGGATGCATACAGTACATGTATAGGGCCTACTGCCGGACTGGTTGGGCCTAGTGGTCATTATCTGCTAGCAATCCTTATGTTTCCAGAAGCACAGCTGCAGTACAGTACCACCAATACTACTTCAGCTTTTGCAGAGGGCAGTGTTATTTTCCACCTGTGACCTTGCCAGCTGAAGAGTACTTATTGTCCTTTACTGAGGTACAAATAAAGGTAACAACTGGATGGGGCATCATCTCATTATAAGATGTATTACTATGGCATGTCTTTTCAGCTCTAAAATTATAATGAGTCTATGAAGAAACAAAGTAAGATACACTTACAGTACTTTTCTTTACACATCAATGTTTCTGTGTCAGTGCTTTGTAAAGCTTAAGACAAATACCATAGCCCCAAAAAAAAACATTAATTACAGCTGGCAAGGTCTCATTTAGGTAGTAACTCTGCTTGCTATAGAGGCAGAAGCCATAGTGTGTGGTGTCTGTGGCTGTACATCTGTAACAATACATAGTAAATAAATAAATAAATGGAATTTTACTTCTGCTATTTTTCTGTGGTGGTAAATTGTAAGGCAATTACATTTTTGAGATTATCATCACTGTGCAGCTGCCAGGGTTTCTTATATGAAATATCCTGCTTGCTATGATAACCTCAATAACCACAGTATAACTGGGTTTGTGAGTGTGGAGGTTGGAGGCACAGTATGTTCTGTAAGACCATGCTCTGTATTACCCAAACATCACTTGTCTTGTCTGCTACCTAATTTTACAAACAATTGCAATTTTGTGGTACCTTTTTATTAGCATTTTGCAATTCAAGTCTTTTGATTATCTTTATACAAATGTTCCATGCTTACACTATGTTGACTGCATGGTCCCATGAAGCAGTGATGCACCCCCACCACCACTTCATCCATACCCCTTATCCTTGTGTTGCTCTGTCTCACTGAGAAAGTACCTGGCTAGCCACACTTTGAATGGCACTATGAATTGTTTTGCATATGAATGCACTCAACCAAACTGAGCTGTTTACACCTCTCACTCAGTGCAGCTGTTATCTGCTTAAAGTGGGCCAACAAGTGGTGTTTAGGACCACATCAACACCTACTGTGCATAATATGTCATTGTTTTATAGGGCAAATATTTTATTCCACCTGAACAAACTGAGACCACAACCATTTATGGAAAAAATGACCACAGCTATGTATTTATTAAACCAAATTATAATTTTCAATGCATCCAATCAGCATGATGCATGCAGCTAGGTAGTCTTGGAAATCTTGAATCAGCATGCTCTGATTCACCAGTGGTCGACCTCCTTTTATTAGGAGGCCACCAACAGATAATCCCAAACCCCATGAGGACACCAGCTCCAGGACATGAGGGATGGCTCCCAAGACCGGCTTTGGATGTGTTCTCATCAGAGGACACCGCCCTGCCATGAGTATACACTCAGGAGGCCTGCCATCCCAACTGTCCCCCTTTTGCAGGGTAACTCCCATCATCTTGCACCAACCTCCCTGAGCCTCAGGGGATTTGGGAGCATAGACTCGTAATCCTCTGTTACCCCCTGCACATACCTTCCAAGACTACTGAGCCAAACATAACACTTACTGTACAATAACACAGCTGCGACATCCTAATCTAAACTAACTACCAGCCTATCATCTCCCTCCTTGCTGGAGAAGGCAAAAACCTGGAAAACCCAGTGGGGAAAAAGATGGGAAATTCCTTCTTGACCCCTAATGCAATCTCCCATATTGGGTTGGCAAGGTCCCTATACCCCCATGATCCCTCCTTGCTTTTTACAAGGGTGAGGTTGGGTGGGATTGGAAACCTGGGAGCAGCCTGGAAGAGAGGATCATCACTTCTGTGGCCCTTCTTAAAGGCCTGGCTCCTTCCCTGCTTCTCCTCCACCTTCCCCTGGGAATCACCTCCTGCTTTCCCTTCCCACCCCTAGTGGGTGGCTACCTACCCTACCTGCCCACCCAGGTGTCCCTCAATACCTGTCCCCAGACAAGCCTCACCTCCTGCAAAGCTTGCAGGCTCCTTTATTGTCTTGTAGGAAAATATTTCATTCTACCTGAACAAACTGAGACCACAACCAGTTATGGAGAAAATGGCCACAGCCATGTATTTATTAAATCAAATTGTAATTATCAATACATCCAATCAGCGTGCTGCCCAGCTAGGTAGTCTTGGAAATCTTGAATCAGCTTGCTCTGATTCACTAGCGATTGACCTTCTCTTATTAGGAGACCACCAACAGATAATCCCAAACCCCACAAGGACACCAGCTCTGGGGCATGAGGGATGGTTCCCAAGACCGGCTTTGGATGTGTCCTCCCCATCAAAGGACACCGCCTTGCCTTGAGTATATGCTCAGAGGCCTGCCATCCGACTGTCCCCGTTTTACGGGGTAACTCCCCATCGACTGGTACCGACCTCCCTTCAGCCTCAGGATTTGGCTGCATAGACTCATAATCCCTGTTACCACCTCTGCACATACCTTCAGCCACCACAGGGTAAGCTTTCCCTGCTCACACCCCACAAGCTCATCATGACAGCACTTTCTCCACAATGTGTTGTATATCATCTAACAAATATACCTAAGCCTACCTCTGATAAATGCACCCCGTCCTTCTGATACAATTCTCCCTTCATTATACCATTTTCTGGGCGGTGCACTTTGTTGTCCACCAATGCTAGCCATGAATGGCTGCATAGCCCATATAACCTGCCTGCACCTTTTCAATTGCCTTAGGATTGCAAGCATGGTGCCATAACCGCCACTGAATAATGTCAGACCATATGATGCACAGCCTCGCCACATGCTCTTTAATCTTGACAGGTCATTCTTGACCTGTAACTGCAACTCAAAGTTTCTCCCAGCAGGTCATTTCCCCTAAGTGGATGACTACTAGGACATCAGGAGGGCCATCTCCATCACACCTCAGCTCTCAAACTTGGCAACAACTCATCCCATTTCATGCCTCATTATCCCAGCCAGCTGACTTCTGTCTGCCAAGGATCCAAAAACAGCTCTTGCCCCCTTCCAGCTGACCCACTCTTATGGTAGCCCAATGTATGAATGACTGTCTGCACACCAAATCTGTGTCTTTTTTCACTCCAGTACCTGTTGAGAGAGAAAAGAAAAACAATTAAAATATCAGTGGTCTGGCGTAACTCTCAAAAGCTTGGGACCTCCATCTCCCCATGACCTGGAGCTATGCATCCGTGAGCCCCTTTGCCTGGGCATGCGGCACTACCCTATCCGAAAGAATGTGTGTTGAATTGGCTTGCCTATAGCCCAGCTGCTGCAATGCCTTCTACAACATGTAATGGAACTGATACACCATCATCGGGGACCCATCCTCGTGTCAAAAGTAGCCTCCCCACCTTTGTCCGCTGGACCATATAATCTTGTACCCATGCCTGGACATCCCAGTACACCCTGTTTGGGGCCTGCATACTGCACAGTGGCCCCGGGTGGATTGGTCTGTCCTTTTTCTTAGTTGGATGAATACCCTGCTGTGGTTATTACCACATCCTCGTCACCCAATGCTAGCTGTTGATGTGCCACCTTGCTCGGTTGCACCAACTCGGATACTGAAACACCCACAGAATGCCATGAGATAGGCAGTTCTGAATAAGGCACGTCTCCCTTCTGGCAAACAGACCCCAGGAAGGGTGTTTCAAATATGTCTAAACAGCCTGGGGCTGATGGGTCATCACTGGTTTGGTAGCTGAGGTACCGACCGTGCCCATTCTTGCAACATCTTGTGAATGGGGAAAGCTCTTGTGGTATCCATGTACTCCATGACCTTCTGGAACCAGGCTATGCTGGCCAAATGCTGTTCCACTGTGGCTGGTGTAACCCCCTGCTTTTAAGCAGCCCGTATTCCATAGCAGCTCTACAGGCACCGGCCATGCCTTTCTCCACCCTTGTGCTTGCTGTATGGCCAAGAAACTGTCCAGCCCCTTTTATATGCCACCTGCGTTTTTGGGGTCAGCGCATTCCTGATCATTGCCCATGCTTCTCCGTTATCAAACCCCAAAAGTATGCTGGGACTGCCCTGGGGTGTCTGTCCACTTCTGGTGCCAATTCGAAATATCTGTCACTGTGAATAAGAAAGGGCATCAGCTATACTGTTCTCAACTCCTGGAACATGCACTGCTTTGAACTGTATGTTAAGCAGAAGACATTTCAACACAAACACCCCATGAGGTTACTCATTTGGTCTTTTCCCCCAACTGACCATTAATGGCATACACCATGCTGTTGTTGTCTGACTGGAACATAATAGCTTTGTTCTTAGCTGGTCACCTCACAACACCAATGCCACCATGATTGGGAAGAATCCAAGACTGTTATCTGAGACAGCACCCCTGATGCCTTCCAGTCTTCTGGCCACTGGCCTGTGCACCACTTCCTTGAAAGTGTGTGCCAAAACCCAGCCCCAAAGATGCATCTGTGAAAAGCTCCAGTTCCTGGTGGGACACGGCATTTGCCATATTGCTACACCATCAAAACAATTCAAAATGCTTGCAAAATGTTCAAATCATCTCTTACTGCCTCTGTTATCCGAATCCTGTGGTGTGGTTTGTACACCTGACCCTATCCCTGCTAACCACCTCATGAAAGGTTCTACCTTTAGGAGTGCCCAGCAGGTGAAGTTCAAATGCCGTATCAGCTGTTGCTGTTCCAGCAATGTAACCTTTGTGCCTTTGTCACCCTCCTAGGAGCTCCTTCAGTGCCACCAGCTTGTCCTGCGGTAGCTGAAAGACCTGTTGTATCATGTCAATTTCTATACCTAAAAATAACAACCATGTGCATGCACTCTGTCTTGTCTCATGCCAACAGGACTCCCAGTTCCGTGCAAACCTCGTGGAATACCCCCATCAGCTGCCCACAACTCTGTGTTCCTGCCTTGCCAAAACAAAAATCATCCAAATAATGCATAAGCCTGGCCTGTTTCACCCTTGTGATTGTAACCCAATGCAGGAACATGCTGAACTGCTCAAATACTCTTGCGCCACTGCACACCCTATTGGCATACAGTTATCTATGTAATAAATACTTTGAAACTTCATCCCCAACAACTCAGGTCTTCTGGGTGGACCGGCAACAACCTAAATGCCACTCGATATTTGGCTTACCTACCGAGCGCCCCCATGGCCGCCTGTTGCACCACACTTCACTGCCTCATCAAATGATGCATATGACACAGATGTATGGGATGGATCAATGAAATGGTTGACTGATTCCCCTCTGGCAGTGGTGGAGCCAGGTTTGGGAGTGTTTGGGAGCCAGAGGTGCCATTCAGTCAATCATGGGCTCCACAATGAGCACTGAACAGTGAATAAAGATGAAACAAGGCACCACTACTCACACTGGGGCAGCCAGGAGGGGCAACTGAGCTCCCAGCCCCTCTAGCTCCACCACTGCCCTCAGGTATGACAAATGGTTAATCAAGCGGAATTCCCCAGTGCTTTTGGGACCAACCCGATTGGTGACACCTGGAGAGGGAATGGGGGTGCTTCATATGGGCCACTAGTCCTCCTGCTGCTAACTCTTTTCCTAGCTTCCTGTGCACTACCTTTGGTCACTCCTTGGCAGAGCTTAGGCTGTCTGCTTCATATGCCCTCTGGAGGCCCTCATAAGGAATGCAGAAACCAAACTTAAACCCATCAGCCAAGAAGTGAGCAGATTCTTTGTTTGGGTGTCGATGCAGCCACCACTTAAGATGCTTCCCCCTCACAGTGGTGGCAGGCCTGCCCTCTGAGAAGAATGAAACCACTGTTTTCTGGAATGGATGGCCATTATCTGTCTTTCTCCGCATTGCTGAAATGGGTGCTGGCACCTGCATGCCATGCATTCATGCTTGTATCTGCACTGATCTGCTTTGCAGGATCCCTGATTGTAGTTGTAGAATGCCCCGACTCCCTTTCCTGAAACCCTTTTTAGGTGAAGGCTCGCTGAACCAGAGACCTACTATCAGTATGTTGGATCACAACCATGTCAATGGTCCACAGTAAAAAGCAAATCCAACATAGCCCAAGACCTCCCTGCATCATTCTGTTTCCTCCTCCTAAATTCTCTCGTCATATTCAGCCGACTCCCCTGGTTTGCTGGCATACATAGTCATGATCCAACTAAAGTACACCCATAGCCTTTGGCCTTCACTGGGTTTCCCTGGGTGAGGAGGCCTGCATATATTGCAAAGACTGCTTCCCAATTTTCCCAGGTTCATCGGACTAAAACCTTGCACTTTTCTCAACCCATCATCCTTTTCATGTTATCCTTCTCCTTTCCCTCCTCGGCTCCTTTGGCTGGTTGAAGTGAAAAACATCCACATATTCCTTTTTTACTATTTGCTGACTAACTTTGTCAGGCAAATGGGACCCACCACTTCCCCAATGACACAAACCCCAGCTGTGTTGGCTGCAATACCACCAGTTGGGTCGCATTGTTAGCTTCAAGGTCCCCATCTGCAGTGTTCCACTGACTGCAGGAACTTATGACCACCATTAGTAGTTCTTTGCCTGGGAACAGGGCAACAAATGGCCGAGCTTCTGCTCCAATGCAGATTGTGCTGAGGACCCTGGCATGGCTTGCCGGCCTGTCTCTGTCAGCCCCTGCCGAACTCTATGTCGTGGGCTTAACCCTGGTACAACCAGTGGCAACCCCTTGACCCAGAAGCCACTGCTGCTACCCAAGCTCTTAGCTCCCAGTGATGGACTTTGTCCATGTGCTACTAATGACAGCCTGCTGCACTGTGTCTGGCAGCCCAAAACCCAAGGTGGCAGGCTGGCGGGAGCTTTTTTGTTGTCCAAACGGACTACCCATAACTGGCCACCTGCTTTATGCTTTGGTGGTCTCTGTTTTTGCCATCAACCCCCCCCTCTTGCCTAGTCAAAGCCCGCGATTCCTCTGTGGAAACACGTTGGTCGCGCCTACCTGTGAGTGTCTGCAATCGCCATCTCCTGTTTCCTTTTTTGGGACCATGGCTTCTTGGCTGGTGGCGGTTGTTCTTCATTCTCGACTGGCGGTAGGAGTACTTTCTGAGGGAGCCTGGATCTCCACCACTGGCTCCTCTTGCCCAGGGACATCAGCTGGCTGAAGAGGACCTCTAGATCAGGTTTTGGCCTGCCCCGCATCTGTCTGCGTTGCTGCCCTAGCCCAGACTTGTTGGTGACTCGCCCTCACCTTAGAACAGCGCTATCCACCACGTCTTGCCTTTCCCCTTGAACGGCTGCCAATTGGGTTTGAAATCCATTGCTGCATCACTCTGAAATATATATTTAACACCCCTGCTCAAACCTGCTGCTGTTTCAGCCTCCACCTCTACCACAGCAATGGGCCTTTCACTGGGGATTGCATGTTATTTGTCTTACTGTTATACCCTTTTTTTTTTTATATGTAGCTAGCGTTAATAGGTTACATAGATACATAGACAGTGTCGGCAGATAAGGGCCTATAGCCCACCCAGTCTACCCATTTGAACTTATAAGTTCAGTTTATGTTTTCCTAGGCGTCTGTTGCCTTACCCTGACCTCCAGAATTCCTTTATGTCTATCCCATGCATTCTTAAATCCGTGATTGTTTCAGCCCCCACCACTTCCTCTGGCAGGTGTTCACTTGTCCACCACCCGTTCTGTGAAGAAATTCTTCCTCATATTTCCTCTGAATCATCCTCCCTCCAACTTCATCCCATGCCCTCTAGTCCTGGAACATTTTTTCGCTTAAAAATAGTGTATTCTTGCACCCTGTTCCTCCCTGTGAGATACTTGTATGTCTCTATCATATCCCTCTCCCTCCTCTCCTCCAGGAGTACATGTTCAGTTCCTAACCTGTCTTCATAGGACTTGTGATGCAATCCATGCACCATCTTTGTTGCCCTCCTCTGAACCTTCTCTACCCTGTCTATGTCCTTACGTAGGTATGGTCTCCCAGAACTGTACTCTGTACTCCAGGTGGGGCCTCACTAGTGTCTTGTATAGCGAATTATGACCTCCCTTTTCCTGCTGGTGATGCCCTGCCTAACATCCCAACATCCTATTTGCTTTACCGCTGCCTTGTCACACTGTTTCCCTACCTTAAGGTCATCAGTGATGATAACCCCAAGATCCTTTCCTGCTTGGTGCATGCTATATCCTCACCCCCAACTGATATATTGTGTCAGGGTTTTTGCTTCCCTTATCTCTTGCACTTCTTTGCATTAATTTCAACTGCCAAACCCCAGACCATTCTTCAGGTTTCTGCAGGTCCCTTCTCATTCTGTCTACACCCTCTGGTGTATTCTCTGTTACAGAGCTTTGTGTCATCAGCGAACAGTGAAATTCTGCCTTCTAGGTTCTGCATGTCACTGATGAAGATGTTGAATAGAACCGGTCCCAGCACTGATCCCTGTAGTACCCCACTGGTCACTCTTCCCTCTGTGGGTGACAGCCATTTACCACCACCCTTTGTGTCCTGCCACCCAGCCAGTTACCTACCCACCACACTGCTGTCCTGCCCACACCCATATTCCCCAGTTGTGTAATAGCCTTCTATGTGGCACAGTGTCAAGGCCTTGCTGAGTCCAGATAGGCCATGTCACTGCCCTTCCTGATCCACCTCCCTAGTTACCCAGTCAAAAATTCAGCGAGGTTGGTCTGACATGACCTCCCCTGGTGAAACCATGCTGCCTTGGGTCCTGTAGTCTATTGACAACCAGATGTTCCACCAATCTCTCCTTCAGTAGTGCTTCCATGATCTTCCCCACTATCGAGGTGAGGCTGACTGGTCTGTAGTTCCTGCTTCCTCTTTGTTCCCACTTTTGTATAAAGGGACTATATCTGCTGTCGTCCAGTCTTTGGGTACCTCCCTGTTTCCAGTGATTGGCTAAACAGGATAGCAAGAGTTCAGCCACCACCTCTCTTAGTTCTTTAGGACCCTAGAAATGCACCCCATCTGGCCCCATTGCTTTATCAACTCTTGTACTTCCAGTTCCTTCAGGACCCTTTCTCATGTAAAGGGACTTGTGTCCATTTCTGCACCATTCTCACCCTTGTACTCCCTTCAGACCCATTACCCTCCTCTTCCTCAGTAAAGACTGGCAGAAATACCTGTTCAATATGTCAGCTTTTACTGTCATCCTCCATGTAGCCCCATCCTCCCCTTCAGTCTCACTATCCCTCCTTTGTCTTTCTTTTTTCACTTATGTACCTGTAAAAGGTTTTGTCCCTCTACCCACTGATTTTTGCAATGTGTTCTTCTTGTCTGAGCTTTGGCTTCCCTTACTGACCTTCCTGCCTCCTTTGCTTCTCCTGGTACTTCTCCCTATCCCCTTCTGCCTGTGTCTTTTTGTATTGCCTCAATGCAATCTTTTTGGCTTTCACTTTCTTTGCTACCTCTTTGGAAAACCATAATGGTCTCCTCTTCCTTTTCCTTTGCTAACCTGTTAATGCATAATTCTGTTGTTCTTGTAATCCCATTTAAATACTGCCCACTATTCCTCAACCCTGATTCCTGTCCCATTCCCTTAATGCCTCTTTCAAGTATCTCCCCATTTTCCCAAAGTCTGCCCCCTAAAATCCAGGATCCGTGTTTTGTGTGGTTTGGTTCTGCTCTTTCTGTGATTTCAAACCACAATGACTGGTGGTCACTGTTCCCCAGGTGCTCCCCCACTGTTATCCCCATCACACTGTCCCTGTTTGTGAACACAAGGTCCAGTATTGCCTTCTGCGAGTTGGTTCCATGACCAGTTGCTTGAGGAAGGCACCCTGAAAGAGTCCAGGATAAATCTGCTCCTAGTTGATGCTGCTGCTGGGATGCTCAGTCCCGTCTGGAATATTGAAGTCTCCAACCAGTACTACCTCGCCTTGTCTGCCATCCTTTGGATGGCTAGCATCAACTCCCTATCTGTTTCTTCCTCCTGGGCTGGTGGTCTATAGACCACACCTGTGCATAGCAGGCCCATTTTCCTTTCCAGCTAACCCACAGTATCTCCCCATTTTGTTCCTCCTGGATCTCTGTGGCCCTTATGCCATTTTCACATACAATGCCACTCCTCCTCCTTCCTGCCTGCTCTGTCTCTTCTGAACATGTTGTAGCCAGGTATGGCCATCTCCCAGTCGTGGTTATCATTACACCAGGTTTCAGTGATGGCCACAATGTCCAGGTCTGACTGCACCATGACAGCCTCCAGATCTTCCATTTTGTTGCTAAGGCTTCTGGCATTTGACACATGGCTTTCCATGATTTGACCTCCTAGACTGTTTTGCTGTTCTACTCCAGCCCTTCCTTGGTTGTTTTTATCCCTGGTTCTCCTTGATGTCTGCCCTTCTGCTGCATTTTGCCCTTTTCTGCCCTATCCACCTCTTGGGCACTAATCTCCATCTTTTGCACACTGCTTTGCAGAGATAGCCACTCCTCTGGTTCACTGGTTCCACTGCTAGCTGTGGGGGGTGAGCAATGGGTACCCTCCTTGCTGGCCTGCCACCTTTTGCTAGTTTAAATGCTTGTCAATGTAGCATTTAAACTTATCATTGAGTGCTTGGATTCCCTCCAGGATGGATGCAGGCCATCGACTTGAACAAACCTCCATCCCTCCAAGTGGGTCCCCAGTCACCAATGAATCCAAACCCTTCCTCACAGCACCAGTTCTTCAACCATGAATTAAAGTTCTTGGTGCATGCACTCCTATCGCTCCTGCGTCTACATGAGTACTTCTGAGAAAGTGACAGAAGTAGCTACTTGCTTAAGACCCCTCCCCAATTTCCTAAACTCTTCCTGAACTTCCTTTGGCTCCCCATTTGCCAGGTCATTAGTACCTAGGTGGATAATGACATCCAGCTCACCCTCCCGTCTTGCCTTCCAGTGATCCCCAGTATCTTCCTTCCATCCCTCCATGCCGTGGCACCTGGTAGGCATCTCACCTCCCTGTCCTCCCCTCCTGTGTTCCTAGCTGGATCCCTCTTATGATGGAGTCCCCACCAGGATTTGCTTCCTCCTCTTCTGGGGTCCACTGCTTTCCCTGCTGAGGTCACCTCCTTGGCTAACCTCCACATCCTTTCCTTCCACTTCTCTGAGTGCCTCTGTTTGGTTGTCCTCGTTTGCCAGTGTGGCATATGAGTTCTTAGTGGAATGGGATCTGGGATGTGCCTCTGCCTGACCGCTCTAACCCTCCTGAGCCCTGTCATCCAAGTGCTCCTCGTTCTCCGGCATCCTTTGAGGCAGTTGCATTGGACTGGGTGGTCTCTGGATGGGAGTGATGGTACTCCTGACCCAGTTTACTTCCGCTCTGAGTCTGGCTACCTCATCCCGCAGTCAGAGATGCATGCAGATAGGGCAGCACCTCAGTGTCCAGAAGGTCTGCCTGAATATGGCAAGCCCCACAGCCACTGCATTACCACTCCACATTATACTGCAATTATACTGCTATTCCACTACTTGTCTGCTACTGGAGCTCTCCTAGTTCCCTTTTATTAATTTACTGGTTAGTCTTCATATTGTTATAGCCCTCTAATAACCCTATCCTGATTAATTAACTACCATCTTTCACCTTAATCATGTAGCATTCCAGTAATTGCCCTGCATACTGCAGTCACCAGATGCCCTCATTACCCCACAGCTGCACTGTTATTGCCCCTGCTGCCTGGGCCCTGTCGCCTTGCTCACCACTGCTGTGCATCCCATGACTTTACCTCTACAGAATGTAGGCATTGTATATGCTCCCCAAAGGAGAGTACTTCTGTGTTTTTATTCTCTGCTAACTGGGTGGAAGGCCCACTAGACACAAGTGCCTATTTACAGGGGTGACCTGGGAGCACTGGGGAGGTTAAGTGACTTGCTTAGAGTCACACAGAATCACACCCAGGTCTGCTGGATATGCCAAGCTCATTCACAGCTTGTTACACTATCTTCTGAACATATACTGCCAGCCCCCAACAGAATGTGCACCAATGTGATGAACCCAGGTTTACAGATCCTGAGCAGTTCTCTTTTAATGGCCTGCCTTGCTTTAATATGTATGGTCTATAACACTCATCAGTGTAACAACTGTTCCCATGTTTCACTCCACTGGTCATTCATTTGCTGATCTCCTGGAACTCTGGTGCCATCTCGTGGGTCAACAGAGCAAATTTAGCAAGGCCCCCACAAGGTAAGGCACTGCAGTTCTCAGTACCCCTCAGCGTCTGTGTTACAAGAAACCTCTCCTGCTTATCCTTTATCAAGGAAGTGTGATCGCTTCTGTGCTTTATTTATTTATATAGTGCTTCCCTTGTTTTGGGCATAGTGGCATTATCTGCTCATGACCTGCCCCGACATGCATGCCAGGTGCCTCTTGGGCATCTGGCGTACTCCCCTCCCACTGCACATGCCCATGGAAATGCACCTTTTGCCTTGCTCTCCGATTAACACCACTCCAACGTGACTGGCCCTGCTGGCCCCTAAACCATGCACTCATAGCTTCTTGCTGCTACAGCCCCATGGACTGAAAAGCATGCTGTGTGGGAACCAGAATGAGGCTGATCCCAGGCCTCCTGCATACCAACTACTCTGTAAGCCTCCTGATGGGAGGAGGAGGAGGAGGAGGAGGAGGGGAGCTTCCTTTCTAACCGCATGGGTCACCCCAGGAAGCCCAAATTTCTTTTTTTTGGACAGCAGCACCACTGCCACCCCTCTGATCTCAGCCTCAAGCAGCAGGGGTGCTCCATAGACACTGGGCCACTCCCTGAGGGGGAGAAAGAGAGGGGGAGCTGCCATGTGGGCCAGGAAACCGCCATCTGAAGTGTAAATGTCAGCTTCCTCCTCAATGGATACTGCAACACTGTGCCATGCCACCGCCCATCGACCTCTGCCCCTCCTGCCTCGGGTCCTAGCATCCAGCACTGGGAGGTGCTCCATGGTACATTGAGCCACTCCCAGAGGGGGAGGGACGGGGACATGTGACCTGGAGACTGCTACTGGAATGTAGCATCGGAGTTCTTTGGAGGACTACCAAGGCCCGCGACTGCATGCCAAAAGGCTTGCCTTCCACCATGGATGGGGAGCCATGTTTCAGGCAACTCAGGCCTCAACCCCATGCTATATTCGGCTCCTTGGCTGGCTTCCTCTCCTGGTGTCCCCCAGGTCACCCATCTCCACAGCAGGAACACCAATTTGGCCATACAGCTAAAATGCCTCAGCATGCCTCTTGGGCCATGCAAGGAGCCTGCATGTGGTTCCCAGGCACCTGCCTAGGCCTTACCTCATGGAGTTGCTCTGTCCCTTGCCTGGAGAAAAGACTTGGTGGTTCTTTGGAAAACTTCTTGAACCTGGGAGCAGCCTGGAAGTGAGGATTCTCACTTCATCGGCCCTTCTTAAAGGCCTCGCTCCTCCATGCCTCTCCTCCACCCTCCCCTGAGACCTCCCTCCTGCCACCCTTCCCATCCCTAATGGGCGGCTAACTACTTCACCTGCCCGCCCAGGTGTCCCTCATCACCTGCCCCCTGACAAGCCCCGCTCATGATGCCTTGCAGGCTCCTTTTATTAAGGTATTTCATTGTCACACTGAAGCTTGAATCAAGTGTTGGCATTTAGTCCTGTGAATATGAAAAATGTGCTGTAGGCTGTGAGGTTTACTGAGTTAAATGTGAACCACAATAAATCTATAAATCTTTTCTCCCATGTGTAACTGCTTTTTAAATAGTGGTTAGAAATATGTAACCACTTTAGCCATACTGTATGATGCAGATAAATTTTGCAGTCATACATTACCCTTTGCACCCCAACATGCCAGTGTCCATTGCTGCACATTTTGCACTCTGCTTATAGTGCAGCATTTTCTATTCTACAGTACTCTTCTTGCTAACAGTAACACCAGCATGGTTTCAGTTCATTTATTTTTAGCGGAAGTTTAAAGCTTCCATAAGTTACAATTTGAAAGCCATTCTGATTATTTTGAAGTTAAAATACATCACAAAACCTGCTTGTGGAAGCCAGTATTCTAGTAAGGGCCAATTTATCGATGTTGAAAGAATATATTTACAGTGAAACACAACCAGAAACATCAATGGCGCCTTATTTCCTTTCATAATTTTGGAAGTTGTCTCCATTTATTTTTATACATCTGGTAGTTCATGACTTTCTCACACTTTATTTTGGAGGTTTTTGCCATATTATTGAAGTCTAATACTCCAAGAATGGAGTTAAGTGAACCACTGAACACCAGATTGAAAAGCTGAATCCTGACTGATGTTGCTAAAATGGCTGTACAGTTCCCAGCCTTTGTACTCGTAAGACCAAAATTCATTTCCAAATCTTTCATTTGCAGACATGGTGCCGGATATTTAAACTGTGCCCAAAAAGTGCACTAATAGCAGGAGCAAGCACAAGTCCATCCATGCACAATAGATGTGATATTCAAAAAGGAGCAAGCCAATTGCGCCAACAGCCAACGCCTGAATATCGCACAACTTGTGCCAGCGCAACCCAGGGAAGGAAGCTGAGCAACACGCATGCATTATGAGCTCAACAAGGGCTGCCCAGCTGAGCAGCCCAGAGGCACCAAAGCACAAGCAGGAGCCCCCAGCAGCAGAGCAATGTAACTGCACAACCAGGGAGGTAGGTAGGGGCCCACCACCCATGCCACAGATGGGCACAGGAACACGCAGCAGAACTGACAATACACCCCACACCTAAGCACAGCACAACTGGTGGCGGGCTGGAATATCCACTGGACCATGGGGGCAAGCAAACAAAGCACAGCTGGGCCATGGTGCCCCAGCACACCCACCGGCAAGCTGAGACTGCCACACAAGGAGGGCGGACCACCCCATGCCACACCAGCCCACCTGTGCACAGCACACCCTGCACCGTGACCCCAAGACACCCCCATGACAGTGACCACCACTGCAGGAAACCCCATGCATACCACCACCCCCACTGTCACACTGCAACCTCGTAGTACCACAGAACCATACAAGCCAGACCCACCATGAGTACCCAGCAGTGGGTGGCAGCACACGGTAATGCAACAACGGCAGACACAGTACCAACATGCACAATCCCCTGAGGCACAGCTGAGAGACCGAACATGTGTCAGCACAAGAGGGACCCCACACAGGAAAGGGCATGCCCCTGACACCACCACCATTGAGACAGCACCCTGCACAGTAGACAAGTGTCACAGCCCAGCCCACCATGAGCCACAGCAGCCAGCACAGACACCCACAGTGGTGTGTGGAAGCATGCATCACACTGGATGCAACATGGTGCAGGGACAAACACACACCCATACCCACGGGGACACTAACACAGGGACGCAGAAGTGTTGCAACCAAGCCTCCTGTGTGGGCCCATGAAAACTGTATACATACACAGCCTGCAGTCCTCCATGGCACAGGGTGACACCCACCCTGTGATGAACTGTGGCCTTGTATGCCACCAGCATATGCCTGGAGCACAAGTCACAGACAGTGGTGCACAGCCCTGCAACACACACAAACCACAGCATGGAGGTGAGACAGCAACTCACGGAGGCCACGGTGTCACCTGAGGCAAACATTCACCACACCAGTGACAGGAGGCAACCCAGCATTGTAGACGGTCACAGTGGATGACCTGCAGGGACAGCCACCACTGACAGGCAGCAGACCTTGCAGGCCACAGAGATGCAAGGGTGTCAGCTGCACAGGCCAAGGACAGGTTGACAGGGGCACAATGGACACAGACCATGCACCATGGACCACTGCACACAGTAATGCAATGCACAGGGAACAACACACACACACAGACACTGACTGATAGCCACTCCCCCACCAGAGACACTTCCCCATGTGCTAACACACACACACACACACACATATATACCATGACTGAACCACCCCAGATGCCATACACCACTGCAACTGAGCACCTATAGCCAGCTGCAAATCAGAGACCACCACAGTATTCATATCAAAATATCTGTATTCAAAACATATAAAATTAACTATATACAACTATGTACAAACATGGGGAGGGACAGGAACAAGGTGGGGTGGGTAAGGGGCAGGGGTGAACATATGGGAGAGCGTAGGTGGGGTGTGAGGGGTTGAACAAAGGTGGGGTAATTGCAGGCTGCTGTGCAGCTATCAGTGTCCAGCCTGGTCCTCTGCTGCCTGGAGCTGTTGCCTGGGCTGTCTCCTCCTCCTCCTCACCCATGCTGCTGTAAGTCCTTCAATATGGAGAGGACTCTTGCGCCACCTGCAGAAGCTCCTGGATGGCCTGCTGGATCCACAGGAGTATCCGCACACCTAGGACAAGGGATCAGAGTCAATAGGTGTGACTGTCCACCCCCTGCAGCCCAGCCATTATGCATGGCATACAGCCATGTGCCATGCTTCTGTGATGGTGTGCACCCACCCACAGTGACCTTCTTCACAAGACATGCCCAACCAGGCAGCAATAGCCGTGTGTACCACTGCACACAGCCACCACCCACGTCCAGCACAATACAACCAAGGCTGTACAGTAATCTGGCTATGCAGTGTGCAGGCAGTGCCATAGCCATGTGCTCAGTGCATGCATGGACCACCATTGATGCACTCCCAGACATGCAGTGCCACTGGACAGTGCTGACTGTCACATGTCGCATGCATGGCAGTGGTGTCCATGGATGGTGGCCATGCCCTGCTTCCCACCCTGTCACACAGCATGCAATAGCAATCATGGTGTCATGGCACTCACCCTCATCGGGATGTTGATGGCATTGGGGTTGGTCCCGACATGCCCTTGTGCAGCATCCTCCTCCCTCTGCTGCCATTCCACCATCCTCCTCCACGGCCAGCGCCTGTGGAGACAAAAGGAGAGAAACACATCAGTACAAACCCAAAGCAAATTCCCCTGCCCCAATGTGTGTGCCCACCCACCAAGCCAGACCCACCCATCCCATACCCTGTAAACACTACCACAGCCAACCCTAGACTATCCCTCCCTATTTGCTGGACACATAAGACAGTGTTACCCATATGGACAATACAAGTGTGTAGATGTATCACCCACCTGGACGAGGCATCACGCCCCTTCTGGCACGTGACCGCAGACGTGTAAGTTGCTCCGGCTCCCTCCTTCTAAGGTCCCCATACTGGTGCCTACACTGTTCTGCCATTCTCCTGCGGCCAGTGTCCGCCTCCAGGTTAGTGGCCACCTCTTGCCAGACCTGGGTCCTGGCCCTGTCCAGTGCCTCCTCACCAAAGAGTGGGCCATAGTGTGGCTCCACAATGGCCACAAGGTTGGCCAGCTCAAGGGCACTCCACTGAGGGGCTCTCCGTGTGCCATCTCTAATGCTTTAGTAGGCAATATGGCACTCTGCAGCGCAGCACCCACGTGGAAGTGCTGCACAGTACAGTGCCGCCATTCCCTATTGTGCTGTCACTGAACAGCACGAAGAGGTGCAGCCATGCCGACATATAGCGCAAGGGGCAATGGTCGGGCACAGGGTCATAGGGTCTCTGGCGCAAGGCCATGCACAGCGCCATCAGACGCCTATGTGTCTAGTGTGATTGGTTGCCTGTGTGCCATCGCCACAGCAAACTATGGCGCAGTTGTGCCACAGCGCCATGTAGTGACCCTCGCCATGGGACCACTGGCACAATGGTGGCCATGCCCTGAATTGCCTACCACGCTCAGCACATCATCAGCATGGCAGATGCCTCGTAAGTTACCTGGGCATGCACAGTACAGTGTAGTATGCATGCCACAGAACTGCGCCCATTGGCTCAGCATCTCAACACAATTCGCGCAGCGCAAAGCGTGATATTCATCGCCATATGCAAATCATCCGATCAGCCATGCAATACGCAGCAGCGTGATTTGCATCTCATTAAAGTTGCTCCTCACCTAATTTGCATGGATTGCGCTATAAAGATGCGACACTGTTCTGCAGTGGCCATATACTGTTACTGCAGTTTATTGGTGGGTTGCATGCTGTGTGGTGTTCTGGACTGTAGTATCAGGGACTTGCTTTGTACTGCACAGTCACAGTAACCACTGTCATCCATACAGGCTGAATAATGACCGAACGAGGACTGGGTGAAGGACAATGATGGTGGGCGGAAGAGAGGCCCAATTTCACCAAGGCTGAGATGGAGGCACTCTTTGAGGCCTACATCGATCAGGAGCCACTGCTCAGTGGACGGTGGGGCACCCTCAGGCCTGTGCTGCTGCGTGGGAGGTGGTGGCACGTACCATAAATCTGCATGGCAGCCACCAGTGCTCTGTGCAGGAGAGTAAGAAGAAGATGGGTACCGACAGGAGGAGGGTGAAGGAGAAGGTGGCTGCCATCAGGACGGCATGTGCTGCAACAGGCGGGGCCAGCCGGAGGTGGTTCAGCTGACACCGGCAGAGGACAGGCTTGCTGCAAGCATGCAGTGCAGTGTCATTGAGGCGTTCAGGAGGTGGCTTCCAGACAGGTGGTAGCCCATCACTGCATGATACGTCATGGTCTGTCGGGGGAGGGTAGATCACATCCACTAATGTGTCCTTGCTTTCTGTTACAGATCCTGCGCATCTGCAGGGGTCAGCGGTGGAGGGCCTGTCCACTGCGGATAGTCATCTGGAGTTGGAGGAGGGACCACCCACCTCCGCAGGTAGCTGGCGAGCATTGCAACAGTGGGTCCGCCTGGCTGTCAACACTGATGTCGTTGAGACAGGTGAGGGGAGGTCTTTCCAGTGTCTCAGCAGTCTGGGGCCCTAGGATGCCAGCACGCTGTGGCTGTGGCACAGACCTGCACCATTGATGATGCAACGACCGTTATGGGCGGTGACATGTGTGTGTCATGGAATAGACACACAGCAGGCCAGCTCACGCCCATGGACCTGGCTGGTTCCGATGTGTGTGCCAGCATGTCAGCACAGTCCTAGGCTGTGCCTGTCAGCACCAGTGGGGCAGCACCAGTGGCTGGTCAGGTCAGTGGCACTGTTGTGGCCACAGCGGCGGAACAACCCGATCTCTTGGGCACAGCAGTTGGAGGAGCAGCAGTCGCCCACGGGACTGGGGGTTCAGGGTTCAGTGGTGGCGTCTGTGCACTGCCTGTGGACTTGCCCATACCTGGTCCTGGTGAGCAGCGCCCACCCTCAGGAGGTGCTGAACATCAGGCCCTTCCATACCCTGAGGGACAGGATGCCGAGGTGGCAGACCACTTTGACAAGCACACCTGCCTACTGCAATCATCAGTACAGCAGCAGATGCAGCTTGCAATGTCCATGGAGGCACTGTGTGTGGCTCTGGAGCGGGTCAAGGAGTGACACGCAGGGACACCAATAGGATCCTGTCACAGATTGACCAATTGTGGGAGGATATGACCGCTGCCATTGACAGGCAAACACAGGCGTTGGTCGCTGTCATGTGGCCACAATGGGCACATGGTCAGGTGCCCATGTGTCACTCACTTCGCGCAGTTCACTATCCACTCCCCATTCCCAGCATCATGCAACACCCACCCTGTCGATGCGGGTTCAGCTGTGGGCATCCTGAGCACTCCTGGTGCAGGTTATGTTGGTGGCTGCAGACCCTGTGCGGGCACAGTCATGTTCATGCAGTGGAACCCTGGTGGACCATCAGTGCCACCCCATGAGGCCTGTGGTTAGCCTGCCAGTGCTCCTGGGTCTCAGCGGGGCTGCCCATGCATCCGAGGTGGACGTGGCACTGTGCCGCAAGACTGACCTGTCTCGCAGTGTGGGCACTGTCTGGTGCTGCCCTGTGTGCATTGGGTGTTTTGGTGGGCAGTGCACCGGTGGGTGCCCAGCCCTACGCAGAACACGGTCCACCTGCACACCTCCCAAATGCTGTCCACAGGTACATGTGCATGATGATGCCTGCATTGCATTGTACACCAAAGTGCGATGGTGCCCAGCATCTGACACATGCACATAGACAGTCAGTGGACGTGGTGGCCTGTGGACATGTGTGTTGCTAGTGTTTGCGTTCGGCTCTGTTTTGCACCTGACCCTGTGCACTTTGTGTCTATGTGTGTGCATGTGTGTGTGTCCATCCATGTGGCATGTTACTGTTCACCCTCCCTGGTTGTATGTGTGTGCTTCTGTGCTCTGCCACATCCCTTGCCAGCATGCACCGCTGGTGTGTTTCCATGTGTGTATGTGGGTTGTGCCCTAGACACTGGTGGTTGCACATGGCCCCATGACTTACCTGTGTTGGCTGAAGTGCTCCTCTGTGATGGTGTCCCAGTGCAGCTGTGCCAGCCGGATCAGTCGGGGTCCCATCGGCCAAGGGGTCTGCCCATCCCCATCATCACCGGCATCACCGCCTCTCCATCGCTGTTCCCTCTTCAACCTGTACAGCTATCCCACAGTCTTTGGCCATGTTGTGCAGGATGCAACAGGCCAGGAATATCCCACAGGCCGTTGAGGGCTATACTGTAGGGCACCACTGGAGATGTCCAGGCAATGGAAACACACCTCCAGCATCCCAAACACCCGCTCAATGACATTGTGTATGGTGGCATGTACCTCATTGAAGCTTTAGTGCAATGGGGTCATGGGCCACCGTAGGATGTGAGCAGCCAGGGAGGAGGTATCCACTGTCACCTGTGTGGAGATAGTGGAGGTTAGTGTCTTGTTCAGGCTCAGACTGCCCCAAACCCAGTGGGCCACACCCATGGCACCTCTGGCTTAGCCCCCTTGGCCATGATTTGTCAGTTCTACATGCATACTCACCCACTAGATGACCTGTGGGGATGTCTCCACTCTCAATCGATGGCATAGTGCCGACTGGTACCAGATGAAGGAATCATGTGCTCCCCCGTGCAGTGGCACAGACATTGATGATGCGGCCACTGGCATCACATACCACCTGGCAGTTGACAGCATATCGCTCTGATTCATGTAGGTGGCCCCATCGGGGCCAGGTGGTGTGCAACAGCTACATGGGTGCAGTCTATCACTCCTAGGATGCCAGGCATACGTGCTACCCTGTGGAACTCCTGTGTGTTTGCTGTGTACTCCACCACAGTGCTGGGAAATGGATGTACTCCGCGAGCATGTGGCAGCAGTGCACTGAGGAATTGGGTGAGGATGCATGACATGGCCAACTGTGTTATGCCTGTGGTATCCCCTGTTGGTCTCTGGACGGTACCCTGGCGAGCAAGCACATGCAGGCTGTTACCTTTGTCTCCACTGACAGAGCATGACTCCATCATGTAGGTGCCTGCATCACATCACTGCACAGCTCACACAGCCACCTCTGTATTGCCCTGTTCAGGTGGTACCAGCCCACAATTTCAACATCTGTGTACAGCTCAAAGCTGGTATGGGCTCGGTACTGCCTGTTGGGGCATACTGCCAACAGGCCCTTCCACAGCCACGTCCCCCTGCAGCATGCCTTCTCACCCCCTCATTACGGGCTCCATGTGGAAGGTGGCACTGTCCATGTCCCTAGCTTTGTCCCCCCAGCTGATGTTGCTTTATTCCTCCCTCTGTCCTGACTGCTACCTCCCTGCACTGGGTACACCTACTGGCCTCTGCACTCTGTGGCCCTATACACCTTCCCTTGCCCCTATTCTGTGTTGTGGTTTCTGGCCTACCCTCTTCTCCCTATTTCTCTGTGCCTGTCTCTGACACATGTGGCTTCCTGTTGCGTTCTTGCACCTCTTCCTTGCTCCTTTTATTTTGGCTCATTCCACTGGCACAATCTCCGCCTCCTCCACTGTTGCGCATTGCGCAAGTCTTGAACATTGCACTGAGCACTTTATGCATGGTTCCACCCCCTTTGGCTGCACATGCCTTCATTATCATTGTGCTGTTGCCCAGCATGTTTTCAGTGGCACAACTGCCTCCTGCTGAATATCGCAGAATCTGGCATTTTATGACTTGCGCTGGCGCAACCCTATTGCGCATTGCACAACCCTTTTGAATATCCAGCCCATAGTATACTGTCGCTGTCATCAATATCATGAGCTACTATTGTATGACTCAGACTGCACCTGAACCCCATACACACACACACACACACACGCTACATACCAAAAAGTTTACAACCAATTCAAGAATACACTCATGAATCATGTTTATTTACAAAAAACAACACATTCTTAAAATATAAAAAATACAGTACAACACATGTATACAAATACCATCTTAATATTATGTACAACAGTTGTAACTATCTTGCTTTATCTTTATTTTAGGGCCTCGGCACAAATCTCCGGGGTGTGCATCTGTCCATTAATTCTATTACGTATTTCATGCCTCTCATGGTGCCTCAAATTTGGGAACTGTAATTCTGTGTTCTGAAGCACATGGCTCCTCACATTGTCAGGCATGGTCTGCTTGCCAAAAGAGCAATTCAAATTTCTTTTGTTTGCCCACCTCATATCGCTCCTTAGTGATGTAGTGCTAAAATATAGGGCGCTCATACCCATCACTACGCCCACTGTTTTATGTAAGGTTCTTTGTCTTTGTGGGCTTATTGGCAACAGTTCACTAATAGGCAGTTTGGATCCTCTACGTGGTGTGGGGTGTTCGCACTGGTTGCATGGGTTTGCTTACGTGTCCTTGCACCAAGCTCTGTGGGTTCACTGCAGTATTCTGTGCATCATTCGCACCTATGAATTCATGTTCATTTACTGACTCCACATAATCAATAACACTGTGATAATGCAGTTTCTTCTTGGGACAGTGTTTCCCGGGAGGTCACCATGGCGCCATCTGCTCTATGGCATGCAGACCCTCCTCTATCTTGGATAGCCTTTTGTCCATCAGTGCCTGGTTCATCAAAATATACTGCAGCATCTCTTTAATTAAAGAGACCTCATGCGCCAGGATGGAGGACCTTCCCAGATTCTCTTTCAGTGGTTGAATGTCGTCTGTTTGTGTACCCCTCTCCTCATGTGCTTCATGTTGTACTACAGCATCTGTTTGTGTCTACCTTCTTTATTCCCTTTAGGTTGTGGATCGGCATCTGTTTGGGTCCACACAGACTCAGTGTTGAGGCAATGCACCACGAGAAGAACATTGACCTGCAACAAATGGAATGCACAACAGTGGTGAGAGACAGCAAATATAAATATAAACATTTTCTCATTCCCTCTTAACCTACCACCTTCCAATTTCATGTCATGCCCCTAGATCTTGTGCTCTTCCTGCATTGGAAAATGTCTACCTCTTGCACCTTGTTTATACCCCTGAGGTACAGTAGTTGAAAGCTTCTATCATGTCCCTCTTTCGAGGTACAGTACTTGAATGTTTCTATCATGTCCCTCTTTCCCTCCTCTCTTCTGGTGGGTACATATTGAGGTCACTTAATCTCGCCTCATAAGTCTGGTGTTTTGTTAACCCTGTACCATCTTAATGTGAATGTCCTTATGAGAGTGTGGCCTCCAGTACTGCACACATACTCCAAGCGATGCCTGACCATGGTTTTATACAATGGCATCACTACCTCCCTCCTGCTGGTGTTACCACCATCTGTGCACGGAGCATGCCCTGGCCCTCCCAGCTGCCTAAGTACTCTGCTTTGACATTTTCAGGTTTTCTGAAATAATAACCTCATTGTCCCTTTCCTCCTTTGTGACTGTCAGCACCCCCATCCTGTAGCTTTCCCCAGGTTTCTACAGTATTGTATGTCCCAGGTATACCTGCTGCTGTCTGATCTAAAGCTTCTGTATTGGCTGATTCACACAGCACACACATTATTACATACTGAGCATGCCTTTATGATGAGTCAAAGTAAAACCATACTTTCTTACAATAACGTTACTGTACATGAAGTGGTAAGATATAACATTTAGTTTGCTTGTCCAGCACCAGAAGTTTTTCACATTTCATTCATCTGTGTTTAGCCCTATTTGCACAGGATGTGCCCATGTCAATATCAACATGCAGACGTTCCATTATGCCAACACTGAACCCCACACCACACACACACACAGGTTAACAGGCTGGGTTGTCTGGGCATGGGAGACATGGTCTGAGGAATGGCCACTGATGTACTGTACTGTATACAGTAGTTCCAAGAATTGCATGATGATTCACCTGTGGTGTAGAACCACGGGGATATCTTCAGGATTTGGGGGGTGGCGCTCACCTGGAAAGAAAGTACACTGGGAGTTAGTGTTTCAAATCACCAGAAAATGTCAATGCATTGTATAGATGCAGAAAGGATGGCCAGAGACTTGCTGGGGTGCATATGCTAGTATCTGTACTGTATCACCACCAGAAGGTGGAAGGTACTGTAGTGATGGGCAGTTTCAGATTGAGAGGAAGTGTGAGGAAGTACTTTTTCATGCAGAGGGTGGTATACAGGGCATGTGTAATGATCTGCATCTCAGACATACCTCATGTACTGTACCTTTTTCTTTTCTGTTTTTTTTTTTTGGTGGTGCTTTCTCCTTAGGAGGCATATTCTCCTTTGTTGTCTGTTTTCTTAGGTGCTACTGAAATTTGTGTTGCATTTTTTTTGTTCTTTCCTTGTATCTCCCTCAAAATGGGTTCATTGGGCATGCTGTCCATCGACCGCTTGAGTTCTGACCTCTTCAATTCCAGGACAGCCTTGCTACCTGTTAAGCAGTGAAAAGAGAATAAAATACATGAGTTATTTGCAAACTTTCTTCTGCAAAGAGGCCTTCTTTTCCTTCAACTGCTTCCACAATTTTAACTACAGTCAACTATAGTATACAGATCACATCTGTATCCTGGTGAGGCTAGTTTACTAATCTTTTATGTGTGTTTGATATATTCATATGATGTATATTCACTATATACTGTATTCACTAAATGTACTGTTGGTGAAGCCTCTAGAATAGGACTGAATGGCACAATACTCTCCTTTATGTAACACCTCTGGCAATGTACTGTGGAATCCCATTGCCCTTCAATGCAGAATATTCCCTCTGCTTGTATACCCTTAGGTCTTGCACTGCAACTGTTATGCTACCGCACCTCATTTCTGACTTTTTTTTGATGTTTGAAAGTCTGTACAGTATCGAATGTCCTCATCCTATTTCATTTTTTGTAGGCAAATATCATTAGACACATTTCTAAACATACTGTACAATCATCAAACCATCTATTGAATAACTAACAATACTAACCGTTCATATTAGCAGTCTGGACTCGGAACTGAGTTTTCAGGCTGTCAGGGTATTTCATCCTCAGCTCGCAATATGCCCCTCTTGTACGTCTCCACTCGGTAATGCCATCTCCACGATATCAGTTTCTGTCTTGCCATCCTCCTGGAACACAAGTGTATACTTTGGCACTAAGAATGATTTCCTGCTCATCATTTTGAAAGGTAAATGGCTGTTGAATAATGATGTCAATACAAAGCAAACAAAAGCAGTGTATAAATGTGGACTTGCAGGGATGCAATTTATGGTGTGCTGAAGCAGCATGAATGTATGACCTCATGTCCACCGATTGGCTCAGAGGCTCATTATGAGTAACAATGAGGCTGACCAATCAAACAAGTGTAATTGGAGTATGCAGTTTATGATTGGAAGACACAGTTGTCATGGTATGAGCCAGTCAGTGAGGATTCTTTGTTTAGTGACACATTAAATCACAGTACAATTTCCAGTCTGACAGCACCAGTTTCAGTGTTTAGGACTGGAATTATAACTGTGGTTTACTTA
Source organism: Neoceratodus forsteri (assembly GCA_016271365.2). Taxonomy (NCBI): domain Eukaryota; kingdom Metazoa; phylum Chordata; order Ceratodontiformes; family Ceratodontidae; genus Neoceratodus; species Neoceratodus forsteri. The sequence goes on from CM028133.1 coordinate 573,289,397, forward strand.
CTGCAGCATTGTACAACATGACCAAAATTTGCAAGGAAGTATTTGTGGTTCTGTTAAAGTAGTGTCAGTCAGGAAAGACCTACAAGGAATGTGTAGCATTCCTGAAGGATAGTGGAATACATGTGACTAAACAAGCTGTAGTCAAGTGCCTAAAGCGGGATGAATAAAAACAGCCAAGAAGCTACCTAAGTTTGGAAGGTAAACTACAGTACAATGTAGCTTAAACAAGTAATGTGCAGGTAAATGTTCTAAGCCCAAAACTGCTATTAACATTAGGTTTGAAATTATTGATTTTTCTTCCAGAGATGTGTTGGAAACCATTAACAGACTGATGAATGAGGATGATGAAAGAAGTGCACATGAAAGCAAAGAGATTTTGCTACGTGAATTTTCCTTGACCATATCCAAGTCACCAGTAAGCAGACTGAGAAGGCAGCTGGGGTGGAGTTTGGGAGATCAAGGTAATGCACTACCCCTCCTTTGTGTCTCTCTTTCCATCTCTGTCTTTCAAATGTGTGTGTCTTTGTTGGGTGAGTAGAGGTAGATAGTCAGAGCTACAGGGAATGTAACATTTTGCTTGCTTTTCTTAAAACACTAAGACACAGTGCTCTAGGCATGATTCACGTGGCTGGCAAGTTCAAGGACAGGAAGTTTCTGATGTCTGACCCAGCCCCCACAGTAATTGTACTTTTTTTAGAGGAGGAGAGATACATAGTGTGGATGTCAGAGCTAAGTATACACACACACTCCTGAGATAGAATTTCTCTGACATAGAATTACTGTAACTGAGGCACTGAGGAATATATAATGTTGCTTCTTTTTCTTAAAACAGTTGAGACACACTGCTATATGCACGAGTCACTTTGCTGGCTAGCTCAAGTCACAGGAGTTTCGGATGTCTGTCCCTCCCCTCCCTCCCTCTCTGTGTCTCTCTGATATGTTTCTACATTGTTATGGGAGTGGAAAAAGGTACTGGGGATAGGGGAGAGATAAAAAGAGAACTACATCCAAAGCATACAGCCATTAGTGGAGCCCTAATAACATGCACTGTATGAGCTGTGTGGATCAAAATAAAGCAGTATACAACACCTAATTAATAAATAATCAGAGCTAGGGGTGTGATGTGCATAGTACCAACAGTGGTAAACCCACAGTGCATTGCCTGTCACAAAACCGTAGCGAATGCCATACTATGATTACTAAACAGTCGTCCATTTGTTTTGGCAAGAGATGCCCTATGATAAGAGAGGCAAACAAGGTGCTAAGTGTACAGAGGATTAAGCAGTGGATTGATTAAGGTGAAAGATTTGAAATGTAATTTTCTCTGATGAGACAACATGTCAGCTGGAGAGCCACACCGTCATAGCGTTTATAAGAAAGGTAGACAGGTATGTAGCTGAAGCCCAAGCACCCGCTGAAAGTACATGTGTGGCATGCCATATCCCATCGTGTTCCTGGGCCAATAGTTATTTTTGAAAGTAATTCACTCAGCACGTTTGCAGATATACTATAGGAAACCGTGCAGTACTAAGAATTGTGATCATGATGCACACACTATATCAGTATATTATATTTCAGGCATTATGGATTGTGTCTTCTTCGAGGACCATATCATGAAGGGAGGTGCTTGCCCCTACATTGTGGATTGATGGTCTGATGGGCTGCATCAATTTTACAAGGTACAGTATACTACTCTGCTTCTGTGCATGTACAGCATCTGAGTTCTCACGTCTGAGTACTCAGAACATGTGGCTCTGTATTATTGCTCATAAAAATGTCCATTGCAACAACAAAGTCTCAGAAAAGTTAGATACAGGGGCTTACAGTACTTGGCCAACTATATACTGTAATTGTAATAAGCTATGTACTAGTGTGTGTTGAGTATTGATGTACTATTTTGTTTGAGGTATTAAGGAGTATTAAGTATGAAGTGGTGTGATACTTAAGCCATAAGAGCATGACAAGTGTGTGTTGTGCTGGGTTAACCTCACGCTTAGGGTGGTTGGGCACGATGCTCGAGGCCAAGTGCATCCAATGACCCCAGAAGTGAGGTTATCACAGCATGACACACACCGTGAGAGTGCATTATTGCTATTATACAATGGCTCATTGTTATACAAAATAAAATACATGACTTGTTATACAGAATAAAACAAAAGTTTAAAGATGTTTTGTTAGCGAAGAACATTTTTTGTTTCTTCAGAGAAGATGCAAAGAATCATGCAAGAACAAATACAAATACATATCCAAGCAATCAGTCATGTGATTCATATTGCTTAGACTAGACACGTGAGGTTGTACTGGATATTCTCACTGTGCCAGGCACACATTGACCAATCAGAGTCCAGAAAATGTTCTTGCCATTGTGTAATACTAGTGTACTCCTTGCAACACTGCCCCTTGTACAGGTAATGTAACTGTGCTATATGTAACTGGCTGTTAAACAACACATGTTCACTGCAAATTGTACTAACATCACAACTCTAATTTCCTAACAGATAATATGTCGAAGCATACTTCCACCTGGAGAGGTCTGCAGGAATGTGGTGTAAACTGTTAAACACCAGCTGAGTAAGTACAGCAGTCAAATCATGATGCACTGTTGTTCCATAGTATGGAAAGGGTGCTGTTAAAAGGATATGGCAAATGACTCAATCTGATTGGGATAGAATTTTGTTCTCAGTAGAGTGATCTCTTACACTATTCTGTACAGCCTGATAACAATAAGGCACATTATTTAGAAGAGGTAGGAGGTCATACTCTACTGAATGACCGTGGAAATGTATTGTATTGTGATTCTGAATCTGCAATCATAAATTGTTTGTTGGAAATAGTTACCTAAGGCCATGTCTTATTACTTACTGTGGCTGATTGTTGGATCCTGGCTTCACAAAAGATTCATACAGTACTCCATCTAAGAATCACTGTTTTTTTTGCAATGTACAGGTCTCCTGATCTAAATCCTATAGAGATGGTGTGGCACACACTGAAGAACTACCTCTGAAGGCACACCGAGGCAAAATCTAAAGAAGAATTGATAAGGGCAATCCACCACTACTGAACTAATAAGATAACACAAGAAGACTGCACCAAAATACATAGATCACACTTGTAGAATACTGCCCAAAGTCATTGAAGACAATGAAGGGTCATCCGCAAATGAAAGATAACATTTATAACAATTTAATTATTGTTGGAATGGAAGATAGCCAATGTGCATTGCTTCATGTCATAAAATTGATTATATGTAAAAAATAAAATGGTATCCTCATTTGAAAATCAATGAAAATTGATGCAGATTACATGTGCAACACTCTATTAAACAAAAATAAAGTCAATATGCTGTTCTGTGTCTTAACTGAATGGGGAGACCAGGGATGGGGCAATACCACAGGCAAAAGAGAGGTAGGAAACCACAGCATACAAGCAAAGGGACAGAGTTTGTGATGGAAGGACTGCTGCAGTCATTACAAGCATATTTTTGTGTGTGTGTGTGTGGGGGGGCTGTGTTTGTAGAGATGGTGAATGGATGCTGCATAGGCAGTGTCCCATGATGGGTTGAATATACCATACAGCAGCATGCTAAATAAACGAATCAATGAATGTAAATAAAAACAAATTAGTCCACTTAGAAAGTCTTTTTTTTTTTTTTTTTGCTTTTGAACAATCCCTAACAACATAGCTAAAGCAAAACATTAGCACAATATCATTGCTGGTATGATGCCAGAGTGCAGGAGTGGTGAAATAAATGGATTCCTTCTGACCAGGAATGATATTTCATATAGGTAGAAGACTTGGTTTGCTGGCCAAGGCACCTAGCTTCACCTGAGCTCTTTCCTTCTAAGACTGCTTGAAAGGCAGAGTAGAGAAACTTACCAGAGCAAGGAGAGGATTAAGACTTAGTTTGGCTAAGCAGATTTACTGTGTGGTGGTGTTTTTATTTTTACTCACAGGGATTGCTACTGTTTGTTTCTACATTTCATTGCTTTATTTTTCTCTGATTCAAATTGTTGTTGCTGGTATGCCTTCTTCTGCATTATTACAAGGTGTGCCTACAGGTGTGTGCTAACAGATTACTGCTGTAATCTTCTGATTCAAATTGTCTTTTGCAAGGAATATGTTCTGTTACTGCTTTATTTTTCTCTGGAGCAAAGTGTTTCTTACAGGGTATATCTTCTCTGAAATTATTACAGGTGGTGCTTTACAGGTTTTACAGTTTTATCTAACATTAGGATAAGCTTTCAGGGTTACTGCATTTGTTGTTGACTGATTGTTTCTGCTCTACCTCCTTGTTCTTTCGTCCGTGATTCTTCTTTTTAGGCAGGAAGGGCCCATCCCCAACCACCCCATACTACACTCCTTTTATAGGGTACCACAGTTGTGACATTTCCTGTGGCAGAGCAGGAAGGGGCGGATCAGTGGGGCTCCACAAGGTGATCTCATTTACAGGCACTAGTAATTTAACTTGTTATAACAAGTTAAACAAAGCACAATTAAACCATTACTTGCATTTTTCATTTTTTCCTTCTAATTAGTCTGACTAGGTTACAAACCCAGCAACTTATTTGGAATGGATTTCATTAACTGCAGGTACTGTGGAACAATTTTCAGAAGGACAGTCTTACAGGATTTAGGACACTGTCCCACATGCTGGGCCTTTGAGATCTTAAGGCTCAGCTCTGGGCAGCATGGGCAGAGATTGCGCCTCAAATTTCATATTGAAGGAAAATACATTATAAGAACCACCGCCATTTCCCCAGCATCCAAAGAAAAATCTCGACCGCAGAGGGTAGTTGGTCCAGGAGGTTGGCAGGTGGTTAGGAGGAGCAAATCAGGTGCCCCATCATCTCTGCTCTCCAACACATTACCTCCAAAAGCCATATAAACACTACAAACAGGTATCTGCCTCTATCTCTGAAATCAAATAAAGAGGCAGAAGACACTGCAGAGCAGGACACTGCGGCACAGGAGCTAGCAAAAAACTCACCCAAATCAGGAACCAAAACTAAACAAGCACAAAGAAATCAAAAACTTCTGATCATAGGAGACTCCATGATTGGGAGTTGATACCCATCTCCAGCGAGTGGTGGTCAGATGTCTCCCAGGTACATCAGCATGAAGAGACACTGACCGCATTGCTAAAATTGTTCACAAAGCAGGAGAAAACATTGATGTCCTAGTACACATAGGGACTCTGGATCTCACCAGCCGGCCAGTTGTGGAGACCAAGGAACACCTGACTAGGCTGGGTGACAAACTATCATCTATTTCGCCTGGGCATCTCCTTCTCTGAGATCCCGCCAGTCTGGGAGAGGGGAGCAGATGGACGAAGGTCAGAGAAGGGGAGATAGGAGAGCTAAACACGTGGCTCAAGGACTGGTGCCAGGAAAAGGACACAGATTTGTAGGAACTGGCAACAATTCTGGGAGCTGAAAGTTCTTTAAATTTGATGGACTGCATCTGACTAAAGAGGAGTCAGTGCATTAGGGCAGAAGTTTGACGCCTTTGCAGAATATTTAAACTAGTAAATGGGGAGAGGGGTGCAGCAATCTCATACTAAATGGGAAGAACACCCTCCCCCTTCAGCTAGTGGTCAAACAAGAATTCAGCTTGTTTGCCGCTCATTTGCATCACCAGGTAAGAAAAAAGGTTTGTCTCCCACACGATGCACAGGGTAATGCCAAACTACCCAACAACTAACACACCGAAATCTGGCCAATGGAAAATCATGTACACAATGCTCACAGTCTGGGAAATAAGATCCCAGACCTGCAGCAATAATGCCAGAGGCTAAACTGGACAGCAATTAGTGAGACATGGTTTACCAGTAACCACACTTGGGAGATTTCAGTACCTGGCTATGTATTGTTCAGAAGAGACCGAGGTGCAAAAGGGGGGAGGAGGCCTGTATGTTAATGAAAATATCAAAGCTACAGAAATTCAGAATTACATAAGGAGCCAGAAGAACTGTGGGTCACCCTGGAAATAGGAAATGGGACAGCCATAAGAACTGGGGTTGTCTACAGGCCCCCAGACCAGAGGGAGGACATAGACACATTACTGTTAGAAGATATACAAAACATGACAGCTAAAGGGAGGTTCTGATAATGGGAGACTTCAACGTGCCAGATACAGATTGGTCAATACCAGCAGGAACATCTGCCAGAACTAGAATCATAGTGGATTCCCTGCAGGGAGGGCCTCAAACAACTGGTACAGCAACCCACAAGAGACAGGGCTATCCTAGATCTAGTACTGACTAACAAAGAAGGGATCACAGATCTCCAGGTAGAAGGTCACCTGGGAGCCAGTGACCATCACATGGTATGGTTCAATTTGGCTACTACATCTAAATCATCCCATTCCAAGGCAAAATAAGGGACTTTAGAGGAGCTGACTTTGATAAGATGGCCAACAGAGTTAAGCTAGCCCTGGCAAAAGAAACACAGGTGAGGGGGTACAGGCAAAGTGGGCAAGCATTAAGGATGCAATACTTGAAGCAACATCCCATTGTGTTAGACAGAAAAGGAAGTGCAAAAGAAGAAGGAAACCACTTTGGTTCTCAAATACAGTAGCAGAAAAGGTCAGAGCCAAAAGGCTGGCCTTCAGGAAATATAAGGAAACACAGCGGATGAAGATAGGGAGGCATACCAAACTACCTAAGGGAAGCAGGTAAGGCAGTAAGGCAGGCAAAGTCCCAAACTGAGGAAACACTAGCACGAACAGTAAAGAAGGTGACTAGACTTTCTATAGATACATTAGTGAAAGGAGAAAGTCCAGAGGGGTATGCTAAGCTAATGGAGAAAAGGGAGCATGTGAGGAGGAGGACCCTGTAAAGGCATCTGTCCTAAATAGATACTTTGCTCAGTATTTACTGAAGAGAAGGTAGGGCAGGGCCCACATCTCAGCATCATGGATACAGGGGGAGGAGGTGAGCACTACTCCTTTCACAAAAGAAAGGGTCCTACAAGAGCTTGCTAAGCTCAGGGTGGATAAGGCAATGGGACCTGATGGCATACATCCCAGGGTAGTTAAGGAGCTAAAGGAGGAACTAGCAGAGCCATTAGTAGAATTGTTTAGTGAGTCTCTGAGCACAGGAGAGGTCCCAGAAGACTGGAGAAGGGCTCATTTGATCCCGCTCCACAAGAGTGGTAGCAGGGAGGAGGCGGGAACTACAGACCGGTCAGTCTTACCTCAGTAGTGGGCAAGATTATGGAGGCACTCCTTAAGGAAAGGATAGTGCAACACCTGGAACCATAGGGGCACAGGATCCAAGACAGCATGGGTTTACAAAGGAAGGTCCTGTCAAACCAATCTCATAGATTTCTTTGACTGGGTAACCAGAGTGGTGGACCAAGGGGAGCAGTTGATGTCAGCCTACCTTGACTTCAGCAAAGCTTTTGACACTGTTCCACATAGAAGATTGATAAATAAGCTGGGTAGGCTCGGGGTGGGTCAGAAGTTGGTCAACTGGGTGGCAAACTGGTTGACGGGCAGAAAACAGAGAGTGGTGGTAAATGGTATACAGTCAGAAGAGATGCAAGTCACAAGTGGGTACCCAGGGATCAGTCCTGGGGCAGTCCTCTTCAACATCTTCATTAGTGACCTTGCAGATGGACTAGAGGGTAAGGATTGTCTGTTTGCAGATGACACCAAGATCTGCAACAGAGTAGATGATCCAGATGGGGTGGGCAGAATGAGAAGAGATCTGGATAAACTAGCAGAATGGTCAGAAGAGTGGCAACAGGGATTTAATGTAAAGAAGTGCAAAATCATGCACATAGGGAGAGAAACCCTGAAGCCACCCTATAGGCTGGGAGGGAGTTGCTAGCAGTCACAAAGGAATAAAGAGACTTGGGCATTATCATCACTGATGACCTAAAATCATCCAAGCAGACCTCTAAAGCAGTAGGTAAGGCTAGGGGGGTGTTAGGGTGTATTAGTGAGGGTATCACAAGTCGTAAGAGGGAGGTAATAATCCCTCTGTACAAGACACTGGTTAGCCCCCATCTGGAGTACTGCGTGCAGTATTGGAGGCCACACCTTCACAAGGACATTAACCAAATTGAGGCAGTCCAGAGAAGGGAACCAAAATGGTGCAGGGACTGCATCAGAAGACATATGAGGACAGATTAACGGAGCTCAATATGTATACCCTTGAGCAAAGGAGGGAGAGAGGTGATATGATCGAGGGCATTCAAACACCTTAAGGCATAAACAAGGTGAAAGAGTCTAACATGTTTAAATATAAGAAAATAGCAGGACAAGAGGACACAGCATGAGATTAGAGGAGGCCGATTAAGGGGAATGTGAGGAAATTCTTTTCACTGAAAGGGTGGTGGATGCATGGAATGGCTTACCACAAAGTGGTGGCTATGAATACAGTGCAGGGCTTCAAACAGGCATGGGATAGGCATAAGGAGCATACAAATGACTATGAATAGATGGTCACTGACAGAGCAAAGTACGATGGCACATTTATAAGGTAGAAAAGAAATGGGCAGACTGGATGGGCCTTATGTCCTTATCTGCCATCAACTTCTATGTTTCTATGTTTCTATATATTTTCTTTTGCTATTTTGTTTTGTGCAATAAGAACTTGGCATACTGTAGGTGGGACATGGCCTCGAGGAACTCCTCATTTTAATGCTGGTTACTGGAGTTCACTACTTTTGTTTGCACTTGCTGTCTGTGATTATGGGCGTCAGCCACCCACTCTGCAATGCCCTTGTTTGCTCATCATTCCTGGTCCTGGTCAGAATTCTTTTATGTGCTTGTTTGTTGAGGCCAAAGTGCTGAGGCTGTAAATGAATGGATTCTGACAGGGAATTATATTTGCCATACAGTTGGTTTTAAAAAATAACCTTGGGTGAAGTCCTCGTGTAGGACACATACAGTACAAGTGAGGGGTGCTGCCTAATTTTATTTTCACACTAGCATAATTAGGTAGATTTGGACTTATTTATTTTTTACTTTGAACAAGCCCCAAACCATCTCTCTACTCTCTTGGCTTAGACATCAGCTGAGATGCAGGCTAGATACATTCAGCCTGATCATTGAAATGTGTTGTAACTTCTAGCCTGCATCCCAGACAATATCCGAAAAATAAAATCTATGTAATCATGCCAGAGACGATCACATAACAGATAATTTTTCTTATCTGGCACTGGCAATAAGAATTGACATACTGTGCAGTGGTGGACATGGCCTCGAGGAACCCTCGCTTTAGCAAAATATCATTGATGGTATGATTCCAGAGTGCAGGGGCAGTGAAATAAATGGATTCCGACCAGGAATACATTGGACATCGCCGTAAGGAACTCCTTGTTATAACACAGATTACTGGAGTCCACTAGCTTGGAAAGAATAATAATTAAAAAATCCAGTCTCAAGTATCGATCCCCAGTTCTCAACACCACAAGTTGTGACTTGAACCACAACTCAAAGTGCCATTCACAAAATACACCCATGAAAAAAACTAAAGTTTTGAGGCACTAATTAACAAATCATAGTGGTGAGTTGGACAAGGTGTATTTAAATACAAAACACTTGTATTCGAATGCAGAATGATTTACTGTACATCTGAAGATTTCAAACAACACAATAATCTACTGTAGCACCGTGCCATATAGTGCAGCCACAAATAAAGCATATAAAACAACAACACACATAATGAAGTCCCTACTTTGTGGCAGATTTTGAAAGGTTCAGTGATTGTCAGCTAGGTACTGTATCCCAACCACATGAAACATACTAAAAATATTTTGTTGCGTGTTCTGCACAGATCTCACAGCACTGTATATCTTAATGCAGTGCAGTAGGGTGCCATCTCCAGGTGTTTTGGGTGGAGGAAAAAGTTACACTAAGCAACGAGGACTATGCATGCAACTCATGGTGGCCACCCAGTGGCTGAACACTGAAGCATTTAAGTGCTATAAAAAACAGGCGAATACCAAAGCAGATACCGCTACTGCTTGCCGACCAGGATTGAAAGGCACAGCGGTGACGCAGCACCACTCAGCAGGTGCAGGCACCAACAGGCATATCTCATTAATGGACAACTTTTCGTTAGCAAGCACTGTATAAGGAGTAATTTATAGAACAACAACAACTTAAGGTTTTGTGTCACTCAAAGACACACAGAAGACTGGTTAACAAGTTGGTTAGCCTGGGGGTGGGCCACAAAGTAGAGAACTGGGTTAGAAACTGGTTAGGGGACATAAATCAGAGGGTGAAGGTTAATGGGATCTAATCCGTGTAAAGGGTGCAACCAGTGGGTGCCTCAAGGATCAGTCCTGGGGTAAGTCCTTTTAATGTCTACATTAGTGACCGTGCTGAAGGGCTGGAGGGAAGGTTTCCTATTTACAAATGACACCAACATCTGCATCTTGGTAGACACTCTGTGGTGGAGGGGATTGAGAAAATTAGTAGGGACCTAGGAAAGCTGGAAAATTGGTCCAGTGCATGGCAATTGAAATTTAATGCAAAGAAGGTGCAAAACCATGCACCTGGGGTGTAGAAACCCTGCAGAGAGTTACAGGATGAGGGGGAGTTGCTAACAGTTACCAAAGAAGAAAGGTATTTATGGATAATCACCTCAGATGACCTAATGGAGCCCACAGACAGTTTGCCAAGGCTGTGGGAGGGCCAGTAGCATGTTGGGGTGCATAGGAAGGTATCACCGGCAGAAGGAAGGTGGTGATGCCACTGTACAAACACTAATGAGGCCTCATCTGGAGTATGTGTACAGTTCTGAGGCCACATCTTTGTAAGGACAAAGACAGGATGGAGGCAGTTCAGAGAAGTGCAACAAAGATGGTGCATGGCTTGCACTAGGAGACATATGAGGAGAGATTAAAAGACCTAACCATGAATACACTGGAAGAGAGGTGGGAATGGGGAGATATGATAGAAACCTTCAAGTATCTGAAGGCATAAACAAAGTGCAAGTGGGTGACATTTTTCAGTGTGTGGGAGGTATACAAGGATGAGGGGCATGACATGAAATTATAGGGAAGCAGAATAAAGGGAATAAGAGGATGTTTTTCTTCACAGAAAGGTGGTAGCTGCATGGAATTGCCTACCCTAGGAAGTAGTGGAAGTTAGCACAGTGGCGAGATTCAAACATGCATGGGATAGACACAAGGGAATCCTAGAGGTGGGTAGGAAAGGCTAAACCAATGACCAAGTTGGGTCAGCGACCACTGATTCAGGCAGAGAATACAGGTAAACAGGGTGGACTAGCGGTCCTTATCTGCCTTCAAATACTATGTTACTATGTAAATAAGAGAGCTTACTGGTATAATCAAGTAGCTATATAACTGGAACTACGCTACTGTTCTGGGGATCCACATCTTTGTGTAGCCTCCCGCTACCTGTGAAACGCGAAATTGTGCAGAAAATGATCTTACCTACTTTTGACTACTGTGATGTAGTCTACAGTGCACGCTTCCAAATCTACACTGTCCAGTCTGGATTCCTCTTCAATGCTTTCTGTCGCTTTGCCCTTGATGTTTCCCTCACATCCATCACTGCGAGCTTTACCTTTCTCTGGCCTTCCCTTCCTTGACAGTCAGTGCTTACTCCATAGTGTTAAATTTGCTTCAAACTTCTGGCTCAGGTCCTTCCACACTACCTTGCCTCCTCTCTATCATCTCCACCAACCCCCATGCCCTTAGATCAACCAACTCTGGCTGCTGTTAATCCCTCACCGATGGACCTCAGTGGGCCAAGCCACCTTCTCCTACCAGCTCCCCAAACTCTGAGATAACCTACCTGTCCAAATCTATCACCCTCCTCCTCCTCCTCTAGGCATTCTCTATCCTCTGCTCTGTCTAACTTCTATGCAGTAATTTGCTCATGTATCTAACTCCTTTACCCCTACACCTCCCTTGCCCAATTCTTCCCTACTATCCCTGACTCCCTTCTCACTGAGTTACCTCCTCCTCCTCCCCCTACCAATCCCATGAAGCCTGACCAGCGGTGTTAGCACTGCTATGAATGCTGGTATATACCATCAACTTCCCGTGACTTGCCTCTATTGCACTTCTAGCCTTGTTCTCTCTGTTCAATGTGTTCTCCATAGAGTACTATGGCTGTCAAACACAGTATTGTGCTAACCAAATCCATGTTGAACCATTTTGTTGAAGATAACCTTATGTAGGTAACCTCACTTACTCTATGTCATTGTAATTCCTTGTACAATGTAACTCCTATTCCATGTTTCAATGTGTGCAACTGCTCTTCATCTGTAACCCTTCTCTGCCAGGTCACACTGTGAGACGAGCATCTTGTTGCTCAGTGTGCCTTTCCTGGTGAAACATTTCAATAAATAAAAAATAAATAAACTGTTATAGGTAGTAGACAGCAAAGATATTCATGACTTTAAGTTGGATAAATTTTGTATAGCATTGGAATAATTGGGTATAGTCACTGATGAAATGTGAGCATTATGGACAGTTTGTCTTTTCTGCTCTGTATACACTTATGAGACCTACGAGACAAAAAACATTTCATGGTTTACTTAGACAGTAGGGAGTACCTTGAATTCTTTACCAGACTCAGTTGTATCATATACATGACAATGGACAGTTTCAAGACCAATCTAGATATATTTTTGGATGAACATTGAATTCAGGGGTATAGCCGTTGGTAACAGTGGTGAGCAGAGAAAAAGCTCTAGTAGCCTGTCCTTGCTCATAGTGATTCTATGACTTTTATTACCCCTGCATTGCACTAGATCATCACAGTTGACTATGTACACATGACCCACCATTGCCATGGGCCTGGTTGCTGGGGTAATGGTTAAAATTCTATATCTTAATCTTTCCATCTGGCAAATGTTTTTCATGGTAGATCTCCAATGTCTCAGTGTGGATGGCTGATTTTGTAGCCATAAACTGTCATTTTTTCAGCTAATAACAATACAGAAATAATGGTTCACTCAGATGAGCCCCATTCCTAGGAATTGACTGCAGTAGCAATGTGGTATCAGCAAAGGAAAATCCTGGGAACAGCTGTATGATTTCCTGTTCTGTACTATGCCAGTACTGTTGTAGCATTGGACATTTCCCAGAAGGTGTGGTGGTTAATAAAAGTAGACCTACATGGTCTCCAACGCTCACTAAAAGTTTCCTTCATGAACATTGCCTGTATGTCTTGGGCACAGAAAAGTCAATATTTCCAGGCAAATTCTTGTCAGCCAAGTGATGAAGTCCTTTTAAAGCAGGCAATGCATATTTTAACCATTGGTCGTATGAGCAATTAGTTTATGCATCCCGGTTCCATTATCTAGTATACCCTGTGTGTGTGGGGACCCAGCTCCTAATGTCCCTGTACAGGTTTCCAATTATGTGTCCCTTTGTGCCCTTTCATAGTAGTGGCTAATTTGGGCATTGGATCAGGAACCCTGGCCAGATTTAATCCCACATGTAGTATATATGTACATATCTGCAGATATCCAAACTGTTCCTGGGAGGTAAAACGAAATTTAGCCTGCAGTTCTGCAAATGGGACCACTCACTGCACACAGAAATTGGTAATGGTATCAGAGGCCCAGTCAGGCCTATCTACAAAATATGTGGTCTGTATTAGCAGGCGTAAAGGTCATGTCACATGCCACGTCCCAATTTAATAAGAAAAAGTGATGCAATTGTGGGAGTTTGTAGAGTCTGTTCCACTGTCTAAATATAACTGTGTATCTGGAAATCTTGCCAGTTTTCACTGCCTGGTGGGACTACAAAGAGATATTGGTTTAAATTATGTAGGTCGTTGATGTAGAATTTAGTGTGTTTTCAGTGGGTAGTGCTGTTACTTTTTTAGCATTCAGTATGGTTTATTGAGATTTTGTGCATAAGCTTACAACAGACTTGTTAAACATGCTAATTGGCATGTAATTTGGGGAAATAATTTAAGATTTTGAAGTAGTAGATTGTTTTATTCATTTGAACATGAATATGAACATTAAAAACAAAGAAATTGATGGCAGATAAGGACCACCAGGCCCATCCAGTCTCTCCATATACCCTACCTTTAATTTGCTGCCACTGACCCTACTGGTCCACTTCTGCTGCCTCTAATTCCCTCTTGGGTTCCCTTATGTCTATCCCATGCCTGCTTAAATCCCCCATTGTGTTTCCCCCACCACCACTGGGGCAGGCCATTCCAAGCATCCACTACCCTTTCTGTGAAGAAGTACCTCAGGTTGCCCCTTAGTCTACCTCCTTCCAGTCTCATGCCATGCCCTCTTGTTGCTTTAGGACTGCTTCTCTTCAGAAAGATGCTGCCCTTCTGTACCTTATTAATACTCCCAAATCAGGGTAGCTAGTGAGGTAAACACTGAGATAGAGACATCAATAGGAGAAGGGCAGGGTATAGGGAGAAAAGGCAAAGGCAGTAAGGACAGATGGGGCAATGAGGGTAAGGCCATCAAAAATGGAGGGTAATTAGTAACAAGTTTCCTGAACTGGTGGTCTTGATGGAAGAGGGATGCCTGGATATCGTGGCAGTCACAGAAACATGGTACACAGAGAACCATGACTGGGATGTCAACATACCAGCATACACAATCTACTAGAGGGACAGGAAGGGCAGAAGAGGAGGAGGCATAGCTCTCTATGTAAGGGAAGGGATCAAAGCAATGGAACAAAAAGGTAAACAGAGAGGAGAGGAGGCACTGTGGGTTACCCAGGAGACTGGAAATGGCACCACAATCTGCACAGGGTTGTATGCAGACCTCATCTCAGGGGAGGAAATGGATAAGAAAATTATTATTTATTTATTTAGTTTTTGTTGACCAAGTAGGTGTACTAGACAAATTCTGCCTATTTTCAGCCACGACCTGGGGAGAGAGGGATACAGATGAATGCCTACTGACTTTGAACCAGATTAAGCTGTTGGTGGTATTTTAGTGAAAGGGTGAAATTTGGCCAGGGCACCTGGGAAATTCCCTACTACTGCAGAGGAGGAACCTCTGTCCAAGATGGTGGATGCACCCTTGCCTTCAGAGGAGGGAGCTATGGAGGTGGGAGAATTAGTCTCAACTTCTGCCTCTGATCTTATGGAGACCTCGACTACATCTAATGAAGTTTTGCCAGTTATTGCTACTGCTTCTGCTTTGAGTTCTGATGATAATATTCAGGTTGCTATGCCTGGACCTTTGCTCTCTCACTCTACAATGGACATACAGACTTCCGTGCCTACAGCTGCAATACCAAGGATTTTTCCTCCTCTGACCCAGATGTTCCCTGTTTGGAAGAAAAGGAGATCCAGGAGCGTTTAGCTACAGCGGAGTGCCGCTTTGCTAGTGTGAAATGAAAATTAATCAAGAACTACAGTGACTGAGAGCTGACAGGTTAGCTGCTTCTTCAACTGCGCCTGATGTTTCTTTGGACCTGCACACTGTGACACCTCTACTGACTGTTGTTGCAACAGGCTTAGACTCTTCTAGCGAGTCTATGATGCAGCCTGACAGCCCGCTTCCCTGATGACTACAGTGAGTACTGATTCAGCTTTACCTACTACTACTGATTTGTCACCTGTACTGCTATCTCTCTGGTATCTGAACCCCTGTTGTGGAACCCTGTACAGCACCTACTTGGACAGTGGATTTGGCTTGTGAGGTGCTGGCTGGGTTCAGGGTTCTGTCATGGGACAATGGAACTCTTGCCCATCTCCTATGCGGTCCCCGCCCTAAAGATTTCCTGGAGCTCTGAGTACAACAGTTAGATCTAAGGTCTCTCCTGACCCCTTGTGTCTCCCTAAAGAACTGGAGCTTACACAGAACCCTGTGTTAGATTGTTTAAAGGGTTCTCCACCTCGGCCTCTCTTTCCACAAAATCTGAATAGGCTCCGGTCCCTTACCATTGCAGCCACCCCCAAAAATGGGACCAAGCCGTTTTATTCTCTTTATTTAAATTTTATCTAGGCTACTAAGAGGCATAATGTTGTTCGCTTGGCATACCTGGGGTTACCTGAACCACCAGATCACATGTACGTGGCACACACTTATAAAGGATTCATTAAAATTATTTTCTCATGAAATATATGCGCTGATTCATATCGCAGGTGAATCCACGTTTGATATCAGTTTTCAAACATCTAGAGGCTTGGAGCATTTTTGGTTGAAGTATAATGTCTTGAGGACTACTGCATTATGGACCCCATTTCAGGCTATTTCTCTTCCAAACCTGCTTTTAAGAATATTACTATCCTGTTTCAGAACAAGGGGTTGAGGTGGATGATGTTGTCTACTAGCTGAAACAGCGTTGTGATGTCCAGGGTCAGCCTGAAGCTATTTTGGATACCGAGAATATTTGGACTGGGGTTGGAAGGTTAGGTCTTGTTACACTCTAATGACTCTGATGCTGTACATCTACCTAACTCTTTCTTTATAGGTCGAGATAGGGAGGTCCTGTTCAATCCGGTCAACCTAAGGCTTGCTACCAGTGTGGTGACCCTGTACATCT
Organism: Neoceratodus forsteri; assembly: GCA_016271365.2. Classification (NCBI taxonomy): domain Eukaryota; kingdom Metazoa; phylum Chordata; order Ceratodontiformes; family Ceratodontidae; genus Neoceratodus; species Neoceratodus forsteri. The sequence continues at coordinate 573,305,863 of CM028133.1, forward strand.
TAGTAATGTGTGTGATAAGATGAAATGCAATATCTGTGGGGAATTGAACCATGTAGGGGCACACTGTTTGAATGAATGTAAGTGTAACCTTTGTGATGAACTAGGCACACATTTCAGAATTGTCAATGGGCTGCATAATCAGAATTTCATGATGGTGGAGTGGATCAGTGCTTTATTATTACACAAGCACAGAGGGCTCAGCTCTGGATCTCCCTGGTTATACCCTCCTCCTATGGCAGTACAGCCCTTACTGCTGCTGGCCCTGGTGCCTGTTGCATCCTCAGGGGTTGTATCTCAGGTGGTTTCTTTTTCTGATAACCCCTCAATTGTGATTTCTCCTGCTCCTGATCCTGCCCAGTCTATTCTACCTGTCCTGGACTCTGTCCCAGGCCCAAGTACTATGCCCCCGAGTGCCCACAAGTGTTATGCGCTGGAGGTCGATGAGGAATAACCTCGGTTGTACCATCACCTTTCTGTGGTCCGGATCCCCTTCATGTGCCCTTATCTAATCTCTTTGAGCTCCAACCCCTTTCTGATGACACTGGAGGCGAATCTGACTCTTCTTCCATCCGCTTCTTCCCTCCCTGATGGTACCACTGACTCCAAGTTACAACTTGGTACTGGTCTTTCTAAGAAGCAGAGGCCAGAGTAAAGCTTAATGGGAAAAGGTGGTTGGGAAAAGGAAATTGTAAAAGGTTTCTTTACCTGTTTTAGTGCTATGCCTCACTTTGTTTGCCATACTATTAATGTAAATAGTATGAAGCTATGGCTAAAAGGAGATTGATTTTTCCTTTTTATGCTTTTGCCTTTGGGGATTTTTTTTTGTTACAGGATACTAGGATTCATACTACACACAAGATCCGACAAGCACAACAGGACTGGTTACTGGGTCCTTCTTTTGGTCGATTGGTCAGACTCCTGTTCGGGACTGGGAATTTTGATTAATATCCCAGATTTCCATTTGCTCAAATTATTTGATGTACTCCTGGTAGGGCACTCATTTTAGATTTTTGTTGTTGGGTCCTGTCCATACTGGGTGATTAACATTTATGCCTCTCAAACTAAAACTGCACGTATAGCTTTATTTTCTTTACTTCACCCAGATTGCATACCTCTTTTCAGGTATTATTTGCTGGTGATTTTAACTGTGGCTTGAATCTTCAGGATAAGAGCTCCTTTGCCACTACAAAGAAACTGTTTTGTGACTCCCATGAACTGGAGAAATTGGTCGAGTTGCCCATTTAACTGATGCCTATTTCTCTTTACTACACAATACACTCCTACTTTCCAAAAGGGTAAACTAGCCACCTGTATTGATTTTGTTTTTTTTGTCTACAGTACCAATTACTTCCGCCATAGTCCAAGCTGTTGTGTTTTCTAACCATAAGCTGCTTTCTGTTGGTCTTGGCTCTGTTGTCCTTTCCTGTAGAGGTTCAGGTCTTTGGAAATTCAGCACATCCTTGTTACAGGTCCAGACAGTTATACAGTCCCTTTTGTCCTTCATACAGGCCCGTAAATCTATTTTTATATGTTATGAAGACCCAGTTCAGTGGTGGACTGACACGAAGCATGATCTGGTTAATTTTTAAAAAGTTATAGTCGCTTGAAATGTAGGAGGGAATATTTGGACTATTTGCAGAAGAGGATACATTTCCAGTCATTGTTAATAATAGCGCATACGACGGGCAAGATCTTTCTCAACAATTAAAAGTAATATAGAATGATATTTTGAATTTCCATTCCGCAATCACGACAACTTTATCATCAACACAAATTTAGTATTGCTGGAACACGTGATGTTGTTTGCCCTTTTGAATCAAATTGTCGTTAGATTGCCCAAACAAATATGATGCATCTTATTAATTCTAGGAACCTTATGTACCTCACAGACTGATATTTGTCAAATTGTGACAGATTACACTATAGCCCTTTTTTTTCCTCTCCCAGCTGTAGCTGGTAGTAGTGCAACCTTGTATAGTGGCCTGATATCCCAGCTCCTCACAGCCAAGTCTGGACCAGGCATGTTTTCCTATAATGGAGCAGGATCTGAAATTGGCTATTTCTTCCTTACCTGTACAGAGAACTCCTGGTCTGGATGGTCTCCATGCAGCCTTATATCAGGTGCTGGGTGACCATTTGGTCCCAGAACTTACATCTATGTTTAATTCCTTGTTAACATGTGAATTTATCCCTTGGAATTTACAAAGGGTACTTTGATTTATATTTACAAGCAGAAAGGTGATATCCATTCTCTTGAGAATTGGCGGCCTTTATGCATGTCAAATACTGATTTTAAGCTATTGTCGAAAATTATTGTGAACGCTTGGTGGGGATTATGGAGGTGGTTTTGCATCCTGCCCAATCATGTTCTGTGCCTCATAGGAGAATCTCTGATTGTTTGATCCTCCTTTGAGAATTATTTTCTCATGGGTATGCAGATTTGGTCTTGGGACTTGTTGTTTCAGTAGATCAGAAAGCAGCTTTTGATTTGGTTAAATCGTGATTTTTTATGGGAAGCACTTCGTTTTCTGCATGTACCAGATGTTATGATATATGGTGGATCCGTGCTTTCTATAGAACAGCTACTGTTGTGCCTGTAGTGAATGGTTGGGTAGGACCCATGATTCCCATAAAATGGGGGTTATCAGGGCTGTCCTTTGAGCCCATTGTTATATGTATTTTTTTAGATGTTTTGCTTCATCGGTTGAATGCCCATTCTCAGATTCATGCTGTTTCTAGTTCTGCTTTGCGCTCAACTATTAAGGCTATTGCATATGCAGATGATGTTTGTTTTATTGTAGCTGATGAAGCTTCAGTGGTTCTTTTCTCTCTATGAGTGCTCCATTTTGGTGACTTTTCTGGTGCTGTTTTGAATTTTACTAAAGTTTGGGTGTTGGGTAGGCTCTGCATTTTCCCTCGGACCATATTTGCCCTTCACGTTTAGTTGAGGCCCTATTCATATTTTAGGTTTTTTGGGACTCAGGACTCATATTTTTTAACTGGAATTTTAAACTACAACAAGGTAAACTTAAGGTGGCCTCTTGGAATAGGGGCAGATTGGGAAAAAAACGTGCCTTTCTGATTAAAACTATCTGATATCGACCTTTCTTTCTTGAGCTATGTATTCCTATCCTAAAACAGTTAGAAACTGCAGTTTTAGCCTGTTTTTCAGGCTCTTTGGGGAGCAGGTTAAACTCGTAAAGCGGAATGTCACTTATTTACCTATTCCTGACAGTGGTGTTTGTATGGTTAATCCTTTGTTATTTTTTCATGTATTTTTTAATGCAAACCTCAGGCCTCTATTGATCCATGCTCAGAGAGGGTGGGAACCCTGGTTCTATGACTCTTGTAGGATTTAGTTTCATCAGTGGGAAAGTAATTCATTAACTGTGTTAAGACAAACTGTTGGTATACCACTTTACATTAAACATATGTTTTTATGTCTCAGACAATGGAAGGTGTCTGCCCAGATGTTATTAAACCATTCCCATAAAGTGTTATATAGTAATTTACTCCTGACTGTTTGTGCTGCAAATTGCCCTTTGAAAAGTGCCCCAGTCAACATCTCTCCCCTCTTGTCCTTGTTAAGATGTAAGAGGGTTCCTGCCCACATGTGGGATTTTCTGGCTGTCATGCCATGAAAGGATTAATGTGAAAGCAAATCATAAACATAAGCAGTCTCAAGACCAAATGTGTTCTCGATTATTATGTTATTACCGAACTTGAAACTATTACTGTTTATTTTTGACTGTTCTTTATTAAAAATTGGTGGTCTTTTTCTGGCACAGGTAATGGGCTACTCCCTTGTTTCAGATGGTTTCTTATTTGAATATTGTATATGGATTTTTTCCCTCAGTGGTCAGTTTGGCACAGGGATACTTTGAACCTTGTTTTTGTCATCATTAAATGGAATATCTGGATGGTACATTGCCTGTTTACTTTACAGCAAAAGACTGCTCTTACTTGGAGCTTGAGAAAAAATTGTACAGGATTTGAAAGACATTTATGAGCACAAATGTACCTTATTTTCGGACGCAGCTCTTTTGGAACTTTGGAAGGCTCTTCCTTGGATGACAGACTTTGATTTTGCTGTTACTTGATTGGTTGTATATTAGTTTTTCTGTTTTTCTCTTTATGATATCATGTTTTGTTTATTGCTGTACGATTTATGTTTCAATAAAACTTTCCCTACTCTTACGCAATAGAGGCACTCGTGCAGGAGAGAGATGGATCTCAGTAGACCTTGAGAGGGTGAAGGGACGGTCAAGTTCTAGAAGCTATGGTAGAACCTTTAGAGATGAATGCAGAGGTTTCTCATGATATGCTAGAACAGCCTCCAGACACTATCAAGGATGTACCTGCAGAATCTTTAATATTATCTGGTGTGGAGTACTTCACTGAAGATGAGGAGGAACAACTGCAGTTAGAGATGGAAATAAAAACAGCAGCTTTTTACATTGATATCAGTAGCTGAACAGAATTTGAATTCAGTAAATCGAAATTGGATGAGGAAAAGAAAACACAAACGTTCTGTGGTGAGCCCTTTACAAGGTAATAATAAATGTCTACCTGTAGATTTACCTGCCCAGTCTATGGAACTAGAGGGTCGGCAGAGGGAAGCTCCTAATATGGAGGTGACAGATGGGAATACTGATGAGGATTCGATGGACTGGACTCCTGGTATAACTCTGCAATGAGCAGGATGGATTTTACGAGGGAGACAGTGGATTCCTGATCGTTCGTACCTCTTCCTGGCTCACCAAAAGTTTTATTTCAGCATCACAGGACAACTTGGTCACTGAACTGTTGATAGAACTCTAAGTCCCTGCAGATGTCTGCTACAGCTGCATGGGATGAAGTAGGGGCTACAATACAAAGTGCTGCAGCAGGTGAGGGTTCCCGGAACAGTTACACAGGAGCAAGTTCTGCAGACAGCTTTAGCAAAAGACCAAGGCTCTATTGGACCTTCACAAGCTGATTCATCTGGGAAGGTAAGGGAGACATTGCAGATTCAGGGTTAGGTTGCTAGAAATACAGGAACCCTTGGCACAATCTGGGAGTTCCCCACCTAGACAAGATACACACAGGCTGGGACCCTATGTGGGACTTTTTAGAAGCCAGCTGAAGTGGCTAAGTGAAGATTTTAGTCTATTTATGATCTAAAGGGTTGGCCCTGATCCCCGAATAGACTGTGGGTGGGAAAAACATTGATTAAAGACTCTATGGGTTTCCTTCCCTCAGAAGCTTATGCTTTTATCCATGCTCCTGGGGATCGAGTCTATGATGTGAGTTTCTGTTCTATTGGTCTCCTAGATAAATTCTGGAAATTGTACTACAAATTGAAGAATCTGGAGGTTTGGCAAGACCTTACTGAGATACCTATTACCAAACCAATAATTAAAACAGTAACTTTGTTGTTTCATAATGAGGAGTTGATGTCTCAAACATTATTTTTGGTTAGAAAAAGATGTACTATTTTGATTAACCTAAACCAATCATGGGTGATAATGGTTTCTGGACTGGGGGATAGCATTTTGAGTACAACTGAAGCAGATGGAAAATGGGATACAACCTTTGCCAAGTTTGTTTTTCTTGGGCAGGATAAGGGCATATTGTTTTATGCTGGTCAGCCAAAGAGCTGCTAAAAGTGTGGGTCACTGGCTCTTTTAAATAATGATTGTGATAGTATCAAATGTTTCCATTGTGGTGTGATGGGCCATTCAGCAGCTCAGTGCATGGCCCCTCCATATGTAATTTATGTGGTGATGATGAGCATGCATTTCAGGAATGTCCTTGGGCTGCACATAATTTGACAGATGCTTCTGACTTTATTCTTTCACAAGCAAGGCATCTTAGTATGTATTACGAATGAGGAGTTGATGTCTCAAACATTATTTTTGGTTAGAAAAAAGATATACTATTTTAATCATCCCAAACCAATCATGAATGAAAATGGTTTCTGGACTGGGGATAGCATTTTTGAGTACAACTGAAGTAGATAGAAAATGGGATACAACTTTTGTCAAGTTTGTACCAGAGTATCCCTAGTATTACAGATATGCAGAGAAGCACCCCTTTTTCCTCCTAGACATGGGGTAGAGGTCGGAGTGGTAATACAAGCAGTAGAGCAGGAGACTAGAGATCAAAGGGTGATTTTCCTGAGGTTCAGAGACCTCCTCCTCTCTACCCTGAGGCAGTGACTCAGAAATAGTTATGGAGGTAGTAGAGACACCGTACATTACCCAAAAGGCTCCTAAGAGAGTAGTAACTCAGTCCATATCACACATTATAGAGCATGAAGTTTTAGAACCACACACAGCAGGTGTAGGAGTACCTCTTAGTACAGCTCCTGCTATGGTTTCCTCCTTCCTACTCAGTTAGACGCTAGTTCTACCTTATGTCGATAAGCTTATCCCTGTTCCCTCTGCCACTATCGAATTGTTTCTTAATGTTTTGTGATGTGGGAGAGCAGGTCTACTTGGAAAGCCCTATGGAAGAGGATGATGCTTCCTCTTCTCAACAGATACCTGTTCCGTTGGTGGCAGCTCCACATGAAAAATGAATAGAGGGACCCCAGAAAAGGATGACAAGATCAAGTACAAAGATTTTAAACCTCCTGAGTTAAACCAACTGGAAGTAGCTAGTCTTAATGTCAATAGTATTAAATCTCAATATAAATGTTTGACCACCTTTGGAATATTACAGCAGCTTGATTTTGACATTTTTCTGTTGCAAGATACTCAACTACATACAAATGTAGAGATAGCACAAGCTATGAAAGACTGAAACGGGTGATCCCTACTGGTCTATGGGGCTGAGACCTGTTGTGGGTGGTTTCTGTTTCGCTCCACAGAGGTTTTAGTAATACGTTTAGTAGACACAGATCCTGGTAGAGCATTTCTGTTGGATGTTCAGATTAATTCTTTCACATATTGTTTAGCAAATATTTATGGACCTCAAACAAAAGCTATGAGGATTGATTTATTGACAAATGTTCAACCTTATTTATAATACAAGTAGGCAGATTTTTTTGGGAGGCGATTCCAATATTAGTTTTATGCAGCATAGTGATGGTAGAAACAATACTGTGATAAATTTTTTAAGACAAGTGCTAAACTAGCCAGATTAAAAGATGCCCTTGGGAGTGGGAAGTGGGCAGGGACTCCAACCTACCACAGGGCATTTGTCCTTGAGGATAGATTCCTTTTTTGAAGAAAATGCTGTCAGTCTCCAAACTTTTAATATCCCAACTGAAACATCTGATCATACATTAATTGGAATACATATTGCAGTCCGTCCACAGAGGGAAGTAGGCTGGGATGTTTGGAGATTGAATGTCTCCCTATTGGAGAATCCTGATATCTTGGAGGCCTTTAAAACTCTTGTAATAGTTAAGTCCACTACCCTGTGTTTATATGACATTATTGAAACTTGGTAGGAGGATTTAAAAGACCTTATGAGAAGTTTTTTACAATAAAAGGAAAGTTGTGGCAGCATCATCTTACAGGAAATATTTGGCTTTAAGAGGTAAATTAGGGTTGTTGTTAACTAAACAGAGCTCTGAAAAGTAGACATGATGGAGGAAATTAATTTGATTAAGATAGATATGGGAGTTACCAATATGACTGTCTCCGTTCCTTCAAAGAGAACAGTCATACAGTATGCAAGGAAAATGGCAAGTGTTAATCCTTTTGTTAGCTGTTTTCAGAGATGGGAAAGGAAACAAATTATGGGACTCCATTCCCTCAAGATTTCCTGGTTACAGGAAATGACAGGATAATGGCTGTGCTCAGCCAGCATGTAGAGAAACATTTGGTTCTCCAGTTATAGAATCTGTTTTGGCACACCAGATATTGGTGGCTGCAGACACCTTTGTTTGGCTCCATGGCAGGTTGGTCTCATGATTGCCCCTTTACAGCATTGGAACTGAAAGTGGTAGTACAGGGCCTCCAAACGGGATATCCCGGGTTTGGATAGTCTTCAGGGAGATATATAAAATGTTGTGAGAAATTATCCCTCTTGAATTCTTGACAATTTACAATTTTTTCTTGAGGACAAGTATTTGCCGACATCCATGTATGAAGGGTTTTGATTTTTTATATAAGGTTGGTGACTCTACAGATATTAATAATTAGAACCCCATTACGTTGCTCAATACAGATTTTAAACTTTTGCTAAATTACTGGGGAACAGATTGGCACATGTAATGGGTATTTAATTAGTCCCACAATATTATTCAGTACGGGGGAGACAAATTGTAGAAGCTTTATTGTTTCTCAGAGAGGTGGTGGAGGATGTGGTTGGGGGCCCATACGGGGTTCCTGTGAGTTTGGACCAGGCTAAAGCTTTCGATAAAGTTTGCACTCCTTTCTGTCGCAATGTTTGGCTTCTTATGGCATTCTGGACACATTTATTGACCAGATTAAATGATGTTATGACTTAGCTTATGTAGTTCCTTATGACAATGGGAATTGTGGGTCCAGATATTGTTTTAAGAGAGGTATGTGAAGGTTGTCCTCTCAGTCCCTCTCTATGTTTTTATGATTGATCCACTGATATGGCTGTTACAACGCTCACCAATATTTATGGTATAGCTGGGGTGTCTCCCAAAACTGTAAGATTGTAGTGTATGCTAATGATTTATGTTTACTTCTTAGAGATGCTAACTCTTTTGAGATAGCAAACGCCTCATGCAAGCAGTAGGAAAAATTACTGAGGTTAGTCTAAGCATAGCAAAAAACAAAATGCTTTAATTTACAGGGTTTACAGGATGTACCTCAGGAGTTAGGGTCTGTCAAGTAGAAACACCACCAATTAAAGTTTCAGAAATTTATTATGGCGGCTCGGATATGGCATGCTATAATTGGGAAAAGCTCTTAGTAAAGGGAAGAGTTGGGGCCATTGGAATCACTGAAATTATATAAAAAAGTGTATTTAATCAGAACTTATTTGGTCCCAGTTTTTTGTACCTTAGTGCTGTATTTTGGTACCCAAACAATTGAGGTAACTTTGATGGGGTGTTTGTTCTCCTGTTTTGGGGGAAGCAGATTGAACCCCATCAAAAGAGAAATTTTATATAAAGATTTAAAGCTTGGGGAGTTAACATGATCCATCATTTGTTGTTTTATTTTATGATATTTGTCTATTCCAATATACTTCCCTTGATGAAGGATTTTGCTCGGGAGGGAGACAGGAGTTTTTGATACTCCAGGGATTTTTACAGAGTGGAAAGGAATAGATTTCAACATAAAATAAAAGAAAACCACATTTAGTGAAAAGATGGGAGAGCGTGTTTGATGGGATTATTAAATGGGGCATTGGTTATGCTACAGTACTCTGCCTTACTAGAAAACATTTGTATATGGAAGTTTTGTCAGTATGCTGTGTGGAACATGCTTTTCAGGTTTTCACATGAGGACCAGGATTTTATATCCCAGTACATTATGGATGAGAGGATACCAGAACAAATATGGGATACAGTTTGGTTGGGGTTACATGCAAAGACAAATGTTAAAAATAATCAAAAGCATAAGCCCTTACAGGACAGATATTGCCCTAGGGAGGTTGTGTTTACAATTGGAAATGATAAATCATTTATATTACACATGTCCATATGTAGTAATGGGTTTGGGATATTGTTAAAACATAAGGAAAGGGCATATACTAATACCCCCAGATCTGAATTTATTGTTTTATGGCATAACTCTCAGATTAGCAAACCTGCCACATGATAGTACCTTTGAGTTCTATGTCACACTTTGTCTACTGGATATGGATTTGTAGGTGTCGTTTAGTTTTACAACAAAATTATATAGCAGAACAGGAATTATTCCATATTTTAAGTACTAAATTTACATCATTGGAAAGAGGCAGAATTTCACTGTTTGGGATCCAGAATCTGGACTCAATGGTGGTCCAATTTTGAATACCTTTAGAGTCACTAATCATTCAGCTAGGGTAATTGTATATGTTATTATTTCAAATATGGAACAAGGGTCCCTTCTTATACTTATTGAGATTTTTTTTGGTAGGACACCAGGTTAGTGTGAGACATCAAAAGTTTTCTTAAATAGGAATGAAAAGAAGGGGGATATGTGGTATGCTGTTTATTAACTGTAGAAATGGGAACCAGCATACATTACTCTACACTATATTGTGTTTTGAAGATTTCATTTTCTGTATTTATGTTGTGTTTTTATTTGCAGGTTTTCTGATTCTTGCATTGTTCTTTGAAGTAAAAATAAATTTGCAGATTCTTCCCAGACTTTTTAGTGGGGGATGGGGGGTTGTTTTTAAGTTTGGGGTACTGTATGATGAAATGTTTCTTTATTGTTTTTGGATTTTCTCATGTGTATGTATGCTATTATACAGATTTGTTAAGGTTCCTGTTGGTTTAAATAACTCAAAAAATACTTACTCTTTGCAGCAGAGGGCGCTGAAGCACTATAGGAGAGTTCATGGAAGTTCAGTATGTCTCAGATGATGGATGGGGATGGTGAGGTTCTTGAAGCTCCTGAAATGCTGCATATCCTAACTGAGGAGATGAACCATAGAGATATGGAACATTTACAAGGAGCTATTTCAGAGAACTTAGTCATATCACCCTTATACATCTATCAGAAGGTGCTTCAGATGCTGCAGAGATGAAATTACAGGCAGACATGGAAGAAAAGAAGATGCAACTTTGGAATTAATTAATACCACTGAGATTGAATATAACATTAGTAGGTCCAAACTGGAAGAGGATCAAGGAAAAGGAAAAGGTCGATGGCAAGTCCTTCCTTAGGAACTAGTAAGCACTTACCTTGAGTGCTGATTCCATTTCTTTAATGGCTAATTCTGGGATGTCCTCAGATCCAGAGGGCTTTCAGGGGGCAGTGCACGTTAGAGATGGCAGGGACGAGTGACTCAGTAGAATGGTCACCAGAGGAAGCATTACAAAGAGCAGGCTGGCTTTACTATAATGATCAGTGGGTTCCGGACCCACTATTCTGCGATTCTAGGTACTCCAGATCAATTGGCCTGAGGTAATATTGAAGGAATAGATGTGAGATCAGTCATGAAGCAGTGGATAAGGTGTGAGAACCTATGTCCCCACTTGTTCTTACTGCGTAGCTGCGCATGCTGGGAGTAAGGCAAAGGAAAAGGTTATGTGCCAGATGTGGTCCTTCACCTTCAGGACAACCAGGATCAAGAACTATCTCTGAATCTAATACAGGAACAAATTATTCAAATAGATTGTCCTGTAAATGACATGGTAGAAGAGATAGTAGTTGACTTAGGGTTGGGGTCCCAGTCTGTAAGTAATGTTAATTTATCTAGGAAGACAGTACCTCCTGTGCAGGACCAACGCAGACCTCCAACTTATGCGGGTTTGTTCTGCAAGCCTGATGAGCAGCCAAATGAGATTTTTAGCCCACTTGATATATTGGGAATGCTCCAATTCCCTCTGACAGGCTTTGGAGGAAGTCACTGATTAAAGACTGATGGGCTTTAATCCTACAGAGGTATATGCTTTCATCCACGTGCCGGAAGACCAGAATTATGATGTGAACTTTTGTTCTATGACTCTGCTGGACAAGTTTTGGAAATTGTATGATGAACAGAATGATTTAGAGCTGTGGAAAGAGTTTATTGCCATCCCAGTAACAAAATCTACCACTAAAACCTTAACTGTATTGTTTCAAAATGAGGGGTGGATGTGAACAATATCATCTTTTGGTTAGCAAAGCACTGCATGATTTTGATCATCCACCAGCTATTATGGATGAAAATGGGTTCTGGAATGGAGAGGGAACTTTGGTACAATTGAGGCAAACTGATATGGGTATACAGCACTTGCCAAGCTCTTTCTTTTGAGTAGAGACTGGGAATATTATTCTACACTGGTAAACCTAAAAGTTGCTATCGTTGTGGTGCATTAACACATTTGAATAATGATTGTGACAGCATTAAATGTTTTCATTGTGGGGTACTGGGCCATTCAGCTTTATGATGTACTGCTCCCTTATTTGTAATTTGTGAGGATGATGAACATGTTTTTTCAGGAGTGTCCGTTAGGACACATAATTCTGATGAGGTGTCAAATCATGATATTTTATCGATCCAAGCTCAGAAACCAATTAGATAAACATTGGGACGTGATGATGTCATCCCTTTCCACTTAGATGTAGGGGACGGGTAGAGGTGGTAATTATAGTTCTGGAGGGGGAGGATATAGACAACGGATGGGGACTCAGGGTGTGGATACCTCCTACTCAGTCTAGTGATATGAACTGAGATGTTCTACAACCCAAAGTGATACCAGTTGCTGTAGAAACCCCATTTGTAATGCCACAAGCTTCCCCAAGTGGGTCCCTGTACTGATCCCTTCAATTTCACAGGAGACACAGGATGAGGTGGTCATAATGGGGTCACAGGGGATTCCCTTGGTAGAGAGGGTGAGATTGTTGCCCCCTATTTTTACTGGCCGAAGTTTTTATACCAGCACAGTCTGAACTATCTTTGTCTTCCCTGCCCCTCTCCAATCGCTTCTAGCCTTTTCATCATGGTGTGAGCAGGTGAACAGGGATGATCCTATGGAAGATGTTCTGCCTTCTTCCCTCAAAGAGCAGTCATTCCCAGGTTAGATCTTTAGAAATCTAAGGTTGTTGAACCACAAAAAGAATAATGAGGTCAAGTAAAAAATGTGAATATTCCTCCCTGAGCCTATCCATCTGCGGGTAGCCAGTATAAATGTGAACAGTATTAAATCCGATTATAAGAGGAAAACTACTTTTGGTACTTTACAGCAGCTGGATTTTGATGTTTTATGCTACAAGATACCAGACTTACATTGACAGAGGTTTCGTAGGCTACTAAGTAGTGGCAATTGGGTCCCTGTTTTGGTCGATGGGAATGTAAGCATGCTGCGGGTTGGGTTTTGCTTCCTCTCTCCTGATGTGAAAGATTATAAATGGTAGATATAGATCCTGGCAGAGCCTTTTGCTAGATGTTATTATTAATTCTTTATCTAGTAGATTAACTGTTTATAGACCCCAGACAAAATCCTTAAGGACTGAGTTAATAACAAAAGGTACAACCTTATCTGCATACAAGCAGACAGATTTTTTGGGGAGACGTTAACATAAATTTTCTTTTTTTCTACTTACTCTTTATTTCCTCCCTTGCCTGCCACTTCCGACTCTTCAGGGAGAAAAGTGGACGTCCCAATCCTGGAACCCTACCCAGACAGACCCTCACCCCATGGAGACACTGTTTTACCCCTGGGCAAGGATGAGGCTGGGGCCCAAATGCCCCATTACTTACAATTTTGTCTGTTGAGGGCTGCTGTGGGCTCAGGCACATCGTGGGCATGGTCTCGGTCTCCCATCTTCCCCACCGTGGCAAGCATTTTCCCTGTTTTATCCCTCCCAGGCAGCGAGTGGCTCCCTGACATCAAAGCGTTGATGCTGATGTCCCCTGCTCATTAGCCACCCCTCTCCTCCTGAATCCGGAGCTTGCATTTCCTCGAGCCTCCACCATCGTCATCACGCAGAGTCAGGCATCGGCAAAACCTCTTCGGAGACAAGAGCAGTCATTGGATGCTCAAGGCAGTTTCCCAAGCTGAACCACTGACAACCCGAGTCTGTTCTCGAACCTGGGTCACCAGCGTGGAGCAAGTTGCAGCATCCAGCGTCTCAACCTCAGTGCCACCGGGCTGGCCTAACATAAATTGTCAGCAATGAAATATGTGTGAAAAGCAATACTACGACAAGGCTTTTTTTACAAAAGGTGGTAACACAGGCTGGCTTAAGATTTCAGGGAGTGGAAAATAGGTAGGAGAGCTATTTTTTTTTTTAAGGGCAGCCTCTCCTCACGGATTGATTTTTTATTCATTAAGCAATTATTGACTGTTTCTCAAACATTTATTGTTCAGTTGGAAACTTTGGATCATATGTTGACAGGTGTGCAAATAGCTGTACCACCAGCTAGGAAGTTAGGCCAGATTTTGAAGACTGATGTAACTCTATTAGAGAATCAAGTAGTACTGGAAGCTTTAAGATCCATGGCAAGGGAAAAGCAGCTACAATATTTTTATATGATAATGTAGGACTTTGGTGGGAGGATCTGAAACAGTTTTGATTAGTTGTTTTGAACATGGGCAAAATCAAGCTGCTTCTTCGTATAAGAGAAATTTAGCACTCAGAAATGATTTGGGAATGTTGATGTCTAGACAGTGTGATGAGGGGTGGACATTAGAGATTAAATTAATTCAGTTAAAATTTAAATGAGGACATATCAATATGACTGGCTTCATTCAATACAGAAAGAAAAGCGTTCGAACTCAAGGAAAGCTGAAATATTAATCCCTTTGTGAGCAGTCAACAAAAATGGGAGAAAAAGCTGACAAAAGGCTTAAAACTCCACAAGGGTTAATGGTTGCAGACAATGTAGCAATTATGGGTTTAATAAGCGCAGTAAGTGGAAAATTAGTTTGGGACCCTGGTAGAACATGCTCAGTTTACCCTCAAATACTTTATGGGATATTATCCCCAATGAGCTGTTGGCTGTGTATAATTTTTCCAGTAAGAATGTTATTTACCAATAAGTATGTATGAGGGTCTATTGATTTTTTTATACAAATCTGGGGATCCCACAGATATAAAAATTAGTGCCCCATTACTTTACTGAACATCGATTTTAAAATTTTTGCTAAGTTACTAGGAATAGATTGGCCAAGTAATGGAGGATTTAATTAATCCTATGCAATTTTGTTCAGTTCCGGAGGAGAATAACAGAGGCTTTGTTAATTCATAAGAAGTGTAGAGGCGAAGGGAACAGAGTGGGACAGGGTGCAGGGTACCTGATCAATTTGGACCAGTCCAAAGCATTTGATAGGTCTCCCATTCATTTTATGGGACTGCTTAGTTGCATAAGATCCATGGCAAGGATAAAGCAACTACAATATTTTTATATGATAATGTAGGATTTTGGTGGGAGGATTTGAAACAGTTTTTGATTAGCTTTTTTTGAACACGGGCAAAATCAAGCTGCTTTTTATATAAGAAATTTAGCACTCAGAAACAATTTGGGAATGTTGATGTCTGACAGTGTGATGAGGGGTGGACATTAGAGATTAAATTAATTCAGCTAAAATTTAAATGAGGACATATCAATATGACTGGCTTTATTCCCTACAGAGAACAGACGTTCAGAACTCAAGGAAAGCTGAAAGTATTAATCCCTTTGTAAGCAGTCAACAAAGACGGGAGAAAAAGCTGATAAAAGGCTTAAAACTCCACAAAGGTTAATGGTTACAGACAATGTAGCAATTATGGGTTTAATAGTGCAGTATGTGAAAAATTAGTTTGGGACCCCAGTAGAACATGCTCAGTTTACTCCTCAAATACTTTATGCAGCAGAAACCCCTTATCTTGCCTCAGAGTTTCAAGGATCTTTGATAGCTCCCTTTACAGCAACAACATTTTATTATTATTGATGTTATTTTGCTGTTATTTATTTGGTATTTGTACAGTGCTTTGGTTTTCTGAAAAGTACTTAAAATAAATTTTACTTCCTTACTTACTGCTAGAATTGATGCCATTATACAGGGTCTTCACAGTGGGATATCACCTGGTTTGGATGGTTTACCAGGTGAAGTGAATACGGTGTTATGCGATATTATCCCAATGAACTGTTGGCTGTGTATAATTTTTCCAGGAAGAATGTTATTTACATTAAGTATGTATGAGGGTCTGTTGATTTTTTATACAAATCTGGGGATCCTACAGATATAAAAATTGGTGCCCCATTACTTTACTGAACATTGATTTTAAAATTTTTGCTAAGTTACTAGGAATAGATTGGCTCAAGTAATGGAAGATTTAATTAATCCTATGCAATTTTGTTCAGTGCCAGGAGGAGAATAACAGAGGCCTTGTTAATTTTAAGAGAAGTAGTAGAAGGGTTCGCAGGAATAGAGTGGACAGGGTGCAAGGTACCTGGTCAAATTGAACCAGTCCAAAGTATTTGATAGGGTCTCCATTCATTTTATGGGACTGCTTAGTTGCATACAGGATCCCTAAGAATTTGTGGGTTGGTTGGAATTGTGTTATGCGTTGTAATGTAGTTCCATATGATAATGGGATTAATGGACCAGCAGAAACATCTGCCAGAACTAGACATGTGGTGGATTCCCTGCAGGAGAGGGCCTCAAACAACTGGTACAACAACCTAAAGAGACAGGGCTATCCTAGATGTAGTACTGACTAACAGTGAATGGATCACAGTTCTCCAGATAGAAGGTCACCTGGGGCCAGTGACCATCACATGGCATGGTTCAATTTGGCCACTACAACTAAATCATCACATTCCTAGGCAAAAATATGGGACTTCAGAGGAGCTGACTTTGATAAGATGGCCAACAGAGTTATGCTAGCCCTGGCAAAAAGAAACACAGGTGATGTGTACAGGCAAAGTGGGTAAGCATTAAGGATGCAATACTTGAAGCAACATCCCATTGTGTTACACAGAAAAGGAAGTGCAAAAGAAAAAGGAAACCACTATGGTTCTCAAACACAGTAGTAGAAAAGGTCAGAACCAAAAGGCTGGCCTTCAGGAAATATAAAGGAACACAGCGGGATGAAGATAGGGAGGCATACCAAACTGCCCTAAGGGAAGCAGGGAAGGCAGTAAGGTAGGCAAAGTCCCAAACTGAGGAAACACTAGCACGATCAGTAAAAGATGACAAGAATTTCAATAGATACATTAGTGAAAGGAGAAAGTCCAGAGGGGGTATTGCTAAGCTCAAAGGAGAAATGGGGGCATGTGAGGAAGAGGACCCTGTAAAAGCATCTATCTTAAATAGATAATTTTGATCAGTATTTACTTAAGAAAAGGTAGGGTAGCGCCCACAGCTCAGCACCATGGACACAGGGGAGGGAGTGAGCACTACTCCCTTCACAAAAAAGATCCTACAAGACCTCACTAAGCTCAGTGTGGACAAGTCAATGGGACCTAAACATACATAGAAACATAGACTTTGATGGCAGATAAAGACCACTTGGCCCACCCAGTCTGCCCATTTCCCAACCTACTAGATAAGCTGCAGATTCTAGTTAACCAACAGCCTACTTCCCGCAACCCCCACTATAATTGCCTTATGTCTGTCCCATGCATGTTTGAATTCCCCACTGTTTTAGACCCAATGACCTCCTCTGGAAGACGGTTCCATGTATCCACCACTCTCTGTGTGAAAACAAAATTCCTCACATTACCCCTGAGCCACCCTCTATCTTTAAATTGTGCCCCATGTTCTTACACATCATTTTTTTCTGAAAGATGCTACTCTCCTGGACTTTGCTGAGTCCCTTGAGGTACTTGAAAGTTTCTATCTTGTCCCCTGTCCCTCCTTTCATCAAGAGTATACATTAAGCTTTCTCAGTCTCTCTTCATATGGTTTCTGCTGCAGACCCTGCACCATTTTAGTTGCCCTCCTCTGGACTGCTTCCATCCTGTCTATGTCCTTGTGTAGATGAGGTGTCTAAAACTGCACACAGTACTCCAGATGGGGTCTCACCAACTGTCTGCACAGAGGGATAACCACTTCCCTTTTTCTACTTGGGATGTCCTTCCTATGCATCCTAATATCCCCTGGTTCTCCTTACCAAATTTTCACATTGCTTACCCACCTTTAGGTAATCTGATATGACTACCCCAGGTCCCTTTCCATTTTTTTTGTTGTTAGTACCACCCTGCTATTGAGTACTCTTCTCCTGGGTTTTGTTTCCCAGGTGTATTACTTTGCACTTCTTTGCATTGAATCTAAGTTGCCATATGTCTGACCATTCCTCCAACCTTGCCAAGTCCCTTCTCATCTTTTTCTACCCCTCTTGTGTAGCAACTCTGTTACAGATCTTTGTGTCATCTGCAAAGAGGCATACCTTTCCTCCAGACCCTCTGCAATATCACCTATAAAGATGTTAAAGAGGACTGGACCCAGTACTGAGCCCTGAGGTACTCCACTGTAACCCCTTCTTTCGAATGTGTTCATTCACTATTGCCTTCTGTGTCCTGTTGCAGCCAGTTTGGTACTCCAGACTACACCCTGGGACCCACTCCCAGACTGGCTAACTTGGATTATTAATATTTGTGTGGGACTGTGTCAAATGCCTTGCTAAAGTCTAGGTAGGCCATATCCACAACCCATCTCTGGTCTATTACTTTGGTCATCCAGTCAAAGAAGTCAGTTAGATTCATTTGACAAGACCTTCCTGCTATGAATCCATGCTGCTTTGGGTCCTGTGCCCGCTGGCCTTTAGGTACTCAACAATTCTTTCTTTCAGAAGTGATTCCATCATGTTCCCTACCACTGAGGTCAAACTTACAGGTCTGCAGTTTCCTGCTTCTGCCTTGCTCCCACTTTTGTGAAGGGGAATCACATCTGCCCTCCTCCAGTCCTCAGGTACTACCCCATCCTGCCATGATTTGTTAAAAGTGTGGTCAGTGGTATCACTAGGTCCTACCTTAGTTCTTTTAGGATTCTTGGGTGAATCCATCAGCTCTCATTGCTTTGTCCACCTTGAGTTTTAGGAGTTCTTTCAGGACTCTTTCTTCTGTGAATGGACTGGTGTCAACCCCTATCCAGAGTGCTTCTATTGTCTGGTTTAAGTAACTCCTCCTCATCTCCTTTTGTGAATACTGAGCAAAAGTATTCATTCAGTATCTCTGCCTTTTCACTGTCTCCCTCTGCTCACCTCCCTCTCCTTTATTGATCTTCACTATCCTCCCTTAACCTTTCTATGCTCCCTAATGTACCTATAAAAGGTTTTATCCTTCTTAACTGAGTTGGCTATTTTTCCCTTGGTTTGGGCCTTTGCTATTCTGACTGCCTTCCCACTTCTTTCTGCATTAATTGATACAGTTTCTTGTTGTGCTCCTTCTGTGATTCCTTATACTTTTGAATGCAGCCTTATCTCTTAACCTGCCCTGTCACTCTTTTGAGAACCATAGTGTTTTTTACTCCACATTGTTTCCTTTATTTGTTTCACAAAAGGTTTGTTGACTCTATGATGGCAGTTTTTTCAATGTAAAGTTTATTGATACATTTTGCACAATAAAAGGCAGTTCAAGTGACAATGACATTGACATTCTGATACAATGTAACGGGATAACTGCATGACCCACCTTCCTCTCCTTACTGCAGTAACCCAACCTAATGCCCTTCAAATGCCAAAAGATTTTCTTACTTAAGGTCTTACATGATAGTGTAGCCAAGATATACTTAGACCTGAGCCAGAGAAATTAGAGAGTGAAGGGGATCCTAGATTTTGGTATAAACTGCAAGTCTGTTGTGAAGACTAGGAATCACTTTTTCTGTACGTAGATTGGACAACATTTTTTACCCATTCCTGGACAGATGGAGAGGACTTATCTTTCCAGTGTCATAAAATGAGCTTCTTAGCTGATAAGGCAACCATAGAAATGTGAAACTTTCTTACTTTAACTCTAACAGAGGATAAGTCCCCTAACAGACAAATCTCAGGAATAAAGTACTCCTGAAGGCCCAGCAGAGGATCCAGGGAAGTCTTAATTGAATCCCATAAGGGGAGATTTTAGGACAGGACCAAAACATGTAGAGAAGTGTTCCTTCTTCCTGCAAACATTTATTGCATATATTAGAATTCAGATAACCCCACTTCTGTAATTTAACGCGTAAACAAGTTATGTAAAATATGATATTGCATGAGATGCAGACTGTCTTGAGAAATATGTTTATGACATGATCTCCACAGAGATTGCCAATCCAAATAGTGCTGAGGGAAGAAATTATTCCAGAATCTTGTAGGTCCAAAGGGACCCTGTATTTTGTGAAACAAAACCTAATATAATTTAGATATTACACCTGAAGATCCAGAAAGTGAGGAAACCTCAGGTATCAGGGAAGTGATGATCTGGGAGGGGAGTATTATCAAATTAATTACAAGTAAATGCCTTCATTGTATAACTTTGAAATGAGGAAACCAGAATGAGAAATTTCTTAATAATATCTCCACTGATAACCAATGCCCTCTTCATCCGTAGAGAAAGAAGCTTCCCATCTCCCAATTGGGACAGCCATTGATGGGAAAGCTGGTTCTTGTTAACAGTGAAGATGGGGAATTCAGATAGACTGGGCCAGGTCCCAGTGAGGAGAATATTGCAAAAATAAACACATTTGTAAGTAAAACTTTAAAGAAGTTGATATTATGGGACACCCTCAGTCATACATACCTGGGGAATTTGAGAAAAATAATGTAAGGGGGCCATATTCTTGGACTTGATTGCATCCAGTTCAATTCTAAGCCAAACGTGTTGCTTTTTTCTGGGCCGGATACCATCTCAGACATTTGCTAAGTGACAAGTCTAGTAATATATAGCCAGATGGGAATTGTAAACCCCCTCCAGTTTTGGGGCTGCCAGCTTATGATAAGCCAACTGAGGATATCTGTCTGCCCAGATAAATCTGGTGAATATGCCATGTATCTTTTAAACCAGGTAAAGGAATAAAAGTGTTAAGAAGGGATAATGGATAGAAAATGCTAGGAAATATGTTCATCTTAATTATGTTGATCCGGCCCATAATGAAATGGGAAGTTTGGACCACCTCTGAGGTCGTGAGCTATCAACTGCGAGAGGGAATCCAGATTTTCCTTAAACCATGTTAGAGGGTTATGAGAAAGCTTAATACCCAAATATTTAAATGACCTGGAAGTCCAGCATAAACCTAAGGGACTAATATGATTTTATTTATAACTTCATGGTTTAATGGGAAAAATAAGATTTGCCAGTGTTCAGTTTGTAATTAGACAGTTCGCTAAATCTTGCTATTTCCTCAGCAAAGCAGAACAGAGTATACAGGGTGAGATAAATGTATCAGCAAGTCATTCATGATGCAGTGACTTTGATTTCATGCCGTCAACTCTAATACCCTGTATAGAAACATTATTGAGAATATTTTGAATGAGAGGTTCCAAATATAAGTTAAATAACAAATGAGATAAGGCACAACCCTGACTAGTTCCTGAATGGAGTGAAAAGGGTTTAGAGAAAGCCCATTCCAGAGATTCTTGCAGTAGGGTTTTATAAAGTGTGGCAATCCAGGAAATAAGCAGAGAAGGAAATTGAAAACCTTCCAGAACTCAGAACAGAAAGTTCCAGTTCACTGATCAAATGCCTTTCTCGGCATTCAGGAGACCAGTCCTGCAGGAACTCGCATCCCTGGTAGCCAAGAAGACATGTGATAAGGTATGCAAGAGGTCAGAAGATGAACGCCTTTCATAAATCTTACCTGGTTTGTACCTATCAACTCATGAAGCACTACCATTAACCTATTAACTAATATCTTTGAGAGAATTTTAATATCCTGATTTAAAAGTGAAATAGGTCTGTAACTCTGAACAAGCTCAGGATCTTTATTTGGTGTGTGGGAGAAGAACAATCAAGGCCTCAAAAGGTGAGAATCGGCCTCCCCCAGCTAAAATATGTTGAAATAAACGGCAAAGTACTGGTATTAAAATGTCCCAAAAACTTTGTAAAATAAGGAGGAAAATCCATCAGGGCCTGGAACCTTGTCTGCCAGCATCTTAATAACCATGGTAATTTCTTCCTGAGAAACAGGAGCAACCAGAAAATCCTTGTATTGGTCAGAGAGAGAGGGCAAGTAGGAGTCCTTCAGATAGCTCTCTGTGCTCCCAGGAAAAGGGATGCTCCATGTCACTGTACAAATTTGTATAGTAACAGGCGAATTCTTGGACTATTTCAGTGGGAGATACTTTTAAGATCCATCAGCCATTGCCCTGATAGGAGGGATAAATCTCACTGATTCTTGTTACTTAATACACAGTACCAGTAGGCGTCCCACCTTTTCTCCATGGTCAGTGTAGCTAGCTCTTGTACAAATATTAGCTAATTCTGCTTTGTCTCAGAGTAACTCCAAATATCTATCTTTCAACACTAAGAGTTTCCTCCTATCCTCGTCAGGAGGATTAATCGAGAAATTATTTTCAAGAGATCTAATTTGAGATAGTAAAGATATTAATTCCTTCTCCTGTGCCCTTTTTCCTGCCCACCGCCAGCTGATAAGAATCCCTCTCATGAAGGCCTTAAAGACCCCCACAAAATATCTGACTTTACGCTATCTAAAGGGTTAGATGAAAAAAAGGATTCAATTTGCTCCCTTATAAGTTTGCAGTATTTGACATCTTTCAGAAGTTGTTCATTAAGTTTCCATCTGGTTTCCTGTTTGGTAAATTAAGAAATACCAATTTTCATAATACTAGTGAGTGGTCGAAGACTGGGCCAGGTTGAATCAAGGAAGTCTTAACCCAGGTAATAGGAACTGAGAAATAAATATTTAATCAATGCGGACTGTGAGCCGTGCGCCATTGACCTGAAGGTAAACTCCCAAGAATCAGGATGCAAGATGCGCCAGACATCGCAGAGCCCTCATTGGTCCAATAGGTCTTTAAAAGGCTTCTGCCCCAGAGTAACCCCTTCAGACCTCTCACCTGATCTATCCAAATTTGAATCAAGTACTTGATTAAAATCCCTCTAAAATAATCCTGATGGAAAGCATTGGGAGAATAGCAGATATAAGTCTCATAAAAATCCTGGGTCATCTATGTTAGGGCCATAGATACTGCCAAGTAATAATGGAACAGAAAAGAGAGTACCTTTAACAAGATAAACCTTCCTCAGGGTCTTTAATAACCTGTGTAGAAATGAAGGGAATACCCTTATTAATCATGAGCATGACCCCACAGCTATTTGTAGATCTCTGGGCATTGTAAACCAGACCCACCTGTTGTCTCCTTAACTGTGAAGCTTCTGCTTCTAATAAATGGGTTTCCTGTAGAAAAGTTATCTGAGAATGTAGTAAGCATAAATGTTTAAGAGCCTGATATTGTTTGTGCTTTTTCCTGATCCCCTTAACATTCCAAATCACAAAAGTTATTTCTTTAGCCATCCAGTAGTGGTAGTTAGACTTAATGTATTCAGCTCAGCACACGGGATACATAATACCTGCAACCTTACACCCATGGTTACTGCAGTAAAGCCCTCCCTCCTCCTTAACTCCCCACAGTTAAGTCCATCCCATACCCCTCCCACCCCTACCCTCCAATGATACCTCAAAACCCACCCCAACCCTCTAAACTGTCACAAGCAACATTCAGCACAGTACTGGTGCTTTTCCTTCATCTCCACCTCCTGATGATGCACCTCTGCTAATGATAAATCCTACATTCCACTATACTCATAAGAGAAAACAAAACAGTGCTGATTACCCTCAGAAAATGAGAGAACGGTCTTGGGCTTTAATACCACCACACCAAACTGTTAATATGATGAGAACCTGTTAGAAAAGGGTCACAGAGAAACCATACATATCCCAGGAAGCCATGGAAACCCAAATGAAACTGAGAGTGAGAATTGAGATCAACCTTGCCTCTTGAGGCAGTTATGCAGGAACTAAAGCCAGATCGGGAACCCAGTGAGGGGAGTGACCTCTGCCACAGACTGAGAGCAAAAATTAGGAAAGAAATAGTAAGCAGAACTCAGGGAAGGAAGACTGAAAAATGTGTCTTCCCAGAGGTAACCAACCTTCAGTTGCAAAGGCTCTCCTTACGTGAATTAATTGTCCTGCACTCGAGTCTAACGAGAAGATTAAGAGAGTCCCCTCGAATTGAGGGCTCCACCCCATGAGTTACTAATGCCAGGTGCACCTCTAGTGGCCAGTTCCAGGTCATAGTACAGTGAAAGTGAACTGCAGAGAAAGCCCAAGACCGCTCTAATTTCCAATCCAGAAGAAATAAACATAAATCTAAATCTCAGCAAAACCAGTTCCCTTTCTATTGTGTTTACAATGCGGGAATACTGAAACTTGAGACATTGTTCCCTCGTAAACAAACCCCGAGACCCTAAGTGTCCTTTGCCCTTAACTGGCGAGGCCCTCTGCAGTGGGGCCAAGGAACTAATAGCAAGCACGCCTGTGCTGATCCCCAGTCCAAGCAAAACAGGAGAAGTTTCCCATTCAACTCACACTGAACGGCTCCTCAAAGAAGGAAAACAAAGTTCTAATTCTCAGCTCCAAGCAGCTCTTCATCCCACAAACACAGCATCTCAGAGTTCTCAAAACAGATCTGGTAGCATAGATTTAAGGCTCATCAGGGCAGCTACAGGACCATCATAATTGGACCAGGATCCATTTACCAGAACTTGTAACCTGGTCGGGTATCCATCTTAAATTTCAGGCCTGCCACTATTACTTAGAGACAATGGGATGGAACGCTTCCACTTCAGATGAACTGAGCTGGGTAAATCTTGTGAAATTCTCAGTTCATGTTCTCCCAGTGAACCTTTTGTAACGCCTTCACTTTCTGCAGGAAATGTTGTTTTTCTAGGTAGTTCAAAACCGGCAGATGATGGGATCGGGGTCCTCCGGAGAAGGCTTAGGTTGCAGGGACCTGTGAGCTCACTCTATAATATAGACAGGGCCAAAGTGAGAGGGGCGGTGACCCACTCCACCAACTTCTGTACAAATGCCACAACATGTTGGCCTTCTTCTCCCTCTGGTAACCCAAGTATCACAACATCGTTTTCTCCGGCTGCCGCCTCTAAATCTTCGAGCTTGGCTTTGAGACGAGATAACCTCTGATGCATAGACACCAGATCGGATCGAGATTTTCTAACTTTTCTCCATTGATACTATTCGAGCTGTATTATCGGAGACAGTTAGTGAAACTTCATCCAGTTTTCTGGAGAGAGTCTTCTGATCCATCACCATTTCTTTCATTTCCTCATGAAAGGGCTTAAACTCTTCAAGGAACCTAAAGAGTGTTTAAGGTTCCTGCTCTCCGAATTGGCTCGGAGGATCAGACCTCTCAGGCCCACCCAAGGCCCTGGATTTCTAGGAGGCCTTTTCAGGAGTAGCAGGGGAGTATGCTTCTGGGGCTTTCTTCATGTAAGCCTCCATCCGCGATCTAACACTCAAACCAGGTTTCCAAAGTGTTCAGACAGCACTGAATCTCAAAAGCAGTGGAAATAGGGAAATTCAGATGTCCAAAAAGATGATTTAGTGATCGGGAGGCAAGAGCTTCTTGAAGGAGCTTTACTCAGCACTCTGCATCACGTGATCTCCCCATGATGGCAGTTTTGATTTTTCTCCATTGTTCTTCCATCTCTCCTTTTGGCCATTTGCTAGTGCATTCTTCAGGTATTCACCCATTTTACCAAAGTCAGACCTGATGGCATACATCCCAGTGTACTTAAGGAGCAAGTGGAACTAGCAGAGCCATTAGCAGAACTGTTAAGTGAGTCTCTGAGCACAGGAGAGGTCCCGAAGACTGGAGAAAGGCTCATGTGATCCCACTGCACAAGAGTGGTAGCAGGGAGGAGGCAGGAAACTACAGATCAGTCAGTCTTGCCTCATTAGTGGGCAAGATTATGGAGGCACCTTAAGGAAAGGAAAGTGCAACACCTGGAATCCATAGGAGCACAGAATCCAAGACAGCATGGATTTACAAAGGAAGGTCCTGTCAAACTAATCTTATAGATTTCTTTGACTGAGTAACCAGAGTGGTGGACCAGGGGAACAGTTAATATCACCAACCTTGACTTCAGCAAAGCTTTCGACACTGTTCTACATAGAAGATTGATAAATAGGCTGGGTAGGCAAGGGTGGGCAGTTGGTCAACTGGGTGGCAAACTGGTTGACAGGCAGAAAACAAAGAGTGGTGGTAAATGGTATACAGTTAAAAGAGATGCAAGTCACAAATGGGGTACCTTAGGGACCAGTCCTGGGCCAGTCCTCTTCAATATCTTCATTAGTGACCTTGCAGATTGACTGGAGGGTAAGGCTTGTCTGCAGATGACACCAAGCTCTGCAACAGAGTGGGCAGAATGAGAAGAGATCTGGATAAACTAACAAAATGGTCAGAAGAGTGGCAGCTGGGATTTAATGCAAAGAAGTGCAAGATCATGCACATAGGGAAGAGAAACCCTGAAGCCACCTATAGGCTGGGAGGGCATTGCTGGCAGTCACAAAGGAAGAAAGAGACTTGGACATCATCATCACCGATAACCTGAAATCATCCAAGCAGACCATTAAAGCAGTAGGTAAGGCTAAGGGATGTTAGGGTGTATTAGTAGGGGTATCACAAGTTGTAAGAGGAGGTTATAATCCTCTTACAAGACACTGGTTAGGCTCCCATCTGGAGTACTGCATGCAGTACTGGAGGCCACATTTTCACAAGGACATTAACTAAATTGAAGCAGTCCAGAGAAGGGCAACCAAAATGGTGCAGGGACTGCATCAGAAGACATATGAGGACAGATTAACAGAGCTCAATATGTATACCTAGAGCAAAGGAGAGAGAGAGAGAGGTAATATGATCAAACATTCAAACACCTTAAGGGCATTAACAAGACAAAAGAGTCTATCATGTTTCAATATAAGAAAAATAGCAGCACAAAAGGACACAGCATGAGATTAAAGGAGGCCGATTAAGGGGTAATGTGAGGAAGTTCTTTTTACAGAAAGGGTAGTGGATGCATGGAACAGCCTACCTCAGGAAGTAGTGGTTATGAATACAGTGCAGGGCTTCAAACAGGCATTGGATAGGCATAAGGGAGCAATACCGATGAGTATGAATAGATAGGCCACTGACAGAGTAAAGGCCGATGGTACATTTATACGGTAGAAAAGAAATGGGCAGACTGGATGGCTTTATGCCCCTTATCTCGCCATCAACTTCTATGTTTCTATGTAAAATGCAGGCAGAGAGGGTTTCACCAAGGTTACCCCTTAAGCCCCCTTTTATGTCTTTATTATAGATCCTATCAAGAGACTACTTCAGTGATCTCCCAGAATATATGGGTTTACTGGGGTTTTTTCACAAGCTTGTAAGGTACTGGCATATGCTGATGATCTTTGTCTATTGCTTCAGGATGGACAGTCTCTGGTAAAAGCAAGCAGTTGGAAAGGTAACCAGTGCTAGTCTGAGTGTCAAGAAGATGAAATGTATAGATTTGATGGGATTCCAGGACTTCTAGGAGGTAGGGGGCTGTATGATGGCAATGACCCCATGCAAAATTTTAGGAATTTATTATGGGCAAGAGACATGGTGAAGTATAATTGGGGAAGACTGCTGTCCTTGGGGAATAAAATGGTAGGCAGATGGAACTGATGGAAGGTAGCTAAAAAGAAATGGGTATTTTAATTAGAACTTTTAACACTGGTTTAATATGTTAGTGCAGTTTTTCTGATTCCTAAGAGTTTAGAAGTTTCACTGCTAGGATGTTTTCCTCCTGTTTTTGGGAAGCTGGTTAAATCCAGTCAAACAGAAAATTTTATATAAAGAAGTTAAATGTGTGTGTGTGGGGGTGAAGATGATAAATCCCATTCTGTTTTTTCACAGTTTTTATAGGTGAATGTGCTTCCCTTAATGAAGGGTATTACACATACGTGGGGAATATGGAGATATTCTTTGCTCAAGGGAATCTTGTCAGAGTGGAAGGGAAACAAGTTTCTCCACAAAATAAGAGAAGTCCTAGGTTGGTAAAATGGTGGAAGGGGTTTTGACTGGATCATTAAGTGGAAATTAAATATACAACAGTTCTTCAACTTTCCAGGAAACAATTATATATGGAAATTCTCACAGTCCATTTTGTGGAAAACCCTTTTTCTGGGTTTTCACAACTTCATCAAGATTCAATTGCAGAGTTTATTATGGATCAAGAATTCCTGTGCAGATGTGGGATACGTGTGGTTGAGGATTCATAATAAAATTAATGTAAAGAGGAATCAGAAACATAAAGCCTTACAGGAAAGATATTGCCTTAGAGACTGTTGTACAGGGTAATAGAAATGATGGATCATTTATATTATACCTGTCTATTTATAATTCAATGGTGGGTTATTGTAAAATGTAAGTGGAAACATAAGCTATGCACATACAAGCTGCCTATACTCGTTTCCACCTTGTTGTATTATGACATAATTTCCCAACTGGTGGTACAGCCTCATAAAAGTACCTTTGGGTTTTATTTGCACATTTTCTTTACTGGATTTGGATTTGTCATTGTCATTTAGTGTTACAACAACAAGACATATCTGCTTTGGATCTTTACTTTCTACTTTCTGTGGAACTTAGGAAATGGAAGACAGCTGAATTGCTGAGGGAAGGGTCAGAAAAATGGACGCTTTGGTGGTCTTATTTAGACTTCATTTAGGGATCTGAAATTTTGTCTGAACTTATATAGGCTTTCTTCAGAGTTTCACAAGGGCACCCAGATGGGTTGTTCCTTTTATACTTTAGGAAGGTAACTAATTTGATTTAAGTTACTTTTCTGCTTCCATTTCCATCAGTTTTACAGTGGATATACTGCATGATATTGATATGTTCCTATTTTTTTGAGTTTATAAAAATTTAGGAATGAAATATTGATTACGTTTTTCTTTATTGAGCAGTGTGAGGAGGTGATTAAATTTCCCTGTGATTTTAGTAGGGGGATTTTTTATGCTGAAATATGGTTGGGGCTCAAATGTGGCTATTGTGTTGAACTTAAGATTGTTGATATGCATTAAGAAAGTCAATTATATTTAGTCACTAGGGATGTTCCTTGAGGGCTAATTTTTGTTTTTCATGTTTATGATTTAATACTGATATACTGCTTTACATCTTATGCCTTTACACATTACAAAATGTCCCCTACTCCTTTGGGGGTGGATATGGTTGGGAAACTGAATTATGAAATATCCTTTAAGGGTTTGTTTTTCCTTATTATGAGTTTGTGTGCTGTAATACGTATTTGTATTGATTTGTTTTTTGAGAAAGAATTCCTACTCTTACAGTTGGGGGTACTTTCGGTATTAGGATGTTTTGGTTTTTCATTTGTATCTGGACATATGATAGAACATGTATGATTGTAATGCTTATTTGATTTTTAGTATGCTTTGTATATTAATTTTGTGTGAGTTAACACCATTATGTATAGATTTGATTTTGAAGTTTTAATAAAAAATTCTCTACTCTTGCACAAGGGGTGCTGTGGCCTCTCTGCAAGGCATGGATGTACCCATTTCAACTCTGACTGGAGTAGATGACAGATGTGTTATGATGGGGTTGCCTGATTCCATAGATTGTGACAACCCAGAGGCCGACCTTGATATTGTCGATTCTCCAATTGCATTAGCACAGGGAGGGCTGGATGTATTTCACAAGAAGTCAGAGGATCTAGAAAGAATGGAAGAAGATGTTTTGGAAATGGATTTACAATGAAAGAAAGATCAACTCTTTTCCTGATTCAGGAGATGGAGAATGACTTTCAGGCATTAAAACACTCCAGCAAGACCTCTTACGGTGTCTGCTGAGATGTCTGAAACACAGTGGTTGCAGCTCCGGCAGCGGATGGGGCATTAGACACATGATCCCCTTGTAGCCATCTCATGGGGCTTGTGGAAGAAATTGCAATAGATGATGATTTTGAGCCTCCATTTACAGGTAGGCTGAGTTCTGTATTTGGGGATGTAGTGCCTGTACGTGAGAGGCTACTGCAACACTGGATGAATAGGCACTATTAAGGAATAAGGGGTTAGTATTAATGACATTATCTTTTGTTGGAGAAGTGGTGTGATATCCAGGGAATCCTGCACCCATTATGTACTGCAATGGCTTTGGACGGGGCTGGATGTTTTGCATAAAGTTGAAACAAACTGAGATCGGACATATTATTTACCAAACAGTTTTTCTTGAAAGCGATAGGGTATCCTCTTCTATCAGGGACAGCCTAAAAGCTGTTATAGATGTAGATCTTTGTCACATCTCAACACCGACTGTACAGCTATGAATTGTTTTCAGTGTGGGGTTGGGACATACTGCACATTTCTGCACTGTTCTCAATTTCTAAGTTATGTGGTGATAACGAGCATGATTTTGGTTCTTGTCCATGGGCTGCTCATCATTCTGAATATGATACTGAGCAGGAATTTTATTTGCATACTGCCAAGAAATCTTTTAGAACTGCAAGACTCCCACCCCCATTTCCCAGATCATTCCCACAGATGCAGTCTGAATGTCAGGACTCTAGTCCCCCGAGTCCCCACCCCTGAGACTACAGCCATGGTGGGTACCTGATCTGCCACTTACACCTCTACAGTGGAATACTACCATTGGTCTGGTTACAGTGGGCAGCCCCTCCCTCCAGTTCCTTACCTCCTATTGTCAGTATTCCACCCTAGTCTGAACGTTTCCAGGAACCTCTACTTTGCCAGCCACTCTTACTGATGGTCCATTGGATGTACCAGCTGCTGAGGATATACCACTGTCCAATAGATTTGATGCTTTCTGGACCTGGGGTGAATAAGTGGATGAGGGAGACTCAGATGCCTCCGGCTTGCTGGTTATTGAGCCGGTGACCCCATCCTTGCCACCAAACAAAGAGAAGCCTCCTGGACTGAAATGGGTCACTAGATCCAGTACTAAGAAAGCCAACCCACTAAACTCTTGATTCTCATACTCCTTTTATGATTGCTAGTCTCAATGTAAACAGTATCTCATCTGACTTTAAAAGACAAACTACCTTTTCTTTGTTGCAGGAGTATAACTACAATTTTTTCTTCAGGACACCAGGTTACATTCTCTTAGGGATATTGCTATTGTCCGAAGGGATTGAGTTTTGAAGACTCATTTTGGTCTACAGGAGACCCTTTATGTAGTGGCTTGAGAATTTGTTTTACATCCCCCTCTACTTAGGTACATAAATGTGTTGACATTTGCCCTGGTAGGGTGCTATTGCTTGATATAGGCTTTGAAGGCCAATCTTATAGACTGATAAATGTTTATTTTCTACAAACTAAAGCACAATGGGTAGAAATTTCTATAACTTCACCCATATCTCTATACCAGATGCACCATTCTGATGGGTGGGGATTTCAATATCAGTTTGTTGAAGTCTGATAGGCCCTCCCGGGTCCAAGTTGTACTGTGATGTACATCCTCTTAAACACATGATTCAGATTGCGCCCTCTTAAAGGCTCTTTGACAACTCACATTGACGATTGGTCTACTTCCTCATCCCTTCCCTTATTTCAAACAGAAATTGTCCAATTTGAATCCTCTGATCATTCCTTGATTAGCCTCCATGTCTCCTTTTCTCCACCCAGAGTCAGTGGGAAAGGGTATGGCACCTTAATTCAGGATTATTGGATGACCAAGCAGTACTCCATGATTTGAAAGTTGTTTTGGAAGATAGAAAATCTGTTCTTTTCTTTATGGTTCTGTCATCCATTGGTGGACTGACACCAAAAACATCCTCACCACTTTCTTTCAATCACATTCCTTACAAAGAGTCATACACAGGGTGCAGACTATTCTCATATGAGATCTGTGTTTCTAGAATTATTATCTAGACAGACAGACTTGGGGTCTGATGTTTTGGCTGCACTAGCTGAAACAAAGCATGACTTATTATCATTACAATAAGATAGGCATAAAACATTGGAATTAGAGCATAGGTTTGGTACACAAGGGAGGAGATACCAGACAAATCCTTTGGATGACTGTAGAATGAGATTGCAAAAAGTAGGATTATGTCCTTGATTAATGATCAAGGTATTGAATTGACCGATAATTGCTCCATTCTTATGGAGATGGGACATTTTTGTTTAACCACAATACCCCTCTAAAATTGGACCAGTCTGATCTGCATCATCTACTGTCTGTGGCAGACATTCCACATGTATCTAATTCTCAGCAAGCATCATTGATATTGGTAATATCTCTAGAAGAACTTGGTGCAGTTATTGCTGGCCTTTGTACAAAGGTAGTCCCTGGATCGGATGGGCTACCAGGGAGCTGTATCAAGTTCTGTTTCAATTAATCCCATAAGAACTCCTTATTGTTTTTCATAGGTTTGGAATCATTTCGGATGGCTGACCAGATGTCAGAGGGTCTTTTAACTTTCTTATTTAAGAAAGGGACAAAATTAATTTACATAACTGGTGGCAAATCACTCTTTTTAAATGTGGATTTTAAAATCTTAGCTAAGCTCTTAGGTAATAGATTGACTAAGGTACTGGGAGGCATAATTCATAAATCATGGTATTGTTCTATGCCAGGCTATAAAATCTCTGATGTTGTTGCTCATTAAAGAAATTGTGCATCTGGGGTCATTTTCTAATTCAACAGAGTACATAGTCAATCTGGATGAGTCGAAAGCCTTCAACAGGATCCAGCATGACTATTTATGGCTCTGTTTAAGATTCTATGAGTGTCCTTCAACTTATATTAAATAGATACAGCTTTGTTTATAGTGAGGCCTTTATTTGGCCTCCACGATAATAAATGTTTGGGAAGGCAGGTAAAGGTCACAGTAGGGTGCGGCAGGGCTGTACACACAGCTCCCTTCTTTATGTCCTCTGTATTGATCCTATTGTCAGGATTTTACATAGGTCACCCAGCATACTTGGGATTGCTCCTCGGGGTGGCAATTGTGACTTCAGTTTCTTATATGGATGATCTAGTATTGACGGTTATGATGAAGTGTCAGGTATATGTGCCTCCATTTAGTTTAGACTTGATCACTGATGATTGGAGCTAAAGTAAATGCAGGTAGGAGTGTTTGTATCCCTATTTTCTCACTTTCCTGCATATTAGAGGATACCCCCTGCACAGTTAGGAGTTATTCCTGTTCATACACAACCCTGTAAGATTTGGAGTATTTATTTTGGTCCTATGGATATGCAAGCTTTTAACTGGGATTTTCAGATTGCCAAAGGCCAGAGACTGGTTTCCAACTGGAATAAATGGTCTATGAGCAAGGACAAATGTGTTTATCTATTCAAGACATATTTAATTCCTGTTTTTTTTTTTTTTTTTGAGCATATCTACCCCATCCCACAATCCAGGAAGCCATGGCATACTCCTATTTTTTTAAAGGGTTGTGGGGTAGTCGACTTAACCCAATTAAAAGGATGGTCACCTATTTACCTTGGAAAGAAGGAGGATGAGTATGGTAAATCTCTGGGTTTTTTCAGTCTATTTTCTTTTATATGGCTTTGTTGCTCTGTTAAAAGATGTGCATGTACAGTGGAAAGCGTGGTCAATGGCTATGTTACAAGACATCTTTTGAATGGTGGGGAATGCCTTCATGCACAAGAATGGACATAGATATAAATTATCCCTGGATTGGTCATTATGTTTTGATTATATTCAGCATATTCTGACAACGACACAGAGGACTCTTTATGATTATATTATTTCTACCCATTTTTACGTGATGCCTTTTGCTGTCTATAGTTGTCCAGTTCAGCGGGCAATTATGGACACCCTTTGTGAGCCTTGTCTCCTCTGAAATTTTGGGACATTGTGTGGTTAGGCATTCATGGGAGGATTAATGTTAGGAGCAATCACAAACACAAATAGGTTTTGGAATGCTTCTGTCCCAGGCCTTCTTGATCTCGTCATCACAAAACTGTTGACCACTTATATTTCACTTTATCTGTTTATTTAAATTTGAGTATATAAGAAAGCACACATCTTATACAATAAAAGACTATCCTCCATGTAAGGTATAAAATATCACTTAACAAACACAGTATTTAGGGTTAATATATTGGAGAAGCCATATATACATGTATTGATAATAAAACACAAACCGAGACAGGTTATAAGTGGAGAAAAGAAGGGTTACAATCAATAGGGTATTATAGACTCAGAAATGGCAACCATGTACAAAATAAATGCTAGGCAGGCTATGGCAAGGCATTCAGTAAATTGCAGAAAGTGATAACTGTGGTAACATGAACAATGTTCAGTAATGGACAGGTGAAGATAAGAGAAAAGTGCACAAGGAAAGAAAGAAAGAAGAAAAAGCAAGGAAGAAGGAGAGGAGAGAGGGAGAAGCAGAAAATAGAGAATGTGGGAAAAGGAGGTATCTGTGCACAAAGTTTTGAGAAAACCTAATCTGAGAGCAAAATAAGAAAATGGCTAAATATCTCTAAGAATTAGGGCCTAGAAGAACTAGGTTCAATGTACTTGAAGTAATCCTGCCAACAACTGTCATATACAGTGAGTCAGTTATGAGTAACATGAGATAATCGGTCTAGGAGGCATACTGAGAGAGGTTTTGAAGAACGCCTGAAAGAGAAGACACCAGGGTTGATTTCCATTTCATAAGAATCAGATGTTTGACCAGAAGAAAGTATGTTTCACCATCTAAAATGAGCATGGGAGAGGAGAAAGCTATTGGGGATAAGGATGCCTAGAAGGAATAGCTTGGGGTCAAAAGGTAGTTTTGTCCTGTTACTCTGGAGGCAAGTAATAGACTTTATGCTAGAGCTTATTAATGGGAGCACAGGACCACAAGATATGAAGTAGATTCCATCAGCCAAATTAGAACACCAGCAATTGTTATTATTTAATAGGCCCATTCGCTGAAGCACAGAGGGTTCTATACCAAAGATGCAGGATTTTAGTTTGTATTAAAGAACTATGGGTATCTTTAAAGGTATTATGTGCAAGACGTTAAGAAGAGTGCTCCATTTATTTTTGGCCTGTATAGACTGATCAGGTAGATTAT
This sequence comes from Neoceratodus forsteri, assembly GCA_016271365.2. NCBI lineage: Eukaryota > Metazoa > Chordata > Ceratodontiformes > Ceratodontidae > Neoceratodus > Neoceratodus forsteri. The sequence continues at coordinate 573,340,462 of CM028133.1, forward strand.
AAATAATGTATTTGTAAATGGAGCTATTCAGTTTTACTGATAAATTAGTCCAGTGCAAGATGTATGGGTTTAGAAGAGTATGCTAATACACTAAACTAGAGAGAGCATTATAAGCTGATCAAATCTGTAAAAATGTCCAGAAGTCCTGTTTAGGAAGTTTCCATTTGACTTGCAAGTCTGAGAATAATCTAACAGTGAGTGAATTCTGGCCCAAGATATCTCCGAAAAAGAAAATGCCTTTGTACCACCATATACAACAGAAAATTGGGTGATATTCTAGAGGAGCAGTGGATTATAAAACCAGGGTGTTGGACTGGATTTCAGGAACTTGTGGGTTCATTTCCAATAAATAACAGAGGATAATATAGTCGGGTGAGATTTTGGTTTAGAGGAAATAGGATTAAAATGAAGGAAGTAGGAACTCCTCCTGGGCACAATGCAGATTCCATTGCAACCCATAGTGGTGAGAGAGGAGGGTTTCTGAAACCATTTAATGGTTTGGGCCATTCAAAAGCCCAGAGGTAGCCTTTGAACTAGGGAGTCTGAATCCTCCTTTTTCCAATGTGATCAAAGTTTGTTGCAGTTAAATCTCGGTGGTTTCCATCCCAGATAAAGTTGCCTATTAATTTATCAATTTTAGCAAAAAGGAGGATGGTCTGACTAAAGCAATATTGGCAAGAAGTAAAGAATCTTGGGAGATATGGACATCTTGATGGCTGCAATTTTCCCATGAAGGACAGATTAAGAAGCTTCCATCTGTCCAGAATTGTTTTGATGTTATCTAATACTTCATTAAGTCCATTGTCCATTGAGGAGGAACATCCAACTCCTGAAGAGGGTTCAGAGGAGAGCAACCAGAATGATCCGGGGCCTGGAGGATATGAAATATGAGGAATGACTAGGGGGCTTAATCTGTTCTCGCTGGAGAAGAGGAGGGACCGGGGAACATGATTAAGGTTTTCAAGTACCTCAGGGAGTAAATAAAGTAAGCTGAGATAGGATCTTTAGACTGAAGGAAGGTGGAATCACCAGAGGACACAGTTGTAAGATTGAGGTGGTAGGATTGGGGAGAAAGGAGGAGGAGGTACTTCACTGAGAGAGTGGTGGAACGTGGAATGCACTACCCGGGAGTTGGTACAGGCAGCTACAGAGGAGGGATTCAAAGAGGGTTGGACAGGTATAGGCAAGGGGTGAAGCAGAGGCTGGTTTGCCTTGGGCGGGCAGGGCTGGGGTAGAGTAACAGCGAAGGAGACAGATTAGGGGCTACAGTACCCAATCAGAGTGCTGAAGCACAAGCAGACGGATAGACCAATAGACCTACTCTACTGGCAACTAGTATATTAGTATATTAATAAGCAGTTAAAGTTAATGTCCTATAGCTTCCTTAAGTTACCAGTAATTTTGATTCCTAGATATGTTATACCCTGTGGTGACCAATGGAATCCAAGAGGTATGTTCATAACGCTTTACAGTGGTCATTAAGAGGCAGAGTTTGTGATTTACCAAAATTTAAAGCAAGGCCAGAAATGTTAGTAAAATTATTAAGCAAATCAACCAACAGGGCTCAGCCTGCTCAGGTTTTGAGTAAGATTAAGAGGTCATCCACGTAGAAGAGAGGGATCTATCCTGAATTAACCACAAGTGTGCTCATAATGCCAGAAGACTGATGTAAACAAGCAGTCAGGGCTGCGTGGCTAAAATAAACAGGGAAGGTGATAGGGGACAACATTGTCTAGTTCCCTTGCTAGATGAAAGAAAGAGGAAATGGTGGAATTAGTAAGTACTTTAGCAACATAGGAATTATATAACAGCTTGATCCAGGAGCAAAAGGTATAACAAAGACTGAAATGAGATAAAACTTGATGAAGGCAGTCCCAGTTTAGGAATCAAAGGCCTTCTCAAAATCAATAGCTATTGCTGCAACTGATGTCTTGAAGGATTTGGCTTTGTGAATTAGATTAAATAAGGAACATAGGTGATCAGAACCAGATCTATGTTTAATAAAACTGACTTGTAAACAATGAGTTAGCTTGGGAATCAAGGATTCAAGTTAAGAAATTAATAGTTTAGCAAATATCTTCCCAACCATGTTTAATAAAGAGATGAGCTTGTAACTTGCAGAGTGAGTGGGTTTTTTCTTTCTTAGGGATTAGGGTTATGATTGCTTCTGTACAAGATGGGGAAGTTTCCCATTGAGCTTCTTGATAAACGATGAAGAAGGGACATAAGGTGTTGGAAAACATTTTATAGAAATTGACAGGAAATCTGTCACCTCAGGGATTTGCTGGATTTCAAGGAAGACAATGCTTTCTGGATTTCCTGAAGCGAAGGGTTCATCTAAAAATTTGTTTTAAGAGTAGAAAGATGAGGAGATGTAATGATTTAAGGAACTGTTGAATTGGTAAAGCAGATGGAGGGTTTCTGCTATAGTTTTTAATAAAAGTTTTTCATGATACGGTTTATAGAGGGTTGTTGGAGTGAATTGCATCCTGTTCATCTTTTAGGCTTAGGATATGTCATTCCATTTGTAGTGCTTTGAGATGGTAAGAGAGAGTGTCCCATTTTTATCTCCATGTTCCAAAACGTATATTTAAGTTTAAACAAGGCAAGTTCGGTTTACGAAAATTAATTCATTTATTTTACTCTAAGTTGAAGAATTTCAAGATAAAGCTGAGAATCAGAACAGTGCTTATTAGAGGAAAGTATAAATTCTTTTTTAGCCTTAAAATATTTTTACTAATCAGCCAGTTGTTCTTCCCTTACCCTTTTCCTATGTGCAGTATAGCTGATAATTTTCCTTGAATCATAGCTTTAAGAGTTTCCATAAAGGACATAGAAGATTCGGCTAGGGTATTGTGAAAGAGGAAGTCCTGAATGTGTGCTCTGATCATGGCTAAGAAATTGTGATCCTTGAGAAGAGAGGGTCCAGCCATCAGTAAAAGATTTGGTGCAAACTGGCCCCACAAAGTTGCAATTTGACAGGGAATGGTCCAAGATTATGATGGGAGATGGATGAATCAATAGTTGTTTCCATTATAACAGAAGAGGCTAACCAATAGTTGATTCTACTGTATGTCTTATATAGAGAGGAGTAAAAAGTAAATTCTCAATTGGGGTGAAGGAGGCACCATACATCAGCTAATCCAACATCTTGCATTAGTAATGAGAGAGCTTTAATACTTAGGGTGGGCATCTGTAGGCTACTTCAGTCAGTGCTGGCTTCTAAAGCTAAGTTAAGATCTCTTCCGAAAATAACTGGTGTATTATCAGTGTTAAAGGATAGAATACATTGAGCTAAATTATGAAAAACCCAGGAACTGGAGTTGGGTGCATAGAAATTAACAAACAGAAGAGAACCAGAGCTGGTATTCAATTTAACCATCACTCCTCTGCCATCAGTGTCAGGAAGGGAGTCTACAAGGGTCCATTTGAGACTCTTATGAATAAGATTAACAACTTCTCTATTTTTTGAAGTGTTGGATGATTCGTAGATCTGACTGACCAATCTTTCTTAAATCTATGAACATCCTCTGCTAATAATTTTATTTCTTGAAGGAAAGCAATTTGTGTTTTATGTTTTGAGATGTGAAAAATTTGCTTTAGCTTACAAGTAGAATTAAGTCCTTCACATTCCATGTATATAAAAGTATGTCACTCATATTGTCAGTGTTAAAGAAAGGGAATAATCACTGGAATGTGAAAGGACAAATAAATGAGGCAGAGGATGATCAGAATATAATATAGAGAGCTTACATATATGCAGAGTGGCAGGAACATTCAGCCAGAAAAAGTGAACTATATTATACATGAGCTGCACTGATATCTTATTAAAGTTAAAATAGAGAAGGGAAGGAGAAAAGTCAATAACAACAACAATACTAGTAAGCTAAATAACAAAGAAAACTTTTTATGGGTATGAGGAACTATGAGTCAGCCAACTGGCTAACAGACTCTCTCACCACACTCTGGGGTGTCGATGTAGGAAGGAGACTAGGGAGGACTGATTATAAATATCCTCCCAAACCTAATTCTGATCCCAGTAATATAATAAAGTAAGTATTCCTGATAAGCTAAAGTGAAAGGAATAATACCAAGAAAGGCAGAGGACTGTAACAACCTCAGCTTAATTCTAAGCTAACAGGACAAGGTATAAGGATAAAGCTAAACACCAGAATGTATTTATAAGCATCAGTAATAATAGTACAAGATACATCAACTTGAAATAACAATAAATTAAAGAACCATATACAAGATGCCAGTACAGCCTAGACATAGAGCAAGGAGCCAGGTGTGTGCAAATGAACAAACATAAAAGAAGAAAAGTAGATCATTACCACATTAAAGTAACTCTGAGTATACTTTGCAGTGCAACAGAATAAGTACATAATAAATACAATATTGGGTGGGGAAGAAAGGGAGGCCAATTTAAGCCCTTACATCCTGAGTCAAATGCAAATCTGGATGATATGGGGAGGTATAGGCTTCAGTGGTAACTGTGGACAGGAGATAGTCATAGTAAAGACCACTTATATTCCACTGTCCGTGTATCCTAGATTTTGGAAGGTATTAGCAGTTCAATGGCAAACACAGGTTTTGGCATTATGTCTCCTGATTATTTAGGGTGCCCTCCCATTTGAACCACTTTAATTCTGGTAGTTTACAGATTCTGATGGGTTGTTTTATATTGGATATGGCAGGTATGCTGCAAATTTGTATTACAACAGCAGCAATTAACATCATTGGAATTATGCTTTTTGATACACAATGATTTATTTTGCATTAAACAATTGGATAAAGGCAAGGTCTTGATGAAAACATGGCAATATAGGTGATAACCTTTCTTTTGGCTCCCTTGAGCATTGAGGAAATTGACTCACTGTATTGTCCATGAAACTATTACTGTGTTGATGTTTGGTTTGTTTGTCCGCTTTTTGTTTAGGTACTCTGGCCAGCTATCCTGATTGTGTGACAACAGCTTTCCAGGCCCTCCATTTATGGCCTACACATGTTCAATAAATACACATTCAAACAAAAAGAAGTCTTGCTGTATTCTGACAAGTGCAGTTAGCCCCAACCTTTAAACTGCCCTGGCGAATAATAGGTTAACTTTTCTGTGCAGGGCACAGAATGTTGATCTCGAGCTCGGTTGATGTCTCTGCCTGTTGTATTTTGAACTGCAACCGTCAGATTCTTTACTCCGCCTCTACTGAACAGTCGCTCCAGAGATTTCTCCTTCAGCTTAGTTGAAGTCAGTTTTCTTTCCGTTTTCTACGAAATTCAGTTTCTGCATAGTCGGTTCAAGTCTCTGTCTATGGTACTGTGAGTACTAGATAGGTTTTGTTCTGTTTCTGTGTGGAACTTGTAAAAGTGTGGATCAGTTCAGCTGAACCAATCGTTCAGGTAATTTTGTATCCTACTTTAGTGTGTAGTTACCGGTTCGTATCGGTTCTAAAAAACAGGTTTTAATACGTTTTTCCAAGACCTGTGACACGGTCAGGAACCGATAAGGAGTCTTGCCTGGTGGTTGCCGAAAAAAGGGTAAGTTTGGTTAGGTTGGCCATGTCTGAAACCCAAGAAAAAACAGGTCCACTGGATTCCAACACTGCAGTGAGTGTGGGAGGTCTTTGCTAAGGCTGATCCCACACCACTTGTGTTGTGTCTGTGGTTTGATCACCTCGATTCAGACTGCCAAATATGAAAAAGTTCCCAAATCTACCCTTGAGAAGAGATTAGGTAGACTGAGAGGAAAGGGAGGCCGAGAGTCCGCTGACCTGGATGGCCAGCCCAGTTCGGTTCCGGCCAAACCAGAAGGAGTGCCCTCTGACTAGGGTGATACTTCTTTGGGCAAAGGAGATCCGATCCTGAGGGTCGGTTCTGGCTAAAACAAATGCAAAGAAAAATTGTCCGTTGGATCCAGAATCACATACTCCAACGCTGAAGAAATAGCCAAAGTGATTTGTATTGTGGAATTGCTTCACCGGTTCTGACTGATCCGGCACCTTTTGGCAGAAGCACGGTTGGTAGGTTCCCTGGTTCACGATTATGCCCTGCAAGAATTTTATGAACCAGAGTTTGAGGAGGAAAGATAGTTGGAAGATGAATATGGTGATGGTGAAAGTCTGGATCGTCTATTGACCCAGACATCTCCCCAGACAGACCTTCAGATGTTTCTCCTCCTAGGCTTTCTGAATCCCTTCCACTTTATGTTTTACAGAAAGGTGGCTGAGACCCTCAGCTTCCTATGGAGGAGGCTGTGGAGGATCAAGAAGAGCCTGACTATAGAGATGATGGACATCCCAGCGTCCAGGAGACTGTCTATTCCTCCACAAATCTTTTGGAAACAGACACAAAAATTCTGAAGTCTCCCAATTCCATACCTCCTGTGGATAGAAGAATGGACAGGAGGTATACACTTTCAGGCTCGAGATACGAGTTCCTTTATCAACAATGCAGCCATGTTTGGGTTACACAGGCTGCTGACTGTGATAAGGCAAACATTCCTTTGGCATCACACCCCCAGACAAGGACTCCAGGAAGATTGATGCCATGGCAAAAAGCAGTACGTGGCATCTTCCTTGGGATTCGGGCAGGCAAATTATATGGCCTATACAGCCAGATACCAGAAGTCCATGTGGGACACTGCACTGGCACTGGCTACACAGACTTCCCCCAGCTTGCCAAGGAACTGGAGGAGGTGGCTGCCGATGGGATTGAGGCATCAAAGTTCAGTTTCATGCTGTTGTGGACTCCAATGATGTGTCATTATGAGTCATGGCTACATCTGTGGCTCTTCAGAGAATGGCTTGGCTCAGATGTACTAGCCTCTCACAGGATACCCAGGCTAAGGCCAAGGATTTTCCTGTAGTGGGTAATTCTCTGTTTGGGGAGCAGACAGAGAATTACATGAGCAAAATGGATGAGTACAGGACCACTTACAGGAGTGCTCAGGCCAAGGAAGGCAGGCAGCTCCTCAAAGGCAGCAGTCTAGGGGCAGGGGCAAGCCTTTTCAAAGGCCTTTTACCAACACAGGCCTCTTCTTCCTTTTGCAGAGGGTTTTCAGAGGAGAGGCAGAAGGGGATGAGCAGGCCTGCATCACCCCTCAGCCTAAAGCCCCTGCCAAGCAGACACCCTGATGGGTCTGCCCAGGTAAACTCTCCTATCTCAGTAGGGGCAGGCTGGCTTACTTTGTCCAGGACTGGATGTCTATTACATCAGATAAGTGGGTCCTGGAAGTAGTAAGCCAGGGACTGATTCTCAGCTTCAAAACATTTCCAAAGATGAGGCCAGATCTTTCCACCTACAAATCTTTTGGAAACCCTTACCCTAGAGGCAGAGGTTTCTTCTCTCCTAGCTTTAAGTGCTATAGAGAGTATCTACCCTTCACTGGGCAAGGACTGTACTCCAGGTACTTCCTGACCCCCAAAGACAGGAGGTGGTGACCCATCCTGGACTTAAGATATCTGAACAAACATCTTTTGAAGCCAAAGTTCAAGATAATAACTCTGAGATTATCCTTCCCTCTCTAAGGCCAGGGGACTGGCTAGTTTTCCTGAACTTCAAAGTTGCCTACTTTCACATTCCCATCAGGTACTCCCACAGAAAGTACCTCAAGTTCAAGTTGCCCTCAGGTCACTATCAGTTCAGAGCAATGCCCTTTGGTCTAACGTCAGCTCAAGGGTTTTCACAAAGTGCATGGCAGTAGTTGTTGTCTTCCTAAAAGACAAATTATTTCCATTTTTCCATGTTTGGACGACTGGCTCATAGTGGGCCAGTCCCCAAACCAAGTCAAGTGAGACCTGGAAGTGACCCAGCAAGTGTTTACTTCTTTAGGATTTCTTCTCAACCTATCAAAGTCAGTTCTCAAACCAGTGCAGCTCCTCACCTTCATAGGGGCAGAGCTGGATATAGTAAAGCAAGAGTCTTCCTTCTCCTGGAAAGGGCAAGAGTTCTCATGGAGCTGGCTTCTTCATTCAGCCTTCAGGTGTCTCAACCAGCAAATCATTTCCTTCAGCTCTTGGGCCACATGGCAGCTTCTACAGCAGTGGTCCAAGGTGCAAGATTCAGATGAGGGACATTCAGTTCCACTTAAGAGCTTTTGGTCCCAAAGAAATGATTCCCTTATCAAACTAATCCCAGTGACTTGAACTCTGATCCAAGACCTGCAATGGTGGCAGGAGCAGGACAATTTGAGGCAATGGGTTACATTTGCCACTCAGTCTCATTCAGTGGTCCTTACCACAGGTGCTTCCCTGCTGGGCTGGGAGCCCATTTGGGACCTCACCACCCAGGGACTGTGGTTGCCTCAGGAATCTCTTCTACACATCAATCTCTTGGAACTCAGGACAGGTTTCTGACACTGCAAGCTTTTCCCAATCAGTACAGAACAAGGTGGTTCAGGTCAGGAACAGACAACACCACCAACGTGTGGTACATCAACAAGCAAGGAGGCACTCAGTCTACAGCCTTGTGCACAGAAGCAATGAAGTTGTGGTCCCTGACTTATTCCTGCAAACTTCTCTGATAGCAGTTCACCTTCCAGGGAAGCACAATGTCTTAGCAGATGCACTGAGCAGATTATCTCAGGGCCATCACGATGGGCCCTGGATCCTCTGGTGTTGAAGGTGATTTTCTCAAGATGAGGCACTCCAGAGATAGATCTTTGCAGCCCCAGACAATCACCAACTTCTTCTCTTTTGTTGCAGACCCCCAATCTTGGGCTCAGTCCCCTGGATGCTCTGATTCTGAACTGGGAAGGGACATTTCTGTAAGCTTCCCCGTTCAAAGTTCTAGTCATGATAAGGTCACAACCTTGCAAAGTGATTCTGATTGCTCCAGACTGGGCCAGGCAGCCATGGTACCCCTTGTTGCTGTCCCTAGCAGTTCGTCTTCCCTGTCTCTTCCCAGGAATTACAACCTGTTAACCACCTCTCAGGGAGGATTTGGTACCCCAATCTTCAGTCTCTCAATCTCAAGGCATGGCTCTTGAAGAGTTAGAGTTTGCAGATTTGCATCTGTCTCAGGAGTTCTGAATATTCTCAAAGCTTCTCGAAAGCCTTCCACCAGAAAGACTTATAACTCCAAATTGAAGAGATTCAGCATTTGGTGATCCAGAGGCATATCTTCCCAGACACTGCTGAATTGCCTACAGTTCTGGATTATATGGTCCATCTTAATAGCCTGGGCCTCAGAACAACTACTCTCAGGGTACACTTGTCTGCTGTTTCTATTTTACTGTCAGTAAGCAAGTCTTCCTCACTGTCATCCCACCTGTATTCTGTAAGTTTTCAAGGGATTGCTTCACTCCAATCCCCATTTAGGGATCCTGCTCCTGCTTGGGATCTTAATGTTTGCATTGCTCAGCTTATGCAACACCATTTTGAGCCTTTGTCCTCAGCAGATCTTACGTACTTGACTTGGAAAACTGTGTTTTTGGTAGCCATTACTTCTGCTAGACATATCAGTGAACTGCAAGCCCTGTCAGTGGAACCTGATTTCATCTCTTTTCACAGAGATAAGTGGTGCTTAGAACTAACAGAAAGTTCTTGCCTTAAGTGGTTTCAGGTTTCCACCTGAATCAGTCTATGTCTCTCCCTGTTTTCTTCACTGGTCATTCTTCCTCAGGAGAGGAGGCTACACAGTTTGGATGTTAAAAGAGCCCTTAGCTACTACATAGAGCATACCAAGGGTCACAGGTTTGACTCCCTCACTTGTTCCTCACGTATGGAGAAGTTGGAAAAGGCAAACCTTCCACCAAGAGTGCCAGGTGGATTGTGTCTTGTATATAATTCTGCTATGAAAACTGGGAAAAACTCCACCTTCATGCCTGAGGGCTCATTCCCCAAGAGGTACAGCTGCTTCCCTGGCTGCTGCCAGGATATCCCTCTCTTAGAAATGTGTCAAGCAGCCACCTGGAAAACAGTCCATACTTTACCAAGCATTACTCTCTGGATATCCAGGCAAGGAGTGATGCTCGGTTTACACAACAGTACTTCAGAGCCTATTCCCAAAGTAGGTTCTGTCCCTCTTCCATGGAGGTACTGCTTGGAAGTCTGCACTTGTCAGACTATAGCAAGACTTCATGTTGTTTGAAGAAAAATTACTCACCTTAGTAATTATGTTTCTTCTAGTAGAGTCTTGCTTTTCTGACCCCCACCTCCCACCTCTCCTCTCAGAACCTGGATTTTTGGGGATGTGGGTGGGCAGGTGAGTGTTGGCACCCCAGGGGTGCCCTCTTACACCTTCTGTTACTCATGGGGTGAGATGTTATTTAAATTTTATTGGTTTTTGTGTTTTGGGTTTCCTGAATTGAGTCTTCCTTTGAGCACCCAAAGATTATTTTTCTGCCAGTTGGCTAGTAAACATTTTACAGTTTCCACACAGAACACCTAGTGAGTTTTGCTCGTAAAGATCTGATGGTTGCAGTTCAAAATACAACAGGCAGAGACATCAACCAAGCTCAAGATCAAGATTCTATGCCCTGCATAGAAAAGTTAACCATTGTTCTCCAGGGCATTTTAAAGGCTGGGGCTAACTGCACTTGTCAGAATACAGCAAGACTCCACTAGAAGAAACATGATTACTAAGGTGAGTGTTTTGTTCTTTTCTGCACAGTATACCCAGGTAACATGAGGTGCTGGGCTACAGTCTGGACTTTTACTGATTAACTTAGGAATCCTTTTCATGTCTCTGGGTAACTCCTTAGGGTATTTGTATATTAACCTTATATGACACATGTATTTTGCTATTCTTGATTTTGTTCCCCACCCATAATGATAGGAGTACACATGCCTACTTCCTTTTTTTTGCCCCATCTTTTGGTTGCATATTGTATGGTCTGATTTGAGGGTTTAATTTTTTCAAAGGCATTTTCATATTTTTTGTCGGGCGTTTTCTTTTTTCCTGGTTTTCTTTTGTGGTACTCTACTGACCTTTTTGGTATGACAGAATATTTTCTTGCTTTTTCAGGTGTTTTTTTTGTTTAAGGTTCTCACATTCTGGTTTTGTGAGGATATATGCTGACATTCTATGTTATATATATATTCTCTTTCCTGGCATTTTGTTTGCTGTGAAGTAACATTTATCGTTTGATATTTGCTTTTTGCCTAAATTGCAGTTTCCCTATTACTTTGGCAGGAGGGAGGGTCTGTTTACAGCATTTCTTACTTATGTTTGGGGTTAATGTATGATATAATACTTAATTTTGTTTTTGATTTTCTTTTATTATGATTTTGTAAATGCAATACTATTTCATAAGTATTTTTTAAGTTTCAATAAAAAAATTCCTCTACTCTTTTCAAGAAGTGCTATGGAATCTTTAACCTCTGCCTGAACTACCACCAGAACAGGCAGATTGGACCTTGGTTTAATGTCTCATCTGAAAGGCGGCACCTCAGGAATGCAGCACCCTTCATGCTGCACTGCAGTATCAGTACTGGGATATTAACCCAAGTGCTGGTGTGGGATAGAACCCACAGCCTTCTGATCTCCCAGCCTCAGAGGTGAGTGTACTACAATGACAGAAGGCATCCTTAGGATGGCAGAGAAAGGAGAGATATTGTTGATGGGGGACTGAATATGCCAGATGTTAACTGGAGCACCTTTGCTGCAGCCACATCCAAGAGCAGAGCCATTCTTGATACCCTGCAGAGAGGCATGCCTCAGACAGCAAGTGTTGGAACCCACTCAGGAGGGTGCAGTCTTAGACCTGGTACTCTCAAATGGGGATGGGAGAGGATCTCAGATCTAGAAATGAGTAGCCATCTGGGGACAAGTGACCACCAAACAGTGTGGTTCACAATAAACTTAGCTCAGAATCAAGCCATACAAAAGTGAGGGTACTGGACTTCAGGAGGGCTGACTTTGTCAAAATGGGAGAGTGCCTCAGAAAAGCACTAGCAAACAGACACAAAGGAGGGTGGACCAACAATGGAAAACATCAAAACTGCCATCACAGAGGAAACAAGCCTTGTGTAAAGCAAATAAAGAAATCAAAATGAAAAACCCACTGTTTTCAAAAGAGGTGGGGGGAAGGTTATGGAGAAAAGATAACATTTAGGAAGTTTAAGGAAACACAGAAGGAGCAGGACAAAGAACTGTACCAGTTAAAGCAGAAGGAAGTGGGGAAGGCAGAATAGCAAAGGTCCAAATGGAGGAAAAGACAGCCAACTTGGTTAAGAAGGGAATAAAACCTTTTATAGGTACATTAGGAAGTGAAGAAAAGACAAAGGGAGGGATAGTAAGGCTGAATAAAGGGACAGTGGGTGTGCAGAGAGGACAATGAAAAATAGGGATACTGAATGAATACTTCTGTTCAGCATTCACAAAAGAAGAGGAGGGAGGTACCTAAGTCAATCAATACAAGCACTCTGGATGGGGAGTCGATCCCAATCCTTTCACAGAAGAAAGGTTCAGAAAGAACTCCTAAAACTGAAGGTGGGCAAAACAATGGGGCCTGATGGGATTCACAGCAGAATTCTAAAAGAACTAAGGGAGAACTAGTGACACCACTGACTATCCTTTTAACAAATCATAGGAGGATGGTGTGGTACCTGAGGACTGGAGGAGAATGGATATGACTCCCTCCACAAAAGTGGGAGCAAGACAGAGGCAGGAAACTATAGACCTATCAGTTTGACCTCAGTGGTAGGGAAAATGATGGAATCACTTCTGAAGAAAAGAATTGTTGAGTACCTGGACCCAAGGCAGCATGGATTCACAGCGGGAAGGTCATGTCAGATGAATCTAATCAATTTCTTTGATTGGGTGACCAAAGTAGTTTACCAGGAGGGCTGTGGACATGGCCTACCTAGACTTTAGCAAGGCATTTGACACAGTCCCACACAAAGATTAATAGTCAAATTAACCAGCCTGGGAGTGGGTCCCAGGGTGGTAGCCTAGATAAAACATTGGCTGGACAACAGGACACAGAAGGTAATAATAAGCAGTCCACTCTGAAGAAAGGGGTTACTAGTGGGGTACTGCAGGGTTAAGTACTGGTCCAGTCCTTTTAATGTCTTTATAAATGACATTGCAGAGGAACTGGAAGGAAAAGTATGCCTCTTTCCAGACAACACAAAGATCTGCAACAGTGTTAATACACAGGAGGCGTGGAAAGAATGAGAAGTGACTGGCAAGGTTGGAGGAATGGTCAGCAATATGGCAGCTTGGATTCAGTGCAAAGAGCGCAGAGTAATGCACCTGGGAAACAAAAACCCAGGGAAGAGTACACAATGGGGGAGGTACTATAGTAACAACAACAAAAATGGAAAGGGACCTCGGGTAATCATATCAGATGACCTAAAGGTTAGCAAGCAATGTGAGAAGGCAGTAGGGATGGCTTGGGGGATACTGGGAGGTATAGGGAGAGGCATCACCAGTAGAAAACAGGAAGTTGTTATCCTCTGTACAGACAGTTGGTGAGATCCCATCTGGAGTATTGCAACCAGGTGAGACTAAAAGAGCTTCATATGTATACCCTTGAGGAAAGGATGGAGAGGTAGGACATGATAGAAACTTTAAGAACCTCAAGGGAATCAACAAAGTCCAAGAGGGTAGCAGCTTTCCAGAAAAGAGATGTGCAAGAACAAGGGGACACAATTTAAAGATAGAGGGAACGTCTCAGGGGCAATGTGAGGAAGTATTGTTTCACAAAGTAGGTGGTGGACACATGGAATGGCCTTCCTGAGGAGGTTGTGGTGTCAAAAACAGTGAATGAACTCAAGAATGCATGGGACAGACATAACCAATTCTTTTGGGGGTAGGAAGAAATAGGCTGTTGGTTAACTAGGATTTGCAACTTATCCAGTAGGTAGGAAAATGGGCAGACTAAGTGGGCCAAGTGGTCCTTATCTGCTGTCAAAGTCTATGTTTCTGTGTTTGAGGTACTTGAAGGTCTCTATCATGTCTTCTATCTCCCTCCTGTCCTCTAGGGTGTACATATTGTGCCCTGTAGTCTCTCCTATTAGGACATGTGTTGCTGGCCTCTACCATTTTGTTGCCCTTCTCTGGACTGTCTCCACTCTATATCCTTCCTGAGATGAGACCTCCAGAAGTGGATGCAATACTCCAGGTGAGGCCTTACCTATGACCTGTAAAGTAGCATTATAACTTCCTTTTTCTGCTGGTGATACCTCTCTCTAAGCATCCCAGCATCCTGCTGGCTCTCCTCACAGCCTTGGCACACTATTTGGCCACCTTAGGTTGTCAGACATTATGACTCACAGATTTCATTCCTGTTTTGTGGCCACTAATATCTCCCATTTCATCATGTAGTCCTTCCTGGGTTACTGCACCCCAAGTGCATGATTTTGCACTTCTTCACACTGAATCTAGTTGCCACACTCTGGAGCACTCTTCCAATTTGGCCTGGTCCTCTTCATCTCTCCGCCCCTCCTGGACTGTTCACCCTATTGCAGATCTTTGTGTTGTCTACAAAGAGGCACATCTTCCCTCCAGCCCTCTGCAATGTTGCTGATGTAGGTATTAAACTGCACTGGTCCAAGAACTTCAAACTTCAGATAAGGGACCTCATGTATGACCTTAGAACAAGTAAGGTAAATAGGTATGTAAATCCTAAAGTTAGCAACAAGTATGGTAATATGACCTTTTCATCCCTGATTCATAATATTTGGAGTACTATGGATCCAGAGGACAAAGAGCTGACTAATGATCCAGGGCTCTTTGTTCGACAGATAAATGGGGAGCCCTGGAAGGGATGCCAGTGTACTTCTGTAGGAGTTATAAGGTAAATATGTAAAACTAGGTTTTCCCATCCCACTTGTTGTTTTGTTTACTCTAAGAGTACTGCCTCCACCCCCAATAGATCTGATATGCTAAGATTTTGCTGGGTTTAAAGTATTGAAATATCAAGGGTTGGAGTAAATTATTATTTATCACTACATCTTTGTATGTTAAACCAGTGTTTTTCTAAATTGGTGCTAGGATTTTGTAAAATGGGATAGTTTTGATATAGGAATGTTGTTAGCATATTACTTTTGGAAGTTAAAATGGGAATAGGTGCAATCAGGTTCCTCCCCAGTATTTTTGTGTACCTTAGGAGTATTCTACCCCCATTTTGTATGAAAATCGTGTTTTTCTGAACAAACTGTGAACAAATTGTCCCCTCCTTTTTATAGATCCAACATGCTGGCCTTTTGTTAGGTTTAAGGTACTGAAATAACAAGGGACTTGAGTAAGTTGTTATATATTGTTATATTTTTGTATGTAAAACCGTGTCTTCTCAAAAACAGGTGACAAGTTCTTGTATTATGGGATAACTTCGATATGGGAATAAATGCTAGTATATTATTACTGGAAGTTAATAAAGGAATATGTGCAATCTGGGCTCTCTTTTGTATCTACTGTGTACCTTAGAGTACCTAATTCTTCTTTTATCTAATATAGATCTCTATATGTTTAGTCCAGGTTAGAGTAGAGTAAATTATAAAATTAGGATTTTTGGTAAACAGTGTCAGTAAGTTTTTAATTCACTGTTATGTTTTGTATGTCAATTTGTGCTTTTATAAAATTGGTTGAGAACAATCTGTAAAACAGGATCACCTTGAAAACAGACCCTTTGGACCGAATGATGTGAAATTACAATTTCCTGCATAAAATATTTTACTTACTTACTACTACTTATGAAACTCTGTGGCACCCTCTGGTCACCCTCTCTACTTAGGATCTAGCACTGTTTACCTCCACCCTTTGTTTCCTACCATTCAACCAGTTTCCAACCCAGTTCACCAGCTTATGTCCCAGTCCCAGGCTGCTCAGCTTGTTTACAAGCCTTCTCGTGGAACAGTGTCAAGCGCCTTGCTGAAGTCCAAGATAGGCTATATCCATAGCCCCCGATCTACCTCTCTAGTGACACAGTCAAAGAAACCAATCCGATTTCAGTAGTTTGACATGACTTTCTTGCTGTGAATCCATGTTGCCTCAGATCTTGTGCTCCACTAATTCAGGTATTCTACCATCCTTTCTTTTACTGGAGATTCCATAATTTTATCCACCGCTGAGGTCAGACTGACAGGTCTAGTTTCCCATGTTGTCCATTCTCCTGTCCTCCAAAACTTCCTGTTTCCAGTGACTTGTTGAAAAGGGTTGCCAGTGGTGCCACCAGTCTCTCCCCAATTCCTTTACCATCATTGGGTGAATTCCATCTAGTCCCATTGCCTTATCCACCCTCAGTTTCTTAAGTTCTTCAAGGACTCTTTCCTCTTTGAATAGGCTGCTGTCCACCTTCCCTCCTAGCTGTGGTCCCCACCCTTCCTCTTCCTCCATGAAAACTGAACAGAAATACCTGTATTTGCTTAGAACTGATGCTTTTTTCTGGACCCCTCTACTCCCGCTCCTTCTGTGTTACTATCCCTCCCGGTCCCTCTCTTTTGCTAATGTATCTATAGAAGGTGTTGTCCCCATTTTAACTTCATGTGCTATATTTTTCTCTGTCCTTGCCTTGGGCCCTGACTACCTTTTCTGCCTCCTCTTTTTCTAGGTACACTGCCCTGTCCTTCTTCCTTTCGTCTCTAATATTTCTTGAAGGCTGACTTTTTGCCCTTACTTTTCCTGCCACCTCTTGTAGGACCCACGTTGGTTCTTTTCCTTTGCCTTTGTCAATTTGTTGGATACAAAGCTGTGTTGCCTCCACTATGGCTCCCTTTAGATGTGCCCATTGTCCTTCCCTCTTTTCCCTCCTCCCTCCCTCCCCATGCCTCCTTAAGGCATACCCCATCGGGGTGGGGTGCTATGGAGCCTGAGTAAGCTGGCAGCTTGAATTCAGAGCTCTGCACAAGAAAACTTATTATAACTTAAAAGTGTGTTTTTGAGACACATTTTGCTGGGCAGATACATTGGCAGAGCCTAAAGAACTTAATGGGTCAAAAAGATAAGCACATATGGTGAAAACCTTAAACAGCTGCGGGAGGTCCCACTATGAGATCAGTGCAGGAAGCGGCACAGGGCCATCTGCAACACCCGAGGTGGAAGCTTTACAATCTTTGGGGATTAAGATTAACTGCTGATACAATCAGTCTCAGATCTGGCAGATAAATTTGACTCTATGACCAGCAGAGTTGTGGCTTTAGAGGCAACAACCATAATTGCAGATTTCAGTTGTTGAAGCGAGCAGGTGTGCTGGCAGCCATGGTACAACAACCACTTTAGTTAAAGAAATATCCATCTGCACTCGAGGTTGAAAATTTGGAAAATCAGGCCTGATACTCGAATATCCAGATCATCAGAATGTCATAAAGAGTGATGGTGATCATTTGCCCCTATTCTTGATGGACTGACTGAAAATGCAGCTGGCAGAAGAATTGTCTGGTCACCTGATAAATATCCAGAAAGCATATTGGGTGATGCCATGTGGTGAGACAAGACAACCCAGAGGCACCACAGGCTATAGTGATGGATGACATGGGCAGTAGACACTTCCTTTGTTGGTGGCTCACCGGAGGAGGTTTTACTTCAGGAGGGACAGATAGTAAGACTGTATCCAGATCTGAGCTATGTGACCCGCCAATGGAATAAAAGATTTGATGGGGTTTGTGGCATGCTGTGGGAGGCTAAGATCCCACTTGGTATAGTGTTCCCAGCTCTGATGTGGATCATGTACCATGGAAAGGTATTCTTTTCATGGACCCTTCTGATGCATTAAAATGGGCCCAGGGTAACATTCTCTTACCGCGCTATCAGCAGACTAATGAGAGTCATCGACGGATGATGAGGGCCCTATTGGAACTTCAAAAGTGTTCTGGTATCTTTATGTTTAGAGTTTGGGAGTGTGGCAGGTAATTGTCCTACCCCAGGTAAGATATTCTTGCAACCACAAGTTACTGATTTTTCTACGTGTTAGTGATAGGCAGTGGGTGTGTATGTTGGGGGTCATCACACACAATATCTGATTATTATCATCCTGTTAGTGTTTAAATTCAGTAGTTCATTTCTATGAATATAAATCTAATGACAAATGTCTGTGCAAAAGGCTCAGTTTCAAGCCCTAATTGAAGGAAGGTACAAAACAGGTACCTCATATGCTGTCAAATATCATATGTCTCCTTTCCCCTAAATAAAGAGGAATTTGGGACTCTAAGACTCAGACATTTAGGAATTAAATCATGCTACTCATGGCCCATGTAACACAGTATTTTCTTTATTATAAGTACTGTAGATCATGATGATGTGTAGTGTTTTTCCTCCCTAAGATGTATCTATATTACACCAACCTTATTTTTATAATGCATGTACTAAGAGGAATGGCATCCTCACTATTTTGAGTACTACTGAATGCTTGGTGTTGAAGCACTGTTTATACGTTTGTTTTTAACTAATAAATAGAAATAATAAAAAAAAATGACATACCACATCTTACTGATGTCTGCCTCCTGAAGTCCAGAACCCTCGCTTTTGTGTGGCATGTCCCTGTTGATTTCACATCAAACCACACTGTGTGATGGTCACCAGTACCCAGGTGTTCACCAGCCTAACATCAGAAGTTCTGTTCCCTTTGGTTAGTACCAAGTTCTGCATTTCTAGGGCCAGCGGCACTGAGAAAGTCACCGCCACCCTTCAAGGCCTGCAGAGACTTCAGGTACAGCCCCCTTCAGCTCCTCTGAAGGAATTAAATTTTAGTGGCTCCCACCCAATTGGTCTGCTGTTCCATGGCTCAGATCCCCATTGGCTGCTTTATCTAGCCACTTCAGAAACAAAGCTCAGATGCTTTTCTAAGCTTTTCACTAGCTCACAACTCTATATTTTGTCCTGCTCACCCTCTGACCCTGGCCCCTATTAAATACACTTGTGCTCTGCCCTTTTAGCACACCACCTTTCTCATTGGCCTATGTCCTTCACTTTCTCTTACCCCTCGTTACATTTGGCCCTTTGCCCCTTATTTATCCTGTTGTTGCACTTGTGTCTTATAATCAGTTGACAACAGGTTCTACTGACTTGTCCTTAAGGGACCACACTCCTGGTCTGATTGTGTCTTTCGGGTCTCACATACTACCTGTTGCCTAGCCTTTTTCGGCCTTGAAGTTCCTTTGCCCTCCCTACCTCCCTGCCAGACAGTTTCTCTTCTCTTCTCTGCTCTTTCCCAGTGTTTAGTTTATCTTTTGCCCACTTCTCTTGCACCTACAGCATGTTGCCAGAACTATCTATCTTCCTGGTTATTATTTCTAGCCCTTCAAACTACTTACCTCCTCTTGCTCTTCCAAGCTATGCTACTCCACACCTGACCCCTCCCACCTTTGCTTCAACACCTCTCTCACTTGCACACCAGCTGGCTTAAGCTTCTGCTCTGTGAATAGGCATTACATTCCACTTTCACTGCTCACCCTTTCCTCCTCCCCTCTTTCTCTCCCATGGCATCCCTGAGGTTTCCACACTTATTAAAAGCACTCTCTCTGCTTTCCATCTACTATTGCCCTGGTTCTCCTTCACCCCTCTTAATCCCTATCTTCTCCAATGTACCTTGGGCATTATCAGAAGAAAGACACACTCCATGTTGTGGTGCTCCTTAAAATTAATCATGCTCCTTCTGATATGCTCAGGAAATGTCAAGATGAACTCTGGTCCCTATAACTCAGCAAATATCGAGGGAACCATGGCCCTGTACCTCACTCAAATCTCCTCATCCTTTGCTTCTTCCTCAGGACTAAAATTATTGCCATTAATGTTAGAAGCCTCATTAATAAACTTGACCAATTGCAAACATGGGCCACCCATACCACCCCTGACATTATTGTTGTCTCAGAATGCTGGCTTAAACAAGTCATTCTGGATCAACAAACCGCCTCCCAGACTACCAATCATTTGGGGCAGACAGAAAGTCCAGGGCGAAGAAGCGTGGTAATCTTTATCAAGCTCAAGTTCAATGTCACTGACTTAGTTAGCATCACCAAGCCTAAAGAATTCTAGCTTGTCTCCTAAAAATAAAACTGCCCTCATCAGAATCCATTTATATCCTTGGCTGCTATAGGCCCCTGCTGGGGTTATGATATATTACAAACTTTAATAATAATCTCAAAGATTTCTCTGATGAACATGGCCTGATTCAACTTATTACCAAACCTACAAGAGCCAACTCAAAAACAGTGCAAATTGCTCCATCTTAGACGTAATTATGACAAACCACTCACACAAAACTTTGCATACCACCATGATCCATAATGATCTAAGTGATCACGGATTGTAGTCTGCATTAGAGCGCATAAAGTGGTGCCATCTTTGGCCAAATTTATCACAAATCACCCTTCTAAATCCAATCTTAACCACTACCTGTCTGACTGAAGTAATCTCAACTGGCAAAGCCTTTATCTCACGTGGTGTGTTGATGAGGCTGTTGAGATATTTAACAAACAGATAACATGGTTGACTAATAAACATGCCCTTTCATATGTACCAGGGTCTGCAAGTCATCCAACCCTTGATTTATGACTGATCTTAAAGTGGCACTTTCTAACGCAATAAGCTCTGGGCCAGGGCAAGATGCACCAAGTCCCCATCTGACTGGAGCGGCTTTCATGCCGTGAGGAATGCTTACATCAAACTTGTACACACAGCCAAGTCTAATTTCCATACTGCATCCCTAGAACAAGCAAAGGGAACTCTGCATCATTAAGGCTACTGAATATTGAAGGATAGAAATCTGCTCCCACCATTCCTGCCAAAATCTGTGCTAACAGAGTCTATACTGAGGAACCCACTCAAAGTTTGTAGGATGAATACCTGCTTCTCCACAGTGGGGCTTGCCTTTGACTCTTCTCCTTATGCAAGGCTAAGCAATCCCTTCCTGACTCCATTTCCTCCTCTCCCACCTCCTCTTCATACCTTTCAACTCACCTTTTCAAGGAAGTGGAAGGCCACCTTAAAAGTTGGATATAAGAAAGCGTGGTGGTGGTGCTGACTGCATCGAGCCATTCTTCCTCAAACTAGGGCCAGCAAAATCTTGCAGCCCCTATACTTACATCTTCAATCTGTGAATAGCCTCTGCAACTGTACCATTTTGTTGGAAATCTGCCCATGTTCTCCTGCTGTTCAAATCCGTGGACCCCTGCAATTTTATTTATTTAAAAGTTTTACCAGAAAGGCATACTGAGCAGAAACGCTGCTCAATTTGGAACAACTACAGACCCATTTCCATCCTTCCATCTTCTCCAAAATCCTAAAATGTTTAATTTTACCCAGCTGAAAGTGTACCTAGAAAAATACCTTCTCTTCAACTCTTATGAGACCAGATTACTAATCGAAGCCTTGCAGTTACTGTGCTAGGGGTGCCCGTAATTGGTCATGTGATGTGACTTCTGGGTCCCAATTTAAAATCCTCTTACACTGTGCACTTCATCTTGCTAGTCTAATTTCTAACATTGTAGTGCAGTCAGTGGGGCATGCAGGTCTGACCTGTGGGCAGGTCAAAAGCTGGAGACAGGCTCCAATCCAAGCAGCAAAACTGTATTAAGCTATTTGTAAACTTTTAATTGAAACATTAAAACTTTTACTAGGCTCTTCTGCAGCCTGGGAAGGATTGTCCTTAGCAGGACTTTAGTACAAGAGATGAGCTGATAGTATCCCATTTTACTGAGAAGTGGTTAGATTTTAACAGGATCCTGAAGCCTGTAATTACTGCCATATAGTGCTGTTAGGGTTACCAAACTAGTACAGATTACTAATTGAAGCCTTACGGTTGCTGTGCTTGGGACACCCATAAATCGGTCACGTGACATGATTTCCAGGTCCTGAATTTTAAATCTGCTTGCACTGTACCAGGTGAGTGCAGAGACATGCACATCTCTGTCCATGGTGTCTAGCATGTCTCCCAGGGCCTGAGGGTCTAGTGGAGAATTTCTTTTTCTTTTTTGTCTTTATCGCCCAAGCTGCCTGCCACCTGTTACCTCTGCTAAGTCATGGACAGTGGGGCTTTACCCCTCACAATGGCTGCAACCTTCTGATACCCCCAGCTTGCCACCCTGGGGTGGGGCTGTGACACCATGGCATAGCACCGCACATGTCGAAATTCCTCAGAGGGCCAGCCTGGGGGCTAATTGAAGTCCACGGCGAGTGTCATCTAGGGTGGCTTGGTACTCCCTTTAATGTTCCTGGTTTTCTGGGGGTGGGGACATGCAATGACATCCTGTGTCTGCCCCGCCCTGAGTACTTCGGCGCGCTGGTAGCTGTGGGGTACCCCAGCCCACCAGGGGTCTGTCAAGCACCGGATGGAGTCCCACCTCCCCAGAGAAGGAGAGCAGTCCACGGGATGCTCCATCCTTCTTCCCCAGCCAGCCCTCTAGCAACCTGAGTCCATTCCCGACCTGTGTTGCCAGTGTCACAGTGGAAATCCCACCACTGTGCTGATGGGCCGGCAACTAGTGGAGAATTTCTTGCCAGACCATTACATGGAACAGGGCTCTAGATATAACAGGGAATAGTAAGTACTATCTGTGTACTGTTAAAATGGATAGCTTAATAGATAATATTTTATCACTCACCCTAATAACAGGCAGATTCTTGTGATTTGTGGTACCTGTAAACATGTACTCCACGCTGTCTCTAACGATGTCAAAGTATCTACTAGAACTGATTGCACTTACTGTGTGGAGATAATTGCTTTGAAAATGTAATTTCTACCTTAACAACAGAATTGCAAACTGTTAAAGAACTAAGAGAACTGGAACTTTTGTAGATAACATGATGAGAGGGCTCCCATCTCCAATGAAGAATGAGAATGGGTCTCCAATAGTTAACCTCACTCAAGTAAGCATTCCCATGGTACATCTGTTGAGGCTGGGATGCATTGCATCAACCTTTCTCTCCTTGTCAATGCTGATACAAATATTCTTCATCCAATTATAGCCCCTCTCCAACTGCTGAGGTATCTACTGCCTCCAGTAAAAGAGTAGAGAGTTTCATTCAGAGATTGAAGAAGGATAGGAATCCATCCAAAAATGGAAGTTTAAAAAGGTGGAGAGCCAATTGTATTTGAGGAAGTACATTCTCCTCCTCTTTTAACATATCAAACAGGCCATTGGAAATCAGCAATAGATTTACTCCTCACTACTGTGCAACCTGAGTCTGCACATGTGATTGTGAAGATTCCACATTACCAACTGTTATTATAGGGGACTCAGTTATTGAATACGTTGATTCACACCTATGTAACAGCAAAATGTTAATTCATTGCTTTCCTTGGGCTAAAATTGGACATTTCATAAAGGACTGATAGTTTAATTATCCACCCTTCTAATGTTATCCTACATGTTGCTACTAACAACGTGGGTTGTGCACATGAAACAAAAATGATATGCCTTGATATTATAGAGTTAGGGAAAAATATTAAATCTGAAAATTGCAATTTCTTTATTTCTGGCATACTCCCAGTCCCATGTGCAAGGTATGAAAAGGACAAAACTATTGAACAAATTAATGCAAGATTACAAAATTGGTGCTCAAATTAAAATGTAATTTTCATTGATAGCTGAGAAATTTTTCATAAAAATTACAACCTATTTGCAAAGGACAGTCTACACTTAAACAAACTTGGGAAAAATTAGCTTTGTCTGCAATTTCAGCTCCATGCCCCTTCTATCAATTTAAACTGGTGGGGGTGTAAGGAGTTTATATCAGCCTTGTACTAAACAAGCAGGAAAAGATAATTTAAGCTTTCAACTGTTTAATGCTTGAAGTTTGGGTAATACATTTGATGAACTAGTTGAAAAATAAAATCAGAGCTCCCAGATATAATCGGTATTACAGAGACATGGTGGCCTAGAGAGCCAACCTGAGTAAACTCTATCACAGGCTATACTCTTTTCACTAAGGTAGAGAAAACGCAGGAGGGGGATTATGCTGTTTATAAACTCTGCTTTAAATACAAGTAACATTTCTGGCAAAATTAAATCAGAGTCTAGCCTTGTTGAGTCACTCTGGGTGAGTGTAAAAACATAATAATAGTAACTTAATATTGGGCCTATGTTACAGGGCTCCTAACTCATCAAAGCACATTCTAAATGAAATAATGTCAGAAATGTCTACTGCAACAGACTTAGGGAATATTATAATTATGGAGGACTTGAATTTAAATGACATAGACTGGGTAAATAAAACAGCTAACTATAATACATCAAAAGAGTTTTAGAATTATGAAGAGTTAAATTTATCACAATGTGTTATTTCCAACTTGTTGACCTAATATCTTGGATATTGCATTAGGCAGTGAACCTTTAAAATGATAAATACCTTAGTTTCAAAACGGTAGGAAATAGTGACCATAATGCTGTTATGTTTGATCTTCAGTATGTGTTTCTTGATTATGATAAAGCTACAGAAATATTCTTGTTTCACAAGGCAAAAAGAACTGCATTGAGCAACTATTTGGCTAACATAAATTGAAGTGAACATTTAATTACACATGATATAGATGACATATATTGTTCATTTAAATCAATTATTTTGAAACAGCAATTAAATTTATTCCAAAATAAAGAAAAGAAAGCTTTTCTCATCCAAAGTGGTTATCAAGGAAAATACTGAAAATTATTAAAAGAAAAACAAACTGTTCAGAAATATACAGATAACAAATGTGCCAAAGCTATGGCAGCATTTAAAAATATTTAGAAAAATGCAAAAGGAAATTAAGAAATCAAAAGAAATATGGAAAAATACATTGCACAAAAAGGTGCTGAGAGAGAGAGAGAGAAGAGAGAGAGAGAGAGAGAGAGAGAGAAAGTAGCCAAAGCTTCCTTAAATTTAGAGGTTATTTTCTAGACTACACTGAATTGAATTATTACTTTTAGGATCTGTGCAAGTAACTAATATTGATTCTGTTTTTGGGGTTGACTTTTATTAGTTTAGCTTTAATTTGTCAGGAAGGAACAGTAGCTGTGAGATATTTGCAGTCATTTGTGACTAGACCTGTTACTTAACCTCTGTAAAATAGGTGTCTGAAAGGAAGGAAGGAAGGAAGGAAGGAAGGAAGGAAGGAAGGAAGGCACTCCCTGGGTGGAGGGTCAGAGTTGTAATTGATTATTTCTGGAGGGCATAGGTTTACTCCACCACCTGCCCCAAGTGCATAACTTCTTTTATAGCAGGGTTTGACATAGCTTCCCCAAAACTGCAACAACATACACCTGTTCATATCCTTAAAGGTACAGCACACTGAATAGGGGTAGAGACACTCACAAGCTTGTACACACTAAAACAGAAGAAAAAAAAAGAAATAAGCATCTGCAACAGAAAGGGACACAGACATGTGGGGAGTAGTGCAATGCACTGGCTGTGGAGCAACAGTCTTCAGGAGACATTCTGGAGACTCGTTGCTGCCTGTTGCATGCACCTCTCTGGTCTGAAGGAGGAGGCTGTTTGTCTCCATGCTGACCTGAAAGTGATTCAGGAAACCTGCTTCCCCACCCAGGGACCAGCCAGGCATACCTCTCAACCTCCTGCCTCATAAATCAGGGACAAGGCATAACAAAATCAGGACAAAGGACCAAAATCAGGGACAAATCTTCAAAATAGGTGATATCCACTCAGGAAGCATGTGCAATAAGATGCTTAGTGTAAAATGCATTTTCCAAAGAAGAACAAATCTGTAACATTTATGTTTGACATTATTTTTGCTTATAATCCCCACTGTTTAACTATGCAAACACACATTTTAGGAAGGACTGAGTAAAATTTTGAGGCAAATCAGGGACATCCCTGAAAATCAGGGATAGTTGAGAGGTATGCACTCAGGCCACTGCCACTACCTCAGAGGTTGCCAAGAAAGAGTAGTGGTTGGACCACAGTGGGCTCAGGGAGGGTGAGGTGGTGGAACAGAGGGCATCCTCTAGTTGTGCCTCTTCACAAGTCATTCACCACTCTGGTGGAGCATGGTTCCTCCATGGAGGCACCCACAGTGGAGACCAAGGAGAATGCTGGGAACCTCCACAATGGAGACCCACAGGAGGGGAGGCACAGGGCCTGCCAGAGGAAGGAAACAACTCTGTGGGGACTCAACTGTTGGGGTAGAACTGGGGAGGGGAGGAAGGGAGGTAGGTGCCTGCCAGCACCATGGCTAGGAGGGACAGAAATTAATCCTCAGGTTGTGGTAGAAGCCACAAGGGGAGTGAACTGGGTGTCATTATCCACCTAGTGACAAATGACCTGGCTGAGAATGGGATCAGAGCAGTGCAACTGGAGTTTGTGGAGTTGGAGAGGAGCCTTAGACAAGTAGCACACATGGTAACTTTCTCAGAAGTGATACCTGTCTATGGTATGGATGAGGCTAGGGTACTCCACACCATAGGATTCAATGATTGGTTGAAAACTGGTTCAGATCTCAGGATTTCACTTCATTGGGGACTGGGGTTCTACCTGGAGGATGCAGGCTGATATAGGCATGATAGCCTGCATCTATCCAGGAGGGAACCAGGATCCTAGGTGATAGGTTTAAATGCTTCATTGGCAAGCATTTAAACTAGCTAAGGAGGAGGCACTGAAAAGGAGAAGGAAATCCCAGCCCCCAAAATTAGGGTAGTTAGTGGGTAAACACCAAGACAGAACAGTCAATATGGAGAAAGGCTGGGGTAAATGGAGAGAAAGACAAAGGCAGTAAGGACAGGGATAGGCAAAAAGAAATAAAGCAATAAAAAATGGAGATAAAGAATACCAATGCCGTAGTCTAGGTAAAAGCTCCCTGAAAAGGTGACCTTGATGGAAGAGGGATGCCTGGATAACATGGCAGTCACAGAAATGTGGTACCCAGAGAACCATGACTGGGATGTCAACATACCAGGGTACACAATCTACAGGAGGCACAGGGAGGGAAGAAGAGGAGGAGGTTGCTCTCTATGTAAGAGAAGGATCAAAGCAACAAAACTAAACGGTAAACAGGGAGGAGAGGAGGCACTGTGGGTCACCCTGGAGACTGGAAATGGCACCACAATTCGCACAGGTGTTGTATACAGACCCCTGTCTCAGGGAGGAAATGGACAAGGAAATGATAGAAGGCATCCTTGGGATGGCAGAGAAAGGGAGATATTGCTGATGGGGGACCTGAATATGGCAGATGTTAACTGGAGCACCTTTGCTGCAGCCACATCAAAGAACAGGGCCATTCCCTATGCCCTACAGGGGCATGCCTCAGACAGCTAGTTTTGAAACCCACTCAGGAGGGAGCAGTCTTAGACCTGGTACTCTCAAATGGGCTGGAGAGGATCTCCGATCTTGAAGTGGGTAGCCATCTGAAACAAGCAATCACCAAACAGTGTGGTTCATGATAAACTTATCTGTAGAGTCAAGCCATACAGAAGTGAAGGTACTGGACTTTAGGATGGCTGAATTTGTCAAAATGGGACAGTGCCTCAGAAAAGCACTAGCAAACAGGCAAGACGGTGGGTGGAGCAACAATGGGGAAACATCTAAACCACCATCACAGAGGCAGCAAGCCTTTGTGTGAAGCAAATAAACAAGTCAAGGAAAGAAAAAACACTATGGTTCTCAAAAGAGGCGGCCGGAAGGTAAGGGAAAAAGATAGCATTCAGGAAGTATATGAAACACAGAAGGAGCAGGACAGAGAACTGTACCAGTTAAAGCAGAAGGAAGTGGGAAGACAGTCAGAATAGCAAAGGCCCAAACTGAGGAAAAGATAGCCAACCTGGTTAAGAAGGGAATAAAACTTTTATAGGTACATTAGGAGCAAAGAAAGACTAGGGCTGGGATACTGAGACTGAATAAAGAGGAAAGTGGTTAAGTAGAGAGCAACAGTGAAAAGAGGATACTGAATGAATACTTCTGCTCAGTATTCACAATGGAAGAGTGGGGAGATACCTAATCTAGTCAATAGAAGCACTATGGATAGGGGTTAATATTGGTCCTTTCACAGAAGAAAGGGTTCTGAAAGAACTTTTAAAACTGAAGGTGGATAAAGCAATGGGGCCTGATGGGACCCCCAGAATTCTAAAAGAACTAAGGGAAGAACTACTAACACCGCTGACTACGTTTTTAATAAATCATGGGAGGATGGTGTAGTACCTGAGGACTGGAGGAGGGCAGATGTGATTCCCCTTCACAAAGTGGGAGCAGACCTGTCAGTTTGACCTCAGTGGTATGGAAAATTATGGAATCACTTCTGAAGGAAAGAATTGTTGAGTACCTAGAGGCCAGTGGGGCACAGGTCCCAAGGCAGCATGGATTCACAGCAGGAAGGTCATGTCAGATGAATCTAATTGATTTATTTGACTGGGTGACCAAAGTAGTAGACCAGGGAGGGCTGTGGACATAGTCTACCTAGACTTTAGCAAGGCATTTGACACAGTCCCACACAAAGATTAATGAACAAATTAGCCAGCCTGGGAGTGGATCCCAGGAGGTAGCCTGGGTAAAAGACGACTGGATAAAAGGACACAGTGGGTAATAGTAAATGGGGTCCACAGTGAAGAAAGGGGTTATTAGTGGGGTACCACAGGGTTCAGTGCTGGGTCCAGTCCTTTTAATGTCTTTATAAGTGACACTGCAGAGGACTGGAAAGGAAAGTATGTCTCTTTGCAGATGACACAAAGATCTGCAACAGGGTTGATATGCAAGATGGGGCAAAAGGATGAAAAGGACTTGGCAAGGTTGGAGGAATGGTCAAATGTATGGCACCTCAGATTCAATGCAAAGAAGTGCAAGTAATGCACCTAGGAAACAAAATCCCAGGGAAGAGTACACAATGGGGGTGAGATACTGACAACAACAAAATGGAAAGGGACCTGGGGTAGTCATATCAGACAACATAAAGGTGGGCCAGCAATGTAAGAAGGCAGTAAGGAGGGTTGGGGATACTGGGATGCATAGGAGAGGCATCACCAGTAGAAAACAGGAAGTTGTTGGCCCTCTCTACAGACAGTTGGTAAGACCATATCTGGAGTACTGAGTACAGTTCTGGAGACCCCATCTCCTCAAAGACATAGACAGGGTGGAGGCTGTCCAGAGGAGGCAACCAAAATGGTGCAGAGTCTGCACCAGAAGACATACAAAGAAAGACTAAAGGAGCTTAATATGTATAGCCTCAAGGAAAGGGGGAGAGGGAGACATGATAGAAACTTTCAAATGCCTCAAGGAATCAACAAGTCCAAGAGGGTAGCATCTTTCAGAAAAGAGATGTTCAAGAACAAGGGGCACAATTTGAAGATAGAGGGGATGGCTCTGAGGTAATGTGAGGAAGTATTTCTTTACAGAGAGGGTTGTAGATGCATGGAACACCCTTCCTGAGGAGGTTGTAGAGTCAAAAACAGTGAAATTCATTAATGCATGGGACAGACATAAGGCAATTCTAGTGAAGTGTAAGAGGAAATCGCTGTTGGTTAACTAGGATCTGCAGCTTATCCGTTAGGTAGATAATTGGTCAGAATTGTGGGCCAAGCAGTCCTTATCTGCCATCAAATTCTATGTTTCTAATGTTTCTATGTAATAAAATTCTGCTTAGTTATATTAATTCAATCAAAAACAAGAATGTAAAGTAGGATTGGTAACCATAAATGAGACTCATATTACTAACAATAGAAATAGCTAATACTTAATTAGCATTTTGTAGTCGTTTAATAATTCAACATCAGGTTCAAGTTTTGACCTTGGTTCTGTGCAAGATTACATTGATATCTCCTTAGATGAAGTCAAAACAAACTTGATTCCATTAAGAAGGAGTTCTTCCCAGGCCCAGATGGCATTTCATTAGATATGATTCTTCTAATGAAAGATCATTTGCGTGTTTCTCCTAGAATCCTATCGACAACAGTTTAAATTCTGGTATGGTTCCATTTGAATGGAAGGCGATGTGATTCCTTTATTTAAAAGGGAGATTAAAGCTCTCCTGACAATTACCCGCCCTAATAGGCTCACTCTTATTTTCTGTAAGTTACTGAGAGAATTATTAAAAGTGTCTCACTGACAATAACTTCTATTGATCCTAGTCAGCATGATTTCATTAAAGGTCAGTCTGTATCCATGAATTTGGTAGGGTTCTATGACTATATCAGTGACAAATTTGACAAAAAAATCCTTGTGAGTGATTCTGTGCCACACTGGGCACTTACTCAAAAAGATGTTGTTATACAAAATTAGCCCTTGATTATTCATTGGATTGCAAACTGGTTAAGGGATAGAAAACAGAGGGTAATTATAGATGGTCAAAGGTCCACTTGGGAATCTGTTCGAGTGGGGTTCCCCAAGGTTCAGTTTTGGCCCCAGTGATATTTAGATATTTATATCTGACTTATCACAAAATATTCATAGGAACATTAGTAAGTATACAGATGATTGGAAAACTGTTATATCTCAGCTCTTCACATGATTGTGCAATTAACCAGACAGATTTAAACACCTTAGAGTCTTGGTCAATAAAATATGGTAT
Organism: Neoceratodus forsteri; assembly: GCA_016271365.2. Taxonomy (NCBI): domain Eukaryota; kingdom Metazoa; phylum Chordata; order Ceratodontiformes; family Ceratodontidae; genus Neoceratodus; species Neoceratodus forsteri. The sequence continues at coordinate 573,370,826 of CM028133.1, forward strand.
TTACGGTTTGATACATCTAAATGTACAGTCTTACATTTTAGGAAAAAATGTTGAACATCAATACTAGTTGTATAATGAGCCCATATCCAATAAAGAAAAAGAAAGATTTGGGCATCACTATTGATTCTAATATAAATTTTGATACTCATATAACAAATACAGTTAATAAAGCTAACAAAACATAGTAGGCAATAAGACATAATGTAACCTCTAAAGCCCCAGGGTTCTTCTACCCCTCACTGCAGTATATATGTTAGACCTCACTTTGATTATGTTTCACAATTGTAGTGGGCTTATAGGTGTAAGGACATGTATAGGATTGAGAAAACTGAAAGAAGAATTACAAAATCAGTCATTTCTGATAAATGCCTCTCCTATGAGAATAGGTTATTAAAACTAAATCTAATGTCCTTAGAACAAAGATGCCTCAGAGGGACTTGCTATTCACTAGGGATATTATCAATGACACTAATTTAACTGTTAAATGTGGTTTGCATTTCAAACAACTAACCATCAATACTAGAAATCACCCACTTTAATTATCAAGAAGTAGATTTAGAACTAAGAAGAGGCCTCATATTTTCACAAGAGTTGTTGGACCATAGAACAGTCTGCCACTTGAAGTGATCATTAGTTCAAATAAAATATATTTAAAAACAGGTTGGATAGCTATTTGCTTTCAAATAAAAGATATCTGTCTATATGTAGTTCAGGAGGTTGATTAGCCAAATGGCTTTTGCTGTTTATTCATTCTTAGTATGATTCTTACTAGTATGATTTAGGAAAAACACAGCACCATTTCTATACTTGCCAAAGTCATTAATGACTGGATTACAGCTCATGATTCCAAAATATTCACAGTGACATCTTTCTTGACCTTAGCAAGGTGTTGATATACTGTGGCTTGCAATCTCATCCTGAATGGCTCAAACATATTGGAATCTCTGCAACTTCAGTACAATGGTTCGACAGCTATCTCTAGTCGTGTCCAAATCATCAAGGCTGATGGCCTTCTCTGACCTCTACCTGTCTCATGGGTGTAAAGCAAGGTTCCATCCTAAGCCCCATTCTGTTCTCTTCTCCTCTCTCTACACACACACACACACACACACACACACACACACACACACACAACATATATATATATATATATATATACACATATCTATATATCTCAACACCTTCAACTCTGTAATTGTCAGCTCCAAAATACACTTCTTCGCAGAAGACACTGTCTTATATATCTCCAAAATTACACTACCTGAGGTCTGCTCTCAACTCCAAGATGATTTCATCACATTAGAGCAAAATCTCATAAATGCCAAGTTGCTGTTAAATGCAGATAGACTGAAATCATGTTATTTGACCATAGTAATGCCCCCACCCCACTTCTGGCACAATATTGTCACCACCATAGGTGAACCCTTGGAAGTGGTAGATAAGTTCAAATATCTTGGCATACGGCTTGACAACAAACTTACTTCAACACTCACATCAATAATCTTACCAGTAAGCTGAACTCCAGACTTGGTTCTTTTTCTGCAACAAGTCTCTCTTCTACCACATGCTAGAGTGAAGCTTGTACAACCCACATTTCTACCACACCTTGATCACAAGGACATTATATATGCTGTACCTCGCTTCCAACTTGCATAAATTGGATGTCTTGTACCACTGGGCTCTGTGGTTCTTCACAAAGTCCCTTCTAACACATTATTGCAACCTGTATACCTCTGCCTTAGCAGCAAGATGCTTGTCCCATTTAGGTACATGGGCAGTAAAATGCTGTTGAACAAATTCCTAAGATATATATACTCCCTTTTCCACATCTATCTTAGCACCTACACCTTAAGGAAGACTGACTTCACCTTCTTTGATATTCCTAAGACACATATGAACTTTGGTAAAGGCCATTTCCTACACTGTGCTTGCTACCTGGAATCACCTTTAGTCCATCCTCAAACTTACCAGTGTTGTCTCGATTAACTCTTACAAAGCCTTGATGGCCAGTAAGCTCCAAATTACATGCAACTGCCATTAATACTTCATTGCTGATGTTCTTTCCACATTCCACTCTTATCCCTTCCCCATTCTCTTATTCCTTTCTGTCTACATTATCTTGGAACCCTTCACCTACCCCAGTTAAACCCCTCTCTTCTCCTCCTCCACCTTTACCTCCCACCTCTCTTCTCTCCCTGTCCAGCCCTCATCCAGTCTTTTTCAGCAATAGCTGGCCTACTTCCTACCTACTGACATCTCTTCCTCCTCCACCCTTTATCCTTTCTTGAGTCACTGTTTCTCCCTAAGCATTTAGCTTGACAGGACCTGCACCTGGCGGCACCAACAGACATTGAGTGGCTAAACTCTATGGCCACTGCCACTGCCAAAACAGACCTATCCTAGCGCCTCCTGGTCCTAGCCAATGGCTAACTAAGTCAGGACCTGCACTGAGCGGGCACATCAAACATCGGGTGGCTGAACTCCCCAGCCACTGCCGCCACTGAAACCAACCCCTTCTGGCCGCTCTCCGGTCCTGGCCAATGGCTATCCAAGTCAGGTACTCCGCTTCAACTTTCCTGGAGCTAACTCGAGCCGGTAGCCTCTGATTTGTGCACTGTCCATGGAGGCAGAGTCCCATTGGGCGCTTTGCTCCAAAGACCCAATCTGATTGGTGCTCCTCTCCAGACAGACTTAACATTGCTTTTGGAGCTGAAATCTGAGGCGAAGCCCTCAGGTTTCAGTTCAACTGTCTGCCTAATTACTGCCAGCCTGATAAAAATAACTTGTTCATCTTTGTGTAAACCTAGGCTTCTCTGCATAACTGATCATTATTACTGCTGTTACTGCTGTTACCCACTTAGTCTGCTTTCTGTGCTGTATTTAAGCTTAAGTTTTGCTCCTAAGCTGTCTGTTTGTCCCTCCCTGCAGTGATTCTTTCCTCTCCCTGTACCTTGCCTTATATGTATATATTCTTTTCTCTCACCCCTCTGAGAGCTCTGTGCTTTCCTCCTACAGCCCCCAGCCCTTTCTCATTCCTCTGCGCAAACTATTGTCTGTCTCCACTAAGCTTTCCTCCTGTCTGTTACCCTTCCCTTCCCTTACTACCCAGCACCTGACATTTTAATTTCTCTCCCACAACCTATTTGCCTCTGCTGATCCACCCCAGCCATCCCCAGAGTTAACCTACTTTTGTCTTCTTACCTCACCCCCCGCTGATGATTTCTACTGCCAGCCACCCACTCCTGATCCTGCTGCCTTTATTTAAACTTGTTTTCTTCCTCTTCCCCAGGGACCCAAGCCCGAGCAGCACCGACAGACATCGGGCAGCTGAACTGTACAGCCGCTGCCACCAAAACCAACCTCTCCTTGCTGCTCTCCTGGTCCTTGCTGATGGCTAAGTCAAGTACTCCCCTTCAACTTTCCTGAAGCTAACTCAAGCTGGTAGCTTCTGGTGAGTGCAGCTGTTCCTGTAGGCAGAATCCCATTGGGTGCTTTGCTCCAAAGGCCCAATCTGATTGGTGTACCTCTCCAGATAGATTTAACATTGCTTTTGGAACTGAAATCTGAAGTGAAGCCTCCAGTTTTCATCTCCCTCTGCCTCCCCAAGCCTCTTTTAAATACTCCAACACTCAGCACCTCAGTGACTCTACTGACCCCATTGGCTAACCACGTCCCTGCACCACAGATACTTGTGCTACACAATCTGATCCCTCCTCATCTGCTCCAGTTTCCACAGTTCACTGTTAGTCTGGCCTCAGTGGTATTCTCCTTCCTGACTCCTCTCCACTGTCCAGCCAGTCCCCAGGTTAATAATGAATGTACAAATGATATTACTTATTCTAATACCTGCCACTGCTCTCCTACCTTTATCCCTGCCTTCTGCTCTTCATACCATGCACCCCCCACTTTCCTGTCTCATGACTTCCTTTTCTCCAATCTTCTCCTGCTGCCCACTCTCTGACCAGACCACTCTCCACTACTAATAAATAGGGCCTGGATTCACTTGGCTGCCTATGCCATAAAATCTATCCCCTGCACTCTAACATCATATGCCACTTCCTGCAATGGAAACTATTATTTTCTCTAACTGGCCATACTGCTCTCAGGTGATGTTCACTCTAACCCTGGACCCTAATACTGTCTCACCCGGTACCCTTTCCAATGCCAAAGGGCTCACTATAGTTCACCATAATATCAGAAGACTTGTGTATAATTTCACTGAACTAGAGTCCTGGACTAACCTCTATAAACACAACATCATCTACCTCACAGGAATCTGGCTCAAACCCTCCACCCGATTCACTTTGATCCCTCCTATCCTATAATGATGCGTCTGATCATTACGCTGTGAGGTTTAGTTTTAGCACCTCTGTTTGTGGGCCTACCCTGTGGAGATAGTCAGGTATCACCCTTTACAAGGTATTAGCTTTGAAGGCCTGGCAGTGGTACTTGACCTATCATCTCTTCCAGTAGCAAACATTAGTGACCGAGGTCCTCATTGTAACCTATAATAATGCTATATAACGCAGTAGGGTTACCACCTTTTAAGAAGCCCAAAGTGGGACATTTCTTACTGAAACATGATTTTCATGAGGACAGTGTAACCTCAACCAATGCAACAGACTTGTTTTCTTTATATAATCAGAATTAAGGCTAAGAACTGTAGTTTCTTAGTTGCTTCTATAGTTTCTTATCATTGTAAGGTATTTTAGTTAAGGTATTGTAGTTTTCTAGAACATTTAGTGGAAAGTAAGAAAAAATTTTTTCTACTATAAAATCAGGACATTTAGTATTTTCATGTGTTTTTGCAGGACACAGCTGCCCAAATCAGGACTGTCCTGCGAAAATCAGGACAGGTAGTAACCCTAATCGGCAGCCCTGGATCTCGTTGCCCCTGTCTGTGTTCATCCCTCTCCTTTGCCTCAGTCCCCATGGTTTGATGGGACATTGAGGAGATGCAGTAACTGGGATGAAGGTTAACGCATTGCTGGAAGAAATCCTCCCTTGATGCCGACTGCCTTAAATTGATGGAGCATTATGAAGCCTATCAATCAGCAATCTCCCGTAAGGAGGTAGAATTCCTGTCAGGGAGATTGCAGTTGCTCAAGTCGCCAGCTCAGCTCTTTTGCACTGTAAACAGACTGTACAACCAGCCTGCCTGCAAATGTAAGCTTTTCATAGGTAGAGTGTGATGAGCTTGCTTGGTTCTTTGCAAATAGAGTGGCCAACGTCAGGGTGGCGCTTCATCCAGCACACTCTGGTGTTGTGATAGACCAGCATGTGGCTGCCTCTCCTCGGTCCTCTTGGAGCACCTTGACCAACTGGAGTTCATGGATGCCATGTGGATTGTCCAGGGTATGCGCCCTACATGCTGTGTTTGGATCCCCAACCAACCTCCCTGATTTTGGGTTGTGTTGATTCCATTGGTCAGTCCTTACATGTGGATTGTCGGTGCTCCTTGGAAACAGGTGAGCTTCCTAGCTCCCTGAAGGAGGTGGTGGTTACACCCTTCTGAAGAAGCTTCTTTGGACCTCGACTCCCATGTTAACTACAGGCTATCTCTAATCTTCCTTTATAGGAAGATGATTGAGGAAAGTAGTGACCATTCAACTGAAGAACCATTTGACCATCCATGATATCTATGAACCCCTCCAGTCTGGTTTTGAAAGAGGCATAGTACTGAGACAGCGCTGGCTCTGGTGCTCAATGATCTCTTGATGGCTAGAGATTGGAAGAGCCATTCTATTCTGGTTCTTCTAGATCCCTCATCAGCATTTGACACTGTGGACCATGGGGTAATGCTGAACCACCTGAGTGCATCTGTGGATGATCGGGTGTAGTCCTCAGGTGGTTTCATCTTATCTCACCAGAAGAACTCAGAGAGTGGTATCTGGGATTTATTCTTCAGGTCCAGTCTCTCTGTCATGTGGGATTTCTCAGGGTTTGGTATTGTCCCCATGTTGTTCGCAGTGTACATGCTGCCCCCTCGGAGACATTGTGAAAGTATGGGCGGAGGTTTCACTACTGTGCTGATGATACCCTGCTCTACCTTTTTGCACCTGACCAAGGCAGACTCTCTCGGTCTTTAATAACTGCCTCACTGAAATTCAGGAGTGGATGGATGTGAGTTGGTTGAAGTTGAATTCTGATAAGACTGAGGTGTTGGCTGTGGATCCATCATGTCGGACAGGGGGTTTGGAGTAGGTTTGTCCTCTGGGTTATTTCTTGGGCATGTCTTTTCCAACCTCTGAACAGGTGCAGGCTGGTAATTTTTGATGATGGAAACTACCCTGCACTTACAGGTGTCTGCATCATCAAATCCTCTTTATCATCTGAGGAATATCTCCAGGATCAAGCACCTTGTCCCCTGGTGATCTTCCTATGCTGGTCCATGCCTTTGTGTCCAATGCTTGGACTATTGCAATTCCCTATACCTAGGGCTATCTGGGGTGGAAATCTGCTATTTGCAGCTAATTGCAGAATGCTGCGGCCCGACTTTTGACTGGAACACCTCAATTTAGTCATATTTCACGGTGCTGCATGAACTGCACTGGCTGCCTGTACAGTGGCGGATTAACTATAAAGTCATTTTATTGACTTTTAAAGCCCTACACAGACAGAGACCAGACTATCTGAAAGAGCTCCTGATTCACTACCACCTGGGTGATCGCTCCAGTCAGCTGACGAGGGGTTGCTAGAGATTCCAAGAGTGCGTTTAAGATCTGCTGGGGCCTGGGCATTCATATTTGCAGCTCCTACCCTTTGGAATTCTCTACCATGTCAGTTCAGGGAGTGCCCAACCATGGAGGATTTCAACAGGCCTTGAAAACTAATTTATGGAGACAAGCTTTTGGTGATTGAAGTCTTTCTGATTTTAGTAGTGGTTTTATAATTGTTTACATATTTATATTTTAATGAGATTGTGTTTTATTGTATGTTTCAATTTATGCGGCACCCTGGTTTTGAAGCGCCTTAAAATAAATTTATTATTATTATTATAATCTTTTGAGGCATGACGACCTGCACTGAAAAGAGAGGTAGCACAGCCATCTATTTTAAGGATCATCTGCATCTCTCTGAAATCTGCTTTACTCCCAAACACACTGTGAAACCATACATGTCCTCTGCTCTCTCAGCTCTAAAAATTACACATAGTGTGTTCCTGCAACCCTCTCTCTAGCAGCTTTAAATGTCTAGATGAGATGCTCAACCAGACCTCTCTTCTTTCGGGCAGAAATGAAGTTTTATATGGTGACTTTAACTTAAATTGGCTTGAAACTTCCAGCACTCACTACTAACTAGGCTACAAAGTGCTAACCTACACCAGATGATCAATGACCCTACCAGGATTGCACAGCACTCTAAGTCCAGTACCCTGCTGGACTGGATAATGACCAGCCACTCTGAAAATGTAATCACCTTGGGCACTCTTGCTGACTCCATTTCTGACCAGTCCCCCACCTTTTGTATTTGGGGAAGACTAGGCCTGCTCCATCTAAACCACATTTCATTAAATTCTGGAACTATGCATCTCAACTCACAGTTCTTCCTACAGGATATTGCCACTATTGACTAGTCCCCCTCTTTAAATCTATTTCTGTCCAACTTTTTGGTAATACAAAACAAACACTGTCTACTCATAGCACAGAAGGTGAAAAGTAAGCCTACCCGCTGGCTGAAAGCTGACTTACTTTCTAAACTACGTCTAAGGGAAAAAGTTTGCTCCAGTACAAAAGCACTGGGCTACCTACTGACCTAAGTGCCTATAGAACCCTGTGCAATTCATGTAAGGAAATCAAAGGGCAAAAGTGCCTACTGTAAGGATCTTCTTCCCAGCTCTTATGGTGATTCAAAGAAATTCTGGTCCCATATAAAGCTCTTCCTAGGTTCAAACCCAGCCCCTACTCTTACTGACATGTCCTTAAATCAGTGTTTGCGCTGAGGTTCTTTGTCCTTAAATGGGATTCGGTGCAATCCCAGAACCATTGATAACTTCTTTAATAGCCAATTCTCTGACCTCTCAACACATTCACCCTCCTTCCCTGCCCAACCAAATCTGACCACCCAACCTGACATCTCTGGTCTGTCACTGACCACAAAGTACTCAAGATGTTAAACAATATACATGATCTCACTGCAGCTGGATCTGACAATCTTGAATCAAAGCTCCTGAAACTCTCTGCCCCTTCATTGCTGCACCTGTAACCAAGATTTCTAACCTCTCCTTGTGCCAATGTTGTGTTTCTGACATCTGGAAGATGGCCAGGGTAACCCGTTTTCAAAAAGGTGACTGTAAAGATCATCAAACTCTAGGCCTATTGCTATCCTATCTGTTCTCAACAAAATACTTGATAAACATGTTGCCTCCCAAACCACTGACTTTCTCCAAAAACATGACCTTCTCTCCTCTGCCTAGCAAGGCTTCTGCAAGGGTCACAGTACAACCACTGCTTTAGTCAAATTTACATCAGATACCCGTGTGGCCATAGACTCTGGCTCCTTAACAGGTGTTATTTTTATCAACCTGACCAAAGCTGTTTACTTGCTTGACCATACCCTACTCTCAATGACCTGAGATCTCTTGTTTTTCCCTGAATGTAGTTATGTGGTTTGACAGCTACTTATCGATAGGACTCAGGTAGTCAAATACAACTCCGCCCTATCAGAGTTAACCTCTATCAACATGGATTGTGCCTCAAGGGTCTATCCTTGGTCCCCTGCTTTTCTCCATATTTATAAATAATGTCACCTCCAACCTCCAGCAGACCTCCTCCCTATTATATGCTGATGACATTGTTCTCTCTAAGTTCAAAAAACATCTCTGACATCAACCAGCATCTCTTCCAGGACTTGCACTAATTCAGCAATGGCTGGTTCACCATAAGCTTGTCCTCAATGTAGCAAAGACCCAAGCCATGTTATTTAGTACTAATGCCATGCTCAAACACTCCCTACCATATTACATGATCCCCACAGTTAATCGCACATCTGTAAGTGTGGTCAACTCATTTAAATATCTGGGTATCACCCTTGACCCGACTCTTAATTTCAACCTTCACATCCAGTAGACCTGTAAGTCTGTAAACATGAAATTCGGCATTGCCTACCATTCCAGCTATATGCTAACCCCTTCTGCTAGGATAGCTATAGCTTGTAGAATCTCCTCCCATCCCTTACCTATGGAGTTACAACCTATGCTGCCACAAGTAAATCTAGTCTTGGAGGTGGGATGTTACCTACAATAACATCTGTCACTTTGCCTCCTCTTAGCACCAGCTCAGACACTGCTGCTTCATAGAAACATAGACTTTGATGGCAGATAAGGACTGCTAGGCCCATCTAGTCTGCTCATTTCCCTACCTACAGGATAGGCCGCAGATCCTAGTTAACCAACAGCCTATTTCTTCCAACCCCACAAGAATTGCCTTATGTCTGTCCCATGCATTCTTGAATTCTCCCAGATTTTAGACCCCAACCTCCTCAGGAAGGCTGTTCCATGCATCCACCACCCTCTCTGTGAAAAATACTTCCTCACATTGCCCTGAACTCCCTCCTTCTATCTTTAAATTGTGTCCCCTTGTTCTTGCAAGTCTCTTTTCTGAAAAATGCTACCCTCTTGGACTTTGTTGATTCCACTGGGGTACTTAAAGTTTCTATCATGTCCCCCCTCCTTCTTTCCTCAAGGGTATACATATTAAGCTCCTTTAGTCTCTCCTCATACGGCTTCTCTTGCAGACCCTGCACCATTTTAGTTGCCCTCCTCTGGACTGCCTCTATCCTATCTATGTCCTTGCGAGATGGGGTCTCCAGAACTGGACACAGTACTCAGATGGGGTCTCACAACTGTCTGTACAAAGGGATAACAACTTCCTGTTTTCTGCTGCTGATGCCTCTCCCTATACATCCCAGTATACCTCAGCCCTCCCGACTGCCTTCTCACATTGCTTGCTAAACGTAAGGTCATCTGATATGATTACCCCAGGTCCCTTTCCTTTTTGTTGTTGTTACTACCTCCCCACCCATTGTATTCTTCCTGGGTTCTTATTTCCCAGGTGCATTATTTTGTACTTCTTTGCATTGAATCCTAGCTGCCATCCTCTGACCATTCCTCCAACCTTGCCAAGTCCCTTTTCATCCTTTCCACACCTCCTTGTGTATCAACCCTGTTGCAGATTTTGTGTCATCTGCAAAAGGCATACTTTTCCTTCCAGTCCCTCTGCAATGTCACTGATGAAGACATTAAAAGGACTGGACCCAATACTGAACCCTACGGTACCCCACTAGCAACCCCTTTCTTCAGAATACCCTCCATTTACAATTACCTTCTGTGTCCTGTTGTCCAGCCAATGTTTTACCCAGGCTACCACCCTGGGTCCCACTCCCAGGCTGGTTAATTTGACTATTAATCTTTTGTGTGGACTGTGTCAAATGTCTTGCTAAAGTCTAGGTAGGCCATGTCCACACCCCTCTCTGGTCTACTACTTTGGTCACCCAGTCAAGAAATCTATTAGATTCATCTGACATGACCTTCCACTGTGAACCCATGCTGCCTTGGGTCCTGTGCTCCACTGGCCTCTAGGTACTCGACTATTCTTTCCTTCAGAAGTGACTCCATCACTTTCCCTACCACAGAGGTCAGACTGACAGGTCTGTAGTTTCCTACCTCTGTCTTGGACCCACTTTGTGAAGGGAATCACATCCGCCTTCCTCCAGTCCTCGGGTACCACACCATCCTCCCATGATTTATTAAAAGAGTAGCCAGTGGTTTCACTAGTTCCTCCCTTAATTCTTTTCGAATTCTGGGGTGAATTCCATCAGGACCCATTGCTTTGTCCACTTTCAGTTTTAGGAGTTCTTGCAGAACCCTTTCTTCTGTGAAAGGACTGGGATCGACCCCTATCAAGAGTGCTTCTGTTAATTGGATTAGGCACTTCCCCTCCTACTTTGTGAATACTGAGCAGAAATATTCGTTCAGTATTCCTGCTTTTCACTGCCCCCTCTGCCCACCCACTGTTCATTCTATTCAGCCTCACTATCCCTCCCTTTGTCTTTCTCGCTTCGCTGATGTACCTATAAAGGTTTATCCCCCTTCTTAACTGAGTTGGCTATCTTTTCCTCAGTTTGGGCCTTTGCTATTCTGACTTCCCTCCTGCTTCCTTCTGCCTTAACTGGTACAGCTCTCTGTCTTGCTCCTTCTGTGTTTCCTTATACTTCGGTATGCCATCTTTTCTTCCTGACTTTCACAGCCACCTCTTTTGAGAACCATAGTGGCTTTTCTTTCATTTGATTTGTTCATTTGCTTCACACAAAGGCTTGTTGCCTCTGTGATGGCAGTTTTGATAATTCCCATTGTTGCTCCACCTCCTTCTAGCCTGTTTGCTAGTGCTTTTCTGAGGCACTCTCCCATCTTGCCAAAGTCAGCCCTCCTAAACTCCAGTACCCTCACTTTTGTATGGCTTGACTCTGTAGCTGAGTTTAACATGAACCACACTGTTTGATGGTCACTTGTCCCCAGATGGCAACTCACTTCTAGATCTGAGATCCTCTCACTGCCCCTGTTTGAGAGTATGAGGTCTAAGATTGCTCCCTCACAAGTGGGTTCTGAAACTAGCTGTCTAATGCCTGCCACCTGTAGGGCATCAAGAATGGCCCTGCTCTTGGATGTGGCTGCAGCAATGTGCTCAGTTAACATCTGGCATATTCAGGTCTCCATCAACAGTATCTCCCTTTCTCTGTCATTCTAAGAATGCCTTCTATCATATCCTTGTCCATTCCTTCCCCTGACATGCGGGTCTGTACACAATCCCTGTCGGATTGTGGTGCCTTCCAGTCTCAAGGTGACCCACAGTGCCTCCTCTCCTCCTGTTTACTCTTTTGTTTAGTTGCTTTTATCCCTTCCTTTATAGAGCTACTCCTCCCCTCTTCTCCCTGCCTGTCTCTCCTTTAGGTTATGTATCCTGGTATGTTAACATCCCAGTCATGGTTCTCTGTGTACCATGTTTCTGTGACTACCACGATATCCAGGCATCCCTCTTCCATTAAGGCCATCAGCTCAGGAGCTTATTGCCCAGACTACAGAGCATTGGTACTCATTACCCTCCATTTCCTGATGGCCTTACTCCCTTTTGCCCCATCCCTGTCCTTCTTGCCTTTGTCACTTTCTCCATTTACCCTGCCCTTCTCCTATCGACACCTCTATGTTGGTGTTTGCCACACTTACTACCGTGATTATTTTGGGGGCTAGGATTTTCCTGCTCCTTTCCAGTGCCTCCCCCTTGGCTAGTTTAAAAGCTTCACAATGAAGCATTTAAACCTATCACCTAGGATCCCGGGTTCCCTCCTGGACAGATGCAGCCCATCATGCCAGTATAGGCTTGCATCACTCCAGGTGGACCCCAGTCCCCAATGAAGCCAAATACCTGAGCTCCACACCAGTTTTTCAACCACTGATTGAATCCCATGGTGCAGAACACCCTTCCTTTACTCTGAACTCAGATGTTTCACCCTTTGTGTCTTGATCCTTTGTGGATGGTTCTCTTATTGATAACATCATCAGAACTCATGTACCTAAGCCCCTAGCAGGACTATTTCTGGCTCAGATGTCTAGTCATGGCCTGCGCTCTGTGGTCAATGCCTGTCCTCATCCCTAGGCATCACTCCTCTAAAGTGGCTAGTGCCTGCGTGTCATGCCCCAATTCTGGAACTCTCTCCCTTTAACTTTATGCCTTGCCCTCCTTACCTCTTTCAAAGACTGTTACATCATCACCTAGATGATTCATGTAACTGCACTTGCTTCAACCACCCTAGCCTGTCCATCCTCCCTTACTCTCACCCCTTAACCCACTGCTGTCCAGTCATATCCCCAAACTCTCAGCACTTCTTGTCTCTAATCACCTGTCTAGCCTACTCACATCCACTCATAGTCCTCTCCTCTTCAGCTGTCTGCATCCTCTCTTTTCTATACTATCCTCCTATCTCTCATTCCAGTCCAATGACTACCTCCACTCTTTATCTATCTTTCCTATATGTTCGCCGTTGTGTTAAAGCACAGTATCTCCTGCATTCTCCTAACTCAATTTGACTTATATCCTGATTGTATGACATTGCAAATATATTATTTTTCCCCTCTTGGGTAATTTTACTCTAAATTGTATTTATACCTTGTTTTACTTCATCTCTGCTTGCAATGTATTCTAATCCATGTAACTTTTGTTCATTTAATGTAATGTCTTGGTGTATACTTGTGTTGCTACTGATGCTCTATATTCATTTCACTGTTCTGGAATCTCCGGGTCATGCCTGAAAATAGCATTGCCATGGCTAGTGCACCCTACCTGGTAAATAAAACTAAATACATAAATAATTATGTACTTGTTTCATGCCATGTGTGCTTTACTGCTCACATGTGTAAATATTTTTAAAATCTTTATACGATCAATTGATGTGTGCTATGTACTCTGTCATATTTTTGACTATGTATATCCCTTACTTATTGCACGTTTTCTGTACTTTGCTGTTATATCATTAAGTGTATAGGATCTCCTTGTGAATGAGCTTGCTAATGGAGTTTTCTCCAATAAACTAAATTAAACTAAACTGCATTGAGCCGAGGGCTCATTCTCAGTGAGTATCATTTGAGTACAAAACCTGGTTACATGAATACAAAAAAATTCTAAGTACAGGTAATTAAAACTTCATACAAATATTCCTAATAAGGGAACAAAGACACTTACAGTACCTTTAGAAATTAGCAATATTAAGAATCCACATCCAGCTATAATATTCATCCATAATAAGTAGATAACTTTAATGTAACAGATATTAATAGTACTTATAACATGGGGTTGACAGAGGAGGTAACTGACTTGTGGATGTGTGCCAGCTGACAGTGCAGTAAAAGCACCCTTGTTGGCACAGTTGAAGTGATGTGGTCTCCTGTATCCAATCTTAGTGCAACGGTGGTCTTGTTTATCTTCTATGGCTCCAGCGTCAATGGCAGCCATGTCTCAGGCCAGTTTAACAGCACTACACTGTAGGAGATGTTACAGTGCTACAACCAGTCCTCAGTTAGTGTTTCCCTCTGAACTTGTCCCAATCTGTGGGTGCAGTGGAGCAGCATATAGTTACTATTAACAGTGCAATGTTGGTATTAGTTAATGAAGTTATGTTCCCTGCATGACTATGTTAGGAGGTCTAAACCTCACTTTCAGATTCTTGACAATATTGGGAATACAAGTAATCACAGACACATTGCATTAGAGTAATAAACAAGTTTATTACTACCAAAGAGATAACTCACAGTTGCCTAAGCAGTTCTTACCAATATGAACGGAGCCAGTGCTAAGCGTTCCCCTACACCTCAAAGGTTTCTCTGTGTCTCTTGGGGTCTCTCCTGAGGTCTCCAGGTATAAGGCTTGTGCATTACATTATATACCTATGATAACTACCATGGTTAACTTAAGATAGAAACATTTCTAGTTACAGAGATGAGCCCTATTGGCTAAATTAGAGGTGGCTCTATGGTCCAAGATAACATTATGCAATTCTGTAAAATCATCAGTTTGAGAACAAAAGAGTTCTTATACAGAGTCTTACATAACTCAGTGTAGTGGTACAGATCACCAAAAGGTGGCAATGCCATCTTACATATTATAATTACTCCAAGGACACAGGTGTCTTGGCATTTTACAAGTAAAATACACAGAAAATACATAGCAGAATATGTGTATTAGCAAGCAAAAGCGTATTACAACAATATGTATTCATATCCTGACATCTATTCTTATACGGTAGATGTCCTTAGCCCTATATATTAGTATAACATATATTTAAGTGCTAGCTGTCTAGGTGCCTCTGGGGTACCAATTAGAGTACGAGGACCTCATGTAACATTCCCCTTGTTGCCTCCAAGTGAAACATGGGCAAATCTCTAGGAAAAGAACAGGAACAGTGGTCATTTACAAACCCGGCGTGTGAGCTTTGTAAAGGAACTCGAGCTGCTCATGAGGTTGGCACAGTGTGCGCTGTAGGCAGCAGAGCATAATAATCAAAATAAAGATTAGAAATGCTTGCATAATAACAAAACCTGGAGAACAGCTTCATTGGCTTTGGTCATATTATTGCTGATGTGGATGAGGTGTGTGTTCTTCCTGTCTAAAAGTGATTTTAATGTAAGTGTGAGTGGGTCTATGTGTACATTAAAATATGGCAAGTATTCTGACAGTGTGAGCAGATATCGGGTTACCATCAATAATGTCTGCATCTAGGAGGGACGGAGGTTATAACAGTATGTCAATGACAGTCTTCTGGTGGGAAACAAAACAGAAATTGGGGTAATCAATAGCACATGTAACAGATCCATAGAGTAGCACTTGTAGTTAGTGATCACACAGTACTGCCTTCAGAATTATACTGTGAGTTCACAGTAGGGAGTCTCAGTTTTGCAACTGGATGGGGCAGGTATAGGTCATCTTTGTTGACAGGTGATGAACCTCCTCACGATAGGATTGGTAGAGCTTATCCAGAGCCAGAGTTGAGTCAAAGGAGTCAGTGCCATTTGTCGTGATGTCATCATCCATGGTGAGTTCAATCAATGCTGTCTGGAGAATAACCACAAACAGGTTGAATAACATCAAATACATCACACTGGCACAAGTAAATGTATTGCTTTTGCACAGCAGTCCATGTGCAGAGCCACCCAGGCATCCAGGGAAGGATGGTAAACCAGTAGAGGCAATAGATCAGGCGTTCTCTGTAGATGTCTTCATCCAAGTGCCCAATGGAGTGAACCAGTGCAAGCTTGTTGAACAAAGCTGTAGTAGGATCAAAGTGTGGTAAAGAGACACTAAAGAGGAAACAAACATGGTATCTGTTATGGAACACTTCTTAGCAGTGAAGCAAGGACCAGTATTAGGGTGTCTGGTCACAAACCTCAAATTCTAGCTGTAGACAGAGGTGTAGTTAAAGTTTGTTGCATACACATAGAAACACAGCTAGTGATTTTACATCATGGACAATACCATTTGAGATGTGTTTATCATGTATAATGTCAGGTATTCTTCCAGATTCTAGATCATGGAAGAGGTTGTTGATAGTAGTGATAATGTAGGAGCCATAGGCAGAGCAAAGTATTTCTCTAGCAATGTATTGCTTATCTGCTTCTTTGTTGTTCTGTTGTATGAGTGCATTAATCTTATCTTTTAAATCAGTAAATGACTTAGCAATGTCATGCATGTTGTATACAATGTATCTTTCTTCCTGACTAAGGCCATCCACACCATGCAATAATGGGGTAGTATGTTGTTGACCAAACTAGTGGAGAATTTGGCAGAATGAGCTTTGATAGCAGCAATGTCTGCTTTATTCCAGATAGACATAGCCATATGAAAAAGGCCTGTGACAGTACCTGTTGCACCTGTAACATCAGAGCTGTCAACTTCACGTGTTTTACATTTATGAGTTAGATTGTCAGGAGAGGGCTTCCTCCTAAAGTTGCCTCTATGTTCAGTAGAATGTACCTCCTGGCAATAGGGTCTTGAGTGAATCTGAAATGCAGCTAAACTATCAAGCAATAATGTACTATAAAATGCTGAAGCGTTAGTATTGTGACACATACCAAATTCTTTCATATTCAATAAGTAAGATTAAACAAAACAGGTATATGCATAAACTGTAAGTTATTAATTAGAGAACCTGGGAGGGTAGTGGCTGTTAGACCACTATGGGGACCAGGGCATGCTTAGACATTCAGAAGCTGTTTATCAGTGGGTAGTAACAGAATTTGAATTTGAATTGTGAGATAAGGACCGCTTGGCCTGAGTCTGCCCATTTCCCTAGCTACTGGATAAGCTGCAGATCCTAGTTAACCGACAGCCTACTTTGTCTTCCTACCCCACCCCCAGAACTGCCTTATGACTATCCCATGCATGCTTGAATTCCACCACTGATTTTGACTCCACAACCTCCTCCGGAAGGCCATTCCATGCATCCATAACCCTCTCTGTGAAAAAATACTTCCTTAAATTACCTCTGAGCCGCCCCCCCTCTATCTTCAAATTGTGCCCTCTTGTTCTTGCACACCTCTTTTTGAAAGATGCTACCCTCTTGGACTTTGTTGATTCCCTTGAGGTACTTGAAAGTTTCTATCATGTCCCCTCTCTCCTCCTTTCCTCGAGGCTATACATATTAAGCTCCTTAAGTCTCTCTTCATATGTCTTCCAGTGCAGACCCTGCACCATTTTAGTGCCCTCCTCTGGACAGCTTCCATCCTGTCTATGTCTTTGCAGAGATTGGGTCTCCAGAACTGCACACAGTACTCCAGATGGGGTCTCACCAGCTGTCTGTACAGAGGATAATAACTTCCTGTTTTTACTGGTGATGCCTCTCCCTATGCATCCCAGTATCCCCCAACCCTCCTTGCTGCCCTCTCACATTGCTTGCTCATCTTTAGGTCATCTGATATGACTACCCCAGGTCCCTCTCCATTTTGTTGTTAGTATCTCACCTCCCATTGTGTACTCTTCCCTGGGTTTTTGTTTCCCAGGTGCATTACCTGCACTTCTTAGCATTGAATCTAAGCTGCCATACATTTGACCATTCCTCTAACCTTGCCAAGTCCCTTCTCATCCTTTCCACCCCACCCTGTGCATCAACTCTGTTGCAGATCTTAGTGTCATCTGCAAAGAGACATACTTTTCCTTCCAGTCCTTCTGCAATGTCACTTATAAAGACATTGAAGAGGACCGGTCCTAATACTGAACCCTCGTGCCCACTAGTAACCCTTCTTTCTTCTGAGTGGACTCCATTTACTATTACTCTCTGTGTCCTATTCTCCAGCCAATTCTTTACCAGGCTGTCATCTTGGGACCCACTCCCAGGCTGGCTAACTTGTATATTAATCTTTTGTGTGGGACTGTGTCAAATGCCTTGCTAAAGTCTAGGTAGGCCATGTCACAGCCCCTCCCTGATCTACTACTTTGGTCACCCAGTCAAAGAAATCTATCAGATTCATCTGGCATGACCTTTCTGCTGTAAATCCATGCTGCCTAGGCCTGTGCCCCTCTGGCCTCTAGATACTTGACAATTCTTTCCTTTAGAAGTGATTCCATCATTTTCCCTATCACTGAGGTTAAACTAACAGGTCTATAGTTTCCTGCTTCTGCCTTGCTCCCACTTTTGTGAAGGAATCACATCTGCCCTCCTCCAGTCCTCGGGTACCACCCATCCTCCCATGATTTGTTAAAAGGGTAGTCAGTGTGTCACTAGTTCTATCCTTAGTTCTTTTAGAATTCTGGGATGAATTCCATCAGGCCCCATTGCTTTGTCCACCTTCAGTTTTAAGAGTTCTTTCAGAACCCTTTCTTCTGTAAATGGGTCGGTACCAACTTCTGTATCCAGCGTGTTACTACTGTTTGTTTTATGTACCTCCCCTCTTCCTTTGTAAATACTGAACAAAAATATTTGTTTAGTATCTCTGCCTTTCACAGTCTCCTCTGCCCACCCTCCTCCCTCTTTATTAAGCCTCACTATCCCTCCCTTGGTCTTCCTTCACTCCCTGATGTACCTATAAAGGTTTCTCCCCTTCTTAACTGAGTTGGCTATCTTTTCCTCGGTTTGGGCCTTTGCTGTTCTGACTGCCTTCCCAGCCTCCTTTTGCTTTAACTGATACAGTTCTCTGTCCTACTCCTTCTGCGATTCCTTGTACTCCTGAATGCTTTCTTTCTCTTGAACCTTCACTGCCACTTCCTTTGAGAACCATAGTGGTTTCTTACATCATCTTGTTTTGTTTATTTGCTTCACACAAGGCTCGTTACCTCTGTGATGGCAGTTTTATTATTCCCATTGTTCTTCCACCCTCCTTCCTGCCCATTTGCTAGTGCATTCCTTAGGCACTCACCCATTTTGGCAAAGTCAGCTCTCCTAAAGTCCAGTACTTTTGTCTTTGTATGGCTTGACTCTATTGCTGTGTTTATTGTGAACCATACTGTTCGATGGTCGCTAGTGCCCAGATGGCTACCACTTCTACATCTGTAATCCTCTCTCCATCTCCATTTGAGAGAATCAAGTCTAATATTGCTCCCTCTCGAGTGGGCTCCAGTACTAGTTGTCTAAGGCATGCCCTCTAGGGCATCTAGAATAATTGCACTCTTCGAAGTGGCAGCTGCACTGCACTCCAGCTAACATCTGGCATATTCAGATCACCCATCAGCAATATCTCCCTTTTTCTGCCATTCAAAGTATACTTTCTATCATTTCCTTGTCCATTTCCCCCCTGAGAGGGTTCTGTATACAACCCTGTGTGTATTGTGGTGCCATTGCCTGTCTCAAGTTTACCCACAGTGCTTCTTCTCCTCCCTGTTTACCCTTTTGTTCTGTTGCTTTTATTCCTTCCTTATGTAAAGAACTACTTCTCCTCCTCTTTTACCTTCTCTGTCCCTCCTGTAGACAGTGTATCCTGGTATGTTTATGTCCCAGTCATGGTTTTGTGTGTACCATGTTTCTGTGACTGCCACGATATCCAGATGTTCCTCCTCCATCAAGGCCACTAATTCAGGAAGCTTGTTACCCAGACTACGGGCATTAGTACTCATTGCTCTCCATTTTTTGATGGCTTTACCTTCTGTTGCAGCATCCCCCACTGACCGTTCTACCTCAGTCTTTTCTCATTTAGTACCCTGTTTTGTAGGGAGAGGCTGGGATTTTCCTGCTGCTTGTCAGTGCCTCCCCTTGACTAGTTTAAAAGCTTGCCAATGAAGCATTTAAACCGATTGCTCAAAGACTTGTTCCTTCCTGGACAGATGCAGACCATCCTGCCAGTATAGGCTGGTGTCCCTCCAGGTGGAACCCCAGTCCCCAATAAAGAAACCCTGTGCTCCACACCATTTTTTCAACCATTCATTAAACTGCATGGTGCCAATTGCCCTCACCTCCCCATGCTTTTGACAGGCAGCACCTCTGAGAAGGATACGTGTGTGCTACTCATCTTAGGTCCCTCCTCAACTCTGCAATGTCTTCCTGCACTGCTCTAATCTCATGATGAGTCAAGTCATTTGTCCCTAGGTGGACAATTACATCCAGCTCAGAATCCCTTGCAGCTGTTCTTGTGATCCTGAGGATGTTCTTCCTGTCCTCAAGCCATGGCACCAGGCAGGCACCTTACTTCATTTTTCCCAGCTCCCCAGTTCTATACCCCTAATAATTGGTCCCCCACCAGGAGCTGCTTCCTTTCCCTTTGGTGCCCTCTGTCTCCTTTCTGTGGGCCTCCTTGTGACAGATATCATCAGTCTTCTCTGCGGGTGCATCCATAGGGGAGCTATGCTCCCCCAAATAGTGTATGGATTGTGAGTGGAACAATTGACTGGGTGTGCCTCTGTTCCACCCTCCTCACCCTCCTGAGCATACCTCTCAACCTCCTGCCTCATAAATCAGGGACAAGGCTTAAAAAATCAGGGACAAAGGACCAAAATCAGGGACACATCTTCAAAATTGGAATATCCACTCAGGAAGGTGGTAGAATAAGGGGCTTAGTGTAAAATATATTTTCTAGAGAAGAACAAGTCTGTAACTTCAATGTTTAACATTATTTTGTGCTTACAACCCCCAATGATTGGTCACAGAAACACAATTTTAGGAGGGACAGAGTAAAATTTTGAGGCAAAATCAGGGGCGTCCCAAAATCAGGGACAGTTGCGAGGTATGTCCCTGAGCCTACTGTGGTCCAACTGCTGTGCTTTCTTCACAACCTCTGAGGTAGTGGTGGTGGCGCTAGTGCTCCCTGGATGGGGATGTTCCTTTCTACTGTCCAGTGTGGCCTGGGGAAGGTTCCTTACTACTGTCCAGTGCGGCCTGAAGGCGGCAACTTCCTCCCTCAGGGCAGATAGTTGTCTGCAAATAGGGCAGAATCTCAGCCTCCAGAAAGACTCCCAGAAGACTGCTGCCCCACAGCCATTACATTGCTACTCCTCACATGTTTAAGGCCCATACCCCATTGTCAACAAGCTCAGTCCGGCAATCTATCAAGTTAGACTCCTGCATAACAACAAGTTGACTGACAAATGGTTACATGAAAACCAGCTGAAACTGTATAAAGGAGCTTAAATTACTTTTCCTCACCTCATTGGATGGAATAGTACTAACATACTAATCTTTGAGCTTCCTTTTCAGAGACACTGACAAGATGGCTATCTTGTTCCATTATCTCCTCATCTCAGGAGTTATTCCTGCATCAAGGCATGGTGCCGGACCTCATACGACACCTCAGTCCTCCAGCATCTCCCCTAGAGAGTATCCATCAATATACCAGATAGTATGATCACTGTCAGGAAGGTTCCAATGCTTACCTCACTGCCTCGGTTGTTGCTCCTGATAAATCTACCCTTCAAATTGTGTGGCAAACCACATCACAAGGACAAATTCTCCTGTGGCCAAACTCTCCAAGTAACATAGAAAGAAGGTACATGACTGCAGAAGCCATGTGACGTATAGCACAAAATTTTCAAGCAGCATCTCTGGACAATGAATTATAGCATGAAGGATCAATTAAGGCAGTTATGTTGTGCAAACCAGAATGTCTTAAAGCAGTTTGTAACAAGGACAGCAAACCGTTTGGGGATAATTTAGCATTGGGCCAACCTTGGAAAGTTCCTTTGGAGAGTTTGGCCACAGGGAGAATTTGAACTTGTGATGTGGTTTGCCACTCAATTTGAAGGGTAGATTTATCAGGAGCAACAACCGAGGCAGTGAGGTAAGCATCGGAACCTTCCTGGACAGTGATCATACTATCTGGTATATTGATGGATACTCCTCTGGGGAGATGCTGGAGGACTGAGGTGTCATATGAGGTCCGGTACCATGCCTTGGATGTGGGGATAACTCCTGAGATGAGGAGATAATGGAACAAGATTGCCATCTTGTCAGTGTCTCTGAAAAGGAAGCTCAAAGATTAGTATGTTAGTACCATTCCACCCAATGGGGTGAGGAAAAGTAATTTAAGCTCCTTTATACAGTTTCAGATGGTTTCATGTAACCATTTGTCAGTCAACTTGTTGTTATGCAGGAGTCTAACTGATAGATTGCCGGACTGAGCTTGTTGACAATGGGGTATGGGCCTTCCACTTGTTGGAGAAGGAGTGGGTGGGATATGCAAATCAACTACCATTACCTGATCTCCAACTGCACAATCCACTTCTTGTGTGTGTTTGTCAAACAGTATTTTGGATTGTTGCTGGGCCTTGCCCATGCAGTTGGCAGCATACAAGTGTATGTGTATGAGGTCTTTTCTGAGGTTTTTCCACATTTTGGTCCACAGACACATGGTCTGCAGTGGGGTATGCAGATCAAACAACAGGTGTTCAGGTAATCTCATCTTTCTGACAGTCATCACCTCAAAGGGTGTAAGCTGGGTGGTGGCTGAGGTGTACCTCAATTTCCATAAGAAGTGACGGCAATAGGTAATCCCAAGTTTTGGGATTTCTTCAGTGAATTTGGAAAGCATTTGCTTAATCCGTCTGTTGGCTCTCTACTTGACCTAAGGATTGGGGTGGTAGTGTATGTGGAACTTCTGCTGAACTCCAAGGCATTCAAGGGATTCTTTCATTAACTCACCTGTAAAACTGGTTCCTTTGTCAGAGTCTACCTTTAGGGTAGACCCCACCTGGAGAAAATCTGTTCCACCAGGATTTTGGCAGTAGTTTTTGCAGTGCATGTCTTAGTGGGAAAGCTTATACCCACTTAGAGAAGAGATCAGTTACCACAAGAGCATACTTGTTATTTCTGCTGGTATTGGTCAGAGGACCAATGAAATTAATCTGTATGGCATGCCAAGGGCCAGAGTGTCATTGTGGTAAGAGTCTGGCATTTTGTTTGGTAGGGATGGGGTTGTTTGCACACAAACAAGACAGTTGCCTATGTATTGTTTAACATCTTTGGTAATACCAGGCCACCAGACAGTGGTCTTGAGTCTTTGTAGGGTATGTTCTACTCCTGATGTCCACCAGTGGGGTGTCATGCTCTTGGTGCAAAATTCAGATCTTAAGTGTCTGGGACCAGCCACGACTTGGTGGTGGAATCATCTGGTTGAAACCAGATGAGCTTGTCATCTAGTGACAAGCGTAGCTTACCTTCATGCCTCTAATAAGGTTGTGTGTGGGAAGTTTCTCTTCAGTACCTTTATCAAGGAATCTGAACACCTCTTTAAATTCAGTGTTGAAATGCTGGGCTGAGAGAGGTCCAAGGGGAAAAGGTTCAGGTTTCTTCCTGAGTGCTGCAATCTGTACAGCTGCATTGGCCTCTGGATGGTCCATCATCCAGACATCCCCGCTTAGGCCCCTTCCTTAGCAAGGGTGTCTGCTGTGTCATTGAAGGCATGGTAGGGGTCATGGAGAGAGTGAGTTTTGACTTTGTGCACATAGAGTTTGTGTGCAAATTTCTGTGCAGTGAATGTATGTATATTACCAATTCCTTGTATTTCACTGGGCTGCCATCAGAGGAGAGGAAGGTTCTTCTGCCAGAAGGAAAGAAATTCTGTAAGAGAACAACAAACCCAGTTACAGTCTATAAAATGATAGTATCCTCGGTTCCATGCCTATGAACTCGAGGGCACAGGCCACCGCTGCCATCTCTGCATATTGTGATGATGCTACACTACAGCATTTAGATATTGTGACAGTGTTCCAATAAGGGTAAATCATTAGAATGCCCATGCCTGCAATTTGCTCTCCTGATAGTAGAATGGTGAACCATCAGTAAAGACACAACACAAAGAAGTGTTGTCAAGTATTTGTAGCATGGTAGGGAGGAAAGGACCTGGATCTGGAAGATCAGGTGACTGTAGTGTACAGTCATGGGGTTCTCCCTGGAAAAGGAGGCCATGAGCTAACATAGATGTAACTTTAGTTGGTTGTACCTGTATGTCTCTGTCCTGGAGAGAAGTGACCAGTGTGTCAGTCTGGTGTTACAGACTGACCCATCCTTCACTCTATCTGAGAGCAGAAGGTAGTTGGGGTGTGGTTGGTGGTGTTGATCAGTGGTGAGTACCCAATGATATACAGGAAGTGCTTGACAGCCAGGTAGGCCAGAAGATTCCTTACACAAAAGTCATACATCTGTTCTACTGGGATCAAGGCTGTGAGGCATATGCAATGGGTCTCAAGGTGCCATGCACCTTCTGGGCCAACACTGCTGACATGGCAATGTCAGAGGTGGCACATTCTAGATGGAATGGTAGTGCTGGATTGGGGATGACCAGAGCTGGGGCGGAGGCCAAGCCCTGCTTCAGTGACATCACAGCCTGGGTGTGTATAGGGCCCCAAGTCCATGGTACATCCTTTTGAGTAACTCATACAGAGGAGCAGCTTTCTGAGCAAAATCACAAATAAAATTCCTCGAATAATTCACCATAGCTAGAAACCTTCAAAGAGTTGCCATGCTAGTGGGCAGTGGCAAGTCTTGCAATCCCTGTACCTTCTTCCAGGTAGGGGCTTCAACCTTGGTCAGTTATTTTTAGACCCAGAAAGAGTACTTCTTTCTGAGTCAGTTGTGCTTTGCTAGGTTACATTTCAGGCCTGCGCTTTAATGAGAGTCAGTAGTTCGTCCAAGAGATCCAAATGTTGTTCCTGTGTGACTGTAGCCAGCAACAGATCATCCACATATTGCAAAAGACATTGGGAGTAGAGAAACTCTCGAGGCATCCATCATGTGGAGATGGAACAGGGATGGACTGTTATGGAATCCTTGTGGCAAGCAAGTCTACGTGTACTGTCTTCCTTCAAAGGTGAAGGCAAACTTATATTGACTTTTAATGGCCAATGGCAATGACCAAAAACACTGGAGATGTCAGGGTGCTGAACCATTTCAAATCAGGGGTCAGAAGTAGTAGCACATCTGGTGCTGATGCCACAGTTGGAGAACAACTGGGGTGACCTGATTCAGTTTCCTGTAGTCAATAGTAAGTCTCCAGGCGCCTGTGGGTTTCTTCATGGGCTACACTGGGGAGTTGGTGGTGGAAACACAAGTTATGATTAATCCTTGCTTGAGGAGACTTGATTGTCTCTCTGAGGGAAGACAAGGCCTCAGTTGGGAAAGGATATTGCCTTTGCCTCTCATGTGCTGGGCCTGGCACTTCAATGACAGTGTGCATTCTACCACAGTCATGCTTGTTGACTGCAAATGCTTCCAAGTGTTGTTACAAAATAGGGAGGAGCTTTGGGAAGAGTTCATGATTCTTGAACAAATCTGTGACATCATACTCCTTGTCATTGCAGATATAGTTGCCACAACATGTGAATCAGGAATCAAAATGGTATGATGTTGACTCTGAATCTGTATCAGTAGCATGTTAGCTAGGTCCACCACACAGTCGTGTGGTGCAAGGAAGTCAATCCCTATGATACTAGGATGATCATGCAGTACCATTAGTTGGAAAGTGTGTGAGGCTTTTAGATGGCCTAGCTCTACTGGTAGGGTGAGAGAACAGTATGCAGGTAGCCTAGTACCATCAACTCCTGACATGTTGGTCCTCCATCTGGTGGACCAAGGGGATGTGTCTGGGTGTTCATCATGTAACACAGATACAGCTGCACCTGTATCTAACAAAACTATTAGTAGCAGCCCCAGACCTCAGCCTCGGTGAAGGGCCTTCCGTTTGTATCCAAGACTAACTTGTTTACAATACAGACTGGGGCCTGTAATTGTCAATCTGTACTGATGGAAGCATGTAGAGGTTGGACCTGACTCATGTGAATCACTTCACCATGCTGCACTGATGCTATATAGGGAGGATATTCTGGGTTCAGGCCTGAATAGGCCTGAGGGCCTTCACTGCCAGTGTCCCCATGACTGGTTAGGACCTGGGTTGTCGGTTGTACTGCTGCAATGGCCTGTGTGAAACAGCATCTGCCACAGGCGTACTTGTCACAGGAGCTCTCAGAATTTCTGATTCTCTTCAGCTATCTCTCTATATGAAGGCCCTGTTCCTTGCTGTTGTGGTTTACCTCTACCCTTATGCTTTCTATTCTTATGCCAATTCCGGTTCCCACCCATTGTTGCTGCTGCTGTGGTTGCTGTTGATAGGCCTGTTGTGTGGTGTTGATTATCAGCTGGAGGGGCTTGCTGATGTTGGGCCTGTTGGTGTTGGGCCTGACCTTCCACTGTGTAGTGCATTGTGGCCTCCGAGTAGGCTCCATGGTGTCTACCTTTTGGAGCCGGAGCCCAGATCACGGATATAGAGTTGGTACACTCTTTAGTTTTCCAAAGAATGTCGGCAAACCTATCTGTATTGGGGTGGGTGGTAAGCTCTACCTTTTCTTACTGCTGGAATCATGTTCCTAGGAACAAGGTTTTATATTCAATAAGATCTACATACGCAGCTTCTTGTGCCAAGTGCTTTCCTGCTCGTAGGCCATCCAGAGTCTCTGGTGGTGAGTCGCTGGACTTTCCTTTGCATTCTGCTTACAGGATATGCCAGCATCACTCCTACTACACCTAGGCTGTGAGCAGAAATGAGCCCAGCTGCAACCTCATCAAGGTAGCTCCCATCCAGGCGAATGGCATCAGGAGTTTGGCCCACAAACCAGGATAGATGGTCTGGCATAGTATTTGGACCTGATATTCTGCAGTGAAGCTAAGCATCTCGCATTTAGAATGCACCTTTTCTAAGTGACAGTTGGGGTTGTCGGACGGATTCATCCAACCCGATGCTGTCAGCAATTTGCTGAACAGAGTAGACCATTTGTGGGGATTACTGGGTCGATCAGGCAGAGGTAGATTGTCTCAAGCACCGTCCAGGGTGGCCTGAGCTGCAGCCTCGGCCGCAGTACAGACACAATACCTTCCTGAGTGCCAGCCTCTGCAAAAGCTGCCTAATCTGGGTTTTAATAGCCCATTTACTCCTCTCAGGAAGGGGTATATTGCCTATTGCAGTTTCAATCATGGTTTCTATCTCCTGCCTGTCTTCCACATTAATAACATCTACTGGAGGTGCCGTCAGGACCAGGCCTGGGCCTGCTTCCCCCATCATGAGGGCCGCCATGTTGGCGTCTCCCATGATGAGCGTCATGATGTCAATGACGTATGATATGGGAGTTGGGTGGGGACCCGCCATGTTGTGGATGGCTGGGTGGGGTCTCTGGGCCACAGTAGGGGTGTGACTGGGTGTTGTACTGTGAAATGTCATCATCGGACAACTCCCTTCTAATGTCGTATGTAAGGCAGGGACTACGCCCCCATTGCCTTAACATGGCCAGACAGAACCTCTCGCTGATGGTGCAGTTTCGCCATCTTAGTTATACATTCATTGTGACTCATACTTGCAACATCCATATCAACCTCATCTTCCTTTTGCAACACTCTATACGCGCGCTCAATTAATGATTGTCCCTAATAGACACTTCTAAGTCATTCGTACTTGGTTTATCTTGTCCTGCAGCTCACCCATTTCATTACTCAACTGAGCATTTGCAGCACTCAGCAAATCATTCATTTGCAACGCCTGACTCTTATCCTGTCTCATACTTTCACACTCCTGCTTCAACATACACAGTTCCTGTTCTCCAGCTTGAGCTGAATGATGCAATAGTGAATTGTTTTCATTTTGCAGAGTTTGGATTCGACTCAAATTCTACTGCAGTCTTATACATTCTGTTTCCTGCAAACCCATCTGTTGCTTAAGAGATGAAATCTGCAGATCAGGGTTGAAACCTCCTTTGGAGGCTTCCAGAGCAGCGTGAAACCCGACCATCAACCCTTTAGCTTGATGCTTGCTGGCTGATTGTCTCATCTCCAGTGTACTGGGTTGAAATCCCCAGTATAGGGTTTTGGATTGACTTGCGTCCCCACGCCAAGTCAGCCCATCCTGCATGGGAGGCAAGGAAGTTCGAGACATCGAGTCTCAGTTCTGCACAAATATTTGATACGGTGGCCATTGTGTGGAAGGAACAAAATTCAAACTGTGAAAAGGGCACCGTGCTGCATATCGATCCATAGCACAGCACTTTATACACAGCCGGGCTACTGTATAAGTTGTAGGCTTGCAATTCAAAACTGCTATGGAGTAGGTCGAGATGGCATCGAGCACACCGAAAAGACAGCCAGACTTTGCAAGTGACTACAAACTGGTTTTAAACGGGAGAGGTATTATGGGAGTGTACACCTACTGTCCCCATAGGAAAGGAAAAGTTTAAGCAACAAGTGAAAACTTACAAACACCAAATATCGTCTGCACATGGTCGCCAATTTGTTAGGAGGTCTAAACCTCACTTTCAGATTCTTGACGATATAAACGCAAGTAATCACAGATACATTGCATTAGAGTAATAAACAAGTTTATTACTACCAAAAGGATAAATCACAGTTGCCCTAAGCAGTTCTACCAATACCGAACTGGGAGCCAGTGCTAGCTGCTCCCACACCTCGAGGTTTCTCTGTGTCTCTTGGGGTCTCTCCTGAGGTCTCCAGGTATAAGGCTTATGCATTACCTTATATACCTATGATAATTACTATGGTTACCGTAAGATAGAAACATTTGTAGTTACAGAGATGAGCCCTATTGGCTAAATTAGAGGTGGCTCCATGGTCCAAGATAACATTATAAAATTCTGTAAAGTCATCAGTTTGAGAACAAAAGAGTTCTTATGCAGAGTCTTACAAAACTCAGTGTAGTGGTACAGATCACCAAAAGGTGGCAATGCCATCTTACATATTATAATTACTTCAAGGACACAGGTGTCTTGGCATCTTACAAGTAAGAAATACACAGAAAATACATAGCAGAATATGTGTATTGGCCAGCAAAAGTATTGCAACAACATGTATTCATATTCTGACATCTACTCTTGTACGGTAGATGCCCTTAGCGCTATATGTTAGTATAACATATATTTAAGAGCTAGCTGTCTACGGTGTACCTCTGAGGGTACCAATAGGTGCAGGGATCTCATGTAACAACCACATGCCTACCCACCCACCCACGCCATGGATCTCCAGCATCCCGTGCCTTGTGTGTCAGTCCTGTCTGTTTGTGTCTCTCTTAGTGGAAGAGCGGACAGCTCCCTGTCTGTTAAGGGACTGTAACCTACACAGCAATGGGAGTGGCAATATTTGAAGCCCCTCTCCCACATTGAGCTTTGCTCCCCTGCTAGTACAGACAGTGTCATCCCTGGCTGTAGCAGGGTGCACATACTCAGAGTGAATGTGTAGAGCATAGTCTCACCCAGTGTCATTGTGAGACAGAGAGTGAGAGAGAGAGAGAGAGAGGCACCAAACTGGAGCAGTGGATCTAGAGCGATAAAGTAATGAAAGACAGCAGCATGATACCGCAGCAGTGGGGTAGCAGAGCAACACTGTGAGTTGTTTTCTTTTGGACCCCACATAACTGGAAATGACACCTCTGCCACAGTGGAACACAGCTGTATCTGTCAAATAAATCACACATTGACCTTTTCTGGAGTGGTGCTGCGACAGTGAGAGAGAGGGCGGCATATGCGTGTAGCTGCTGACAATCTTCAGTCTGTGTCTGTCTCTCCTGCTGTGAAATGAAAACCACACCGTCCTTTTCTCCAGAATGAGTGAGAGAGAGAGAGAGATCCACATGCACTTAAAAGTTGCGGCACTAGGAACTGGCACTGGCTGTGAAATGTCGCCCGCCCCAGTGCAACACTGCTGTCTCAGTGAAATAAAGAGTGATGTGAGCAAGGCAGACAGTGACAATGTACAGTATCCAATGTGTGCTAGAGCAAGTGACAACCTACAGAGAGAGAGAGAGATAGTCCTGGAGTGTCCTCTGTCTGTCTTTATTGTTTAGGACTGGATTTACTTCTCTCTGTGGTGCCATTCCTTAAAGTAGTGGGACAAGCGAGCTGTGGGTGGACATTGCCCCCCACTGTCTCCACTGGTATCGCCGATGTTGGAGTGGTAGCAGTAGCCCTTCCATGAGAAGGAGTTGTCGATAGTCCAGTTTCTGTTGGGGAGGAAGAGAGAGAGAATAAAGAAATGAGGTCTGTCATAATACTGTTCTGTCTCTTGTCTTCAGTTGTGCCCTGAATTTCTCTCTCTCTCTCTCTCTCTCTCTCTCTGCTCTCGCTCTCTCACTCATCTTAAGTTTAGTTGCATCTGGTTCAGTTTATACTAATATACTAACATACTAAATAACCAGCAGATTAGGCCCTATGGTCTATCGATTCTGCTTGGGGATCAGTGCCTACCCTGGGCACAATTATAGCCCCTCCTACAAGATCCCCTACCCCCAACCCCAGCAGGGCTCTGGAATGAACTCTACCTCTATACCTATCCCAGCCCTTCTTGAACCCCTCCACAGTTGTGTCAGCCACCAGCTCCTCATGCAGCACATTCCATGGCTCCACCACCATCTCAGTGAAGTAGGCCTCCTTGTTTCCCCTTAGCATCCCCCGATCAACCTCAATGAGTGTGTCCTAGTGGTTCTCTCCTCCTCAGCTGAAGGCCCCTCTAGGTTTACCCTATTCATTCTCTTGAGATATTTGAAGACCTCAATCATATCTCCGCTATCCCTCCTCTCCTCCAAAGAATACAGGTTGAGCTCCTCCAGTCTCTCCCATAGGGATTTCCACCTAGACCTAATATCATCTTGGTCATCCTCCTGGACCCTCTCCAGAAGAGCAATATCCGTCTTTAAGTAAGGATGCCAAAACCCATACAGTATTCAAAGTGTGGTCTAACCAGGCAGTTATACAGTGGAGGGAGCATCTCTCGGTTCCTTGAGGTTATCCCCCTGGCTATGCACCCAGCATTATATTTGCTTGGGCTGAAGCCCTTCTACACTGCTCCAAGTTATTCATTTTGGAATCCAACACCACCCCAAAGTCCTTCTCCCCTCCAGAAGCCTGCAATGTCCTCCCCGAGGTGTATACATGAGCCGAGTTTTGGTCCCAGGTGAAGCACCCTATATTTCCCATTGTTAAACTTTCTTTTGCAGGCATATGACCACCTCCCAGATCCTCCTGAAAAGCCAGCTTCTCCTCCTCCCCATCCACCACCGCCCCCAGCTTTGAGTCATCTGCAAAGAGGCTCATCCGCCCTGATACCTCTTCTGATGTCTGAGATATAGACATTAAACAGGAGTGGACCCAATACCAATCCCTGTGGGGCCTCGCGACTCTTCTGGGTACACACCCCAACCATCGCCTTCTGTACATGCCCTGGTAACCAGTTTCCTATCCACCTGACCATATGTCCCCCACCCCCATATCCTCAGCTTCTCCAGCAGCCCAGAATGTGGCACTGAGTCAAACGCCCTGCTGAAATCTAGAAAGAGGACATCCACTGGCCTGCCCTGATCCAACACACTCGTCACCCCCTCATAGAACTCCACCAGGTTGGTCTGACACAATCTGCCTTTAACAAAGCCATGTTGGTGGTCATCTAGGTGGCCCTGTGCCTTCAGAACCTCCAGCTTTCCTTTCAAAATGACCTCCATCACCTTGCCCACTACTGACATCAGGCTAACTGGCCTATAGTTTCCCAGATCCACTTGAGAGCAACCCTTGTGTACTGGGCACAATATGGGCCATCCTCCAGTCTTGAGGCACCCACCCTGTCTGAAGGGAGGGTTAAAAGGTCCACCAGGGTGCAGCCAGGGTATCAGTTAGTTCCTTAAGTACCCTGGGATGGATCCCATCTGGGCCTGGTGCATTTTCTGCTCTTAGGGCCTTGAG
Organism: Neoceratodus forsteri; assembly: GCA_016271365.2. Lineage (NCBI taxonomy): Eukaryota > Metazoa > Chordata > Ceratodontiformes > Ceratodontidae > Neoceratodus > Neoceratodus forsteri. Next base: position 573,402,508 of record CM028133.1, read on the forward strand.
AGCTTCCCATATCCTCCCAATAGGAATTTCAACATCCATTGGCCTACCTTCATCAGCCGGTCCCACCCCTCCTTGCTGTGTCACCCCCTGTCCTCCTTGGTGAAGACTGAGGCAAAAAGTAATTTAGTACCTCTGCCTGCTCCTGCTTCCTCTTACCACCCATTCCTTGTCCTCAACCTACTAATCTGCCCTTTCCTTTCTCTTACTCTGATATACCTAAAAACCTTTCCCCCTTCTAATCCCCTGTGCCAGTCTCAGCTCCACCCACACCTTGACTGACCTCACCACCCTGGTGGCTGTGCTGGCTATCATATCATAGTCCCCTTTGGATATAGCCGCTGAGAGTTTATAATGGCTATAAGCAGCCTTTTCCTCTCCTTACACATCCTGGACCTCCTTGTCCACCAGCTCAGCCTCTTAGCTTTTCCACACTTAAGTCTCTCCTCGTGCAGGCCTTAGTAGTCTCCAGGAGCCCTTTTAATAATTTCCTGCTGGGCATCAGTGCCCATACCTGGCCTGATCTCATCGAAGTAGCCCCTAAAGATCCACTCCATCCCCTGAAGTCCACCTCTAAAATCAACTACTGATGTTTTATGTGATCGACCCCTGCCCGGTCAAAGGAGAACCAAACCGTGGCATGATTACTTCCCGCCAAAGGGTCCGCAACAACTAGGTCCCTGATAAGCTCTGCGTCTGACAGTGTCACATCAGTACATGCCCCACCCTTGTCAGATCAGTCACTGGCTGGGCAAAGATGCATCCTGGAAGATGTCCAGCAGGCTGGAGAGATATAGAGTGCAACTGTACACAGCAGTAAATTCGTGATGTGGGATGGCAAAGGATGGGCCTATATACTCTGTGACTCATTGTGAACCGTTCTCTCTGTTGTGCCCTGAATTCCACTCTTTCTCTCTCTGACACTCCGCCAGTACAGCTTGCTTAACCATGTGGGGAGGGAGGGAGAGAGGCGGAACTACTGTGTGGGGAAGGAACTTCCCAAATGCATGTTTCTTCCTTTTACATGACTTTCCAGTGGTTTATTAACATGGAGATAAACCCATTTAAGAAAGTAAATAACCCACTCCAGGGTTTGTTGTTATTGAGGATTAATGCACACCCTGGTGCTGTAAGTGCACGCGACCTGCAGCCTCATGCCCTCACAATGCACCCAGGTGTGCATTAATCCTCAACAACAGCACAACCTGTCATGGGTTATTGCTTACTTTTATCACCACACTTATTACTTTACCCACAATAGCAGTTTAGACAGCAAGTTAATGGCTGGGTGGCCTGTTGATTAAACCAATTTCAGATTTTGCCAAAACAATATACTTCTAATTAGATCTTAAATTCATTGGTACAAAATTCCAAATATAAGGCACCTGGTAGTAAAAAGCCTTAGCAACATTTCACCTTATCAATGGGATTGTAAAGTCAGAACCATATGATTATCTCAGCCCCAACCTGCCTGATTTTATTGTTAGGGCTTCTAAGACATAGTCTGGAATCAGTCCCTTGTAGCTTTAAACATAAAATGTAGCAAATGGAGTTCCTTTGACTTAAAAACGTAACCATTTTAAATATGTGTGCAGAAAATAATGATATCAAGTACATGGGGTCTCAAGTGCAAAATGGGAAATCTGTTATATAAAATTTCAATCTTAGATTTCTCTGTTCTCAAGGGTGCTCTGTAAAGGACCTCACTGTAGTCCATAAACAGAAATCTTACTTTGATGATATCTCTAGCAGCAGGTCACACTATAGTCGCCAGGAGCCAGGACCACACAGAAAATGTTTCAAGCCTGCAGTCTGCCAGGGGACCACCCCACTCCCAACGGCGCGTGCTAATGTGCCGTATCCTGTAGTGGGCGGCCCAAGTGCTTCCTCAGGTCTTTTCTTGCCATTGACCATTGCATGTCGTACCTCTCAGAGATTCAGCCCACTTCAGTTGACCACTTTTCTTTGTCTATTTCTTTGATTTTCTTTTAATTTTCTCTCCTAGTTTACCATCAGTTGTGATTTTTTTCTTTCATTTATGCAGACTTCAGCTCAATATACTCTTCAGAAGCTGTACCTGTAGTGAAGATCCTTGAGAAGGACGACCACGACTCTTGCGTTTCACTGACTAGGCCAGCCCATGACATCCAGGTCTGTGAGATGTGCTGCAGCTTTCAATTCAGTTTCGATTCAATTCTTTATTTAACCAGGCGAAACACAATTGAGATGTACTCATTTACAAGGTGGACCTGTTACACATCTTAGTAGGTTATAGAGCTAAATGATGAGGGTAAACCACTACCAAGATACTTCCAACCATGCTACCAGGCAGCGCTGCCAGAAGACCTCAAATCTTCTTATTCAAGCATCCAGTCACCCGCATGGAAAAGAAGCTACAAGAGAGGAGTTCCTCCACTTCCCCAGCCCTGTCTTCGGGTTCCACCTCATCCAAGGCCCTGACAAATCCAGCAGGAAGCACAAACAATGGGAAAAGGATGGTCAAAGTCCCAGCCCTTCCTGACCTGCTTGCAGTTACCACTTTGCATGTTAGCTGCAGTGGGGCTGTCCTGTTTTGGTGTGGCCTCCTCTGCTTAGCACACCCTCCCCCACAGGGCTACTGTTTTATTATTTATTTATTGAATTTTGATAACTGGTGGCCCACTGATACAAGACAGTCCCTTTTCAGGGGCAACCTGGGAAGTGCAGTACACTGACAGTGCCTAGCATTGAGAACAATACATTCACATTAACACATTGGTAATATAGCACAAGCTAACAAGCAAACAATACAGATGCACAGTACATATGGGACAAATAAAATAGTAAATTAGAGCAAATACAGTAACAGCAAAATTCAAAAACAGGCAGTAGTCAGAGAACACAGATACCTGGTGCACAACTCTTAGGTAAGGTCAGGTTTTCACTAAATATCATACCCTAAACACAGCACATATATATTTTTTTAATTTTAGTGTTTGGTAACTGGATAAGGCCCACTAAGCACAAGTGCCTGTTTCAGGGGTGACCTGGGAGCACTGGGTGGTTAAATGATGTGCTTAGAGTCACACAGTATGCAAGTGGAGAATGTGAGAATCAAACACAGGTCGGGTCTGCTGGATGTATCAAGCTCGTTCACACCTCGTTCCTCTAACCTCTAGGCTATACTGCCAGGATGGCAGGATGGGAAGCCAAACATTAGATAAGGTACAGCAAAGTTTATTAAGGAAATTCAGGTTGGCAGGACAGAGATAACAGACTTCCAGGGATCAGCAAAAGCAGGTGCATTGTGTGTGGCAGAAAGGAGAGGTAACAGAGATGCCTGAAAAGAGGAAGAGAGGTGATAGCCAGAATGGTTGGGAAGAGAGTTCCAATTGGATATAGCTGAGAAGTTAAAGTCCTCTGGGCCATGGTTAGCCTAGTGTTAGGCAACATGAAGATGGGCAGCGAGGCAGATATGAGGGGCACCTTGGGCGTTTGCATTGCACTAAGTCAGCAAGACAGTGTCGGGGTATATCAGTGTATCAACTTATGAGTGCAGCTTAGGGTAGAGTACTATAGTTTTCAGTCATAAGATAGCCATCCTAGGAAAGATAATACATCACATTGGTGATGACGAGCATTGACCCCGATGCAAACCTACCTGCTCTATGGTAGACCAGAGTGAGGTGGACCATGATGGTGGAGGTAGAGAGAGGTAAGGGAACACAGAGATTAGGAGAGGAAGGAGGGTGGCGGATGCTATTTTGCGACAGGAGGACAGGAAGGGTAAATTTGGTACAATATGCCAAGCTTTTGGTTTAGGGTTTTATGAGAGCTGATACATGCATGTCAAAAGAAAGAGAGGAATCTAGGGTGACACCCAAATATTTAAAAGACTTAACCATCTCAAGAACAGACCCAGTTCGAGAGGGAACAACCGGGGGCTTGAGGTAGGCTTGGAAAAGCCATACACTTAGTTTTTAGTGTTAAGTATGAGCTGTTTTGCATAACCAGTCTTCAAGCTTGTAGAAGTCTGAGGTTAGCATAATCTGCATACAGTTGAACAGTGGCTCCTCCACAGTTGTTCGGAGATCATTAATAAAGAGTGAGAAAAGTAACAGTCCTGGAATAGATTCCTGGGGACACCAGGGATAATGAATGGGTCGAGGGTCAGATAGTGATTCTGCCCACTTTACTATTTAGGTGCGGTCTTGAAGGTAGGATTGAGTCCAAGTAAGAGCACCAGCATCAAGGCCAATGTGGTGCAGTTGCTGTAACAGAAGCCCATGATTGACCAGGTCAAAGGTCTTAGTCAGGTTCACAAAATTGCTCCAGTGGATTTACCAAGGTCCATTCCTTGGAATATGTCTGATGTAACTTTCATCAGGGCAGTGAGTTGCTATAGGTCATCCTGAATCTATGCTGGGAATTTGAGAGGAGCTGGTGGAGTTCTAGGCAATCCTGCAGATGGTCATAAAGTATGCACTCTTGGACTCTTGGATTTTGGCTAAGGGAAAAAGAATTGAAATTGGACAACAATTTTCAACAGTTGTATTGGAACCACCCTTATGTGTACAGGTACAACCACTGATACCTTCCATTTCAGGGACAGTACCAAACAAGAATGAGCAATTTAGAAGGTCATGGATAGGGTGAGCTAGGACATCAACCCCCAGTTTGGGAAGTTTGGCTTGAGTGTATCATGACCAGGAGAACTATTGGCCTTAAGATTTTGAGAAGCCGATGCAGCTCAAGGAGAGTAGCCAGTTTCAGATAAAAGGAAGCCGGGTGAGAAGTCAATGGAGGAGGGGGTCAGGACAGGGAGAGGGAGCACTAGGAAGAAGTGATGTATATTTATGCAGATCAGTAAAAATGTGTTAAAGCCATCTGCAATTGAAGAGATTGTTCAGCACAGTGCCTGGCACTTTGATGGAGTTAGGGGTTTCCAAGCTATGACCCTTTATGAGGGAATTAACCTGCTTCAAAATTCCCTAGGGTTGCTAAGATGATCTGCTTGAAGATTCGTATAATGCTGTTGTTTGGCTTTCTAGACAGTTCTTTCAGCTGTTTCTTAGCTGCCTATACATTTGCCAATCTGAGAAAGCCTGCTGATCTTATATGTCTGCCAGTCTTTATCACAAGTAGACATGAGCTTCCTTAAGTCCTATAATAGCCAAGGTGCTTTAGAACCCTTTATCCAGCATGACTTAATGGGAGCATGATGGCTGACAATTTTAGTAAATTTGGACACCAAAAATCAAGAACTAAATTGACATCCCCAGTGTATTTATAGGGCTCCAATCAGTGACATGGATTGTGGTAGCGAAGGCACTGGGTCAAACAAACTCATATCCTACCTGGATAACTTTGGGTGGAATGGTTGGGGAATTGTTGCACCATATACAAAACATTGGAGAATGGTCACTAAGCTGTCAGGAAGCACACCCATTGCCTTAATCTTAGTTGGCCAGTTAGTGACCATCCAGTCAAGTAGGGTGTGATTACCATACTTGTTATTGATTCCAGTTGAGTCCCCAGTCACCTGGACCAGGTTGGAATCTGCAAGCATGGAACACATTCTGTGGGAGCTGAGGTTAAGCCAGTCTATAGTAAAGTCCATGCACATTTTTAGGTCATGACGAGGAAGATTTGTGAGGGAGGAAATCAAGGGGAATGACTGGAAGTAGCTACTTTGGGGATAGGTAAACATAGCTGACCAGGAATGTAACAGTGCCAAGGGTGAGGGAAAGGAACATGGATTCAACCAAGGAGGGTCCAGGGTCAGGCATTGGGATTTCAGCCACATCCAGGTTATCCTTGGTATACAGGAGGATACCACCTCCTCTTTTTCCCAGCCTGTCCTTGAAGCTTTAGCCAGATAGTGCCACCTCATGCAGCTGAAATGTGAGGCTCAGCCAAGTCTCAGAGATACCCAGGATATCTCATGAATGTTGGTTAACCCAGGCTTCTAGCTTAGGCATTTTGGCCATATTCTCTGAGCATTCAGATGCACTATTTGCATTCCTTTAGGGAGTGGCTGTGTTGATGATGGGGGATGAGGGTTAGGCAAGTAGTTGCTGGAAAAGGATTGGGCTTGACATCACCTGAGAGGGTTAAGAGGAAAGAACAAGAAGTAGGTACCCAACTGCGGGTGGGAGATGACACTTGAATGATGGCATGGGGTCAATGTTGCAAGACATTATGCCGCATGGCATGGCAAAACCGTGCTGTCAATACAGTGTGATTTTGCCATGCAGAATGACCCTTTTGTGGGGCTCCATCTCCTGTACCCCTTTTACAGGGGGCTGTACCCGAACTCCTCCCAATAAAGATTTTCAACTTCGGGGGGGTTCAACTTGGGAGTGCACAAGTTAAAAAAAAGTTACTGGGACCAGGAATCAAACCCAGTGCCAGACAACACCTGGGTTCCTGGCTGTAGAGGCTGAATCCATTGAGCCATGGCAGCTGCTTGGGAGAACACCATCCCAGCAGAAGTCTTATCCTCTGCCTGGGATGTTTTGAATGGTGCAATATCGCATATAGCAGTATTGGTGGTATGCACCACTCTCTGTAACCTACAGTGCTGTGCAGGTTTAGCCATAATGTTGAAAGCTATTAAGCGTGCAACATTATGACCCGATAGGTTGAGTGATGAGGTGCTAATATCAGCAATTAGTAGCCTTGTAAAAGAACTAATGTCCAAGATATGAGGTATCTCCTTTAGGGAGACAAGGTAGAGGTGTCTACATGCAGGGTATGTGAGTAACAATAAGTAAGAAGACAGGCTCGTTATGCCACTGACAATTAAAATTAGGATCTGGAATGATATGAAGAAATGAGCAACAAGAAGTAGAACTAGGTAGCAGGGGCATGAAGGGAGAAAGTTAGGCAATTTATTATTATGTCAGAACATATAAGTAGGAGGCAGAAAGTCAGGAGAGGTAAAGGGATAGCAGCAATTTTAAATTGCAGAAATGGGAGCATAGAAGGTAGGCAGGAAAAAGTGAGATATGGGAGAGAGTAAAACTATCTAGAGGTAGTAGTAAATGCTCAGGGATAGACAAGTCCTTGCTGTACCATGAACAGGAAATTATGTGGATCCTAACAAATTTGCAGTGTGCCAAGTCCTGCAACCAATTAGAGGAGAAGAGTTTGAAGGAGGAGCACAGGTGTATTTAATTAAGGCTGGAGAAGGCAGTGCAGGGGCGGGTTGAAAATCAGCCTGAGTACAAGCTGCTAGTACAGATGCAATAGTTAGGGGAAAAAAAATTTAATCTTTGAGCAGTTTGTAGGAAATGTCTGTAGCCAATGACCAGGTAGAGCAGAAAGGAACTCAGTCAATCGGCATGTAGGCACCAGAACTTTAGAAAATCTCTGTATCTTTCCTTGTGCATTCTGGACTGGGAGCAGGGAGGCAGCTGGCGGTAGCCTGAGGCTGCTGGGCTGCTGGTGGCAGTGGGAGGCATGCCCTAGCCAGGGGCAAGAGCTTCCTTGTGCACTCGGACCGGGAGCAGGGAGGCAGTCGGTGGTAGCCTGAGAGACACTGGGCTGCTGGTGGCAGTGGGAACACACCTAGTCTGGGGCAAGGAGCTTTCCTTGTGCGCTCCAGACCAGGAGTGAGGAGGCAACTGGTGGTAGCTTGAGGCTGCCAGACTGCTGGTCTCAGTAAGAGCACACTGTAGTCAGAGGCAAGGGCTAAGGGCAGCTCCTCCATAAGTCTCATCTTCATGTGTGTTGGTTCCTCAGGCACAGGTACCCTACTGTTTCAGCCCTTAATCCCTGTGGGCCATCAGTCCAGCAGCTCTGCCAGTTCAGTGTTGACCAGTGCTGGCTCTGCTTCCAGGGCTCACTTCTTCCTTGACACCAACCTCTGATGTGTCCTTGGCAACGTCCCTCTGCCTCAGGGTCCTGGTCCCCAATGTCTCCCAGGGCTGTTCCTTCATCATCCTCTCCTCTGCAATGATGACCCAGGGGAGAAGACACTGGACTGTTAGGCTGCCTTCCCAGACCACCACTGGCACTATCCTAATGCCTCCTCAGTTGGCACTGATCGTTGCCCTAGTGCCTGTCATGGTTGATTTTCAAGTCATTGTTTCCTCTCTGTGGGATTTTATGCAGGCTAGACTTGCTGCCCATGGTGCCTGCCCCTATGCCCCTCCTCCTGTGGGTCTGCAACATGCATCACAGGATCCGGTGCCATCTTATCCCCTCAAGACCCCAGGGACGAGGATGAGTATCACCTGTACTGCCTTCTCCTGATGATGAAAATGGAGATGCAGGAGACAAAGGAGGTGTTACCCTCTCCTCCACTTCTACAGTGTCATCTAATGGTGAGGAGGCCCCCAAGTATATCCCATGGTCCCCCAATGGCCCTTCCTTTTTCCATTCTGAAACAGTTGCAGATGGTCATAGGATATGATGCCGAGGAGCAGGACCCTGTCTGGTGCCATCTGTCTACTTACCTTGGCCTGCTGGATGCCCTCCTCTGGTCATTCCTTCATTGATAGAACCCTTTGAGGATGCCACCCTGGCTACTTGACATTGGCCCAACTTTATGTTGAAGTAGTACCTGTGACCAGGGCTGGGCCACTTTCTCTGGTAGTTTTCCTGGTGGTGGAGTATGGGATAGGCAGGCTACGACTGCTCTGCATATACCCTGAGGTTTGAACTCAGTTTAGGCCTATGGGTAACATGCCAAAAGGGTACCCGCTAACCACTTCTAGGCTGGTTGGTGTGGTACACGAATTAACTGAACTAACTGCAAGGTGTGGCCTGAAACCTGCAGGTTGGAAAGTATGTTCTGCACATCAGCCCGAACAGTTTATACCCACTAAAGGGGGCAATCAGGATGGATTATTGAACATCCTGGGCAAAGCCAGGCACCCTTAGCAGTGTCAGTGGCTCAGCAGGTTGCACACTTACTTTTGAGGCTGCAAAGCAGAAGGCTGTGGGTTCTATCCCCACACCAGGCACTTTGGTTAAATCCCAGTACAAACACTGCAGTGTAGCATGAGGAGTGCTGCACTCCTGAAGTGCCATCTTTTGGATGAGGCGTTAAACCAAGGTCCCGTCTGCCTGTTCTGGTGTTGGTTCAGGTGGATATTAAAGATCCCATGGCACTTCTCGAAAAGAGAGGGAATTTTCATTGAAAAATCACATGCACACAAATCATATTAGCATCATAAATATTACATACAAACAACATTCAGAAATAACTTTTTATTTCCATATGTTATAACTTGAAGGAAATAAAACACAAAAGAAAATCAAACAACAAACAGGAAAACAAAGAAAAGGGGGAAGGATTTCTTACAATCTGTAACATATCTTAAATCAAAGCATTAATATTCGTTTTCAAATAAACATAGCCTTAAGTCATCATTTAAATTTGAAGAAAGAAAAGCCCTTTCCACCATTTAGCACTTTTTTGATGAATGTAAAGAATATCTATATCATATACAAAAATAATTGCTTGTTCATAAAATGGTGAAAGTTTCATAATGCATTATACGTTGCTGTATCACCCACTGACATCTCTCCTGCCACAAGTAAAACTTTAAACAACACGAAGATATGACTAAAGTACTCTCAAAATATTTCTTAAGAAGTAAAAGGGTAATTCCCCAATATTAATAGTTCATAACTCAGTTCAGGTAACCAAGTTAAATTCCATTTTTGGTTTCATATTCCCATAAAGAAATTACATAGGAACATTGGGCACTATGCACGAGTGGGTGGGGGGCATGAAAAAACATGTACCCGTCCACGCCTCTGTGCCCCGTGGACAGGTGCGCACCTGCCAGCATTCACAATACGGCCACCTGTCCACAGCTCCTCTCCCCTGGCACACATGTCACCCCCAGGGTGGCCGGGGAGGAGTCATCGTACTGGGTAGGCATCCAATAGGATGCCCCTGAGGCACACAGTGGATCCCTTGCACTGGGTGGCACTGGTCTGGGGCTGTGCAAATCACATGCATGCACCTGGACCCGCATGGTGCCAGTCAGTCCCATTGCCACCACCTGTAAAATCTGGGCGTCACCCATCCAGCCACCCCCAGCTGCCCCCTGCAGCCCAGTGGTTGGGGTGTCATGGTGCAACCATCCCGGTCCCCGGCAACTCCTTGGCAGTGCCCGTGGGGGTGCACAGTGGGTTATGGCAGGGTCAGTCCTGGCGTACCCTGCACCGCCCAGTGCACCCATCGCGGTCAACACTAGTGGGTTAGTAGATCCCACACAGTGCTGGCATGCCCCTTAACGCCCCTGTGTGGAGCTGTCAGCAGATGAGGGGATTAGATGCAGTGGGTCTGCATGCCCCTGTCCTGAAATGTCATGCTGGGGCTGCAGTAGGTGTGGCATGCCTATGTGCCCCTGATATGTATGTGTAGCTCACTCTGCACCTTTCGTACAATAGTGCCCATTAAGTGAGAAATGGTCCATTGTTTCTTCTTTAGCCTGGCATGTGATGTCTGAACAGGATCTTTCATTCTGTGCTTTATGCTTGTAATTTCCATGTATATTTAATCTACCATACACAGATAACCAGAGGATCTCCCACATGTGAATGGGGATTCTGTCATTGTTTAGATGTGCTAAAACCATTTTATTTTGGTGGGAGGGCACCTCTTAAACTCCAGTTTTGTAAGGTGAATCTTTGACATAATCAGTGTATAAAGTTCGGACCTGAACTCTGTATAATCTGGGTTTTAGGAATACCCCATTATACAATTTTGAGTTACTGGTTCAAAATAATCAGGTAATTTTAGGCATGAGTTTACTTTTGATGGGGCATCCCCATAGTTTAAAAACTCTGCATGATAAACGTTTGCACCCATTTATGCACTAGGCAGTCTGAGGGTTGTAACCTCAATTCAAGGTCGGATTCTGACCTATAAACCCCTACATGGGCAGAGACTGTGGTACCTGCAAGAATTCCTCTGTCCCTACCACCACCTTGCCCTCTCCTCTCTCAGCAACGAGGGATTGCTAGAGATTCCCAGGGTCCGTTTGACTACATTGGGAGCTAGATCATTTGCTTTTGCTGCTCTGACCCTGTGAATTCTCTACCTTGTTAGGTAAGAGAATGCTCATCTGTTGAGGCCTTCAAGTTAGCTTTGAAAACATATTTATTTGAACTGGCTTATACTGCCATTTAAATTCCTGCTGTGTATTTAAGAAATTAGTTTGTTTTTAAATTGTTCAATGATATTGTGTAAAACACTATGATCTATTCTTGAAATAGCATTCCAGAAATAAAGTTGGTTTGATTTGGTTTGGTAATGTTTTGGGATATAAATAAAGAATTAAAAAGTTTATTGGGTCTATCATGCCTAGGCCTCCTTGATCTTCCTGTATTAATCTTCACCATTCATCACTGGTGGTTATACACCAGAGGCACTATGACCCTCGTGGAGCTTACACATTTTTCTATGGGAGGAGTTGGCACGGGACAGCGCCACCCACGAAGATGATCTTGGCGTGCTGCTCGGCGTCAGCCAGTAACCAATGCTGACTCCTCCCTCACATCAGTTATGTTCTTTGTGCCATGTGGGAGCTGAAGAGCAGAACTGCAGTTCACTGTTTTTTTAAGTCACCGAGAGCTCTGTTCATTTACTCAGCACCATAGATCTGCAGACAGGTGAGACCATTCCCTTTTCATTATATTTCTTGTTTTACTGTTTTAGAGTGCCGACTCTTTCCTATATTTTAATTTATATTGTGTGCAGTCAATCATGTCTGATCCAAGGCCTAAGTTGAAGCCTAAGGCAGGATGTGCCCTCATGTGTCGATGCCCTATGGCAAGTCCACCTCCATAATGGATCATCATGATCACTGTTTATATTGCCTGCCGGACACAGAAAGATATGGACAACTGTGATGCATGCTTCTCCATGGACCTCCAGGTCCTCAAAGCATAACGCATTGAAGGTGGGTCAGAAACCTCCTACCTTCAAAGGATGGCATCGGTCCATGGGACACAAAGGCAAGAACTTTGGTCCCTTCCTCCAGGACACCCTCCAATACTATATGTACTGGAAGGTCCGAGCCATTGACAGTGCTGGCCTCGCTGGTGCTTCTGGCTCATTAGGGGTCAGATGGACAGTTGACTTCCTCTTGGGGTTAGTTGAGCACCCCTCCTGGTTGTTGGTTTCCTTAGAGTCATGACCACCCCTGATGTTGCGGCCGGAGCTATACACTGGATCAAAACCGTGGGAACCTCAACTCCATCTGCTGACTCTGCTTGAGCTCCTGGCCCTGGTTCTGTGGCTGGTGAGTAGTATGGTGCCGGGTTGGGGCAGGGCTTTTGTCAGGTGCCACATGCAGTGCCAGTAGGTTGTGAGGTGACCTCTCTCTTAGTCATTCTGGTCTCTTCCTCTTCAGAGGGAGGATGGGTCTGACCCAGAGTGGTTACCCACTCCAAGGAGTCCACTGGCTCCAAGGAGTCTCACCACCCTACAAGGCCTAGTTGCAAAGATCCAGAGGTATCTTCTACCTGACTGCCACTCTAACTGGGGCCACCCTCTCTGAGTCTTCCATCACTGTTAGCAGTCCTGGGGGCTGTCAAGGCACCAACCCTGGTGCCATGGAGTGACTGCACTGATGGTGGAGTGGGATGGGAAGCGGTGCCGGGTCTGGGACCGGCACCACACCTAATGCTGAGTCAGAGGTCGGCACCTCTGTGGAGGTTGAATCTGTGTAGAAGCTGAGAGCAATGCGGCTTCTGTTCCCAAATCAAGGGCTAACTTGGGGATGGCAGTGACAGGCACACAGATGCCTGTGGTACTTCTGAGTTGTCCCCATTGATGCCTCAGGGACAGACAGGGCAGGTCTCCTCTGAGGGGAGCGCTTGAGAACACCTGGGGTGGCTCAAGGGTTTTCTCCTAGGGCTGCTGGTGGCTCTGGGAGGAGCCACAGTGCTGATCCCTCGCATTTTGCTCTCCTCAGCAGGGGAAGGATCTGCAGCAGGTGGAGTAAGGGCCACCTGCAAGGGCTGAACCGGCCCGGTTTCCTCAGTGTCAGTCTTTCTCCTTGGGGCACCACTAGGCTGCACCTGTATGGTTGTTGATCTTCTGTGGATTCTTTGCACAACCCCATCCTTCTGGAGGGGTGGCATGAATGTTTCTGAAGTCCTAGCAGGGGTCCTCCTCTGGCTTGCAAGTCTTCTCCTCCTCCTTCGGATCCTATGACTTGCCCTTCTGCTCTCCCCTGGCATTTTGGGTCCTATGGGACCCTTGTCTTGGGATAAATTCAGAGGCTTGGCTGCAGATTTCCCTCACTTCTTAAGAGCTCTAGACCAGGCCATTTTTAGACCAGAAACCCTGCTGCGCTGTGGTCAGACTCGACTCTTCTGCCTCATCGTCTTCCTCCCTGAGGTGGAGATACTCTTCAGTCCACCTGCAGTGGACGCTGATATCACCAGCTATCAGCAGTTCTGGTTGACACTGTTGGAGGAGCTCCCACATATCTCACTTTGCAAGTCACGGTCCTGATCATGTGGCGTGCTCTCCTTGGAGAGTTCTCCTTGGAGAATATGGTAATTCCACAGTGGCCTGTTCCTTTTCAGAGCGTCTCATCAGTTCTGGCAGAATCCTCTGCTCCTTTCCTGCCCTGAGAGACTTCCAGCACAGGTATCGTGTTCTCCAGGGGTCCCCAGGTTCCATACCTCACCCACTTTAGGGATAGAGCTACTGGATACCTCTTGGACATCATCACCAGAGACATGATCAGCTCCCCAGAGTTAGACTCAGCTGAATTTAACCGTTGGGGAGAAGTATTATCTTCTCACCGTGCCTCCTACCCTCAGCATGTCAGCCCATCAGGCCCACATGGCTGCCTATGCTAGGCACTTATGGATGGTGCTAGGACAGTTCCTAGCCACTCTGCCTGACTCTGAGGCAACCAGGCAGGCCATCTGCTTGTGCTTCTGGCCTAGAGCTAGTGAGGCATCTCTCAAGAGTGTTGTATGATGCTAATGAGGTAGTTTCTAGGTTGGCAGTCTATATAAGATGGGCAGCATGGCTTCCCCTTTCAAGGTTATCCCCTTTACCCAGTATAGGGTGACTGCCTGTCATTTCCAAGGAGCCCATTTTTCTCCCACATTGTGAGATGGGAATTAGCAGGGTGCCTTCCTTCTCCCAGGTCATGGAGTCCCCATCTCACCCTAATCCAGTCACGGGCCTCTCCAGATCCATAGGGGCTTCTCCTCCTGTGGTTCTTCCTACAAGGGATTGAGGGGGTTTCCAACAGAAGTCCAGGTCCTTCGGGGATCTTGGTACTCACCCACCAGTGATGAATGGTGAAGACACATGCAGGAAGATATGAAAATAATGTACCCACCATAATTTTTTCTTTAAAAAATGTTTTTATCTTTTATGTCTTCCTCAAGTTCAGTAAACAGTTTCCAATATATTCTTGGATAATAATGCTACCCTAATTCTTGATCTTCTTGTATATCTTCACCATTCATCACTGCTGCCCATTCACCATCCCATCTGGTGCCTCAACCTCTGAGCAGTGCCTCCTCCTACTTTCTCTCTCCTCTGTTGAGACTCTTGTGGGAGAAGCCTTCTGGCTTCTCTGGTTCACTGATCCTTTTCCAGGGTGTCAGTAACTCTTTTGAGGCGGGAGGACAAGCAGGGCTGTTTGCTGTCTTCTAATGAGAGCTCCTCGGATACCTTCTGAACTCCATTTTTGCCTTACAGAGCTGGGCTGGAGTTCACTCAGTTGCCCTCTTTGGGACCTGTGTGGATCCAGTGAAGTCTGAGGGACCAAAAGACCCTCACTGTCTTCTTTCTGTTTGTTAACTGGTTTGGTTAACCTGAGGCAGTTCCCTCCTTCCATGGCTTATCTTTCCTTGCCACTGGCTTATGATGAGTTACAGGATGTAATAACACCTTGATCTGGAATTGCTAATGAGGGGTTTTGCCTCAGAGTGGGTTCTGTCACCATCTCCACGTCTCAGGGTAATTAGGGGACATCCCTCTTGCTTCAGACTTGTTTTTTTTCTTGGCTGTCTATTAGCTCAACATAGTCCAGAATTGTTTTAGATGTTGGACAGTCCGGTCTCTCCTTCATGTGAAAGTGACTGGGAGTGTAGAGGTGGAAGCCGCCCTTGGTATCTATTGATCCTGACTCACTGGGGCAGTGGTCTGCTGTTGAGTCTCATACCTTTCCTATCTCTCTTTCTCTGCTTTGTCTTCTATTTTTCCTTAACCCCTTCCACTTCTCAGTCTCTTAGGATTGCTCAGTAGTTGAAGCCCTTTCCCTGTGCCACACCTCAGGTAGCTTCCCTCTCCTTTTGTGTCAGCTTTTTTCTCTTTTCTGTTTATAGCCTTTCCTTTTACTGTCTCTTGGGCTCTCTTGCTCTGCCCTCTCTTTTCTTTATATCTGTTTTCCACTCTCTCTGGCAGATAGAATTGAGGTGAGGGAGGAGTCAGCATCGTTACTGGCTGATGCTTGAGCAGCACGCTGTGTGTCATCCTCATTGGGCGCCATCCATAGCGTTGACTCCTCCCCCAGAAAAACATTTGTAAACTGTAATCTTCTGTGGGGTCATAGCACCTCTGGCATATAACCCACCAGTGATGAATGGTGAAGATATACAAGAAGATCAAGAATTACAGTAGATACGTAATTTTCTTTTTTATAAGTATGTAAATCATTTTGATGGGATTAAGCCTGCTTCCCACAGTATCTGAAAGAAACAGCTGTATAATCCAGTTTCCAGGTTAGATTGGGGAGGAAAATCATGGCTGTGTATAGTAAACATGGAATCAGGAATTGTTTGATAATCTGTATTTAATTTTGGATAACTTCCATTCCTGTACTTTGATCTCAACAGTGCACACTGCAAGGTCCCAGTTAGAAAAGGAATATTTTGTGGACCAAACATAATGCCTAAGATTTTAACAAGTTCTGTGGAATTCGAATACCAGAAATAGTTATGGGGGACTTGGAGACCCTATAAAATAAGCCTTTACATTTCCTTTTATTTAATTTGGAGTTTGACACTACTAAGTATAGCTTCATTTCCTGAAAAACATTGATATCTGGGTAGGATCTTGAAAAACTAAAAGTATCATCTGCATATGCTTGAGCTTTTAATGTGTCAAGTCCACTAGTTCCTGATAGACCATACCACTAGGTGTTATAAATTAAATTAATCTTCTTAAAAGGAGTCTGAGGAAAATATGTAAAGGAGGGAGTTCGGGGTAGCCTTGTCTTACTCCTGCTGCAATTCATAAACTGAAGTGACATGCCATTTTATGCTGGATGAACAGTAGCAGAAGAATATAATAATTTAACCCAATTAATAAATTCTAAGGGTATACCATATTGCTCAAGAGTATGGAATAAAAGAGGTGATAAACCCTATTGAAAGCTTTGCTTTGGTCCAATGATATGAAACATCCTGACTTCTTTTGAAGAGAGTATGAACTTATTAAATCTCTAATTATCATTAGGGGATGTTGGATTTTCTGACCTGGAAACCCACAGAATTTATATGGATGAATTAGAAATGTTGCTATTTTCCTTAAACATTTGTTTAAGATCTGTGATAAGATTTTAAAATCAGCGTTTAAAATGGTTAGTGGGTTTCATTTTGGCTTTTAGCCTGTCTCCAGTTTTGAATAAAAAACTAGTAAACTAGATGTAAAATAGGTTGGGAACTTATTTGTAAAGAAAAAGGAAAAAAAAACCTACATCCAAACAATGCTGCAAGTTTTTGGGAAAACTTTTATAAAATTTGTATACGGAAGGCCATCCAGATTTGGAGAAGACCCTAACTTCAGGGATTTAATAACATCCTCTATTTCAGGTGCCAGTATAACTCTCCAGGAGTTTGTTTTTGAGGAGAAGTAGGGATTTAGTCTGTCAGCAGGTAATGAGTTCTGACCTGTAAAACCCTGTTGCTTTATTTCTGGTGGATCTGAGGTAATGGGGTGATAATGGATTCAGACCTACCCCTAGGTTTATCCTCTGAAACTATTTCAGGTTCTTCTAGATGAACATCTGGGGTATTCCCTTAAGGGGGGGTATTCTGGTGCTGGGATTTTGGTGCAGGCTGTTCACTGTATGCTACAGTGTCTTGAGCTTTTGAATGAGGGTGTCAGGGCTAATGGAGGTGGTTTTATTCTTTGCTGCCCATGGGCACTCTGAAAAAATATGCCCTGTTTCCTCACACAAATTACATCTAGTGTGACTCTCACATTGGTCGATAATGTGGTCTATTTCTCCACAGTTATCACAGCGTGGCTTGTTGCACACATTGGATTGGTGGGTGTGAGAGACACATTGTAACATGCATGGGGCTGACTTGCATAAAGCAAACTGCTTGATCCCTGCCCAGCATAAAATAATTGGGAATATGCATAATGCCTTCTTCTGTCTGTTGCAGCTTGACTTTAAACTTCCACACACCCTGTCCAAAAATCTCTTTGCCTATGATAGCTTCAGGGACCCTTAAAACTTCTCACTTTTGATTAAGCCAGTATGCAATATCCTATATGTGGACTCCTAATTTCTAAACAGGATGGTTACAAAGAGAGGTTTATTCAATGGGATTACTAGGTAAGGGGACCAATAGGAGAGAATTTAATTTGATTATAACTTTGCTAGAACAATTCAAGAGCATTTGGTATCCGAAAACTCACATAAAAATTGTCCTCACCTATAATGTTAATGAATGCAAACACTTATTTGGGGGAAAATGAAGGAGTCTTTAAGAAGTTTTTTCCCCACATAATTTCTATGGGATCCTATCTATTTCCCAACAGCCAGTTGCCCAACTGAAAAATTCCTGTAAATGATTTCTGACTCAGTCTGTTGCTATTGCCTGACTATTTTTGCCCGATTACAGCATTACTGACTTACAAATTTACCAACACCTCTTCATTAAACTAAAAGTACCACCCTGGTTATCAACCTGTAACTGCCCTGCTTAAGCACCCAGACTGCTCTGTTTTACAGTGAGCTCATGCCTTGCTGCCCAGAAACTAGTCCAGCCAAGGAAATACTGTTCAAATCCTACTTGATTTACTCACTGTCTTGCTGCCTCCCCATTGTCCATCCTTTGCTTAGGCTCTTATTTTAAAGTGCACTCCAAAAGCTCATTTTGCTACAATCACTCGCTCCACTACTGTTGCTGCTTCCCAAGCTCCCTTTCAATTGCTGTCCTGTTTCTGTGGTTTGTCAGGTTTGTGGCACTTAGAGCCTTGGCACCTTTCAGAGTGGTGGTGGAGTAGCAAGAGATTCGCTTTCTCTCCATCCAGGTCCATTTCGAAGTGTATTTCATTTATTTCACTTATTTCAAGTGTAGCAGTATTGTAGGTAACCAAAAATATTATCAGCAGAACCACTCCCACGTGCTGCAACTCCTTGAGCGCATCACGTGACTTTAATGCATTTTATTTATAGTATTTATATTTTTATTTATATATTGATTGAGTAACTTTGTTGACCAAGTTACTGACAAATCACTCGACAACAGAATAGTCAGAATAACAATATTCTGTATTGTATACCAGTCGGGAATAAACATTTCGGATGTTAGTGATGGTATAAGACATGACAGGAAACTAACAATCGGGGTTAGCTAACCTAACGCTAATATTTTTCTTAACTGTAGCCGAAACTAGCTTTTTGGAAAACATTATTTGTTATACTGCTGCTTTAAAACTTAAGAAATTAAAGAGAAAAAATGAAAAGGTATACAGCTTCTTGTGACCCTACATCCCTATAAGAATTTTAGCAGTTGAGAAATAAATGTAAGACAGCAGTGAGGGCTGCCACAATCAGCCACTTTAGATCTGAAACAGTTTAATGATTTGAGTGATCCCAGAAACACATGACAAAGCTTAAACAATTTGTCATTAAGAGAAGATCATACTGAATCCTATTCCTTCAGGTTTAGTTATCGACACTTTGAAGGTTGCCAAAATTATTAATAGCTACTTTGGAAATATTGAAATGTATAGGGCAAAGTTCAGTGTTCCTGTGACCCCCAGAAGAGGCAGTAGAAATTACCTTACTTAGCCTTTACAGCTGCAGTAGATGGAACCTGCAGCCATCTTGAAATAGCTCTAAAATGAGCCACTGGATTGACACCAACAACACTTCTGTTTTGGGTAGCAGAATGATCATATACAATGAGCATTAAAATCAAGCACAAATCCTGTAATGTCACTGGTTACTCGCACTCCTCTCCCATTGTAAAAGCTACACTCACCCCACTGGAAGAGGTAATTAGCCACCAATAAGCCACATCAAGGCCCCCGAAATCAATGTGACCATCACAAACACAAAACCATCAAAACTCGACAGTCAGAGGGCAATTACTCCACAAAGCTGTGATGTTGCAGTCCCAGTAAACAATATCAAAAATCACACAAGTTTCAAAATGTAATTCAGCAATGAACTAAAAAAAAAAAAAAAATCCCATCACAGGAAAATTATTATTTTTTTTTTTTGGCTTTTGAAAAAAAATGTTACTCTTTCCCTGCTCTCTCTCTCCATTTCACGTTCAGATCCCTGCTCTTACTCAGTTTGTCAGTGACGCTGTAAAAACATCCCACAACAAAATTACTCTCTTCATTTTTGCTCTGTTTAAATATGCACTACATCTTACACTGCTGGATTCCGGACTGCAGATTCCTTGAGCTCTGTTTTCCCTAACTGTAACCATTCAGGGTATCTCCTCACCCACTTGCTGACACCACTGCACATGTGCATACCTACCAACAAAGCACTATTTTTCCACGCGTAACAACAAATCTAACAAAATTAATAAACCATCTAAACCAACTTATTTTTTTTTCTTACTTTTCACACACAAAATGTTCACACATCTATTGTATAATGCATTGTCATACACTAGAATGTTGGTGATGCCAGGATTTACCCATGCCCTGGGGTATTTTAACACTTGGCTTCACCTTGTGGCCAAACAACTCCACAGGGCGGGTAAATCCTGGCATCACCAACACCCTTTTGCTTAATATATTATTAATATATTGCTTAATTAGGCAACTCTAAAACAGTCCTCCCACTCCTCTTTCCCCCAATGGACACATTATTTTGGCAGGCGGAACATGGCACTGTCCACTGTGTCTATGATAGTCATTGAGCTCAGTGCACATGCACAACTTTACCGCGCGATGTCATGACTTGCACATGCACACTCGAACTTTGGTCAGCCATGAGCCATATTGGGCATGGCAGACAGTGCCCTATTCCACCGTGACTTCAGTGCACTCAATCGATCAATCTAAATCTGTATTTAGCCAGGTGAACACCATTGAGCAGAGCTAACTTTAGGTGGACCCGGTGAAAACAAGTACAAGATAACAGGGTAATACACAAAAGTAATGATACACAGGCTTGATCAAAACAAACATGGACAATAAATTGTAAGGAAATACAGGATAAATACCACAATAATTTGCAGATAAGAAAATGAGCTAACAACAGTAATATAGATAAGTTTAGCCACTGTGAAATGATGATGTGACAAGAACATGGTGAATTGACTGGGACCATGAAGTACAGGGTGGGACTGAATAGGGTGAAAAGAAGGGAGGAGATGGAGGTGGAGGAACAGAGGCCTGAAATGACAGTGGAGAGGGAATGAGAACTGGGAGTGCAGAAGTAAGGTGTGGTAACTGTCATGGGGGACTGGGGGACTGGGGGCAGGGTGAGAGAGAGTGGGTAAAATACCTGGAACAGATCAGGAGGCAAAAAGATAAGGAGAAGAGAAGAAAGAGAAGAAAGGAGGGAGGGAAGAGAGTCGGCTGGGCAGAGGCTGGGTTCAGTGTCAACAGATCAGGGTTGCAAAGATAGAGAGAAGTGAAGGAAGGAGGAGGGGAAGGCCATGCACTTGGCTGTAGCCATATCGGCTCTGGTTATTTTAGCAGTGTCTCTCCTAAAATGGTTTTGATTATGTTACGAAGAATGAGACCCTGTCCCACCATTGGTTCTGATGATTTAGATTACAGAATTATAAAGTTATTAATCTCCCAACTGGCCAGGCCAATAGCTTCCATCTTTAATTTCTAATATGTCGGGGAGTGTTTTCTAGCAAATGGAAAACTGCTATAATCAAACCTGTCCATAAGTCTAGTAATAAGGATGTAGTCTCCAGTTTTCATCCCATCTCTTTATTGGCTTCCCATTCTAAGATTTGAGAGAGGAAAGTCTATACTCACATCACCTGTTTTTAAGAAAATATAATCTGTTGACAAACACTTAACACAGTTGTGCTTCACACAACACAAAGACAGTGTTGAAGCTCACTGGCTGCATGGTGCCATTGAAGGAGCACGTACACTGCTATTTTTGTGGACCTCACCAAGGCTTTGGGTCCTCATTGACCATGATCTAGTGGTAAAGTCTACATTGGAGTGTAATTTTTCATAAGATAGGTTTCATATTGGTTTTCAAATGATTTGTCAGGAGATGTCATAAAATGCCAATACAAGATTATCAGTCAGATTCTCTTTCCATCAAGTGTGGGGTTCTCCATGGCTCAGTTCTGGGACCCTCCTTTTTTAAACTCCGCTCCAGAAAAACTTGTAAATTATCTGAAGTGTTGATATATGCAGATGATGCAGTAATTTTTATCTCTGATCAAAATGTTAGGGTAGCTGTTGGCAGAGTTCAGAATGATTTTAATTGTTTTCAGTATTGGCTTCAGTCTAACAAGATGGTTTTGAATAAAAAAATAATGGTATTGTCTGGTCCAAATATGGAAAGAAATCCTGAATTATCAGCTGTGGATTTGAATGGTAATGTCATTGAAGCAGTTGATTGTTTTAGGTATATGAGGTAATGTTGATAATTCAATGTATTTTAAGCCACATGTTAAATACATTATTAACTTAATAGTTTATTGTCCTTTGAGCCACATGATAAATACATTATTGTGGACAGATTGGCTGGAACAATTAAAGGGAGGGGGTAGCCACCTTGGCAGACTCAGTGAATCAAGTGGTCCCCATCTGCTGACACCATTGTTATATTCTAAGGTTCGAACTTGATGGTTCATTGTCCTTTGAGCCATAAGTTAAATATGTTATTAAGACCATTCCTCAAAGGTTGAGTTTGTTGTTTAGGTAGAAAAGTTTCTTATTCCATAGTGTCATAAATTGCTAGCACATAACTTCTACTTTCTGTATTAGATTATTGTTACCAATGTATGCAGCAGCAAATGATTGTATTATGCCTAAAGTTTGGTCTGTATGCAATATCATCTGTCAGTTTATAACCATCCTTCCTAGAGTCACACATCAGTGTATTTTGTATTCAACTGTTGGTTGTCTCCTATTGAAGAACACTGCAGACTATGACTTGTAATGTTGCAAAAGATGGTTTCAGTCTATTCCCATAATCTGTCTCAGTCAAGCTTAGCAAGACTCAAAATTTGCATGGGACAAAATAAGAAGGTGTTTATAAAATTCCATTTCTGAAAAAATCTTCCACTCATATAATTGTTGTACAGGGTCCCCAGTGTCATTATCTGTTACCTGATGAACTTGTCAATTGTCCCACTTTGACATTGTTTGAAGGTTGTTTAAAACAATGGCTCTTCCTCCAGTGCAGTGTTTGCATGTTTCAGTAATGCATGTTTTAACAGTTTTGATTGGTTTTGTACTATATTGTATTTGTGTATGTGGGATCTTCTCACTAATGAAAATGGCACTTATGTTCACTAGCCAACAAGTATAAAAATGAAATGACATGAAATCTCTCCCAATGCTGTTGATGCCATACCTGGGCCATGTCTCTAACAATACCATAAAAGTACCATTCACGCTTCTCTCTCTCACTTCCCCAATGCTGTACTCATCTCAAACTCCTGCATAAAAGAACAGGAACATTTTAACACAATAATAAACTTTTCATTATTTGCAGCCAACACAAACTGAGGTGTGAGAACGTGGGGATGGGGATCTGCTACCAGTTCCAATTGACTGATGCACCATACAGCTTAATGTTAGGGGGTGGGGAGACATAACAGACAGTTTGTGGGGGACCATGGTTTCTAAAACCAATATTTCATACTATTAAACATTCCCCCAAAATGTAAAATTGAGGGAAGCCATTGCAACCATTTTGTCACAGTGGGAAACCAGCTACAATCTAATGGCCACAGTAGGACAAAAGTCCTAAAGACAAAATAAAAAAAATAAAAAACAGCAACAATCTATTGCATCGGAGGAACTACTGTATTTTACAAAAAGTACATTCAAGATTTAAATTTTTTAATATAAATATACAAATTGTGATTTTGCATTCATTGTAAAAACAAAGGGCTATTTTATAGGTGCAATAAGACACTCAGGGGTGTGTGCATTAGACAGTGCTAACACACATCCAGGGGCTGAAGGCACTTAGCCTGAAGCCTTGTGCCTTACTATGACCCAGACCATGTATTACAATCTCCTAATACACATAGTTTTTGTCTTATTGCTTGCTTAACATATCCTAGATTTGACCAAGTACAATGTAAGGTGTACTCCATAGCAACATAAACATAAGCATCATCTAATATGTGAAATACAACAATGAGCATCCACTATAGGGAAACCTAGTAGTGTAGACTAGATGAATTGATGATCACTTTCTGCTGGCAAGCTCTATTATTTCATCAAAGTAATGCACGGGTGTTGGTGGGTGACATTGACTGTGGAAGGAATCTGAATGTGAAACAAAACAATTATCTCCAGGCAGTCCAGTATCCATTTAAATGATAAACCTGTTTGTGCCAGATAGTCAGAATATGAAATAACAAAACAATTCCTTGTCACATTTTCAGTTCCCCAATCTGTGTATCAAATTTTATTCTTTACTTTTGCTGGTTTTCAAAACAGCCATTAAAAGTTAATTAATATTCCAAATATTCCAACGTTTTGAGACATTTTATTCGATCTCTTCATCAGAGAAAAGGTTTGAAAAATACAGAAATAAAGTACATTTTCAGTTTCCAATAATATTCTTTTCATGGCTGGATTTTCAGAGTTTTCAGCATGCCGAGGCTCCTCCTATGCAATGAACATACAGTGCACGGGGCTTGCGGCAGTTTAGGTGGTTTTATCAGATTTTGCATCCCTTACAGCAAATGCAGAACCTTAGATCATGATTTTATGCTGGTGCCTGTGCCACATCCTGGAGCCAAAGACGGGGCTTGCACCGAACATTTTGCACAAGTTACCATAAATCAGGGAAATGGTTGCAACTGCACCCGAGACTGGAAAGTCGGGCGCAGTGGCGGCACAGGAGTTCAGGGCACTGCTGATTCAAAGTCCCCTGGTGCAGGGCTTGTGGCAAGTCCTACACCTTCATTTGAAAATCCTGCCCTATGTATTTATATTTCAATAGGGATCCACGATGGAATATATTTTCTTTATATACTGATCATTATTCCAAAATCAAGTGAGAATTGAAGACTTTGATTCATAATATTACAAGAGAAGTTTGAGTAACACACACACACACACACACACACACACACACACGAACTGAGTCATTTGCTCTTTATAACAACTTTAGACATTTCCAAATCCTCCACTTTGCGCCCCATTCTTTAGTTAAAACCTGAGAGGAAATAGGAAATAATTTAAACTAAAACCAAACTCAAAATAGAAAGTGTGTTCAAACCACAAAGACTAAAAGCTTAAATTTAAACTGGCCAGGTGAAAATAAAGAAATAATAAAGAGCCGGCAGAGAATGGCATTAGGCACTGAATCCATACTTTGTGCAATCAGTTGGAGTTTCCAAACACATTTGGACTGGGCAGGAAAGGATGTCACACCTGACACAAGAGGGAATGATGTTACACATCAATCTGTCCACCTGGCCTGCCCAGAGTGCTGTTGACTGACAAGGTCCAAGAAGAAAGCTGCAGAAAGCAATGCATAATGGCGAAGGGAGGATGCGAGAAAAAGGAGTGCCTGAAATTTGATTACAAGGTATATATGAGTCTTTAAATAAAGTGTGCTATAGAACTAAGAAAGTAAGACATACAAAGCATACATACACACACACACACATATATATATATATATATATATATATATATATATATATATATATATATATATATATATATATCAGCTGTCAAAAGAAAAAAATGACAAAAAAAAAATAAAAGTAGGCACCAAAACTTTCATTGCGTAGGATGAACAAAGGCGTTCGTTTAAGAAAAGAGTTATAATGAATAATTTCTGGTAACATGAGTGAATAACTCCTTAAAATCAATGTAGCATGGAGACTGACAAACACAGATGGAAAGCGTTCAAGTGTTACTATTTTAAAGCAGCAGTGCAGCGAAACTAGACAAATTTCCCCACCTTTTTCATTAAAATGTTACAGGTATCTTTCAGTTTTATTTTGTGATACGATTTGCTAATTTCACAAAAAAAAAGTATTTTATAAATGCTTTAGTTTGTTTTCTCAAGAAAAAGATTGTTGGTTGGTCTCCAAAGAAAGAGCATTGTAGACCTGGCAATGGCTAGGGTCAGCAAAATAAAAAGACTGTGGTGCACAGCACAGGTGGTACCTATGCAAGTACATTTGAGTGGTAACACTACGGATCCGTATTATTTCCCGGCAGTTAGTTGCCTTAATGAAAAATCCCTAAATTATTTCTGGACCCGATCTGTTGCCCGGCTCTTTTGCCTGACTACAGCATTACTGACTTACACATTTACCAACATGCAAACGCCCGACACGTCTTCATTAAACTAAAGTACTAACCTGGTTATCAAGCTGTAACTGCCTTGCTTGCGCACCTGGGCTACTCCGTTTTATAGTGAGCTCTTGCCTTGCTGCCAAGAAACTAGTCCTGCCAAGGAAACACTGTTCAAATACCACTAGATTTACTCACCATCTCCCCACTGTCCGTCCTTTGCTTAGGCTCTTGTTTTAAAGTGCACCACAAGCTCGTTTTTCTACAACTGCTCCGCTGCTTCCTAGCCAACCTTTCGATTGCTGTCCTGTTTCCTGCGGTTTGTCGGGTTTGTGGCGCTTAGAGGCTTGCCACCTTTCTGACTGTGGTGAGGAAGTAGCAAGAGATTCGCCTCTCTCCGCCCGGGTCCATTTCGGAAGTGCATTTCACTTATTTCACTTATTTCACGTGCAGCATTATATGACACCTGGAGCATACGCAGGGTGAAGTTGTACATGTGCACTGAGCTTCATTGGCCATCATGGACACAGCGGACAGTGCCATGTTCGCCTGCCAAAATAAAATAATGTGCCCATGGGGGTGGGGGGGATGGGAGGACTGTTTTAGAGTTGTTGAATGATCATTCTGCCACTCCAAAACAGAAGTGTTGTTGGTGTCAATCCAGTGGCTAATTTTAGAGCTACCACAAGATGGTTGCAGTCCCTCTACTGCAGCAGTAAAACTGAGTAAGTTAATTTCTACTGCATAGGGTTACCACTCTGTCCTGATTTTTGCAGGACAGTCCTGATTTGGACAGCGGTGTCCTGCAAAACAAGAAAATATTAAATGTCCTAATTTTATAGTAGAAAATTATTTTCTAACTTTGCACTAAATGTTGTAGAAAACTACAATAACTTAACTAAAACACCTTAGGAACATACAAACATATGAAATTTGCAGCAGATAAAGGTCTAGAGGTCTCATCAAGTCTGCTCGAATGTGCAGCTAGCACCCATTATCTGCAGCTGCCCTCCTTCCACCTTCCCTTCATTAACCCTCCCTTGTCCTGTCCCATCCCTTTAAGCAGTACACTGTTCTACTGGATACCAGTTCTGCAGGTAATGCATTCCACCCAGCCACGGTCCTCTCTGTAAAAAGTGTCTCCTCATCTCCCTCCTGCACCTTCCTTCCTCCAGTCTCATATCATGGCCCCTGGTGGCCTCCCCTCCGTTACTTTGAACAGCACCTCTGTACCCATCTTATTTATTCCTTTCATGTATTTAAAGGTTTCAGTCGTCACCTCTGTCTCTCCTCTCCTCCAGTGAGTACATGTTCAATTCCTTCAACCTCCTCTCGTATGAAAAGTTCCCCAGCCCCTGATCATCTTTGTCGCCTTGATGTGCATCCTCCAGTAACTTAATGTCCCTCTTCAGATAGGGGAGCCAGTACTGCACACAGTAGTCCAGGTGTGGTCTAACTAATGACCTATACGGTGGGAGAATCACCTCCTCCCTCCTCGAGGATATACTCTTGCAATACAACCCAGCATTTTGTTGGCCTTTGCAGCTGCCTTCCTACATTGTGCCAGGTTGTTCATTGACCCTGTAATGAGCACACCCAGATCCTTCTCCTCCTCTGTCTGGGCTAGCTGCACTCCCCAGCTGGTGACTCATCCTGGGTTCTTCATCCCAAAATGCAGCACCTTGCACTTTTTGGCATTAAACCCAGCTGCCAGGTGTCTGACCAGGTTTCAAGCTTTGCCAGATCATCCTGCAACCCCTGCCATCCCCTAGGTCATCCACCACCGTGTCTACCTTGGTATCATCAGCAAACAGACTGATCTTGCTCTTGATGTCCCATGATATGTCTGCAATGAATATCCCAAACAACACTGGTCCCAACACTCGAGCCCTGTGGAACATCGTCATACTGCCCTTGGTGTGAGAGCCCCCACCACCACCACCACCCTGTTGCCTTCCCTAGCCAGTTTCCTACCCATCTCACCAGCTTTGCACCGCCCCATGCCTACTAACTCCTTAAAATGATGAGAAACAATAGAAGCAACTAAGAAATTACAATACTTAACCTTAATTCTGATTATATAGAGAAAACAAGTCTGTTGCATCTGTCAAGGTTCGGACTGTCTCTAAAAATTATGTTTCAGTAAGAAATGTCCCACTTTGGGCTTCTTAAAAGGTGGTAATGCTACTACTGTATCTTCTGTGAATGGGGTGGGCAAAGGAACACTGAACTTTGCCCTATGCATTTCAACCTTTCCAAAGTAGTTAATAATTTCGGCAACCCTTCAAAGGGTCGATAACTAAACCTGATGGGAATAGGATTCAGTACGATCTTCCCAGGGATGACTCAGTTCAGCGCTTTGTAGTTTAGTGCCGGTCTTCTCAGCACCACTGATTTCCAGTGCCTGTCATTTCAGTGCGCAAGTCAGTGACAGTGGTTCAGTTCAGCGCCTGCCATGTCGGCGCCAGCAGACCCTGTCAGCTTTTCTTGAAGGCATTTGAAGAGGGAATCCTGAATGAAGCCATCAAATTGTCCTGAAAGAAACACTACAGGAAAATAATAAACTTTGGTTAGAGCTTAAATAGTAATGTAATACTTGAACGGGGATACAGGAATAATGTGCAGCTTTGTTGCTTGACCCACATCTTGAAAACATGTGAATGGGTCAGGGTATTACCACTCCCAAGTATTACCACTCTCCAAGTTTTGTAAAGCTCAGACTAGGAAAATGAGAGTAGCAGGAAATGACAAGACATTAACTGGGCTATACCGCTTTCTTGAATGTCATTTGGAAATAAAGAAAAAGTCCCCTTCCTGTTTATTTCAGTGACTCTTGAAATACTGCAATAAAAAAAAGAAAAAAAATATGGAGCTGTAATGAGACTAAAGCCTGTGATGAGACGGAAATGAGTGGGTGGTGCTGAAATGTACAGTAAGCTGAACAGCTGAAATGAAAAGCACCGAACTGGGCTATAATCACAATTCCCACGTGATGGTAAACCAAAAGTCAGGAGTTCTACCCAAGTCATTTCTGTCAGGCCATGTTTCTAAGCCCATCTTACCACATTCCTCCTAGGGCTGCATCCTGTTCAGTTTTTAATTTGTTCTGACAGTAAATGCCTTTGGAGGACTGAGATCAGTTGTATGTTCTTCCTTAGAGTTTTTGAGTACTGTGAGAGGGGTGCACTCCTGTATCCTTGGGGGGTATCTCTCAGCCCTCACTTTCAGGTATGGATTGTGAAAATTCTTCTCCTTTCCCCACTGGGATTTGAATTAAAGCTTCAGTAACAGTCTGAATTTTGCAGAAGGTATTGGGTACACACCTGATTCTTTATAGTTGGGCACCATTCTGGTGTTGACTGTGAAAGAGGGATCGCTGGACCAGTCTGGATTTCTTACCTTATCCGGTAGGCTAATATATTTCTTAACTGTAGCTGAAACTAGCTTTTTGGAAAAACATTATTTGTTGCACTGCTGCTTTAAAACTTGAGAAATTTAAAGAGACAAAACATGGAAAAGTGTACAGCTTCAGACCCTACAACCGCAACCCTATTAGAATTTTAGCAGCATGGAAATAAATGTAAAACTGCAGTGAGGGCTGTCACAGTCAGCTACTTTAGATCTGAACAGTTTAATAATTTGAGTGATACCAGAAACACATGACAAAGTTTACAATTTGTCAGTAAGGAAGATCATACTGAATCCTATTCCTTCAGGTTTAGTTATCAACCCTTTGAAGGTTGCCGAAATTATTAACTACTTTGGAAATGTTGAAATGCATAGGGCAAAGTTCAGTGTTCCTGTGCCCCTTCACAGAAGATGCAGTAGAAATTAACTTACTCAGTTTTAACAGCTGCAGTAGGCGGAGACAGCAGCCATCTTGTGGTAGCTCTAAAAATGAGCCACTGGATTGACACCCAACAACACTTCTGTTTTGGGTGGCAGAATGATCATTCAGCCACTCTAAAACAGTCCTCCCACTCCTCTCTTTCTCTCCCGATGGCCACATTATTTTATTTTGGCAGGCGGAACATGGCACTGTCCACTGTGTCCATGATAGCCAATGGAGCTCAGTACATATGCACGAGTTGTTGCACATGCACAACTTCACCATGGGTATGCTCGAGGACTCACACATGTATACTGAACTCTCTCAGCCATGAGCCATTTTGGACATGGCAGACAGTGCCCTGTTCTACCGTGACTTCCGTGTTTTGGCTGTAGCCATATCGCTCAGGTTATTTTAGCAGTGTCTCTCCTGAAATGGTTTTTGATTATGCTATGAAAATGAGACCCCACCACACCATTGGTTCTGATGATTTAGATTACAGAATTATAAAGTTGTTGATCTCCCAACTGGCGAGGCCAATAGCTTCCATCTTTAATTTCTCACTCTATCAGGGTGTGTCTCCAGCAAATGGAAACTGCCATAATCAAACCTATCCATAAGTCTAATAATAAGGATGTAGTCTCCAGTTTTATCCCACCTCTTTATTGGCTTCCAGTTCTAAGATTTTAGAGAGGGTGCTCTATAATCACATGACCTGTTTTTTAGTAAGAATAAGACATGACAAGGTGTGGTTTATGGCTTGATAAGGGCGCCCCAGGTGCGTAATGAGGCATGAGGCGCTCTCTGAGTGACTTTAGCACCTGGGAAGTGTTCTTATCAAGCCATAAACCACACCTGGAGTGTCTTATTCCACTTATAAAAGGGCACTGTATTTTGTAAATAAAAGTAGAAACAGAGTTGTGTGGTTTTTAAGTTGAACATATTTATTTGATAACAGTCTTAAAAATAAGATAAAATAGTTCCTAAGTTGATTCATTAATAATCACTGAACAGTTAAATGACACTGGATTAAAAGTGTTAACTACTTGTTTTAAATAACAGGTCATATAGTGCTTGAGGAACATAGGATCCATTTCACACAGAGGGAGAGGTGGTTTCATTGTAAGGGATGTAAGAGCAAGCCGGCAGTTTGTGCTGACTGATGTGGACAATTTTAGTAGGCACGAGTGTCTGCTCCCACCCCCACACACACACAGACACATACAGAAAATCAAGCAAAGTAAGCTTAGTTAACTTTATTTTTTTTGTTTTACTTTGTGAGTATTTCTGCTATATGATAGACTATGAGGTTAATTTGAATGAGACCAAGTGGGAGCGAGTATTGCAGGTCGGGTGCTGTAGACAGCTGTTTTCTTTACTAGCACTTTGCCGAACTAATCGTGCCAGTTGAAAGAGTACGCCTTTTTTTTAAAAAGAAAGAAGGCTCTTAATTATTTAAATGTTTTATAGTAGAGGTGATTTTCAAGAGATTTAAATGTAACGCTGCATGGTGACAGCACGCTGGATGCTGGCCGGATTGGAAGCAAGTTCTTTGAAGAGACGTGACAGAAATGATGTTAGTGAAGCAGAGGTCAGTGTTATTTATCATAAATGCTGTATTTAAATGATGAGGAGGCAGATACAGTCATTTTTGGCAATGAGTTCAGTGTTGTGACAGGGCGGGTGAGCGAGTGAGTGAGCGGGAGATGGAACGAACTAGAGCACAACAGCAGAAAATGTTTTTGTAAAGTGACATGCATGGATCTGTGGCTGCAGTGTGTCCTGCTTGGCATAGAAGTACCAGCTGCCATGTATATCAGCTGATAAGGATATGGCTATTGGTACCTGTTAGCCAATAAGGTTGCAAGTTTGGTCTTACCCATTTTATAAGTAAATATAATCTGTTGACAAATGCTTAACACAGTTGTGCTTCACAACACACAGACAGTGGTGAAGCTCACTGGCTGCATGGTGCCATTGAAGGAAGCACATGCCACAGCTATTTTTGTGGACCCACCAAGGCTTTGGGTCTGATTGACCATGATCTAGTGGTAAAGTCTACACTGGAGTGTAATTTTTCACAAGATAGGTTTCATATTGGTCTTCAAATGATTTGTCAGGAGATGTCATAAATGCCAATACAAGGTTATCAGTCATATTCTCTTCCATCAAGCATGGGGTTCCTCAGGGCTCAGTTCTGGGACCCTCCTTTTTAAACTCCATTCCAGAAAAACTTGTAAATTATCTGAAATTTTGATATAGGCAGATGATGCAGTCATTTTTATCTCTGATCAAAATGTTAGGGTAGCTGTTGGCAGAGCTCAGAATGATTTTAATTGTTTTCAGTATTGGCTTCAGTCTAACAAGATGGTTTTGAGTAAAAAAATAATGATATTGTCTGGTCCAAATATGGCAAGAGATCCTGAATTTTCAGCTGTGGATTTGAATGGTAATGCCATTGAACCAGTTGAGTGTTTCGGTATTAGGAGTAATGCTTGATAATTGATTGCCTTTCTGTGCCTTGGCTTTTGAAAGGTGCACTATAAATAAAGATTATTATTATTATTATTTTAAGCCACATGTTAAATATATTATTAACTTGATAGTTTATTGTCCTTTGAGTCACATGTTAAATATATTATTATGGACAGCTTGGCTGAACAATTAAAGGGGCAGGGTACCCACCTTGGGCAGACTAGGTGGATCAAGTGGTCCCCATCTGCCAACACCATTCTTATATTCTTAGGTTCTTAACTTGACAGTTCATTGTCCTTTGAGCCATATGTTAAATATATTAAGACAATTCATCAAAGGCTGAGTTTGTTGTTTAGGGTAGAAAATTTCTTATTCCATAGTCTCATAAATTGCTAGCATAGCCTCTACTTTCTGTATTAGAATATTGGCTACCAATTTATGCAGCAGCAAATGATTGTATTATGCCTAAAATCTGGGCTGTATGCAATATTATCTGTCAGTTTATAATCATCCTTCCTAGAGTTATATATCAGTGTATTTTGTATTCGACTGTTGGTTGTCTTCCTATTGAAGAACATGCAGACTATGACTTGTAATGTTGCAAAAAGATGGTTTCCGCCTACTCCCATAATCTGTCTCAGGCATGTTTAGCAAGACTCACAATTTACATGGGACAAAATAAGAAGGCATTTATGAAATTCCGTTTCTGAAAAAATCTTCCACTCATATTATTGTTGTACAGGGTCCCCAGTTTCATTGTCTGTTACCTGATGAACTTGTCAATTGTCCCACTTTGACATTGTTTAAAGGTTGTTTGAAACAATGGCTCTTCCTCCAGTGCATGTTTTCAATAATGCATGTTTTAACATTTTGATTGGTTTTGTACTATATTGTATTTGTATATGTGGATCTTCTCACTAATGAAAATGGGCACTTATGTTCACTAGCCAACAAGTATAAAAATGAAATGACATGAAATCTCTTCCGATGCCCTTGATGCCTACCTGGGCCATGTCTCTAATAATACCATATGAACACCATTGCACTCATTCTCTCTCTCCCAATGCCGTACTCATCTCAAACTCCTCCATAAAAGAACAGGAACATTTAACACAATAAACTTTTCATTATTTGCAGCCAACACAAGTTGAGGCATGAGTGTGTGTGTGTATATGGGGGGTCCGCTCCCAGTTCCAGTTGACTGATGCATCATACTGGTTAATGTTAGGGGTGGGGGAGACATGACAATCAGTCTGGGGAGACCATGGTTTTAAAACCAATATTTGGTACTATAAAACACTAGCCCTCCCCGCCAAAAATGTAAAACTGGAGGGAAGCCATTGCAACCACTTTGTCACAGTGGGAAACCAGCTACAGCTACAATGCCACAGTAGGACAAAAGTCCTAAAGACAAAAACAAAACAAAACCCAGCTACAATCTATTGCAGGTGGAGGAACTAGTTTACAAAAAGTACATTTAAGATTTTAATATTTAATATAAACATACAAATTGTGATTTTGTATGCATTTTAAATACAAAGGGCTATTTTATAGGTGCAATAAGACACACAGGGGTGTGTGCATTAGACAGTTCTAACACACATCTAGGGCTGAAGGCACTTAGCCTGAAGCCTTGTGCCTTACTATGACCCAGGCCATGTATTACAAGTCTCCTAATACACATAGTTTTGTCTTATTGCTTGCTTAACATATCCTAGATTTGACCAAGTACATTGTAAGGTTACTCCATAGCAACATAAACCTAAGCATCATCCAAGATCGTATGAAATACAACAATGAGCATCCACTATTGGGATACCTAGTAGTATTGACTAGATGAACTGATGATCACTTTCTGCTGGCAATGTCTATTATTTCTTCATCAGTCTAATGCACGGGTGTTGGTGGGTGACAGTGAATGTAAGGGAATCTGAGTGTGAAACAAAACAATTATCTCCAGGCAGTCCAGTATCCATTTGAATAATAAACTTGTTTGTACCAGATAGAATATGAAATAACAAAACAATTCCAGGTCACATTTTCAGTTCCCCAATCTGTGCATCAAATTTTATTCTTTTACTTTTGCTGGTTTTCAAAACAGCCATTAAAATGTCATTAATATTCCAACGTTTTGAGAGCTTTACTCGATCTCTTCATCAGAGAAAAAGTTGGAAAAATACAGAAATCAAGTGCATTTTCAGTTTCCAATAATATTCTTTTCATGGGCTGATTTTCAGAATGCTGCAAGCTCCCTGTGTGATGAACATACAGTGCACGGGGCTTTGGCAGTTTTTGGTTGTTTTATCAGGTTGTGCATCCCTTACAGCAAATGCAGGACCTTAGATCATGATTTTATGCTCGTGCATGTGCCACATCCCGAACTAATGCTATGGGTTTGCACCAAACATTTGGCACAAGTTACCATAAATCAGGGAAACGGTTGCAATGACACCCGAGATTGGAAAGTCAGGTGCAGTTATGCACAGGAGTTCTGCACTGTTGATTTCAAAGTCCCCTGGTAGGCTTTGTGGCAAGTCTTGCACTTTCATTTGAAAATCCTGCCCCATGTATTTATATTTCAATAGGATCCACGATGAAATATATTTTCTTTATATACTGATCATTATTCTAAAAATCAAGTGAGAATTGAAGATTTTGATTCACAATATCACAAGAGAAGTTTGAGTAACCCCCACCCCACCTACTGAGTCATTTTCCTTTATAACAACTTTGACATTTCCAAATCCTCCACTTTGCCCCCATTCATTAGTTAAAACCTGATAGAAAATAATTTCAACTAAAACCAAACTCAAAATAGACAGTGTGTTCAAACCACAAAGATTAAAAAGCTTAAATTTAAAATGCCAAGGTGAAACTAAAGAAATAATAAAGAGCCAGCAGAGAATGGCATTAGGCACTGAATCCATACTTTGCACAATCAGTGTGCAATCAGTTGGAGTTTCCAAATGAATTTGGACTGGGCAGGGAAAGGGTGTCACACCTGACACAAGAGGGAATGATGTTAACATGTCAGTCTCTCCACTTGACCTGCCCAGAGTGCTGTTGACTGACAAGGTCCAAGAAGAAAGCACAGAAAGCAATGCATAATGGCTTAAGGGAGGATGCTAGAAAAAGAAGTGCCAGAGAAATTGATTACAAGGTATACATTAGTCTTTAAAGTAATCAAAGTGAGCTATAGAAATTAGGAAAGTAAGACATACAAAGCATACTCTTTATATATCAGCTGGCAAAAAGAAATAATAAATCTGTTAAACTGGTACTCATCAAAACTTTCTTTATTTATTTTATTTATTTATTTAGTTTTTGTTAACCAGGTAGGTGCACTAGCCATAAATGACTATTTTCAGGCATGACCTGGGAGAGTACAACAAAAGGAGAACAGTTGAACAACAGCAACATGGATACAATAATACAAGAAGAGGAACAGTACAGCAGTGCTACAAAATACAATGGGTAGAAACAACAACAAATAGTGGCAAGCATTACACAGATAATGGCAGTAAGACATATAATAAGTGCAGAAACCATGGACCTGACCTGTGGAGTGAAAGGGTTAATAAGATAGTAAGGTTATATAGAGAAATGTGAGGAATGTTCAAACATAACAAGAAAGACTGACAGAAGGAAGGTCAGGGGTGGTAATTGGCAAAACAACAGTGGATGGTCAGCAACAAGGTTCAAGAAGGAAGAGAGCTAGTAGTCAATAAGTTATTTACAAAGAGAAGGAAAAATATGGGAGGAAGAGGAGACAGTCTTGGAGCTGGATTAGAGCAGGGTGACATTACTGATAAGGTCTCAGGAGCTTCAGGTTGGGTCAAAGCACATACAAGCATCAGCTACGGATAGATAATCTACTATATTCACTTTAAATCCAAAGTGAGACTGAGACAGCCGGAGGTTGAGTGAAAGAGCATTCCATAGCCTGGGAGCAGAGAATGGAAGGCCCTGTGCCTTTAGTCATCCGACATCTCGGAACATAGAGCAAGGATTTGTCAGCTGATGCAGGCCATGGGAGGATGGTTGAGGAACCAGCAATGCCGCCAGCTGGGATGGTTTTCCCTGG
Organism: Neoceratodus forsteri; assembly: GCA_016271365.2. Taxonomy (NCBI): domain Eukaryota; kingdom Metazoa; phylum Chordata; order Ceratodontiformes; family Ceratodontidae; genus Neoceratodus; species Neoceratodus forsteri. The sequence goes on from CM028133.1 coordinate 573,438,556, forward strand.
ATGATCGAGTCCATTAGTGATCTAAGGTAGTATTGTCTACTGGCAGAGGGTGAGAGCCAATTCAGATCCTTATAAAGAAGGCAGTGATGTTTGAGTCGAGGCTACAAGAGGCAAATCAGCATATATTGTTATAAGTTCGTCCCATTTTAGTAGGAAGGTTTTATGGGCAGAGGTAAGAATAGAGGCACCATAAGTAAGGGTTGGGAGCAGAATACCTTGGGCAATTGCTAATTTGGCTGAGGGTGTAAGCATGTAGCTTGTTTTGTAAGCTACTCTTAGTTTCGAGTTTACAGCTTTGCATGAGGACTGAATGTGAAGATTAAACCAGGGACTAGTCAGGAGGATCCCAAGGTACTTGAAGGAAGTAACATTTTCAAGTGGAAATCCTTCTGAGCAAGAACTTCCAGCAAACTAGAACAGGTCTTAATCTTCGGTGCAGAACCTAGGAGCATGGCTTTAGTTTTCTTTTCATTTAGTACAAGTTTACGGTCTAGTAGCCAGTCTAAGACCTTATTGAAGTCTGAAGTAAGTGATGTGTTTATGCAGGCAAACTAGAAGAACTAGTGTAGATGATCAGGTCATCAGCATAGAGAATAGCTGAGAAGGATTCCAGGACCTCAGCTGCATTGTTGATAAAATTGAGAACAGAAGGCCCAAGGATAGAGCCCTGGGGACCCTAAGGTTGATAGTAGACATGTTGGACAGGGAGGAGTTAAATTTGACAGTTTGTGACCTGTTTGACAGGTAGCTACAGAACCAGTCCACAACAGGGGTAGAGAATGGAATTTATGGAGAGTGGAGAGAAGGGGATAGTCGATAAGGTCGAAGCCTTAGTGAGGTCAATGAAGATGACACCTGTGAGTTTTCCAGAGTCCATGTTGGACAGGATATCAGTAGATAGTTGAAGAAGAGCTGTGGTGGTGCTATGACCTTTTCTGAAACCATGCTGAGTGTCTGAGATGAGATTGTAGCATGTAAGGTAGTCAGTGGTCTGTGATGCAACTATTTTCTATAGGATCTTGTTAAGGACAGAGAGAATTGCTATAGGTCCATAATTGGCCATGTCCTTTGGGTCAACTTTTTTAAGACAGGCGTTACTCTTGCAGATTTCCATAGGTCTGGCACAGTGCTATGGATAAGGGATAAAGTGTAGATTCTGGCAGTTGGAGGCAATGAGTGGAGCAGCCAGCTTAAGAAGAGAGGTTCCAGTGAGTCAGAACCAGAGCTGGTATTGGCAGATATGAATCTCAGTAATTTCAGAACTTCCGCTCTTGATATAGCCTTGAAATAGAATGGTGGCACTGGAGGAGCATCATACGATAGGGCAGTATGGTTTTCTGATGGTAGCGTGATAGGTAGATTGAGTGCGATCCACTGGGATGTAAAGCCAAGGTATAGTATGAAAGATCAGAGAAAAGATTGTTAAAACTGTTTGAGATGGTCCTAGGGTCATTACAATGTGCCCCATTTATGATCATTTCATCAGCAGTAACCGATCAGGAGGTACCGAGAAATGTTTTGACATGGGCCCAAAATTTCCTCGGGTCGCAGGCTGAGCTTTGTAGAAGGTCCTTGCAGTATTTGCTTTAGCAACTCTAACTTGTCTCTTACATCTGTTCCTTAGTTCACGATAGACAATAAGATCTGACTGTAGGCCAGTTTGTTTGTAGCGAATCCAAAGCTTGTCCCTCTGGCGCAGATTAGCAAGGAGGTCTTTATGCAGCCACCTCATCTGTTTTCCTCTGACCCTCCTAGTAGTCTTGGGGGCATGTTTATATTGAATGGTAAGAAATTCATTTATGAATATCTGTAGAGCAACCTCCATATCCTTTGTTTGATAGATACCTGCCCAGTCGATATTGGAGACATCATAGAGAAATGCATCCTGGTCTATATGAGCTAGCTTTGTAAACGTGATTAGTCTTGACGGAGGAGATGGAGGCGCAACCATAGATAGGATACAAAAAGTGGGTGAGTGGTCTGTTGAGCATCTGCAAGGATTCCTGCTTTTGACACATGTTCCATATGGTTAACCATCACCCAGTCTAGGAGTGTACCCATTTGATGAGATGGCTGGCTCTAGTTGCTTCAGAGATCAGCAGGTGAAAATTATAACTAAGCGTGAGTGATTGCAAGAATATTTGAGCTGACCCTAACCAGTTGAGGTTAAGATCACCTAGGATGACAGCCTCATTATGATTTACAGTCTGGGAGGTGATGTCAAGGAGTTCTTGAAGACCTACTATTCCCCAGCAGAGGGATTATAGGCACAGATAATATGAAGCTTCTTTTCCCCAATACAATAGTTGCCTGTATGAATTCACACACTGCGGGAGAGGCAGATGCTGGGACAATAGAGATGTTGAGGTGGTTTTGAAAATAGGGTAACTCCACCTCCACGCTTGGATGAGGATCTATCCTGCTGGAACAGGGAGTAGTTAGGCATGGAGCATACTTCATCAGGTATTCCAGATTTTAGCCAAGTTTCTGTGAGACAGAGTACATCAGGATTGTAGCGTTTCACCCAGGCCTTGAGTTCCGTATGGTGACAGGTAAGACTTCTGATACCGATATGGGCAATTAATAATCCTTTCTTGGACATGCCAGATAACTCATTTGGGGAAAAGAAACAGGTAGGTGGACCTGGATTTAGTTTGACATCCCAGATAGCAGAATAATGATCATGGCTAGGAACCAAAGCCTTGCACAGTGGCAGGTTAGGGTGAAAGCACATCCCATGGCAACTTCCTCCTGGCATGTAGAGGGTAATAGATGCTGCCTCTAACAAGGAGGATAGGGTTAGGTTGCAGATCAGGCTTTGTCTCTGTAATCAAGTTAGAGAAAATATAGTTGTGGTAAGTCTCTGAGGAGTCTTTTGCCATTTGGTTACATGGGAGTGCCCATGTGGCAGTGTCCAGGCTGAGTAAAGGACAAATGACAAGAGTGCCCACAGCAGACTATACTTCACCATAGTGTTACTATTTGACTTGGGTAGGAAGGCTAGTGGTATACTGAGACAGAGGATTAGCTCTTAGGGATAAAGAGATAGCGTGTGTAATTAAGACAGCCAAGGGTGACCATGTTCCACCGCTTTAACCCTTGGCTGAAATTAGAGATAGAGCAAAAACAACGAAGTGTTTCCTGCTAGCGTAGCAATTATTTAGAAGAAGTGGATCAGAAAAGCAGAAAGTAAAGCCCTCACAAAGCTTAATTAGGAAAGCAGACCAGCCGGAGGCTCTACTTGTGGTAAAGATTATAGTGAGAAAATGAAGACCTATTCAAGATATGTTAGACGGCACCCCTAGTGGCAGAATTTTATAAGGAACCAATAGGAGACTAGACAGATAGCAGTAATGTTCGGCAAGAGTGATGCAAAGCAGAGGGCGACGGGGCCCAGAGACCGATAATCTGACAGAGAAAGGGCAGGGCCAAACAGTGGCCAAGCTGAGAGCAGTAGTCCAATTAGAGGAGGGTGGCAGCTGGTGGCCACCTATCAAACCCGCACAGTGCTAGCCTGACACTTAACCAGATTTGAAGGTGTCCTGTTCGTCAGGAGGATAGAGCTATGGGCAGCTGGCAGGATTGAGTCAGCTGCTCACTGGGAGCACGATCAGGCACAGTGGATCTATTTTAAGATATAAAATGTAGGTTAAGATAGGATGTTGTTAGCTAGGCAGGGGTACCAAGCAACTTGAAAATACTCGGGGTAGCAAGAGAGGCTCAGGTAATGGAACTGCACAGTAGATAGCAGAGCAGCTACTAAACAAAGCTGATAGGCAAGCAGATGGCGAAAAGAGGAAGATGTCTTTAAAGGGAAGACAGGACAGGTGTTAGGCCTAATAGCTGCACTCTGTATCTTCAAGAATAGTTAATATTAGAGAGAGGGAGGATGAACATTGCTACTGGTGGTGCGAGGGGAGGGAGAGTATTTAATAAAGGCTGGAGGTGGGGGATGGTGAGGGGTGTAAAATTCAAGCAGCAAGGAGACAGAAGGACAGAAAGTGAAAGAGAAATTTAATTATTTGCAGGGCAAAGCTTACAACTGTGACCCAAATGGAATCTGGTCTAAACAGAAAAAACTGTATCACTTTAAACTTACTTTCTGGTCCAGGGTAGCTTACCACTGGACCTTAAAACAAAGAGAGCTGTAATATTTTACAATCTACAAACCTGCAGCCTAATGAACTTGCACTTCTAACTACCCTTAGATTGCAAAATTGCTGTAAACAGGCTTAGGTTCGTGTTTAAGTTAGGATTTACAAGACAATTTGGAGAGACTTAACAAGTTCCACAATCAGAATATAACATTAGCTTAAGGTCCAGAGAGGAAACAGCAGTAGCAAAGAATTAAAGAACTGCAGCAACCCGTCAGCAGGCAGAGTCGATGGTTCTGGACAGTGAGGTCTGCAGCGTACCTTGGTCTGGTGATCAGCGGGCAGTGCAGCAGGAAGGCAGCAGCGGACAGAGGGTCCTCCCTGCTGCTCAAAGCAGCAGAGGCTCCGTGTCAAGGGTGAAGCTAAGGAAGAAATCAGAAACAGCCAAGGTTATAAAGTTGTAAGAGAGGGAGGTTTACAGCTGGGGGAGGGAGGAGTTAATTCACTTCAGAGCAGAAAATTAACAGACTGGAGCTATGGCACCAGTAGCTGGTCAATGAGATCAAAGAGTAGTGACAGGGGCACAGTTAAGAAAGGGTGTAGATGTCTAGCCCAGAGATGCCTCACAGCAGGAGGAAATTCTAACTGGAGAAATATGTCTGAGACAGAAAGGCAGACAGAAAAGATATCAGTTGCAAGGCTTAGCTTAGGACTGAAGCACAAAGAAACCAGGCCTACATAGAATAAGGACAAAAATTCAAGCAGCAAGGAGACAAAAGGACAGAAAGTGAAAGAGAAATTTAATTATTTGCAGGGCAAAGCTTACAGCTGTGACCCAAATGGAATCTGGTCTAAAATGAAAAACTGTATCACTTTAAACTTACTTTCTGGTCCAGGGTAGCTACTACTGGACCTTAAAACAAAGAGCTGTAATATTTTACAATCTGCAAACCTGCACTTAAATGAACTTGCACTTCTAACTACCCTTAGAGTGCAAAATTGCTGTAAACAGGCTTAGGTTTGTGTTTAGTTAGGATTTACAAGACAATTTGAGAGACTTAACAAGTTCCACAATCAGAATATAACATTAGCTTAAGGTCCAGAGAGGAAACAGCAGTAGCAAAGAATTAAAGAACTGCAGCAGCCATCAGCAGGCAGAGTCGTTGGTACTGGACAGTCCAGTTTCTGCAGCGTACCTTGGTCTGGTGATCAGTGGGCAGTGCAGCGAGAAGGCAGCTGGCAGACAGAAGGGTCTGCCTGGTTGCTTGAAGCAGCAGAGGCTCCCGTGTCAGGGTGAAGCTTCAGTCTGGTGATCAGTGTGCAGTGCAGCAAGGAAGACAGCCAGCGGACAGATGGGGTCCGCCCGGCTGCCTAGCAGCAGAGGCTCCCGTGTCAAGGGTGAAGCTTCATTGAGTAGGATGAATAAAAGTGTTCATTTAAGAAAAGAGTTATAATGAATGATTTCTGGTAACATGAAGTAATAACTCCTTAAAATCAATGTAGCATGGAGACTGACAAGCACAGATAATGGAAAGCTCTCAAAGTTACTATTTTAAAGCAGCAGTGCAACCAAACTAGGCAAACAATTTGACCCTACCATTTTCACTAAAAAGGTTACAGGCATCTTTCAGTTTTATTTGGTGGTACAAGTTTCTAATTTCACAAAAATTGAGTATTTTATAAATGTTTCAATTTTGTTTTTTTTCTCAAGAAAAAGATGGCTGGATGGTCTCCAAAGAACCAGCATTGTAGACCTGGCAAGGATCTGTTGCCTGGTTATTTTGCCTGATTACAGGATTACTGACTTACAAATTTACCAAAAGTTCTTCATTAAACTAAAGTACTACCCTGGTTATCAAGCTGTGACTGCCCAGCTTAAGAACCCAGGCTGCTCCATTTTACAGTGAGCTCATGCCTTGCTGCCAAGAAACTAATACTGCCAAGGAAACACTGTTCAAATCTCACTCGATTTACTCACTGTCTTGCTGTCTCCCACTGCCCATCCTTTGCTTAGGCTCTTGTTTTAAAGTGCACTCAAAAACTCATTTTTCTACAACGCCTACTCCCTTTGCTGCTTCCCAAGCTCCCTTCTGATTGCTGTCCTGTCTTCCCTGTGGTTTGTCAGGTTTGTGGCACTTAGAGCCTTGGCACCTTTCTGAGAGTGGCGGTGGAGTAGCAAGAGATTCGCCTCTCTCTCCATCCAGGTCCATTTTAGAAGTGCATTTCACTTAGTTCAAGTGTAGCAATATTTTAGGTAACCAAAATATATTCTCAGCAGAGCCACTCCCACGTGACGGTAAACTAACAGTCGAGAGTTTGTACCTAACCCATTTCTGTCAGGCCATGTTTCTAAGCCCATCTTATTGCATTCCTCCTTGGGGCTGCATCCTGTTTAGTTTTTGAAAATGTTCCAACAGTGAAGGCCTCTGTGGAGGGGAGGATCGAGACCGGTTGCATGCTCTTCCTTAGAGTTTTTGAGTCCTGTGAAGAGGGTGCACTCCTGTATCCTTACTCTGTGGGGTAGGGGCAGAGATATCTCTCAACCCTTCACTTTCAGTTATGGATTGTGGAAATTATTCTCCTTTCCTCACTGGGATTTGTAGTAAAGCTTTAGTAACAGCTTGAATTTTGCAGAAGGTATTGGTGCACATACCTGATTCTGTATGGGTGCCATTCTGGTGTTGACTGTGAAAGAGGGGTCACTGGGGACCAGTCTGGACTGGGAAACCATTTACCATCTGGCATTTTCTTCCATCCAGCTTCTGATAGGACTTTTTCTGGAGACCAGTGTGCAAATTAATCTACTGTAGGAGGATTTATCACAAACCCATTTTGTATTGCCGCAGTAACTGACTGTGCTGGTTTGCCCTGGCTTAGGGTTGAGGTACCATTATCAGCAGACTCATCACTTAAGATCAGAATTTCTGAAGGCAGCAGAAGCAGGGGAAGTCAGAATAGCAAAGGCCCAAACTAAGGAAAAGATAGCCAACTCGGTTAAGAAGGGAATAATACCTTTATAGGTACATCAGGGAGCGTAGAAAGGCAAAGGAGGGATAGTGAGGCTGAATAGAATGGACAGTGGGTGGGCAAAGAGGGACAGTGAAAAGCAGGTCTACTGAATGAATATTTCTGCTCAGTATTCACAAAAGAGGAGGAGAGGTGCCTAATCCAATTAACAGAAGCACTCTTGATAGGGTCGATCACAGTCCTTTCACAGAAGAAAGGCTTCTAAAAGAACTCCTAAAGCTGAAGGTGGACAAAGCAATGGGATCTGATGGAATTCATCCCAGAATTCTAAAAGAATTAAGGGGAGAACTAGTGAAACCACTGACTACCATTTTAATTAATCACGGAGGATGGTGTGGTAGCTGAGGACTGAAGGAAAGCGGATGTGATTCCCTTCACAAAAGTGGGACCAAGACAGAGGCAGGAAAATAATGGGAATAATTATTGAGTATCTAGAGGCCAGTGGGGCACAGGACCCAAGGCAGCATGGGTTCACAGAGGGAAGGTCATGTCAGATGAATCTAATTGATTTCTTTGACTGGGTGACCAAAGTAGTAGACCAGGGAGGGCTGTGGACATGGCCTACCTAGATTTTAGCAAGGCATTTGACACAGTTCCACACAAAGATTAATAGTCAAATTAATCCAGCCTGGCAGTGGGTCCCAGGGTGGTAGCCTGGTCAAAACATTGGCTGGACAACAGGACCCAGAAGGTAATTGTAAATGGAGTCCACTGTGAAGAAGGAGGGGTTACTAGTGGGGTACCGCAGGGGTTCAGTATTGGGTCCAGTCCTTTTAATGTCTTTAAAAATGACATTGCAGAGGAACTCTAAGGAAAAGTATGCCTTTGCAGATGAAACAAAGATCTGCAACAGGGTTGATACACAAGGAGGCGTGGAAAGGATGATAAGGGACTTGGCAAGTTTGGAGGAATGGTCAGAAATATGGCAGCATGGGTTCAATGCAAAGAAGTGCAGAATAATGCACTTGGGAAACAAAACCCAGGGAAGATTACATGCGGGGAGGTAGTAACAACAGCAAAATGGAAAGGATAGGGTAATCATATCAGATGACCTTAAGGTTAGCTAGCAATGTGAGAAGGCAGTAGGGAGGGCTGGGGTATACTGGGATGCATAAGGACAGGAATCACCAGCAGAAAACAGGAAGTTGTTATCCCTCTGTACAGACAGTTGGTGAGACCCCATCTGGAGTACTGCATCCAGTTCTGGAGACCCCATTTCCTCAAGGACATAGACAGAATAGAGACAGTCCAGAGGAGGACAACTAAAATGGTGCAGAGTCTGCAAGAGAAGCCATATGAGGAGAGACACAAGGAGCTTAATATGTATACCCTTGAGGAAAGGAGGGAGAGGGGGAACATGATAGAAACTTTTAAATACCTCAGTGGAATCAACAAAGTCCAAGAGGGTAGCATCTTCAGAAAAGAAACGGCAAGAACAAGGGGACACAATTTAAAGATGGGGGTTCAGGGAAATGTGAGGAAGTATTTTTTAACAGAGAGGGTGGTGGACACATGGAACAGCCTTCTGAGGAGGTTGTGGGGTCTAAAACTGTGGGAGAATTCAAGAATACATGGGACAGACATAAGGCAATTGTTGTGGGGGTAGGAAAAATAGGCTGTTGGTTAACTAGGATCTCATGGCTTATCCTGTAGGTAGGGAAATGGGCAGACCAGGTGGGCCAAGCAGTCCTTATCTGTTGTCAAAGTCTATGTTTCCATGTTTCTGTGTTTCCATTTGGATACAGTGAGGAAGTCCTTTATTTTTTTGTATGTCCTCTCCCTGTAGGTTTAGATCTTGTATTTCGTGCAGAAAATGAAAATACAGATGCACCTTCCTGGTTGTTGGTGTCTGTTTGATAGACAATTTCATTTTTAGGGGAGAAGTCCATTTATACAATTGCTCTGAAGGCTGGAGTGGTCACGGCTGAAACAGTCAGACTGCCTGCTTGAACAGGCAGATTATAAGATTTTCCGTCAGACTTGAATGTCAGGCCCACATTCACATTTTCATTCTGCGGTAGGTTGTGTTTTTTTACAGCTGTCACTGTTTTGAGGTTCTGCCGCCCAGTTTCTAGGCCAGATAAATTAGTCATACTACTTGAAAGCCTATCAACCTTTTCCTTTGGCTCTGGGCACACACCGTTCTTTGTGTTAATACTGCCAGCCAGATTTTAGAAGTATTGGAAGGTAGGAAATCATTACCGGGTTGTAGCAGCATTATCAATCGACTGGGTGGTGGCTACTTTTGATGATGCTGTGTCAGTAGGCATTTGAAGTATGGTGACATTCAAGCCCTTTGATTGACAGTCAAGCTTTCTGCTTGTATCTTTGCAAGTTCCGACTGTGGCTGCAGCTTTCGCTGCTGATGTCTCAGTTCTTCTGCTTCAGGTTTCTTCAGCATTTCTCTTTGTAAGTGCTGATCGGTGTGAAAGTATCTGTAGAATTAACTGTTTGAACGTCAGACAGCCAACTTTAGCGGGAAAAGCATCACTTGTACATAAATCCTCTGTGAACACAAACACTTTGTTTTCTAAATCCTCTTCCTGGAAATCAACGAACAATATAAGATTTGTGGCAGCCTCTTCTGATGTGACAGTGGTGGAGGAGGCCTGCTCCTCTGCCTCAGAGACGTCATTCCTCCTGTGACTCCTGCAGAGTGGCCATCCTGGTGGGACGGCCAGCAATCCCCCATACTGGAAGAGTAGGGAACATTTTATTGAGAAACAAAAGCAAGTGTTATAATTTTACAAGTATACATACAAAAATCCAACAGAACAAGAAAATAACTTCTGAAAAAAGTTTGTTACTGTAATCCCATAGAGTTCGACACTATACACATAACTATACAATGAAATATATGAACAATTCTGAACATACTTCTAACATTTTCTAACTTGTTCCCACCACTGATACTCATCCACTTAACCAACCTAGTCTATCCCTTTCCACAACTGACATGCTCCTTCTCCTTCATAGCTGTAAACTGCATCCAATTCTAACTGAATTATGAACACAATATCTTGTTCTCTTCTACTTCTTTTTGCTGCAATACTCAGAACACCTAGTGTGCCAAATGGACCATTTAGTACAGACAAGTACTACCCATACCATACTTTTCTTCCAGTTCTACCATACTGCTGTTAGCTGCCCCAACACCAAAATCTCATAATTAATCTGCGCAAATAGTTGCTCACCCCAAAATGTAGCCGAGTCCCAAAATCCCTAAATACATGAACATTCAAAAATAAATGCTGCATAGTTTCTAATTTCCCACATGGGTTCTTTCTATATACATCCTGTCCTCCAACTTTTTGTGTTTCTGATTCCCTTCACATTCAATCTTTGGTGACCACACAACCATATGACGTCCTGCATTTTCAGAGGAATTCTCGCCTCTATCATACTGTCCAATAATTACTTTTATCGACATGGGAATCAGTTAAGAACACAAGGTCCTCTAGATAAGTTTGCAACCAATGTCTTATAAAACTGCTGTCCATTTGTATCCACAACACAGAGTAACACATTCCTTCTGCCTGTCACAAAACCTTCTCACATATAACCCCATATTGGTGTAAGTCCTGATGGGCTTGACCCCAAACTTCTACATCTCTATGCTTCTGCCATTGTCATCCCTATTACCAACCTCCTGATCCTCTGTTCTGAAGTCTGAAACGGGCTAGGTCATCCCCTTCATATAAGAGTGGATTCTCCTGCCCCTGGCAACTATTGACCTATCTCGCCCACCACACCCTGGCTAAGCTCCAGGAACACTTTGTACCAGATCAACTCTTAATTTTCCTTCACCTCTTTAATCACTCCTTACCAGTATGGCTTTAGAAAATACTAAATCACTACCACCTCCTCCCTCCTCCAACTCACTGAGTCCATGCTGTCAAGTATGGACCATGGCCACCTGACTTCCACTATCTGTTGACTTTTCCAAAGCTTTTGACGCTATGTTTCATCCCTTCTCTTGAATAAGCTTAAGGTAGCAGGTCTTGCTGCCTCTGCATTCAGCATGCAAGCTGTCCATATTGGAGGTATCTTCTCTCCCACTCCCTATTTATACTGGCATTCCACAAGGATCTGCCCTAGGCCCTGTACTCTCTCACATATTTCTGAATGCCCCCCACTGTCTGTCTCTCTGTGTCTATTCACATGTACAATGCTCAATGCCTTGTTTGTCTCTGACCCTCTGCAGCTGATCTTGCTGTTTGACTTTATCAGGATCTTGATAGCAATAAGCACTGCTTCTGAACCTACCAATTGTCCTTTAGTGTCAAGAAAACAGTTTCCATGTCCCTTGGCTCCCAGTACAGGCTTGCCATGCTCTTTCTCTTCCTCCCACCTTCAATGGTACTGTAATTAAAGATTTCTTCTTCGAGTACCTTGGATCTTGCTAGGCAGTCACCTAGACATAGATGCCATCCACCAAAACCTCCACCTTAAAATAGGCGATTGTACAAGAAACAAACTAGCATCTCGCTTCCTCAGTGTCAAAAATGATGCTTCCATCATTGACTATGACGACATTATACAAGTGCAGATCCCGAGTTTTCTGTTGCCAGACTGATCTTCTTTTCCACTCTGTCATTTTGCTTTGTACTGCCCCCATCACTGCTCCCTTTACTCCTTTCCTTGGTCTCTTCCCCACTCCCTTGATTCCAGGCATCCCCACTGTGCCTCCTTCATCTCCAAATTCTGTTTTGTCCTCTTCCTCCCTATCTATCTTTCCACCCTTCTATCCCCCACCCTCCTCTTACCCTCTCTGAACACTGGATCCCATTGTCTCTCCCACCATCCATGTAAACTACTGCATGCCAAGCTGCTTTCTTGTATAATGTATCCAAGCTTTTCTCCTCTGTTCCCCTATCTGCTTTGCCTCTTCCTTCTCCTCCTCAAGTCCTTTCTTAGTGATCTTACTACCCTTCCTATAACAGCACCTAACCCCTTTTGAAAGCATCCCTTCCCTCCTGTCTGTTTGATGGGTCCCCTTCCATCAGAACAGTTATCAGTAGGAGCAAGACAGAAGCAGGAAACTATAGACCTGTCAGTTTGACCTGTGTGGTATGGGAAAATTATGGAATCACTTCTGAAGGAAAGAATTGTCAAGTACCTAGAGGCCAGTGGGCACAGGACCTAATGCAGCATAGATTCACAGCAGGAAGGTCATGCCAGATGAATCTAATCGATTCTTTGACTGGGTCACCAAAGTAGTAGACCAGGCAGGGACTGTGGACATGGCCTACCTAGACTATAGCAAGGCATTTGACACAGTCCCACACAAAAGATTAATAAACAAATTAGCCATCTTAGGAGTGGGTCCCAGAGTGGTAGCCTGGGTAAAACATTGGCTGGACAACAGGACATAGAAGGTGATAGTAAATGGAGTCCACTCTGAAGAAAGGGAGTTACTAGTGGTGTACTGCTGGGTTCAGTACTGGGTTCAGTTCTTTTAATGTCTTTATAAGTGACATTGCAGAAGAACTAGAAGGAAAAGTATGCCTCTTTGCAGATGATACAAAGATCTGCAACAGGTTTGATACATGGGGGGTTGGAAAGGATGAGAATGGACTTGGCAATGCTGGAGGAGAAGTCAGAAATATGGCAGCATGGATTCAATGCAAAAAGTGCAAAATAATGCACCTGGGAAAGAAAACCCCGGGAAGAAGACACAATGGGGGGTAGTAACAACAACAAAATGGAAAAGGACCTAGGGTAATCATATTAGATGACCTTAAGGTTAGCAAGCAATGTGAGAAGGCAGTAGGGAGGCTGGGTGGATACTGGGATGTATAGGAGAGGCATCGCCAGCAGAAAACAGGAAGTTATCCCCTGTACAGACAGTTGGTGAGACCCCATCTAGAATACTGCGTCCAGTTCTGGAGACCTCATCTCCACAAGGACATAGACAGGATGGAGGAGTACAGAGGAGGGCAACCTAAATGGTGCAGGGTCTGCAAGAGAAGCCATATGAGGAGAGACTTAGAGCTTAATATGTATACCCTTGAGGAAAGGAGGTGGGGGGCATGATTGAAACTTTTAAGAACCTCAGTGGAATCCACAATGTCCAAGATGGTAGCATCTTTCAGAAAAAGAGATGTGCAAGAACAAGGGACACAATTTGAAGATAGAGGGGATGGCTCGGGGCAATGTGAGGAAGTTTTTTCGCATGGAACCGCCTTCCTGAGAGAGGTTGTGGGGTCTAAAACTGTGGGAGAATTCAAGAATGCGTTGGACAGACATAAGACAATTCTTGTGGGGTAGGAAGAAATAGGCTGTTGGTTAACGAGGATCTGCAGCTTATCCAGTAGGTAGGAAATGGGCAGATTAGGTGGGCCAAGCGGTCCTTATCTGCCATCAAAGTCTATGTTTCTATGACCCAGTTGTACTCACACCAGAACTGCCATTTACTGTTTGCACTTGTTCCTGGTTATGTCCATGCACCTTTCATATCTTTATATTATTACACTGGCTTTACTACAGTTCATCACTGCCAAGCAGGATGGTATTTCTATTACTGTTGCACTCTAATCTATGGTGAAATTTGCATTCTGCATTTTGTCTTTATTGCAGCTTCCAGACTGTGTTACATTTGATTGTTCTTGCCCCTTAATATATTGTGTATCTATATTTATTGTGCACTTTTGTTCTGGTCTACTCCTCACCCCAGTCCCACAGGATGCAACTGTAAATGAGCTATTAGCTCACTATGCCTCTCCTGTTGAAACTTTTGAACTATATTATTTCAATGTCCACAGTTTGTACCTGCAGGCTAAGTTTATTCATAATTTAATCAGTAGCAGTCCAGTTCAGTGACAGTGCTGGAGGGTTTAAAACATGAGTCAAATTGGACCAGTACGTGTGAAAAAATGTGGATCTAAAGAGGAACCTACTGGGTCAAAACATAATCAGTGGCAGATTTTGAACAGTTCACATCCCCTTCCTTAACTCTTGAGCAGGTGCATCAATCTGGACCCACTGGCAAAGGAAAGGGCCAGTTTGAAAGGATGCAACTTTTGCCCTTTTGATGGCTGTTAGCACTGCCACTGCTTCAATTTGAAAATCCTTTTATTTCCGGGTGGGTGGGCACAGAATACAGTCTCCCAAAGATGTGGAACTGTCGCTTCTTCATATATGGTGAATCCTCCTGACATATAAAGTCCTCTGGACACTTACAGGAGACCAGGGACATGGCTACCTGTCAGGCAACAGTGGGTTTGGTCAAACTGCTCTCAAAATGCTTGGTTGCATCCACACAGACATTGTGTACAATGGGTGCACCTGGTCCATCAAGCATATGCCCACCCCTGCACCCATTCAGATGTTGGGGCAAACTGAAGAGCCTGTGCCCACCTCCAATTCACACTTAGACTGGTCATGAAGTGCCTCTTAGATCAGTTAGGTGACCCCAGCCCAGTCTATCTAGGCTCTTAACCATCCTACATGGGCATTCATTGCCATAGGGGTTGCCCAACTGCACATGATGTCACAAACTGACACTAGTCACCTCAGCTTGATATCCTGGTTTCAACTCGGTTCTGTTTCTCTCTTTGATGTGAAGGTTGTTCCTATCATACTCTACTACAGGGCTATACCAGCTGAGCCTTTTTGGCATCAGAAGCTCACAAACTGCCAAACTTAAATTTTGGAAACCCGAATGGAGAAAAGTCAGTCAGGAAAGACAGGTACATACTGCCACTAAGGTTGATTCCTTCCAAACGATAGCTCAGAGCAGCTCTTTATCTCTGACAGCAGACTCCCCATCTTTTTTTTTTTTATATTAACTTCTTTATTGTCTTTTCCGGTATGCAAAATACAGAGATTTTAATATCTCTGACCATGTGGGCAATAGAGACTGCAGGCAACACTGTGTCATCATATCATGGGTTTTACTATCGTATTCTCCCAGGCCGCATTATCAATATGCTGGCTGTGCCTCCTGGGAGATGAAATTCTTATGAGCGTGAGGTACTTTCTTTACTAAATAAATATTGGGACACTGGAGGGGTCAGGTGCTTGAGCCACAGTCTATGCACCAGTTGCTTGAGCACCCTTCCCAGTAGTTATCCTTTACAATAAAGGGATGGACAAGCACACTGAAGGGAAAGAGGGATAGGGGGCACATGGGGCTAGAGGGGGAGAAACAAGAAACATAGAATTTGATGGCAGATAAGGACCGCATGGCCCACCTAGTCTGCCCATTTTCCTACCTAACAGATAAGCTGCAGATCCTAGTTAACCAACAGCTTACTTCCTCCTACCCCCACTAGGACTGCCTTATGTCTGTCCCATGCATTCTTGAATTGCCCCACTGTTCTTGACTCCACAACCTCCTCAGGGAGGCTGTTCCATGCATCCACAACCTCTCTGTGAAAAATACTTCCTCACATTACCTGAGCCGCCCCTCTATCTTCAAATTGTGCCCTTTGCACATCTTTTTCTGAAAGATGCTACCCTCTTGGACTTTGTTGATTTCCTGAAGTACTTGAAAGTGTCTATCATGTCCCTCTCTCCTTCTTTCCTCAAGGGTATACATATTAAGTTCCTTTGGTCTTCCTTTGTGTCTTCTGGTGCAGACCCTGCCATTTTGAGTGCCCTCTTCTGGACAGCCTCCACTCTGTCTATGTCTTTGCGGGAGATGGGGTCTTCAGAACTGCACACAGTACTCAGATGGGGTCTCGCCAACTGTCTGTACAGAGGATAACAACTTCCTGTTTTCTACAATTGATGCCTCTTCCTTTGCATCCCAGTATCCCCAGCCTTCCCTACTGCCTTCTCACATTGCTTGCCACCGTTGGGTCATCTGATATAATTACCCCCAGGTCCCTGTCCATTTTACTGTTGTCCTTATCTCACCCCCATTGTGTACTCTTCTCCTGGGTTTTTGTTTCCATGTGCATCACCTTGCACTTATTTGCATTGAATCTGAGCTGCCATACATTTGACCATTCCTTCAACCTGGCCAAGTCCCTTCTCATCCTTTCCACTCCATCTTGTGTATCAACCCTGTTGCAGATCTTTTGTCATCTGCAAAGAGACATACTTTTCCTTCTAGTTCCTCTGCAATGTCACTTATAAAGACATTAAAAGGACCAGTCCCAGTACTGAACCCTGCAGAACCCCGCTAGTAACCCTCCTTTCTTCACTATGTACTCAATTTACTACTACCCTTTGCGCCCTGTTGTCTAGCCAATTTTTATCCAGGCTACCATCCTGGGGCCACTCTAAGGCTGGCTATCTTGTGTATTAATCTTTGTATGGGACTGTATCAAATGCCTTGCTAAAATCTAGGTAGGCCATGTCCACAGCCCCTCCCTGGTCTACTACTTTGGTCACCCAGTCAAAGAAACTATTAGATTCGTCTGACATGACCTCACCATTGTGAATCCATGCTGCCTTGGGTCCTGTGCCCACTGGCCTCTAGGTACTCAACAATTCTTTCCTTCAGAAGTGATTCCATCATTTTCCCTACCACTGAGGTCAAACTAACTGGTCTGTAGTTTCCTGCCTCTATCCTGCTCCCACTTTTGTGAAGAGGAATCACATCTGCCCTCCTCCAGTCCTCAGGTACCACCCATCCTCCCATGATTTGTTAAAGAGAGTAGTCAGCAATGTCACTAGTTCTACCTTTAGTTCTTTTAGAATTTTGGGTGAATCCCATCAGCCCCATTGCTTTGTCCACCTTCAATTTTATTAGTTCTTTTAGAACCCTTTCTTCTGTAAATGGACTGGTATCGACCCCGTCTTCAGAGTGTTTCTCTTGTTTGGCTTAGGTACTTCTCCTCTTCCTTTGTGAATACTGAGCAGAAATATTCATTTAGTATCCCTGCTTTTTCACTGTCCCCTCACCCACATTCCCTCCCTTTTTAAGCCTCAGTATCCTCCTTTGGTCTTTTTTCGCTCCTTTAATGTACCTATAAAGGTTGTATCCCCTTCTTAACAGAATTGGCTATTCTTTCCTCAGTTTGGGCCTTTACAATTTGACTGCCTTTCCAGCCTCTTTCTGCTTTAACTGATAAAGTTCTCTGTCCTGCTCCTTCTGTGTTTCCTTATATTTCCTGAATGCTATAATTTTCTCCTTAACCTTCCCTGCCACCTCTTTGAGAACCATAGAATTCCTTCCTTTGTTGTATTTTATTGATTTGTTTTACACAAAGGCTTATTGCCTCTGTGATGGCTGCTTGATTACTCCCCATTGTTCCTCCACCCTCCTTCTTGCTTGTTTGCTAGTGCTTTTCTAAGGCACTCTCTCATTTTCCCAAAGTTAGCCCTCATAAAGTCCAATACTCTTGCTTTTGTATGGCTTGATTGTATGGCTGTGTTTATCGTGAACCACACTGTTTGGTGGTCGCTTGTTCCCAGATGGCTACCCACCTCTAAATCTGAGATTCTTTCTCTGTCCCCATTTGAGAGTACCAGGTCTAAGATTGCTCCCTCCCAAGTGGGTTCCAATACTAGCTGTCTGAGGCATGCTCCTTGTAGGGCATCAAGAATGACCCTGTCTTGGATGTGCCTGCAGCAAAGTTGCTCCAGTTAACATCTGGCATATTCGGGTCCCCATCAACAATATCTCCCTTTTCTGCCATTCTAAGGAGCCTTCATCATTTCCTTGTCCATTCCTCCCTGAGATGGGGGTCTGTATACAACCCCGTGCAGATTGTGGTGCCATTTTCTGTCTCCAGGGTGACTGAGTGCCTCATCTGCTCCCTGTTTACTCTTTAGTTCTGTTGCTTTGATCCCTTCCTTTACAAGAGCTACTCCTCCTCCTTTTTACCCTCCCTGTCTCTTCTGTAGATTGTGTGTCCTGGTATGTTGACATCCCAGTCATGGTTCTCTGTGTATCATGTTTCTGTGACTGCCACAATATCTAGGCAACCTCTTCCATCAAGGCAACTAGTTCAGGGAGCTTGTTACATAGACTACGGGCATTTGTACTCATCACCCTCCACTTTTGATAGCCTTACCCCTTTTAGCCCCATTTCTGTCCTTACTGCCTTTGCCTTTGTTTATTTACCTCTGTCCTGCTCCATAATAACTTCTCTACCTTGTGTTAACTTCACTAATTACCATATTTTGTGGGGGAGGCTGGGATTTCCTGCTCCTTTCAGTGCCTCCCTTGGCTAGTTTAAATGCTTGCCAATGAAGCATTTAAACCTTTCACCTAGGATCCTGGTTCCCCTGACAGATGCAGACCATCGCACCAGTATAGGTCTGAATCCTCCAAGTGGCTCCCAGTCCCCAATGAAGCTAAAACCCTGAGCTCCACACCAGTTTTTCAACCACTCATTGAATTCCCTGGTGAGGAGTGCCCTAGCATCACCCTTGCATAGACAGGCAGCACCTCTGAGAAGGTCTACTGTGATGCTACTTGTAAGGCTCCTCCCCAACCTACAAACTCCTCTTGAACTGCTCTTGATCCCATTCTCTAGCCAGGTCATTTGTCCCTAGGTAGACAATGACATCCAGATCCCTCCCTTGTGCAGCTCCTCCCACGATCCTGAGAATTCGCTTCCTGTCCCTCCAAGCCATGGTGCCAGGAAGGCACCTTACTTTCCTCTCCTTCCTCCCCATTTCTACCCCCTAATGATTGAGTCCCCACCAGGAGTTGCTTCTTCCCTGTGGGTCCCATGCCACCCTCCTGTGGGTCTCCTTTGTGAAGGTTCCCAGCATCCTCCTTGGTCTCCACTGCAGGTGCCTCCATAGAGGAACCACTATCCACCAGAAGAGTGAATGAATTGTGGAGAGGTACAGCTGGAGGGATGCAACTCTGTTCCACCACTCTCTCCTCCCTGAGCCCACCCTGGTCCAGCCCTCCTCTTTCTTGGCAACCTCTGAGGAAGTGGCATTGGTCCTGGTGGTCTCTGGGTGGGGGAGGAGGTTTCACAAATCCTAGCCAGGTCAGCCTGGAGATGGGCAACCTCCTCTCAGACCAGAGAAGTACCTGCAACAGAGCAGCATTGCAGCCTCCAGAATGTCTCCTGGAACACTGCCGCCCCACAGCCATTGCACTGCACCACTCTTATCATGTCTTATTTTGTGTCCCTCCCTGTTTCTCTGTATACTTACTCTCTCCACCCTTACAACTCTCACCCTTCCTGTTCTGGGACAGCAACTTCCTATCTTCTTTAGTAGCCTCCTTCTTTCTTGCTCAATGTGAGACCACTAGCAGCTGGGGGAGTGAGCTACTTTTTCCTTTAAGGTTGACAAACCAATGTTTCTCTATGATCCTTCCTTCCTACTGCCAAACAGGAAGTTCCTGTTAACAGTCAGATTCAGTGGCTATAAAAGTAAAACTGACTTAGGGTGGGTGGAGGGGTGGGATGGAGGGCAATTAGTAAGAAAAAAGGCTAGCAACAGGAAGTTGTAATTTGAGTCACCTGCTTTTATAGTGTCTAAGCCACACCCCATTAAGCTCTCTCCTCCTGCTGGTTTAACAAAGTCAGCTGATACAGTACCCTTCCCAGCACAGAACACACACTGACTTTCTTTCTTTTCTTTCTTTTTACCCTAAATAAGACCCTTCTACTTCTATTAGGTATCTGTCTACTTAATCTCAACAAACACTGACTTCTGAGATATAAGTTTTAAATTAATAAGAAATGTAGCTTTTTAGTTAGCTGTTTTCTGCTCTACAAGCTAGGCTAGCAACAGCAACAACAGGAGTAGGGAGAAAGGATTGGGGACACATATGGTGAGGGATGGGGCAGACTACATGGGCCAAAGGAGTCCTTTTCTGCCAAAATGTTTCTATGTTTTTATGTAAGTCAGCATTCATAAGGTATAAGGAGACTCGTGGGAGGAGGACAGGTGAAGCACAGTATTGGGTGAAGCAGAGGGAGGCAGGAGAGCAGTCAGTCACGTAAGGCCCAAAAGGAGAAGGAAACAGCTCAGACAGTAAAGAAGGGGAACAAGGTATTTTTCAGATACGTAAGTGATTGGAGAAAGACCAAGAGAGGGATTGTAAGATGCAGTGGAGTGTCATGGAGGGAGACCAGGACAAAGCAGGCATCTTAAACAAACATTTTTGCTCAGTATTCACAGAAAAAGTGAAATAAATTTAACCATTACCCATCTGCCATCATTGTCAGAGAGAAAGTCTATAAGGGACCGCTTAAGATTCTTATGTATAAGAATGGCAACCTCTTTTTTAAGTATAAGATGATGCAGATTTGACCGACCCAGTATATCTTAAGCCTGTGAACATCCTCTGCTAGTAATTTTGTTTCTTGAAGGAAAGCAATTTGTGCTTTATATTTTGGAGATGTGCAAGAATTTGCTTTGCTACAAGAGAGTTAAGTCCCTTCAGCATTCCATGTGTATAAAAGTATGTCACCATAGTATCAGTATTGAGAAGAGGAATTAGTCACAAGAATGGGAAGGACAAGTAATAGAAGCAGAGGTTGGTCAAGGTAAAAGTTGATAGAATAAGTATATGTGGAAGGTGGTAGGCAAACATAAACCATAAAAATAATATGAAGCATAGAGGGCACAGATATCTTCCTGAGATAAAAATAGAAAGAAAAGGTGAAGGAAGTCATTAATAACAACAGTATTATTAATATATTGTTTGACACAGTGAGAGCCTTAAGGAAGAAAAGAACATTAATTCTTAACACAGTATCTAACCAACAGTAACAAGGACTTTCTAAGGAGTGAGGGAGAAAGAGTCAGCAAACAGAGCCAAAGACTCTCTCACCACACACTGGCGCCAGAACAACAGGAACGACCTAAAAGGACCAACAAAAACAAACAAAAAAAAAAACAGTGTGTTGTTCAAGTTTGAGGTCTATACCAATAAGTTTAGTACAATTATAATAGTTATGCTAATGAAGTTTGACAGAAATTCAACTCTATCAAACATAGCAAGGAAACCAAAAGAGAACCTCTGCTTAATACTAAAAGCATTATACGATAAAGGTGAAGGGAATCACCAGATTGTGCTATTAAACTAATAGTACTGGGAGAGCCTGTACTTAATTAGATATGATTATGAATATAAAAGAGGGAAGTAGTTACTACATTTGGTCAGGTCCTACATGAGGATCCTAAACAAAATGTCACAGCTTAATTGGTAGTAAAAAAGCACATCAGGATGGATACTTGTAAACAGAATATTGATAAATAATGTATTGTAATGCCCCTCGTTATAAGCTAAATATAAGCCAATGAGTTAAGGAGGATCGCCAACTTTAGTAATAATTGGTGGACAATGGGAATCAGTGAGCAGACTAATTCCCTACTCGAAAATTGCCTATATAAATAAATAGATGGGGTGACTAGGTTCAAATAATAGGCCCAGTGAGCCCCAAATCAGAGAAAAACATGACAGAGAATCTTGTTTTGTATTATAGGCTTTGAGTATATAGAGTACATATGGAAATTAAAGGATAGATGTCCATTGTCCCAGTATGCCGAAAATAGCCAGCAGCAGTCATATGAATATATATATATATATATATATATATATATATGTATGTATGTTTGACTCCTCCTTTTTTATAATAATAGGAGGTAAAATAGGTATGGAAAGGTGGCATTCAGGGATATTCCAAATTGGTACATATTAATATTCAATCTGAAACATGATATAATGTAAAATTATCATATTACTGGAATATAGCAGAAAGGCAAAAAATTAGGATAAGTATGAAGTAAAAAGAGTATCATAACATCCTGAGCTATTGACTTAATGATTATAAGGTGTTAAAAAACATCAAGCCCAGTGCAGTAATATCTCACCATATTTAAAACATTGTTTAGAGCATAATAAAATAAAATCCTATTGATTAAGTGAGCCACAGAGTATATATTGCAGCATATAGTACTAATTACAGCTGACTGCAATGTACAGTCTTACAGTTTCATAACCTGTTGGGAGCGATAGTATCAGGGTAATGAGGACTGTACAACGTCTCAGTGGGTACAGGCAAACAAAACAAAAAACATACTGGTTCTCCACATACAAGTGTCCTGGACTTATATGCCAGGAGAGGTAAATATCACTGGGTTGTATACTTGAAATCATGTCATCCTCGATTTGGCGATACTGTTTGCTTCATTGGGGTTTTTGCTCTTTGCTTTGGCTCTGCATTTTTTTGGAGGCTCTAGTGATTTAAGGGGAGAGCTCACAACCGCTTCAGACCATGAGGAATTTACTGAGATGTTGCCTCAGATATAGCACACAGACTAGTGGACTGGTCGACTGAACTTTGTTGGTTTAAATCTTCTTGCACGAAGTGTAAATCTTCAGCTAACAGGGCATATTTATTGCTCAGTGGATAGAGGAGATCACTTGTGAGTGGGAAGTCAAAATCTGGGAAGGGCCTGAGAGATTTCAGTAGAACAACAAGGAGGTCTAAATATACGAGGAGCAGATAAGCGCTTATCTTGCAATCGACTTGAATGCCTAGGTGGGGAACACCAACATCAGCCATATTCAGAACTTTAAAGTCTGTAGAGCATCTCTCGCTGGTCTGAGCAACAGATTCTTCTGTCCAATGGATTCTGAATTATTGGTCAGATCATCCACTATGATGGAACTTGGTAAGGTAGGATTACTTGGTGTTATGTCCAAAAATTAGCTAGAGCTTCAGGCATGCTGAAATCTTTAAAGGCTGATCCCAGAAAAAGGCACATTGTGGAGGGGTAGCGAAAGGCAAATTTAATGTTCCTCTGGTGTAATACTGGTTTCAGTGAATTAAAGGCTTTTCGTTTATAGACAGATCCTTTGAGAAATCTCTATAGATGGATATTTTGTGTTCCTGCCACGTCAAAGCACCGATTTCTCTGCTTGATTTAGAATTAGCTCTGTGTGCATGTAGTTCAAGAGTCTAGCTATAATGGGTCTAGGCTACTGCTCTTGATTTTGCCTGAGACCTAGCGTACGGTGGAGTGCTCAATAATCAGTTGTTGATTGAGGATAGTTTTAGCACTGCAGGGAGAACGTGCAGCAGGAGCACTGTTGTGTCCCTCAGCTTGGCTCCTTTGGGAAACCAAAAATCAAGTTATTCCTGTGATTGCGATTCTCAACGTTATCAATTTTTATTTGCAGAAACTTAATGGTGTGATCTTGATTTCGTATCATGGCATGGAGATCAGGAATGGAAGCCAAGTTTTGGGTAGATGTAGTCTCAGTAGAAGTGATCCTCTGGTCAAAGGATTTGAGCATTGCCATGTTCTGTTGTGTGAACACTTTGAGGTTGTTAATATCAGCTATCAGTTTTAAAACATAGCCCACTCTGGCAAGTGAGTCGGATTGCAGATGGGAATCAGCCATTATGAGTGAAGTAGAGGCCTAGTTCACTGCAGTGCTAATGTGACTAATTTAGAAAAATAGGATCAAGATGACTTACAGATTGTTTAAGGCAGAATAAATGAAGGTAGATCCCCAAAGTTGACACAAAAACTGATCTGGTATAGGTAGGATGAGGTTTGATTTTGGGTTCCTTGCAGACAGAGAGAATTATGCTGCCATCTTCTGCCTGGTCAGGTCATGCCCCCACTAGATTTTTTAACTAGGTGACCAGGTAATTGGATCAGGGTGGAGTGGTGGATGCTGCCTACTGAGATTTCAACAAGGCCTTCAACACTGTTCTACTTAGGAGACTTGTACACAAGTTGGGCAGCCTGGGAGGGTCCTAGTGTGATTTATAATGGATAGAAAAGGTTGAGGGATAGGCGACAGAGGGTGGTGGTAAATAGAGTTCACTCTGAGGAGGACAAATTTACCAGTTGGGTGCAACAGGGATCAGTACTGAGGCTAGTCCTGACATTGCAGGGGGACTGGAAGGAAAGGTATGTCTGTTCACAGATGTCACAAAAATTTGCAACAGAGTGGATACTCCCTTGGGGGTGGGGGGTTGGAAAGAATGAAGGAAGATTTAAAAGTTGGAAGACTGGTCAAAAGTTTGGCAACTGGGCTTCAATGTCAAGAAGTGTGAAATTATGCTTTTCAGGTATAGAAACCCAAGGGCATTGTATCAGTTATTGGGGTTGTTAATCGACCACAAATCAGGAAAGATATCTAGGGTGATATCTGATGACCTGAAGGTAGCAAAGCAGTGTAATAATGCAGTGGGAAAGGCTAGTAGGATGCTGGGTTGTATAGGGAGGGGTATCTCCAGCAGAAAAAGGGAGGTAGTTTTATCCTTGTATAGATCTATGGTGAGAGACCTCACTTAGAGTATTGTATTCAGTTCTGGAGGCCCCATCTCAAGAAGGACATAGAGGAGACAGTGCAGAGAAGAGCAAGCACAACGGTGCACAACCTGCATCAGAAGCCATATGAGGAAAGACTCTTGGGGTGGGGAGGAATGGTGGTATAGCCTAGAGGTTAGAGTAATGAGCTGTGAATGAGCTTGGTACATCCATCAGACCAGACCTGGGTTTGTTTCTCACAACCTCCACTTGCATACTGTATGACTGAGCAAGTCACTTAACCACCTAGTGCTCCCAGCTTGCTCCTTGAAAACAGGCACTTGTGCCTAGTGGGCCTTACCTGGTTACCAAAGACAATATAAAAAAATTATATGTGTGTGTGTACTTGCTGGAGGAGAGAAGAGGGAATATGATAGAAATTCAAATACCTCAAAGGTATCAATAAGGTACAGGAGGGTTGGATATTGTGCTGAAAAAGATGTTCAAGAACAAGGAGCATGATATGAAGCTAGAAGGGGGAGACTTAAAGGGGATGTAAGGAAATATACTTTATGAAGGGTAGTGGACACCTGGAACAGACTCCCAGCAGAGGTGGTGGGTACTGAAACAGTAGCGGTTTCAAACGTGCATGGATAGGCACAGAGGGACCTTAGTAACAAGGCTGAGGGACGAGGTAAGGCCTACATCACTTGGGGTCTACAGTGGCACAGTAGGTAGGGACTTTAGGGCAGACTAGGTGGCCAGGAGGTCCTTTTGCCAGCAGATTCTGTTGCTGGTAGATTTTGTAGTCTCTCAAAATGGTTGTTACTGGTGGAAGAACTTAACTTGGGCCATGATTATTCATGTCTCATAAATGGGTTTATAAGTCACTGTAATGATAATGTAAGAAAGATGCAATGCAAGATATTTACCCAGTTTGAGGCATGGACGCTAATATGATACCATGCAGATAGCTGAAGGAATTAAGAAGGGAGTTTCACAAACCCACTTATCAGGTCAGGTCCTCTACTCCCAAAGTGCCAACCTCTGAGCACAGTCTTGTGAACAGTGTAGCTGTCTGTTTTGTGAGTTTGGATCAACCTTGGTCTCAAGTCTTGAGGGATTCAAACTGTTACCCCTTGCTAGCATACCTAATGCACAGGCTCAGATATTTCTGTCTCAGGGGGCAGATATCTTTGCCTATGGGCACCCAACCAGGTGTACAGAGATGAGCCCTTTAAAACTTTAATAAAGACCTCAGATTTAAAGACGCTTCTCTTTCCAGTTTGGAACCACTATTCAAGCTTATGTCTAATTGTCTGCTTTTAACCATATACTTTCATATAAATAAAAGAAGTCAAAGGCAGACCAAGTAAGGTCTAAAAATAATTTTACTAAAATATTTAAAACATGTAAACACAAAATACAGAGCTCTTATATCCCAAGATATACAAATCTATTAAAAGAAACAAGGTTTAAACAGTACAATTTCCTACTTACAGTATTTAGATTTAACCTCTATCTAAAATACTTGTTTAAAAGTGCAAGACTGATGTTTTCTTAGTCAGTGTCAGAAAAGTGTCTCTGTGTAGTAAAACAGAATAATCTTTATTCCTTAAACAACAGTATGGACCAGCCCCTTTGGGTGAGGTCATAGCTAGCTCTCATCTGTCAGATTATATTAGTAAAAACATATATCTTATACAAAACAATAGGCTGTCTTTTTAAATATTACATTTGAAATCCTTCAGAATGACTCATGTTTCTTCAAATGACACTTCTTTGATCTCATGCTGTACCTTCCTCACACAGGCTTCACAGGGACATTTACAATTCACACCCCTGTGTAATAATGTGTAATAACCTAGGTTCCTCTTCAGTGTCATAAACCTTCTTTATGATTTTCTCTCCAGCCAAATTAACTCAAGTCTGTAATTAACTTCAGAAAAGCAGGATCCTTGATTAAAGCCTCACATGTAACACATTGTCTCTAAAATTGAGTGTGTGTCAACTCCCATGCTGTCAGCATTTCTCTTAGCTTGCGCCTGTCAGCTGAAAACTGGGGAGGGATGAGTAAGATCAATTCTGGTTCACCACATTTTCAGCAGAGACAATTCAGTAATGCATTTTATATTAAAAATGATACAGCACTCAGAGCTGGCTGTCTACGCCACAATCCTCCCCACCTAGACTGGACTTGGGGGATCTATCCCTACATGGCATGAGCTTCCAAAATCAGTTCACTCCTCAAAGACCCTAGACAGCCCATCTGAGTTCTGATTCTTCGCTCCAGCTCTATGTATGATTTTAGATCATACCCTTGCAAAGCAAGACTCCATCTTAGTAGTCTGCCATTGCTCTCCCCATCTGCGTCAGCCAAACCAAGGAGTTGTAGTCAGTCTGCACCACAAAATGCTGCCCATACAAGTATGGCTTCAATTTCTTTAGGGCCTTCACGATGGCAAGACACTCTCTCCACAGTTGAGTATGTTTGCTCCTGAGGAGCAGTTTTCTGCTTAGGTAGGCAACTGGCGATCTGTCCCTTGGCTAGATGTCTGGCTCAGTACTGCCTCAATACCCATGTATGAGACATCTGTCTGAATGATGAAGGTTTTACTATAATCTGGACTTGTCAAAACAGGAGCACTGCACAGTGCCTCCTTGCAGCCAAGGAACTGTAATTAGGTACAAACTTCTTTAGTACCCTGCTGTCCCTAAAAGCTCCTGACCTGCTTCTGGGTTTTGGGTCTGGGCCACGCCTGGATCACCTCTATCTTTATTTCATTAGGATGGAGCTGTCTCTGGCCTACCATATGCCCGAGGTGTCATTTCTCCCATGGCCACCTGGCACTACTCGGCTTTGACAGTGAGCCTGGACCTCTGTATCCTGCCAGAACTTCCCTAAGGTATGAAAGGTTTTCCTCCCAACTGGTACTAAAGATGGCAGTGTCATCCAGGTACACCACAGCATACTCCTCAGCATCATTTAACATCTGGTTCACCAACCAAAAAGTGGCCAGGGCATTCTTCATTCAAAGGCATTACTTTAAACTCAAATAAGCTTATTGGAGTGATGAAGGCCGACCTCGCTTTAGCTCTGACTGTCAATTTACCTGCCAATACCCCTTGGTCAGGTCAATTGTCATAAAGCAGGTTGCCCTTCCAACTTGTCCAGGAGTTCTATCCATCCAGGGCATGGGGTGGGCGTCAGACTCTGACTGCATTCAGTCCATGATAGCCCACAGAAATGAGTTGAGCCATCTGGCTTGGGCACAAAAACTATGGGTGAGACCCAGGGGCTCTGGTAGCTCTGAATTACCCCTAAATCCATCATCTCTCCACTTCCTCCAAATGTCCTTTGGACAGACTCTGGCACCCAATATGCTGTTCACCATATGGGCATCTGTGTCCCTGTCTCCATATTGTGTGTCGCAAAGGGGTTAGTCCAGGCTTGGTGCTAAACAGAGGCAAAGTCTGCTAAAACTTCCTTACTTTCTGACCTGGTCCAGGGTCAGTGGGGAGACATCTTACTGCCTCCACAGAGGACTCCTGCTTACTCTGTTCCAGCAAGTCCAGAAGGGGGTCTCCTTTGTCCGTCCCTCCCCATAATACACACTGCAAACACCATGTCAGCCCTATTTGCATATGACTTTATCATGTTGACATGGTACATCCTTTCTGTCTGTCTTCTGTCAGGGAACTCCACAATGTAGTTCATGTCACTTACCTTCCTAACCACTTTGTATGGTCCTGCCCACTCAGCTTGCAGCTTGTCTTTCTGGACTGGAATATGACCATGATTTCCGACCCACCATGTACAAGCGAGCTTAGGTTCTGCATCATACCACACCTTTGTTTCTGTTGGGCAGCTGCCAGGTTGCTCTGGCGTCCCCATAAGCTCCTTCAGCCTTTCCTAAACCTAAGGTCATAATTCACAATGGGAGTTTCCTGGTGGCATGCCTGCCTTCCCAGTCCTCCCGGATCAAGTCTAGGGGCCCACGTATTCGCATCCATATAAGAGTTCAAAGGAGGAAAACTGCTGACTCTTGGGGCACCTCCCTGTATGCAAACAATAGGTGGGGAAGGTATTTCTCCCAGTCCCTCCCATGCTGTACAGCAAACACCCAGAGCATTGACTTTAGGGTACCATTGAAGCATTCCACAAGCCCATTGGCTTGTGGGTGATACAGTGTCGTGCATCTCTGCACCACCCCACACTTCTTTCATAGGTCATTTTCATTAGGTCTGACATGAAGGAACCCCTAAATTGGTGATTACCTCCTCAGAAACCCAACAGAGGAGAAAATCCCAAGCAAGGCATCTGCCACTTTGCCTGTTCTCAGAGAGGATAGGTGACTGCCTCGGCACCGGGTGGCATAATCCACCACAGTCAGGATGAGTTTCTTCCATGAGGAGCTAGGGGTATCTAAAGGCCCCACAATATCCATTCCCATCCTCTGGAATGGCTCCTCCACTATGGGCAAGGTGATCAGGGTGGCTTGAGTTTTCTTGCCCACCTTCCCTATTTCTTGGCACCAGTGACAAGACCTGCAATACTTCTTCACCTGCTGCGAAGTTAGGCCAGTAGAAATTCTGGCTAACCTGTGTAGTTCATGCGATTCACAGATGACCAGACAAGGAAATATCATGGGCAGCCTAGAGCAACTGCTCACGTATATCCATGGAGAACGACAAGCTGCCTGCCTAGCATCACTCTCTGTCTGTACTGCCTGTGTATACATAAGTCCATCTTCTCAATAAACCTTACGTCTGCTGTCACCTCCTGTGCCCCGTTCAAGTCTGCCCAAGCCCTCAGCTTCTCAAACTAGGTCACTTCTCTGAGCAGCTGCGAAATCCTCACACCTTCCCAAGGCATGGGACAGGTCTCTCAGTCACTACAGTAGGGTCCCTAGCACTAGCATCAGGGCCGCCAGGATCACTGTCAATCCTGCACCTCTGGCAAAGAGTCACCCTCCTCTTGGAGTAACCTTCCGTAGCTGTGTGGTCACTTGTTACCGGGAAATTTCTACCCTTTTATCCTTCTCCCATCTGAGACACAGGCTGGGGAACCAGCCTCTCAGTGTCTTCCCAATGGTCTTGGGGGCTCAGGAATTACAGTTTTCCCTGGCCACTTGGTTATGAGTAACTGCACATATCATCCCCTGTTTGAGGTTGTTACCCAGGATCACATCCACTACTAAGGTTTTGGCCACAGCCACCTGTTGCACAGTTTTCCTGTATCACCCCAGTCCAGGAGAACACTGGCCAGTGGCAATGTTTTCTCTT
The DNA here is from genome assembly GCA_016271365.2 of Neoceratodus forsteri. Classification (NCBI taxonomy): domain Eukaryota; kingdom Metazoa; phylum Chordata; order Ceratodontiformes; family Ceratodontidae; genus Neoceratodus; species Neoceratodus forsteri. The sequence continues at coordinate 573,468,105 of CM028133.1, forward strand.
CACCAGTAACCCCTTGTACAGTTACGTATTTGTTTGGGATAAGCTGACCAGGCTGTACCAGATCCCCTTTCACCAATGTCAGGATGCCTCTGTGTCCCTTAACCCCTGCATGTGTATGCCATTTACCATGACTGGGTGCATGCATTCCCTCATGTTCACTGGCATGCTTCCAGGGACACACAAACAACCCACGCCTTTTCTTGCACCTTATTGTGTATTATGGCTTGTCCTTTTTGGGACACTGTCTGGTAATATGCCCCATTTCTTTGCACAACCAACATTCATTTCTTCTCTCAGAGAACGCTTTTCTTTGAAACCTGGGGCTAACTGGTTTTGGTGGAGGCAGTGAGGGTTTTAGCTGCCCTGAAGGAGTGCTTTTCTCTTCTGCACTGCCACACCTGTGCCATTCACTCTCAGATCAGGTCCGCCTTGGCATAGTGGTCCAAGAGTTCAGCAGCCTCTTGCACTGTTTTTGTATCTCGGTCCTAGAGCCAGGTTTTTGGCATTTTCTGGGCATGCCCAATAAAACTGTTCTAATAAAATCACATTTTCAATTTTATCAACAGAGGTTGCCTCAATTCCCTCCCACCAACATTTTAAAACTGACGTTGTTTCATGGCAAGCTCCTCATAGCTCAAATCAGGTCTTCTCCTGAGCTTATGGAATTTTGCTCTGTATGATTCAGCAGTTAAGTTAAACTTTTTAACAATGCAGCTTTTAGTTTGCTGTAATCATCACTGTCCTCATTGTCCATTTGACCCAATGCATCCCGAGCTTCCCAGTAAGTAGCAAGGATAGCTGGAAGCTCCAGGACTCTCTAGGAATTTTAGTCTGAATACAAACTTTTTCAAAAGTGTTTAAAAAGGTATCCATATCTTCCTGTCTTTAAATTCAGCTATTAATTTGGAGTTCAATTTGTAACCCAGTCCTGCAGTCCCTGTTAAACCCAAGCCACTTCCTTTCTGGTGCCGCTGGTCAGAGTCAAATCTTTTCCAGCTCATGTTGCCACTGGTGCTCTCTCTTCTCTCTGCCCTCTGTGTTCTGGCTCCGCCACGTCCACATCCCTCTGTTGTCATTCTGCTTTCGCTGTTCCCTCTCTGCCTCTTTGCATTCTCGCTCTGCCTCACGGTCTGCCTCCCTCTGTTGTCACTCTGCCTCACAGGCCGCCTCCCTCTGTTCTCACTCTGCCTCCAGTTCCATCCTGTGCAACTCAATTTGCAGTTTGAGTACCTCTAGATTCAGGATACTGGTGACCATTTCCTGCTGCTGTGGCCCTTCACTGACAGTGGCCCTGCTGTCTTTTTCAGTCACTGTCTGCGACTCACTGCTCTGGGTATCTGCTACCATCAGGCATCTGTGAGGTTCTGCTTTTTAGCTGTCACCTTGAACGGGACTCCCTGCTCCGCACAACTGCTTCAAGTAATCTACAGTGTGCTGCTGTAGTTGGAAGCCATCTTCTTCCCTGACTATGGCTACTCTGACTTTGCACTTTAGAAAAAAAAATAGGTAGGAACTCGATTGTACACCAAGTGATTATATATAGCTCTTTTCCTTTTTAAAATAAAAAAACTGTTTTTTCTTTCTTTGCAAGAGATCTTCGGTCTCATGCTGACACAGAACAATAAAAGCTTGTGATACTAAAATTATGCCACCGCTGCCAACCAGTCTGTCACAAACCCACTCAGCAGGTCAGACCCTCTACTCCCAAAGTGCCAACCTCTGAGCGCAGTCTTGTGAACAGTGTAACAGACAAGGTAACCCTCTTGTCTATTTTTGTGAGTTTGGATCAACCTTTGGTCTCAAATCTTGGAGGGATTCAAACTGTTACCCTCTTGCTAGCATACCCAATGCACAGGCTCAGATATTTCTGTCTTCAGGGGGCCAGATATCTTTGTCTATGGGCACCTAACCAGGGTACGAGATGAGCCCTTTAAAACTTTAATAAAGACCTCAGATTTAAAGACACTTCTCTTCCCAGTTAGGTACCACTATTTAAGCTCATGTCTAATTGCTTTTAACCATATACTTTTCTTACAAGTAAAAAGAACTCAAAGACAGACCAAGTAAGTTCTAAAAGATTTTACTACAATATTTAAAAATATATAAAACACAAAATACAGAATTCTTATATCCCAAGACATACAAATCTATTAAAAGAAACAAGGTTTAAACAGTACAATTTCCTACTTACAGCATTTAGATTTAACTCTCTTCCTAAAATACTTGCTTTAAAATGCTCACCAATGTTTTCTTAGTCAGTGTCAGAAAAAAGTGTCTCTGTGTAGTAAAACAGAATAATCTTTATTCCTTAAACAACAGTATGGGCCAACCCCTTTGGGTGAGGTCATAGCTAGCTCCTCATCTGTCAGATTATATTTTTAAAAATATATATATCTTATACAAAACAACAGGATGTTCTTTTGAAGTATTACATTTGAAATCCTTCAGCATGACTCTTCTTTGATCTCATGCTGTACCCTCCCTCACACAGGCTTCACAGGGACATTTACAACTCACACCCCTGTGTAATAATGTGTAATAACCTAGGTTCCTCTTCAATGTCATATACTTTCTTTATGATTTTCTCTCCCAGCCAAATTAACTCAAGTCTGTAATTAACTTCAGAAAAGCAGGATCCTTGATTAAAGCCTTACATGTAACACATTGTCTCTAAAAACTGAATGTGTGAACTCCCATGCTGTCAGCATTTCTCTTAGCTTGCATCTGTCAGCTGAAAACCGGGGGAGGAGATGAGAAGGTTAATCCTGGTTCACATTTTCAGCAGAGACAATTCAGTAATGCATTTTATAAAAAAATGACACAGCACTCAGAGCTGGCTGTCTGCGTCACAGGGAGAAGGCTTTCTTTAGCTATATAAGTGAGAAAAGGGACAAGAAGGAAGGAAGGGATGGTTAGGCTTAGGAAGGGTGTGGAGTAGGTGGAGAATAATGGGAGGGGGAGCAAAGATACTAAATGAATACTTATGTTCTGTCTTCACCAGGGAGAAGGACGGACCGGTGCCTTCAGGAGGGAAAAGAGGAGCAAGGGGAGGGAACACAGATGTAGTGATAGAGAAGGCTAGAGTGAGGGAAGAGCTGCTGGCATTGAAGGTGGACAAACCAGCAGGCCTGGACAGAGTACATCCAAGGGTACTAATGGAACTGGCAGGGCTCCTGGCAGACCTTTTATAGTTCACTAAGTCAAGCGTGGTACTGCAGGACTGGAGAACATCACATGTAGTGCCCTCCATAAAAGCTGTCCCAAGAATGACCCAGGGAATTACAGACCAGTCAGTCTGACTTCTATTGTGGGCAAGCTCATGGAGGCCATACTAAAATCAAGGCTGGTGGAATATCTAGAGGAGCATGGTCTCTGGGATGAAAGGCAGCATGGGTTCATGGTGGGGAGATTATGTCACACAAATCTGATTGACTTCTTTGACTGTGTTACTAAGACAGTAGACTGGCCAAGCAGTAGACATCCTCTATCTTGATTTCAGCAAGGCCTTTGACTCTGTGCCCCACAAAAGGTTGATCAGGAGTTGGTGGATCTCAGGTTTGGGGAAAGATGGCCAGATGGGTGGAAAACTGGCAGAGGGACAGAACCCAGAGGGTGGCTGTGGGCAGAGTTGTCTGGCACCAGAGAGGTAACCAGTGGGGTCCTGCAGGGCTTAGTGGAGCTAGTGCTGTTCAATGACTTCATCAATGACATTGGAGAATGAATTTAGGATGAAATGTGCATATTCATGGATGACACCAAGCTCTGCGAGAGAGTGGACACAGCTGAAGGAATACAGGACCTACAGAAAGATCTGGAAAAGCTAGGTAGGTGGTCCAAGATCAGGCCGCTTAGCTTCAATGCCAAGAAATGCAAAGTTCTGCATATTAGAGCCAGGAATCACAGGACAGAGTACTACCTGGGTGAGGTCCAAGTATCTGCATCAGAGGAGGAGAAGGACCTGGGAGTGATGATCACTAGTGACCTGAAGCACTCCATGCACTCCAAGAGAGCAGCAAAGGCAAACAAGATGCTGGGATGCATATCTAGGGGATCGATAGTAGGAGAGAGGAGGTTATACTGCCTTTGTACAGGCCACTGGTAAGGCCACATCTAGAGTATGGAGTTCAGTACTGGTGCCCACACCTCAAAAGGACATTAACCTGCTGGAGAAGGTCCAGAGGAAGGCTACAAAGATAACTGGTCAGCAGAGTAAGGCATCACGAGGAGAGGTTAAAGGCACTAAACATGTACTCCCTGGAAGACAGGTGAGAGCGAGAGAGGGCCATATTTGGGCCGTTCAAGTACTTGAAAGGGATAAGTAAGGTTGATAAGGTGATGGCAACCATAACACTAGGGGCACAGTCTTGTTGGAGGGGTGGGAGGTTTAGGAAGGTCGCCAGGAAGCACTTCATCACAGAGAGGGTGGTGGACACCTGGAATGCACTGCCCAGAAGAGGTCATCTCGTTGAAGACAGTGGGTAGCTGTAAGGAGGATGAAATAGGTATAGGAGGAAGGTAAGGATCATAGGTAGGAGGATGAGAGGAATGGGAGCGATGGCAGGATATTAGCTCAAGCTGTGGACCCTGCAATACAAGCAGACTAGATAGACCAAATGGCCTTTTGCTGGCTTCTTTGTATGTTCATATGTTGCGCTGTATGTGTGAACTCAGTAACACATGAATCTGTATGATTTCTCATGACAGTGTTTCCATAACAAGCTTGTATGAGTTCCTAATTATGCATTCTGTTTGTAACAATTTTGTAACGTTTGGATACCTTTTTATATTTGACAATACCAATAATAAAAATATATTTTTTGCACAGTCTGTCTTGCTTTATTTTTAGCTCCCTTATCCATCTATAAGTATATATGCCTTTGTATAGATTAAAACTCAAACAATATGAGAGGAGTGTATTACAGAAAAATAAGTAAAGTGGATAAATGCTGAAGATGTGTTTATTGACTGATTACAGGGTAAGAGCATTGACCAAGTGACCATTTTCAGGCATGACCTGGGCCCACATAGTGGCACAACGAAATATGCAATACACAAAAACATATACAGCAAAATAGTTGAATACGGTATAGTTTACAAAATGTGTCATGGTAAAATCAACAGATACAATGTAATTTCAACAATGTTGAGAGAACAACAGTACATTACAAATTTACACTGGGGAACAGGGTAGGAGAATACAAGACAACGGGGGCAGTGCAAATGGCAAATACAATGAACATGGCATGTTGATTTCAAAACATGTGGTAAGTGAATACAAAAAATGAATTGTTGGCAGATTAGTAGATAGAACCCCAGGCACTGTTAATATCTGAATTCCAGTGGGTGCCTCGCAATAAAACCCGCAAGGTCTGAAGTAAAAAAAAAAGCAACTGTCCCTAATTTGATAGTTCCTACAAGAGGCTGGTAAGAAAAGAGAGGAACTGTCCAAATTATGCACCTCATATAAACATTTAATATGAACAGTCACAGTAAAACTAAAGTCAAAATAGTGTGGTTGTGCTAAATTAAAAGAATTAGTACGCTGCTAACAGAGTTGTAATAATTTCACTCAGCACACTATTAAAACAAAATATGAGGAAAACTTTACCCAGATATGCAATAGAAGGCTGTCAACAACGAAAGTTGAGAGACACCTTGGGCAATGTTGCTCAATCCAGCGTAGAAAAAATTTGAAGCCCTCATCAGCTCTCACTCAGCTCACTACCCTTCCTGTTTTCTGATTGGCTATTGCCCTAAGTTCATTTATATTTCTCTTAAAGGCACACCTCTGGGGCAGTTGCACCTATCCAGCTAACTCCTAAAGTAACTGATGCTTAAAGACTCCTGGGGTTAAAATGACAATATTTTAGTTCTCTTAATTGTGAATTAAGATCCTGAACATTCAGAGTAGTGATATTCAGGGTCCCCACGATAAAAGTTTAAAAGTTATCAATCCTGCCATTCCTCACTTCACCTGGTCTAACGCCTCCTGAGATCACAACACTTGGCCAAACCCCCACAGATAAGTGTATCTCAATGTGAACAGTGCCATCAAATACTGTATAAAAACACTTAAACATTCTTTAAGCACAACAGGTGCAACTTTGTACAAAAGAAGATATTTTTAAAATTAAAACCAGTCGATGATGCACATCATCTGTTTCTATAAATGAAACATTGCATTGGTACTCACAAGGTATTTGAAAATGGAATCCACTGTGATGGTCCAGTGGAGGTAGTACATGCTACTATGCTCATAATCTTTGCGAGCCTGGCCAGTCGGAAGGCTAAGTCAGTAAAGTCACTGGACTGTTGGTCGAGCTATGGCCCAAGAGTGCTTCCACCACTGTATAGAGCAGCAGCAACCAAAATCAAGGGCTCAACGCTACACCCAAGAGCCCAGGGCAGGTCGTATAAACCCATTGTGAAATGACCCTATTACCCTGAGCCATTTCTCTTCCATAAGAGGGAGGTGAGGTCTTTATGTAGAGGAATCACATGAGGGAACCCCGCATGGCAAATAAGTCCTCTGTAAGTTCACGGAACCTGTCCTGCCATATTGCATCAGTAAGTGCAGTGAGTCATCTCTGCCACCCCCCAAGTCCCCACCCCTCCTGTAAATATTAATTTCTTACTTGTCTTCTTGTCTGCCCCCAAACCAAGAGTTCACATTGGCTCCCCTTTCTAACCCTGGGGTAAATCAGATGACCCAAGCACAGACAATACTTGTATAGCACAGGTCCCCTGCCTGCATCTCCCTCTCCCACTATCTTTCCTAAAGTGCATCACCATCTGTGGTCACCAGGTAGTGGTAATGCACCAAGGACAGCAACTCTCCCTCTCTGGAGTATGTCCCTAGGATGCCCCATTCTCCTTGCCTTGGCGGGCCACGATGACTCAAGTTAATTGCTGAACCTCAGCTACCAGCATCATAAGTGGTAGCTCTCTCAGGACTGGCAAATTAAGAGAAACCTCTATACATTATGTTTATACATAAAGGAATTGGACTTAGGTATCGTCTGTCACAGGACTGTCCATATAGGTCCAGCACCCACATGGCATGTATGCACCTTTTGTAAAATAGCACCAGGTATGCATAATACAGAGATTTTAATATCTCCGTCATGTGGGCAATAGAGACTGAGGCAACACTGCATCATCATCTTGTGGGTTTTGCCACCACGATCTCCCAGGGGGCTGCACTCCATTACAATATGCTGGCTGCACCTCCTGGGAGATTAAATTTTACGAGTGGTGAGGAACTTTCTGTACTAAATAAATATTGGGACTTGGGGTAGGGAGGAGATTGGGCTGTTCGAGCCACAGTTTATGCACCAGTGGCTCAAGCACCCTTCCTAGTAGTTCTCCTTAAGTTCCATGTACAGTAGCCATCTCAGTCCTCTTGAACTCCAACACTGACTTTGCATCCACCACCCTCCGTAGTTTATTTCATGGGCCCACTACCCTTCTGTAAAGTAGCGCACTTCTTGTTTCCTTTGTATTTTCACTTTGTTTTAAGCTATGTACCCTAGTTTTGGATCTTCTTTCATTTTGAAGATGCTCCTTCCTTCACCTTGTTTATTCTCTTTGGGTATTTAAAAGTTTCTATCATATCCCTCTCTCCTTCTTTGTTTCCACGGAATACTCCTTCATCTCTCTTCATATGTCCTCTTGTGCATTCACTGCACCATTTTGCTTGCCCTCCTTGAACTCTTGCAACCTAATCTACAGTATGTCATTTTGAGGCGAGGTCTGCAGAAGTGTACCCCATACAGCAGATGTGGATGCACTACGGACCTGTATAGGGATGATCACCCCTCTTCTCCTACTAATAATACATCCCATGCAAACCAGCATTCTGTTTGCCTTACCCATCACCTCATTGCACCAATTTTCCTTTTAGTTATCTGATATAATCCCCAGATCCCTCTCCTGATGCATGATCTGAACCTTCTCCCCATCTAGTTTGTAAGTGGCCTTTGGATTTTTGTGTCCTACGTATTATTTTGCATTTCATTGTATTAAATCTTAATTGCCAACTCTTTGACCACCTCTTTAGCTTTATCAGGTCCTCTCACATCTGCTCCACCTCTTCTGGTGTGTCCATCCTATTGCAGATTTTTGTATCGTCCGCAGATAGCACACGTTCCCATTTAGCCCCTCTGCTATATCTCCAATGTAAATGTTAAAGCACCAGTGCACTGAAAAAGCTATTCAAAAGCACATTTCCCTGGTAGTCCACTGGACGAAAATCTGCCCGATCACAGGCTTCGTGTGAATATAAATACTACTCCTATATCCCTGGTGGTCCAGTGGACCAAATTCTGCCCGATCATGGGCTTAAGTGAACTAGTATCGACCCGCATATCCCAGGTGATCCAGCGGACCCCTCCCCACCCACCCACTGGATCTCACTGCCCTCACTTTCAGTTCAGCGTGGTGGTAGCATCCCCACCCGCCTGCCGCCACCATATGCCAACTAACACTGTTGATAGGGCTGTACACCCATTGGTCCACAGTGTAAGCCAACGGGCATGCAGCCCATACTGTATTGCATATCTAGATTTGTGAATGAATCCATTCACATCTGGAATATGTGGATAGATGGCTGCACGCCCATTGGCTCACGCCAGGACCACTGGGCGACAGCCCTACAAACGGTGTCAGTTGGTGGGCGGTGATATGGCAGGTGGTGGGTCCTGCCACCCGCGCTGACCTGGGGAGGAGCAGGCAGTGGGGATCAGTGGGCGGGTGGGGGGTCTGCTGGACCACCAGGGATATCAGGGATCAGTACTAGTTCACTTAAGCCCGCGATCAGGCAGACTTCAGTCCACTGAACCACCAGGGGTATAGGAGTAATATTTATATTCACACTTAAGCCTATGATTGGCAGATTTCGGTCCACTGACCACCAGGGATTTAGAATTACTTTTTTTTACTGAAGCCCACGATTGTGGGCAGCGTCCACTGGACCACCAAGGATATAGGATTCTTTTTCATTTTTTTACTGCAGCTCATGCGATTGGGCTGTAAGGCATTGTCAGCGCCTGCAGGGGTGTCGGTCCTCGACAGCTGCTGCCTGGCAGGCACCAAGCGCAAATCATCGGAGATTGGTGCACCTGCATGTAATGGGTAAGAATGACATGCAAATGGCCCATGTGTGCTTTGCATACATTATGGCCCCATTTGCATGTCAACGCTTGAATATTGCAGTTGCTGCACCTTACACAATGGAACTTGCGCTAGCACATTCCCATGCTCCACTCTTCACTGGCTATGGTGCAGTGCCACTGGCGCCTATGTGCACTGTGGGTGGCCAGGGTGCCATATTCAATGATGCTGAGCCATGGCACAGCTCGTTGAATATCTCCCAGTCCACACACCTGCGCAGATCGTTGAGCTGCGCCCAGGCTTGTGCCATAGCCTGGCGAGCTTGAATATCTGGGCCCGGATGTTTTGGTCTGATCCACTCTTCTTCCTATTTTTAAAAATATTTACCCTTTACACCAGATAGGTGTCAACACCAAGTCCTAGACTTTATTAGTGACCTTTCCTGCTCTCTCCTTGTGGTTCCAAAGCTACAATAGTAGATTAGCAGGAATATTGTCTCAGTTGTTAGGTATGAATTCTGGTGCCTTGCTTCCAATCTCTGCTTACATTGGTCCCTTATTGTTCCCGGCCCTTCTGAGATGCAGCTGCCTTGGTGGGTAGACTCCCAACATTCTTAGCATGTTTGTCCTTAATGCAGGGGCAAGGGACAGACTAGGCATAGCTGTGGGTGCTCCATTACATCTTACCTACCTTGCATAAATAAGAGATCTCTTACCTGGGTTCTGGGATTGGGGTATTGAGGCGATGTCTAGCCATAGCTGTAAAGAACAGCAATGGGTCACAAAGGATCTTTTTTTATGAACAAAACTCGACCCATAGGAATGGTTAAACATACAATACTTATCCAAAATGCAGGGGTCGGTGTCCTGTCAGACAGGAGTCGGTGTCCTGTCAGACCTGTAGAAAAAGAAAAACAGTGGTTATCAAAAGAAAAACAGAAGTGAGAGTAGTGACATTGTTCCAGACAGGTACAAAAGCTGCAGGACAAGCATAGATACTATTTACAGGAACCGAACCCATGACACCAGGTTCACATTCATCCACAGCCAATGGTTCAGGATGTGACCTTGGGCATGCCACCTGACCTCCCAGCTATAATATTGCAAGTGAGGATGCAGCAGTGGTAAACACCAAGATAGCCCTCTGGGGTAAGCAAGCCATGCCCTGCTCAATGCACCCTGAGATCCTGGTGAAGATCTTTGCCTTCAAACCCAGGACAGTGCTGCCAAGCTTAGCTAAGGTGTGCAGTAAACTGTGGCAGATGCTCAACACCGATACAGTCTGGAAGAGAAGTGGACTGGCACCACAAAAGAATCTGAGATGACTGCACCACAACATGTGCAAAAACAAAAGATGGAATGCACTCAAATGAATTTGAAGGAAAGAGAACTGGCAAATAACAGGCAGTTTGGATTGTGCAGGGAATTGTCAACTTTTGGGAAACTGTTTCTAGTATAGTAGCATCTTATGCATGCAAGGTGGTGTTTCTGGTTGGGGTATTGTGAAAGGTAGCACATCTTGCACCAGTAAGGTGTGTGTTTCTGGGTTAGTATTTGTGCCAAGTCAACCTGTGAACATGGCGATACCTGGTCAATACCACGTATGTAAGACAGTGCATTAACCACGCTGTGTAGAGCACAACTGAATTTACAGTGACAGGGATATAACAGCAGTAGGGAATTGCCACTACCCTGTCACTGTATACTATTTACTTGGAGTGATCAAATTGCCATGTGCTGGGTTGAGTGGCCAAGGTATCAGCACAGCTGGAAGCGGGAGACCCGGGACCAAGATTCGGTTCTCCCAGGTCTTCTCATGCTACTACTTTTGCATTTTTTTTTAATAAGACAAAGTCTCTTCCCGAGTTTCTCCCATCCCTTAAGTCCACAACCCTCAGAGTTTGTTATACAAATTCCAGAGTGTGTGTGTGTGGGGCAAAGTCACCAGGTTGGGGGCAGGGGATAAGCCTTAAGGTCATGCTGTTGTTTGCGTAGTCGGTGTTTTACCCATTATTAAAGTACACGCCTTTTGCTTGCAGCATTTATTACCATACAGTTTTGTTTCAGGCAACATGACTCCATGCTGAACATGGCACAGTGCAACGTCCACAGCACACTGCATTGTCTGCAAGTGCCAGCAGTACATGTGGTACAATGCAGTGACAGCAGCACATGTGGTGCAGTGTAAGACAGTCGTGTCACAGTACAATGACACCACACACATGGCATAGCGCCAGACAGTAAAACGCAGGATACAATGCTGAGTGGCAAAAAAAGTGCCAGCTTGGCTAAGTTGGTTGCACATCTGCCTCTGAGCTAGAAGATCATGTTGTGGCTTAAGACTAGCTTTCCCCACTAGCAAATCTCCTTGCAGCTGGACCCCAAAACCGAACACCCTTCCTGTTGCTGTACCAGTATCCCTGCTAGGTACCCGTCCATGAACACTTGAGGGCCTCAGAAACTGCCTCACCTCAGCCAACAAGCCTGCATGCAGCTGGATCATCTTCCAGGACTCCCTTCCTGGCCATGAGACAGACACTACCCCTGCAGCTAAGATGTGGCTCATGTTTCCGTGCTCACAGATTACAACTTGAAAGCCCACTGCTTTGCTTGCTGTGTTACATCCCAATCGTGAGTTGTGTTAGAAAATGGTTTGTGTTGGATCACCAATCCATATTCCAAATGTGTTAAGACCTTTCCATGGTGGGGTTTTTGGGAGATATTCACCATTCTTGGGGCTACAAAGGCCCTCAGTCTGCAGCATCAGCCTCTCCACAGGCTGTGGTGCAGTGAGTCTGTGGAGGAGCAGAATAAGAAAAGATATAACAATACTTTGGCATTCATAGGTAGTGGAAAGAACCAATGCCACGGCAACCCCAGTCTCCAGCCTGGGGGCAGCAAACAAGGGAGCAACATGAGATAGTAGATGGGCTCCCAGCTCCTGCCATCAACGACAGCACCGTCTAATGACTACAGTTTCAGAATTGTCATGAGCCAGAAGCCATCGTCAACAAAATATGGCTATGCAGCATGGAAGGTGGGGCAGCACTGGAAGCTGCAAATTTAGCAAAGAGCTGCTCGTCGATAGAGGAGTGATCAATGAGGAAGGAAAGGAACCCACAATCATTGACGGTTTTGAAGACTATGTGTGAGGGGCTACCAGCTCCATACTTACATGTGAAGCAGAGGATGACACGGGTGGTAGAGACATGCTTAGTCTTAGAGGTATGTTTCTTAGCATAACCTCGTGTCAAATGGAGGGGTCTCCCATGGAGCAGTAAGACTTGAAGGGGACTCTGAGGAGTCTCTAGAAGAAGATCAGTGCTGTTGCTCCAAGGGGCTACCTTCTGCTCTGTGAAATACTCATGGAGCTGTTGTTACCATTGGTGTTTTGTAGATCTATTGAATTTATTACAGAAGTCACACTCCATGGAGTTCTTTTCAGGACCAAGGTAATGAACATTGATCATGCTGGTCTTCTTTGCAATTTGTGGCACAGAAACAACTTCAGAATAATTGCTCTGAAGACGTTAGTAGTGATTATTTAAAAACAAAAACAATTTAAAGTTGTGAGTCATAGCTCAGAAGGAGGATTTGTTGCATGTAGGTCAAGGTTAAAATGAACTGAGGAGTGAATGGGACTTCCTCTTTTATACCTGCCAAGTATATACCACTTGGTGGTGCTAGGGGAGGTCCCAGGGTCGACTGTTGAGAAAATCATCCAAAAGAGATGACACCTGTGGCTGAATCCCAATATTTATGACCTTCTGCAAGACTGCCTTAAAGAAAATCAACCTCCACCAAGCTGAGCACCCTACCCGCAGCTGGAGTCCTCCCCAGACCATCCTGCCTGCCCTCTGACAAGACTCCACACCATGCCAACCACTCTTCATGCAGCTAGCAGCTCCCCACAGTTAACTATCCTACCTGCAGCAGGACTAAACTTCCTCCAAGATGAGCACTGTTCCTGAATCTGCATCTTCCGCTGACCATTCTCCTTACACTGGTCTCCTTCTCCTGAGTAGTGCCCTTCACACACAGGGACCAGCCACCCATTCCACCATGCAACAAATACAAGTGAGGCTGCACAACAAAACGATAGTGGTGTGATTACAGATGATGCTGTGCCCTCCGAAGTTGGACCAACAGTAGCCTGAAGACCAGCCCCTCACCAGCTGATCCCCCTTGCAACAGCTGGACCACCATCCCTACCAACCATGTGTCAGTGAGTGGATGTGGGGAGTCTATGGAGACTCCTGCCCATAACCAGCCACTGTCCCTGAAGCTGGAACCAGTAATAAGCTGTTCTCTTGAGCTGGAACCCCCACAAGCTGCCTCCTGAAGCTGGAACTCTTTCCCTCACCCCTAGACACCCACCCTCCAGCTGGGCCCCCAACTAACCCACAGTGGCATTCACCCTCAGAAGACTACCCACCCTACAGATGGATGCCCCCAGACTACCTATCCCCTCAATGACCAGCAACCCCCATCACCCCTTCTGCCCCCAGACCAGCCTTCAAAAGCTAAGCACCTTCCAAACACAACTTAATATCTCACAATCTGCATTCACCACCAGCTGAATGCCCTTACTGCAACTGGACCCCCCAGACAACCTTGCCTGCTCATGGACAAGCCACCCACCCTGCCTCCATGCAGCCAGAACATGCATCCCAAGTGACTGCACTCCTGCAAATGGACTAGCCTCCAAGCTGAGCACCTGCCTAGACCACTCCATGGTCACTGAAACCAAATCCCCTAAAGTCGATAAGCATCCATGCAGCTGGATCCCGAGGACCCCCTTACCAACCACAGAACAGTTGCCCCTGCCTGATCACCTCTATGCAGGACTAGTCCCGGACCAACTTTCCTAGCCTCAGAACCTCTCTAAAGCTGGACCAACCATAGCTGTACAGACCACAACCCCAATCACCTTTCCAGAAGCTTGACCAGCCTCACTAACAGCCTCGTGTTAATGAGCTGATATTGTGGGGACCCTGAAATGGACTAAGTGCCCCTTCAGCCAGATCCCCACCACCCAAGCCCCCGACCATCCTCTCTGCAGCTGAACTGGCCTCACTACCAACCCTGTGTCAACGAGCTGATGTTGTGGGGACCCCTGACAATGGATTAGCTGCCCCCATCAGCTGGAGCTCCCCCATGAAAGCTACCCACATCAGGCCCCTGGTGAACAGACTGGCTATGTTCTCCCTGGCCCTGAAATATGCAGTTCAGCAGGGGATTGGGAGGGCAGGTGAATGAGTGGTATCTTACAGGGCATGGTAGCTATACAACTAATGCTATCAAAACTACTGAAGTATTAGGGGACTGGATGTCTCAGTGGTTGGGTAGTGGGATAAGGAGCCTTTCCTCTTTAAGTCACTGGTTCAAATCCAGCACAGTTCAGTAGTGGCTGAAAGCCATTATCACCAGGGGCTGTTCAGTGGCTTATGTCAAATGAGTTGTGGTGGTTGCAATCCAGTTCTCAGGCAGGTGTTCACATCACAAAACCACCAAAACAGCACTAATTGGTACCCTTGTTAGCATTCTGGCATGAGAGGCCAGAGACTGAATGGTCATGGAGTCTGAACTAACCTCTTACCCTATGTTGTGGGCCCTCCATGACAGGGTTAAGGCACATTGATGGGGCAGTGTGGTGAGGCTTATACTGTGATAGCCTGTGCTGTACCTGTCATGTGGATAAGCAGAGGACTTCAGGTTCCAGTGCTGTCAGTCCAGAACCTTTCACAAGCACTAAAAATTCACACATGGGGAAACTAACTGAAGTGCTGGCAACTCATTGCAAACAGTGAGTCATGCCATCCACAAGATACATCCCCCAGGCCACCATTCTTGTCTGCAGACCAGGGCCCAAGCTGAGCACCCTCCTAGGAGCTGGACTACTGATTTCCCAGCTGCTTCCCAACTGGACCACTCTTTCAACACCTGTGTCATGGGTTCTTTACTTCCATCTGGACACCCAGGAGGACAGCAGCAGAGATGGGTATTAGAGACCTCAGTTTAAGCCCTCATCCAGAGGACGGCACACCATGATAGTACAGCATCACTCCCAGTACAACACACTGTGGTGCCAGTGTTTATGGTACGAGCCCAGTCCTGGTGTGGGAGTAGAACCCATGATCTTCTGGTCCATAGATGAATGTGATTCCAAATTCAGCCACGCTAACACCTTACCTATTTTGCCCCACCTTGCTTTTATTTATTTAATTATTTATGAGTTTTACCAGGAAGGCATACTGACCAGTGATGCTCGATTCCAGATGCGACTTGAGGGCCAAGACCCAATAAAGAGCACAGTATTTGAAACAGAGACATTCAACAGTGGAATGAAATGGCTAACTGCCTTGCAGACAAGTCAGCAGAAAGCTACAGACAGGCAGATAGATACAGTACATACAGCAGGATGATTGAATACATGATACAATTAGAAAATGTGACTAGGCTTCAAGAACACTGTAGTAAATTGTTAATTAAAAACAGGAGCAGCTGGAGGAAAAATGTATACTAAGCGATATGGCTGGGATTCAGTCATGTCTTATGGAGGCTGGTAGGGCATTCCATATCTGTGGGATTCGTAGTTAAAGATGCCTGACCTTTGGTTGTGTGCATAAATGGGACATGCACTAGCCTGGGGTCAGTGCTTCTGAGGGAGTAAGCAGGTGGAGGTTGCTGGAAGAAGGTAGAGGCCAGGTAAGGGGGTAGGGAGAGGACCAAAATTTGGCCATGAACCTAGTACAATGGATTAGTCTCACGATCATGGAGGGACGGCAGGGTTAGGGAGCTATATAAGGTGCAGTGGAGGGTGGATTGTGGGCAGTCGAGGATGAAGCGACAAAATAAGTGGAACAGAGTGTTGAGACTGGCCAAGGTTGATAAGCAGGTGATAGTGTACACTATGTCACCATAGTTGAGTACAGGTAGTATTATCTTTTGGACAATGGCGTGCCTTGGAGTGAGGGGAGGCAGCTTTTGTTTCTGTATAGTGCCAAGTTTAGGGAGCAGCCTCTTATGTAAACAGTCAAAATGAATGGCAAAATCAAGGTGCTGGTCAAGCCAGATGCCTAGGTATCTAAGCTGGTGCATTGCTCCAGAAGGGTCCCATCCATGGTTTTGAAAGGGGTCAGGGGGCTTGGTGGAGAGTCTTTGTTGGGAGCTGAAAGTCAGTGACATAGTGTTTTAGGGTTTAGAAATAACTGGTTTGACCAGAACCATTCCTGGATGGCATTGAGATCCTCTTGGAGAGTTGCCACACTGCTTGTTGTAGGGCCAGAGGCATACAGAACAGTGTCATCTGCATACATCTGGATAGAGGAGTGGTGGCATGCTGATGGAAGGTCATTTAGAAATATGAAGAAAAGCAGTGGGCCCAGGACTGAACCTTGGGGAACACCAGCAGTAATGGGCGGGGTTTGAGGTGTGCGATGCAATTTTGACTGTTTGGTGTCTACCCACTAGGTAGTCATGAAACCATGCAGTGGCTGGTTTGGAGAGCCCGGCTTCAGTGAGTTTGGAGAGGAGAAGGGAGTGGGAGATGGTAGTCAAAGCCTTGGCTAGGTCGATAAAGATGGCAGAGGTGATATGTCCATTGTCCATACTGGTGAGAATGTCGCCAGTGACTCTGCAGAAGGGAGGTGATGGTAGAGTGCACACATTGGTTTCCTTCTGTGTCAGTGTCTTCTAAGACCAGCAAGGGAGAAAA
Source organism: Neoceratodus forsteri (assembly GCA_016271365.2). Lineage (NCBI taxonomy): Eukaryota > Metazoa > Chordata > Ceratodontiformes > Ceratodontidae > Neoceratodus > Neoceratodus forsteri. Next base: position 573,484,932 of record CM028133.1, read on the forward strand.
TGGAAAAGCACCCCCCTAGTGACAGCTTCCTGAGGGGTCCCAGTATATCCATGCCAGCTCCTGCCTCCTTATCCACCACCTGACATGACTGGAACAGGTGCAACCTAGTGATCTGCACCCCAACAGTCACTCCACTGCTCTTCCCTACTCCCAAACATCACAGAACTGTCCCCTATGCAGTAGTCACAGCATTGACCACTTACCTCTGGACGAACCCTGCACTTCCTCCCACCCCTGACGGTAAGTACTGACACAGCAATGCCCCCAAACCTCCTCAACAGTCACAGGATGACTTCTCAGTCACAGCTCTGACCACTCACCATTGGCAGTCCAAGCACTGACTTGCACCCTCGACAGTCACTTACGTTTGGTCCTTCACTCCCCAAAAATATCTTAACTATGTAACCCTAGATAAACACTCGAGCTGCTCTATTCATGACCCGCTCAGCCCAACCAGTAAGGAAAATTATGTTTTTAAACAATGTAACTACCATCATCCCTGTGCTATCCAAGACCACAAACTATCCAAAGCTCAGTGGCAGGCACCTTGCTGATGCACCATCGCCAGCAGATGCACTTACCTCTTCCTGGTCATTCTTCTACAATCTGTCAGTAGTGGGACCACTTTAAAGTTATAAAAAAAAATACAGGCACCAGGTGAGGCCTTCAGTCTCACACTTAACCACTGCATCTATTATACATAGTTCAGATTGGGTCAAAATTGTAGAATGTAGAAGGTGTTGACATTTGGTTACCTACAACAGATATTTAGTATGTCTGTACTGTTAAAACGTGCATTGCTGATCTAACTCAAATGATCTGTATAAGTATCCTGTTCAGTATGAATACAGCACTGAATCCTCACTTGCATAGATATATGTGATTATTTAAAAGTGGAATACTTAAGAATAAGGCAAGAAACACTGACAAACACACAAGGTTAAGATAACAGGAAATATTTTATTTAACAACATAACAATTCACTGACCTATGCAGCCAGTATAGTGTTATGCATGTAACATGTGTTAGTTTGGTTTTGGCTGTTCACACACTCTATTCCAGAGGAATTACCACCCTGTAGGGGTACGATGGCAGGAACTCTCGGAGAGGGTTTCACCCCATAGAGGTGCCACTGGAAGTTTCCATGGCTAAAGGTACCTTAGAAATCCTCCCCAAAAATGTAGTATCATCCCCAAAAGGAGACAACATGAAGCATAATGCAAGCAGCAACAGTGACGAGAAGCAGTAACTGTAATGTAGTAGTAGAGAAGCATAGCAGTTAGATAATGCAATGATATGTCCAGTTGTCATAGCAACAGCCCAGGATTATGAACATGATACTGATGGCTTGCACTGAGAGAAGGGCATCCCTAAGGAGAGAGAACAGCAGGACATTCTCCACCTCCATCCAACAATGGAACCTACCTAAAGAGACTAGGAAAACAACTATGCTAAGTATTATGACTTGAGACAACGGAGGAGAGGAAAAACCTATGAGAAGGAAATCTCTGGGATCCAAGGCCTAGGTCGCCTTCCTCCAGGCTTGGGAAAATTTATTTAGTAACAGCTCTGCAGCTGCAATTTGGAAACCCAAAGAAAAGGAGGAGGAAAATATTCCAATTGGAGGAGGCTCACACTCAAACCTCTAGCGAGAACGTCGTGGAAGGTTGCAGAAAACTCTGCAACAATACAGGCATCCAAGGCACTGGAGGAGAGCAACAACTGCTGAGGCGCTCACCTGGCCTACTCATCCTAAATCAAACCAGGTGAACCAGAGGCAGTCGAGGGAGAGTGCAGTGAAGGTGCTTCACTAGAGAAACCACAAAAGTCAATGGCTAACTGTTACAGTGGAACACTAGAGCCAAGGAGATCGTCATAACCACCTTCACTGATAGTCTTAAATTCTACACCAGGAGCTGCTGTCGTGTAGCAGGCAGCTAAAGCCAAGCCCCGGGTGAGGACATTCCCAGCTATGGGCCTGATGAGAAGCATCCCAGGTTGAACATGCTCAGATGATGCGAACTAAAAAGCAGAGCGAGATCTTCGCTGCAGGAACTCTGCACCAGAAAAGAAATGGCTGGCATGCCCAAAAGTGATTAAGAGCTGAGAAGCTAGTGAACTGAATGAGCACGGCATGCTGAGATTGCAATGAGCAGTGAGTGATGAGACCTTGCAAGGTCGAATGCAGATTGAGTGCAATAGAATCCCGCTGAGCCAAGGATGCCAGTAGGCATGAAGCAATGGTTTGCATAAGCAAGGAGCAACAGTTGTGTAAGCAAGTGTGGTCCCACGTAGGTCAGTACAGAGCAGTAATAAGTGAACCTGTACGCAATTCTGCATAATGTAGGACAAACAGCATTGAATAGTGGGGCAAGCCAGCCAGACAGATCAAGCCAAATCAAGGTGACAGACTCTGAGGATTTTCGGTGGTGAAGACAGATTTAATAAAGCTATATTAACCGCCCAGCAGGAGCTAGTTGGCTGACTTCAGAGTTATAAGTGCAATAAAACAGGGAGACAATGCTTGAAATCAGGCATAGCCAGGAAGTGCAGGAAGCTGCAGTAAAAATGAGAAGCACAGGTAGGGTCAGAGTAAACTTCGCCAGGTGACAAGAATCGAGTATGCAACATGAAGCAGCGATGGCGAGTCAAACACACAGGTAATGACTGAAGTTGCAATGCAGTAGTTTGAGTGTGGTGAGCACAGTTAAAACGCAGGCAACTGGGTACATTAGTAATTAAAGTAAAAGTCAGCAGCAGTGGCTGAAGGTATACTGTAGCTAATCAAAAGCAGTAGCATGAGCTCTGCATAGCAGAATGCTAGGACTTCCTGTAAAGCAATTTGAGTTATGAGTAAGTAAAAGCAAGCAGCATGAGCTCTGAGAGCAGTATGGTAGGAGCTGAGAAACAAAGGCCCCCGCCCAAAAAGGGAAGGAAGCACACACAGCCAAAGTCAAAATACAATCCAGAAGTAGAAAATAAGCACAAAAGCCCAGCAGCGACAAGTGGGGAGGGAGGGAAGCCCTCAGCCAGAAGAGAGTCCTACCCAGCTCAGAGAACAAACTGGCAGAGGCTTTGCTGCAAAGAAAACAAGCATTTGTCAATGCCGAATGTTGCTTGCTTGTATGTGCTGTTTAGGTATTTCAAAATTATAGTTCCATGCCTTCCTCCCAAGACATCCACTGTGTCTCTTCCGCTCAGTATTCACAGAAGAGGGCAAGGGCAACAGCAGTACAGCAGTTGCCAAGGGGGTAAGAGGTGACAATAGTTCATTCAAAGGCAAAAGAGTCTCTGCAGGAGCTCACTAAATTGAAGGTGGACAAAGTGATGGAGCCAGATGGCATGCACCCAAGGATATTAAGAGGATGTTAAGAGAACTGTGAAGGGAGATAGCAATCCTCTGGCAGCTATGTTCACTGAGTCATTCAACATGAGTGAATTAGAGGATGGCACATGTGGTCCCTCTGCACAAGTCCGGCAGCAGGGAGGAGGCAGGGAACAATAGGCCATTCAGTCTCACCAGTCAGTGGGGGAAGATCATGGAGACATTGCTTAAAGAAAGGATAGTGGGGCATCTAGAAGCCATCAGAGCCCAGGACCACAGACAACATGGATTCACAGTGGGGACATCATGTCAGACAAATCTGGTTGATTTCTTTGATTGGGTAACAAAGGAAGTGAATCAGGTGGGGCAGTGGACAACGCTACCTTGATTTCAACAAAGCCTTTGACACCACCCCATATAGGAGGCTGATAAACTAGCTGGGTGGGCTGGGCATGGGGGAAAGGGTGGTAAACTGGGTTAGAAACTAGCTAACAGACAGGAGGCAGAGAGTGGTGGTAAATGGTGTGCAGTCTAGGGAGAAGGGCTGACCAGTGGGGTGCTGCAGGGATTGGTCCTGGGGCCAGTTCTGCTCAGTGTCTTCATTAGAATATTGCAGAACATCTGAAGATAATTTTTCACCAAATTTTCAACATAGGCATTTTAAGACCACTACTCATGAACAGTGTCACTGTGATTTTCTTTATCTGTCCCAAACACTGACTGCACACGTAATGCGCCATTTGCGCACACGCATGGAAACACATTTTGGGCAACACATGAAAATGACAGCTGTACTGTTCATAAGGAGGTGTGGTAAATGGCAATGTTGAAAATCTGAATGCAAATATAAAAATTTGCACATTTACAAGTGCATGTAGAAACCGCGAACGCGTGCTCGTAAAACAGTCATTTTAAGAATTTCAACAAATTTCAACATAGCCATTTTAAGATCTCTGCTCATGAACAGTGTCATGTGATTTTCTTAATCTGTCCTAAACATTGATTTCACACACCGACTGCGCCATTGTCGCTTACATGGGCGGAAACACATTTTGGTGACGTGGAAAATGACAGCTGTACTGCTCATAAAGAGGTGTGGCAAAATGGCAATTTTGAAAATCTGGAGTGCATATATTGAAAATTTGTGAACTTATGAGCGTGCATAGGGACTGCAACAATGCACGCTTGTAAAACAATCATTTTAGGAATTTTTTCACCAGATTTTCAACGAGCCATTTTAAGACCTCTGCTCATGAACAGTGTCACTGTGATTTTCTTAATGTGTCCCATACATTGATTTCACACACTGACTGTGCCATTGTGCGCTATATGTGGAAACACATTTTGGGCAAGATGTGAAAATGACAGCTGTGCTTCTCATAGGGAGGTGTGGTAAAATGGCAATGTTGGAAAATCTGGACTGCAAATATTATAAATTCACAAACTTATGAAGTGCTTAGGAACTGCTCAATGCATGCTCTTAAAACCATCATTTTCAGAATTTTTCACCAAATTTTCAACATAGGCTTTTTGAGAGCCCACCTTATGAACACTGGCACTGTCATTTCACCGAATCATTCCCAAAAGGTGATTTCACACAGTGACCGTGAAATCACCCTTCAGGCCCAATTAATGCCATGACAGTTCCAGAATTCATGAAGAGGGGTCCAAAACCCTATGTTGAAAATTTGATGGTAAAATTTCCAAAATGCCTGAGGTATGCAGCAAAGTTAAAAAAAAAACTATTTATGCCATTATACAGCTTACTGGCATTTCCTTAGATTTCACAGTCGACTTTGAAAAGCGCAGACATGTTCCCGTTCCACGAAGAATCTCATGCCAGACTCTGGAGGTAAGTATGGGGTGAGGGGGTGAGGGAGGCAGGATTTACAGTGGATGGGTGCAGGTTGTGAGATGGGGGCCAGGAGAACCACTGAGGGACATTTTCCTTCTTTACAGGTGAAAAATAAAAAGACATCACGGGACCGTTTTTCACTTTTACAGGAAATGTGACACACTTGGGTGGGCTCCCAGCGTGCCAACAAAGTCTTTTCTGGAGGGTGCTGTAGCTGATGGGGATTGGGCATCCCGTCAGCAAACAACAATTTTTGCCATGCTGGCATGGGCTCCCAGTGTGGCATCTGGAAAGCTTTTGGGGGCCTGGAGCTGACGGGATTGAGCACCCCGCCGGCTGTACACAGTGTGTGCGTGGGGAGGGGGAAGGCATGAGTATGCAGTGTGTGTGTGTGTGTGTGTGGAGGGGAGCCTGCTCATTGAAGTGTAGCTCTCCTTTCAACTGTACGACCTCTGACTTTTCAACTGCTGTCATAGACAGCTGCAGCAGTGATTGGGGAACTGGGGCCATGCCTGCAAACACACTGACTGAATTGAAGACGGTGCCACAATCCTCTGAAAATCTGGATGATGGCACTGTGTTTCTTGCACATGCATGCGAGCAAGCAACATAAAAAACGCCTACAGTGAGGCTTAGGGGAACTGGTTATATAGCTCAGGAAGTGGAGTGGCTAGCTGCTTGGCCACTGAACTTTAGGCATAGCTTTACATTAAGACTAGCAACTAATACAAAATTACACAAAGGAATCAATGCCTAAGTCATACTACTCAATGAATAATACATGAACAATACTAAGGTAACTGGATGACAACATTAGTAACAATCAAGATTTACCTGAAGAAGTAAAGGAAACTTTAAAATCCTAATGTAATAAACACAATAGCATGCAGGCTGCCTTGCCCAACTTTAGGAGGTGATATCACATGAAAGGCTGTCTTATAATCTGTGCATGTTAAATCTGTAGGACATTTAAACTGTATTTCATGTTCATACTTGATGTAGGGATGTATGTATTTATACAGCATTTCCTTCTTTTACTCAAAATAAAAATATTTAACTTAAAATTACAGGCACTGTGCAGAAGCCCCACCTCACCTGGGGTGACATAACCCCACACCCCAAGACTTCATATAAATAAACTACAAAAATCTTTACAATATCATCGCTTGGTCAAGGCTAGTTCACACCTTTGCAGCAGCTTCAAATTTACCCTGCTTGCCATGGAAGCTTTTGTCACAGCTTTATCATCGAATGTATCGTGCTGGTCATGTGACAAGCAGATGCCGCTAGGTCTTCAGGCATATGGGAACTAGCTGCCACCATAAAAACAGGCCATCCGGGGCAGCTGTCTCTATCGGGCTCATTCAGTTTTGACCACCTCTACACGTAAGCTCTGTATATTTTATTTCAGTTTGCCTCTTTCTAGAAAAAGACAGGACTTCTGAAATAATACAGTATTCCACAGTACTTATAATATGTATTACGTGCAGCCCCTAAATAATGTAAGGGTTCTTTAAATAATAAGGAGAGCACTTTTAGTGTCTCACGCATATTTATGACCTTAAAACATGTATTTTTATTCTTATTTCTTGTCAGTGGCCTTTTTTCTTTTTTATTAGAGAGCACTAGTAGCACAAAATGTTTTTACAAGGGCTTTTCTGTTCTGTTTTGTATTGCAGGTTTTCTATTGTAACTGTGTCAGACTCCAGAATATGCTAGCTGTGAGAGAGAGACATACTGGGCCAGATATTCAAAAGCGTTGTGCCATGCGCTATAGGGTTGCTCAAGCGCAAGTCCAAAATGCGCCATTCTGCGATATTCAATGGGAGGCAGATGCATCCCCAAATCATACTGAGAAGAGCGCAATGATAATGAATGCACGTGAAACTGAAGGGGAGGAACCACGCATAAATGGCGAGGCGATATTCAACAACATGCACCATGCACAATAGGGAGCAAGCGGAAGTTGCGATAGCAGAAATGAGGCAAAATAAAAGGAACCAGGGAGAGGAGCAAGAACGAACAGGGAAGACACATGTGGCTGAACACTAGCCAGTCACAGGGCAGGACAGACACACAGGGCAGGGCAGGACAGAGAAAGGGCACCCTGAACCCACAGGCACAGAGAAGGTGTGGGAGCCACAGCCAAACACAGTGCAGAAGGGAAGTGCCACAGCACTGAGGCCACCAGAGGAAGGTGTTCCGGTGCAGGGAAAGTAGCAGCCAGGACAGTGGGGGAACACAGAAACAGCTGCCGAGGGGAACACAAGCCAGGACATGGCCAGTGCCACCACCCAGATGGAGGCAGTAATGAGGGGATGAGAAGGCAGGCAGCAGGGGGCATGGTCGTGGAAGGGCCTGTTGGCAGTATGCCCCAACAGGCAGTAACGAGCCCACACCAGCTTTGAGCTGTACAGTGATACTGAGATCATGGGCCAGTACCACCTAAATCAGGCAATTCTGAGGCGGCTCTGTGAGCTGTGCAGTGATGTGATGCAGGCACTGACACGACAGAGCCATGCTCTGTCAATGGAGACAAAAGTGACAGCTTGCATGTGCCTGCTCACCACGGGTACCTTCCAGAGGCCAACAGGGGACACCACAGGCATAACCCAGTTGACCACACCATGCCACCTCACCCAATTCCTCAGCACACTGCTGCCACATGCTGTGGAGTACATTCATTTCCCCAGCACACCGCGGAGTGCACAGCAAACATACAGGAGTTCCACAGGGTAACACATATGCCTGGTGTGCTAGTGGCACAGACTGCACCCATGTGGCCATCCGACACCACCTGGCCCTGAAGGGCCACATATATCAATCGGAAGGGCTATACAAGCATCAACTGCCAGGTGGTGTGCGATGCCAGGGGTGCATAATCAGTGTCTGTGCCACACCCTGGGAGCACATGATGCCTCTCATCTGGCACCAGTCGGCACTGTGCCACAGATTCAAGAGTAGGGACATCTCCACTGGCCACTTAGTGGGTGAGTATGCAAACCATGTGGAAAAAATAGAACTTGGGAGGGGCATGGTCAGAGGTGACATGGGTATTGGCCTAGATGTCCCAAGGCAGGGCTACACTGATTACCAAACTAACCTCCACCCTCTACACACAGGTGACAGTGGATACCCACTCCATCCCTGGCTTCTCACACCATACCAGCGCCCATGACCCCATCACAGCAATGCTACAATGAGGCACATGCCACCACGTGCAATATCATTGAGTGGGTGTTTGGGATGCTGAAGGCACATTCCGTTGCCTGGACACGTCTGGCAGTGCCCTACAGTACAGCCCCTCAAAGGCCTGCAGACTATTCCTGGCCTGTTGCATCCTCCACAACATGGCAACAACTGTGGGATAGCCGTACAGGTCGAAAGGGTGACAGTGATGGGGACGATGAGGATGTCGGTGAAGATGGTGATGGGCAGCCCCTTGGGTGATTGGACTCTAACTGATCTGGCTGGCACAACTGCACCAGGACACCATCACAGAGGAGCACTTCAGTCAACCCAGGCAAGTCATGGGGCCATGTGCAACCACCAGTGGCAAAGGCACAACCCACAAACACGCATGGACAAACACCAGGGTGCACGCTGTCGAGGGAAGTGGCCAAGCATGGAACCACACACTCTGCCAGGGATGGGCAAGGTCTAATATGGCACATGGTCATACACACACACACACACACACACACACACACACACACACACACATGACATGCACAAAGGGTAGGAGGCACCAATCCAGACCACCACCCCTAGCCACACATGTACACAGACCACCACACACCCACTGCCTGTCATTGTGCATGTGTCAGATGCTGAGCACCATTGCACAGTGGCAGACAGTGCAATGCAGGCATCATCATGCACAGCCTACAGCGGACAGCAGCCGGGAGGGTGTGCAGATGGAACGTGTGTGTGTGTGCAGGGCCGGTACCCTACTCGTGCACTGCACACTGAGCAACACAATCCACACAGGGCAGCATCAGACAGTAGCCATGCTGGGAGACAGGTCAGTCATGCGCCACAGTGCCATGGCCACCATGGATGCATGGGCAGCCCTGCTGAGACCTGCCAGCAGTGACAGGCTGAACACTGGCCTCATGGGGTGGCACCAACAGTCCCCAGGGGTTCCACCGCGTGAACATGACCAAGCTAGCGCGGGGGTCTCGCACACCGAACATGCCCGCGCCAGGCATGTTCGGGATGCCCACAGCTGAACCCTGTGTCAACAAGAATGGTGTTGCATGACGCTGGGAATGGGGTAGACATTGCATTGTTCTGTGTCTGTGACGATGGGCAACAACTGTGTGCCCATTGTAGCCATGACAGCTGTGAATGCCTGTGTCTGCCTGTCAATGGCAGCGGTCACATTCTCCTGCAACGGTCCATCCCTGCCAGGAGCAGAGTGGTGTCTCTGCTGTGCCCTCCTCTGCCTGGCGTAGAGCCACACTCAGTGCATCCACTGCCATCACAAGCTGCATCTGCTGATTGACTGATGCTTGTAGTATGCAGGTGTGCTCATCTAAGAGGTCATCTGCCTGATCAGCATGCTGTACCTCATGGTGTTCGCAGCCCTGATGGTGGGTGCTGCACACCAGGGCCAGGTCTGGGCATGTCCATGGGTGGTGCACTGATGCCGCCCCTGACACTGTATCCCCATGACCATTGGCTGATTGCTGATACTGCCCCTCTGGCTGCCGATCTCAGGGCTCAATGGTACTGCCACAGTGGCCACAACAGCCTCACTGTCCTGGAACACACCAGTACTGCCCCACTGGTGCAGATAGGCACAGGCTGGGACTGTGATGTCATGCAGACCTCCACGGTGGCACCACCCACAGCCATGGCTGCGATGTCACCTGCTGTGTGGCCATCCTGTGGCCCACATGTCTCACTGCCCATGACATTAGCTCCATCATCATCGGTGATGGATAAGGCACCAGCCCAAGTCTCAGCATGCTGGCATCCATGGGCGCTGGCACGCTGGGACATGGGCAGCCTCCTCCGCACCTGCTCCACCAACATCAGTCCGATGTCCAGGTAGGCCCACTGTCGCCATGACCCCGTATGCCTGTGGAGGTGGATGGGCCTCCTCCATCTCCATGCTACTGCCCTCAGTGGAGAAGCCCACCACCGCTGACCCATGTAGATGCTCAGGAGCTGTAAGGGAAAAATAGTAGCATTAATGCATGTGACCTACCCTGTCCCCCATTGACAGACCAGGACCTACCATGCAGTGATGGGCTACCACCCATCTGGAATCCACCACCCGAACACCTCGATGGTGCAACGCTGCATGTTGCCAGCAATCCACTCTTCCTGTGGGGTCAGGCATTGCACTTCCGGCTGTCCCCACCGGTCACAGACTGTGCTGCCCTGATGGCAGCCACCTTCTCTTTAATTATCCACCTGTCCGTGCCCATCTTTTTGCACTCCTGCACGGAGCGCTGGTGGTTGCCATGCAGGTTGACAGCACGCCACCTCCTCCCATGCAGCAGCATGGGCCTGTGGTGTTCCCTGGCATCCGCTGAGCAGTGGCTGCTGGTCGAGGTAGGCCTCAAACAGGGCATCTGTCTCTGCCTTTGTGAAGTTTGGCCTCCTCTTCCTCCCATGTCTCTGTTCCTCTTCCTCCACCTCACGATCGATCATGATTCATCCTGTGAGAATGACAGGTGTTACCTGTGACTGTGCAGTCCCATGCATGTCCCAAACACCACAGTCCACACTCCCAAACAGCATGCAACTCACCACACTAGACTGCAGTAACTGACTATGGCCAGTGCAGCCCAATGTTGCACTTGTATAGCACAACCCATGCAAATGAGGCGAGGTGCATTTTAAGTGGATGCAAATGCAGTGACTGCACCATTGAATGGCTGATTAGATGATCTGCATATGCCAGCTGAATATCGGCTGTTGCGCTTGCAATGTGTGTTGAATGTACTGATCCAAGGGCACAGTTCTGTGACATACGAAACATACAAAATTTGCCAGCAGATAAAGGTCTAGAGGTCTATCAAGTCTGCTGAAACAGAGATTATTTAAGCCACATGATTTTTGGGGCTCGTCCAGGATTTGAACCTGGGACCTCTAGCACCAAAGCGAGGATCATACCCTAGACCAATGAGCCATGCACAGTACACACCTAACTGCGTATGCCGGGTTGATGACACAGGCACTTGCCATGCTGCTGATGTGCTGTGCATGGGAGGCAATGCAGAGCACGGCCACCATTGTGCTTGTGGCATTACAGCGCTGTTCAGATATATGGCGCTGTGGCACTGGGGTGTCGTAGATGCACTGGGGCAACAGCGCTGTAGGCCACTACAGGAGGTGGCACACAGGCACCCAATCGCACTCACACACATTGGGTTCCAATTGCGCCTGTGGCTGTCCATGTGCCAGAGACCCTTGACCCTGTGCTCGACCTTTGCCCCTAGGCACCTCGCATCAGGCATGGTTGCTCCACTATTGTGCTGTTTGGTGACAGTGCGATAGGGAATGGCAGCTTGCAACTGGCAGCATCTGCACATGGCAGGACCGTGCTGCCGAGTGCCATTTTGAATCCACCACTGAAAAGATGGAGCAGAGGTGAGCAGTAATGTGGAGCCAGGTTGAGCTTGCCAACCTGGTGGCAATAGTGGCGCCCTATGCTGGGGCTTTGTATGGAGATGCACTCCTGGACAGGGCCAGGAGTGTGGTGTGGCAGGAGGTGGCTGATGCCTGGAGGAGCCACGGTAAGGCGCATGGCAGAGCAGTGTCACCACCATTACAGGGACCTGAGATGCAGGGACCCGGACCAGCTGCCCGCCTGTGAGCATGTGCCAGGAGGGGCATGAAGTACGCGGCCAGGTAGGTGCCACATCCATACACTATTGTCCACATGGGTATCACAGTTGCATGTGTCCGGCACAGGGGGCCATCCAGTGTTGGCCGTGGTGGTGGTATCAGGGTGTGGGGTGGATGGGTATGGCTGTGTGGGATTGCACACAGGGGGAGGACTTTGCTACAGGATTGTACTGATGTTCCTCTCTCCATGTTTGCACCTTAGGGCCTGAAGAACACAGGCCGGCCATGGAACAGAGGCACTGCCTGGATGAGCAGCAGGGCAGGAGGGATAATGGCAGTCAGTGGCGTGGACCAGCCTGATGATGGTGAGTGTCTTGCATCCATGATTACTATTGCATGCTGTATAACTGGGTGGGAAGCAGGGCATGGCCACCATCCATGGACACCACTGCCATGCACGCAACTTGTTACAGTCAGCACTGTCCAGTAGCACTGCATGTCTGGGAGTGCATCAGTGGTGGTCCATGCTTGCACTGGGCACATGGCTGTGGCACTGCCTTCACACTGCATAGCCAAGTCACTGTCACCGGCCATGGTGGTGCTGTGCTGGACATGAGCAGTGGGTGTGTGCAGTGGTCCACATGGCTGTGGCTGTCTGGGTAGGCAGGTCTTGTGGATGTGGTCACTGGGGTGGTCACACACCATCACAGGGTGTGGCACATGGCTATATGCCATGCACAATGGGTGGGCTGCAGGGGCTGGACAGTCACACTTATTGACTCTGCTCCCTCATCCTAGGTGGACGGCAACTCCAGGTGCTGGAGAGGAGTATCGGGGCTGCTCCAGGAGGCAAGGGTGACACTGGAGCTGTTACAGGGAATCCACCGCTGTGGGGTCAGGAGGAGAAGAAGGAGCAGCAGACGTGAAGCCATGTGGAAAGGACCAGGGCACACATTAATGACTCCATGCCCTACTACCACCTTCCCCTTTGTCCCATCCTCACACCCTTCTTCCCTCTCTCCTATGTTCACCCTACCCTTACCCGTCCCCACCTGTTATGTGGCCCTTTTCCCTCTTATAAATAGTTGTATATAGGTTGTGTTACTTCTTTTAAATATAAGCATTTTTTATGACAACTGTGGTGGTCTCTGATTTGCAACAGGCTACAGGTGCTTAGCTGCAGTAGTGTGTATGGCGTCAGGAGTAGTGCGCAGGGGTGTGTGTGTGTGGGTGTGTGTGTGTGCAGAGGTGAACTGCCTATGGTGTGGGCAGGGGATCAGTCACTGTCTGTGGCTTGTGTGTTGTATTCTGTGCACTGGATGCCTGTGTGCAGTGGTCACGGAGCCTGCACTGTGTGCATGGCTCCCTGGCAGACCGTCCATGGCCTGTGCAGCTGACACCCCTGCATGTCTGTGATATGCATGGTCTGCTGCAAGTCAGTGGTGGCTGTCCATGCTGGATAACAACTGTACCTGGCAGAATGCCAGGTTGCCTTCCATCACCAGTATGGTGCACTTTTGTCTCCGGTGGCACTGTGGCCTCCGCTGTTGTTGTCCCCCTCCATATTGTCATTTGTGTCTGTTGCAGGGGATATGTTCCAGTGTCTGTCACCTGTGCTCCGACAGCATGCTGGTGGCATACAGCTTCATGGTGCCTGCACAGGGTGGCTGGCACCACCTGTGCAATGTAGAGTGCTGGCCATGTGGCCTGCGTCGGCAGTGGCCACCACACCAGTGGCTTGGTTGACCACTACTGTGTCCCTGTGTTGGTGTGCCCTGGGTATGGGTGGGTGTTTGTCCATGCACTATGTTGCATCCTGTGTGGTGCATGCTTCCATGCTACACTGTGCGTGTCTGTGCTGGCTGTTGTGGCCAGTGCTGGGATGGGATGTGTCCTTGGGAGGTGTGCAGGGTGCTGTACTGCTGGAGGTGGGGTCTGGGGCATGCTCTGTCGCATGTGGGGTACCTCATGTGGCAGCGCATGGTCGTCTCTCAGCTGTACCTCAGGGGGACGTGCAGGGTGGCACTGTGTATGCTGTTGTTGCACTGCTGTCTGCTGTCACCCACAGCAGGGTGCACATGGTGGGGATGCCTTGCATGGCTCCATGGTACACAGTGTTGCATTGTCACAGTGGGGGTGATGGCATGCATGGGTGTTCCTGCACTGTTGGGCACTACTCCTGGGAAGGGTGTATGGTGATTGTGGTGCAGGGTGTTTTCTGTATTGGTGGGATGTGTGCCATGGGGTGGTCGGCCCTCCTTGTGTGCTGGTCACAGCTTGCCAGGGGTTTGCTGGGGCACCGTGGCCCGGCTGTGGGTTGGTTGCTGGTATCCATGGGCGGTGGTTATTCCAGCTCTCCCCGGTTGTGCAGTGCATGGGGTGGGGGGACAATGTCTGTTCTGCTGTGTGCCTCTGCCCATCTGTGGCATAGGTGGTGGGCCCCTGTGTCCCTGGTTGTGCTGTTGCATTGCTGCCCTGCTGCAGGGGCTGTTCCTGGTTGCACTATGGTGCATCTGGACTGCTCCACTGAGCACCCCTGTTGCGCTATGGCACATCAGATATGCTCAGCTTCACATCCTAGTTGCGCTATGGTGCAGGTGGTGCGATATTCAATCATCAGCCGTGGCGCATCTTGGCTCGCGCAATTTTTTGAATATCGTGCTTTTTGCACATGGGCGCAGTGGACTTGCGCTGTTCCTGCTGTTGGCGCATTTTTGGGTGCAGTTTGAATATCTGGGCCACTGTATTTAGATGAGTTAGAGATCGATTACCTAGTCTTTTATTCTATGTAATCGAGTACCATCTCCGTTACATTTACAAGAAGGGCACCGATCGATGCAGCCGGAAGAGAATGAGTTTACATGCAAGGTAATATTTGATTATAAGGTAACTGATTACCTTGTAATTGATTTTACCCTGCATGTAAATGGAGTACAAGTTTACTGAGTCTGCACACTGGATTGATTCTAGCACCAATCCTGTCTACATATATGGCTTCTACGTTAGTGAAAGTGAAACGTCTCCATTCTCTTTCTATTTGAACCCTTCGGTACTAGTCCTGAAGACAGAGAAAGAAAAAAACATTCTTTACTAAACCAATGGTTTCTCCCATTTTATAGTCTCTAGTAATTTAAATGGAGCATTTGTAGGAAATGGGAAAATGTTTCTTTACGGAGCTGCTCTGACAAAAGTGAAATTAAAGTTCCAGCCACTCTGTTACTTTCAACAGAAGATTCTTTAGTCTGGGTATTTACTTTAGTAGCCAGGCTGTAGCCTGTAGGCCTAGGCCTTCATTTTGATTCAAACATTTTGAACAAATATGCCTTACCTCAACTGACCATGGATACAAATGTGTACCAAACAGCATGTATCTATGTTTGTACCTGCAGTTTTGAAATCCTGGTTACTCCTTACAGTTTATGTATTTTTATTGTCTGTTCTTAAGTGCATATCTAAATGTATGACTATATTCAGCCTGGTTCCTCAGGTATATGCTTATGTGCACACTGCACTTTACATATTTCAACCTGTCCTGTAAGCACCTTAATTATGGCTGGATTTTCTAATACTGGTTTTGAACAACATGGCCCCAATACTGAGAATTGCACCCGAGCAGTAGGCAAGAGGTGGCGCCAGTGCAACTGAGTGTGCTGGTGCAACCTTAGGATATATTCAAAGGAGATGAGCCATGGTTCATCCCTCTGAATATAGCAGGTAATGCACACTGTAAATAGGATGTGCTGGAACCCTCCCCAGACAGGGTTGAATACCAGGAATGGGAACTGCACCAATGCAACAGAGTTACGCTGTGTGCAAATTTCGATATTCAGCTGGCAGTATGTAAATGGAACTATAATGTATGCAAGGTGCAAATGAAGCCATTTGCATGTTATTATGGTGCCATTTGCATGAGTTGTGAAAGGGCTGACCAGCGAAATGTGCATGGTGCCCTGTACAGCATGTGGTGCTGCCAGAGGGTTCAGTGACATCCCTTCTCATAGTAGCAATTGCATAAAAGAAAGGTTTCCAATATATCTGGTAGTCTAGAGGCACCTCCCCCCCAAAAGCAGCAATTGCAAAAATAAATATTTCCAATATACCTGTAGTCTAGTGGTACTCCCCTTTCCCATAGCCAAGATTGCATAACAGATGTGTTAAACATACCTGGTGATCTATGGTCCCTCACCCCTCTCGATGCCAATCCCCATAAATATACATTTACCTACATTCCTGGTAGTCTAGTGGTACCCTGCTTCCTGCCCATGTTCCCAGTTGGTGGTGAAATCATCATGCATATAGCCATGGTGGTCCAGTGGCACCCCACCCATACAGGACCCTGACCACCCAGCTCCGGCCGGCATGCATGCCACCCACATACCACCATGGCTGCCAGCCGAATGACAGCTTACAGTAGACTGTAAGCCCATTAGTCACACAGTGGACCAATGGACTTACAGTGCATACTGTAATACTATCTAAAAGATGTGAATGAATGATTTCATCTCACATATTTGCGGATGAGTAGTACAGTTTACACTGCAAGCCCATTGGTCCACTGTGAATCCAGAGTCTTACAGCTGCTACTGAACGCTGTCATTCAGTGGGCAGCTGCCGTGGTATGCAGGTGGGTGTTCAGCTGTCCGTTGATGATGGGGCTTGGAGGTCAGGGGGACCTAGGGGGTGGGGGTGGACCACCAGGGTGATTTGCAGACTATTTCATTGCTGATCAGGAAAAGGCGGGGTACTGCTAGACTACCAGGGATGTACTACAGTAAATATATTTACAGTGATGATGCATTGGGAGAGGTGGGAGGGACCACTAGGATAACAGGTATATTTAGAATATATCTTTTATGCAATTATGGGGAGGGGGGTACCACTAGACTACCAGGTATATTGGAAACATTACCATTATGCGATCATGGCTACTGGGTGGGGGAGAACCATTAGACCACCAGAGATGTCAAGGGTGCTTATGCACGGTGTGCTGGAGGGTTGGGTGGTCACCGCAGATGGTAGTTGCTGTTACGCCTTGCAGTACAGCAGCTCACCTCTGGGAGGGCACTATTTGAGCCTTTATTTCAGGCTCAACTCTTTGCCCAGTAGTATCGGTGCATCTCAGGGTTGTGCCAGCATATGCGCCTGCACATCCTGGACTGAATACTGGGATGTGCTGCATATGCATGGGCACACCCCTGGAGATGCACTGCATACATTATCTTTGTGCCCTGGCACATCGGGAATTTCACTGTGTAATTCTGTCCGTTGAATATTGCCCTAGGGCGCATTCCTGAGTTGCTCTGGCACAACCCCTTTGAATATCTTGGCCCATATAGACTCTTTATAAAGCACCTGGTGCACTTTATCAGTCAGCAGTATCAACACTTCAAAGCACTCCTGCACTTCATTCATATGTTGCCAGCATTATATATTTTATATATATATGTATATATATCTCAAACAGTAAGAAAATTCTATGGAAAAACTGCGTTAAGGCATCATTTAGGGTTAAAACACAAAGTAAGGAGATTCAAAATCTTTAGGGTTGCCCCTCCCCTCGTGGACTTGCCAATCATCCCAAGATTGACAGATGATGGGGTGTGTCATTGGGGTTGTGAGGGCCTAAATGTTGCCCTATTCCTTGTGTAATCCTATTCAGAAGCAACAGTGAAGAAGAATAGGGCAACATTTAGCCTCACAACCCCAATGATACACCCCATTATCTGTCAATCTTGGGATGATTGGCAGGTCCACGAGGGCAACCCTAAAGATTTTTCATTTCCTGACTTTTATGTTTTAATCCTAAATGATGCATTAACACAGTTTTGCATAGAATTTCCTTACTTTTTGAGAAAGAATAGAAAATTAAGGTTGCGGAAGTTGGTGGGAGCATGGGTCCTTCAGGCCCTGAACTCTCACTGATCTGTAAATGTGTCCACACCATCAGCACCCTGCAGATTTCAATGTAAAAGACCAAATCATGTCCGAGATATAACATTTTAAAGTTTGAGATTTTCATTCATCGGAGTTGCAGAATTCCGCACCTGTTGACATTTTGCAGACACAACAACTGAAAACTACATACATGACACTAAGGCTACATACCCTATCAATTTCAAGCCACCACTACAATTCAAAACGCTGGCCATAAAACTAAACTACACCATGCAATATCTCGAAAAAAAAAATTTCTGACACGTAAACACCGAATTTACATCTACAGGATATGCCATAAGTTCAAGTTCAAGTTTATTGCAGGAAAGACTCCGTTGAGCAAACTCATTCACAAGGAGGTCCTGAGGCTCATACACATACAGTTCGCAATTACATAGACAGGAGATATAAAATGTAGAACAACAAAGAAAAAATATATAATACAAGAGGTATACACAATAGAAGTCCTTATGCTATATATGCAGTACATTCCAACATTAACCTTGTCCTAAATTATGCAACACATTTCAGCTTAACAAGTAGAGGGCCAATCGGTACCAAGGAAGTTGACTTGGCATTGGGGCCAAGTAGCACCTACTTTTAATTTAGAGATAGCTAGTGTTTTGTAGGAGTTAATTGATATGATGCTGGTTAGCTTCAACATGGCTTGAAGTTGGTTCCAAATGTTTGGGAGGGTGTACGAGACAGCTCTTTGGCCAGCTGTGGTACGTGTCCTGGGAACATCTAGTAAGATAAGGTTGGATTTCCTTAAGGAGTAGGCGCTATGTGAGATGTGTATGAGAGACGTTAAGTAGACAGGCAGTTTGTGGAGTAGTAATTTGAGGGTTCAAATGCCAGCATGCAGGAGGCATCTGGTGGCAAGAGGATCGTAACTGCTGCATAAAGATCACAGTGGTGGGTCCTGTATGCAGAGTTAGTAATGAAGTGAAGAACACGGTGATGAAATCGTCCAGTTTAGATAGGCTCACAGTTGGGAGGAGATAAAGATAATGTCTCCGTAGTCAAGCAAGGGAAGAAATGTTGCTTGGACAAGTCTTTGCAGGTCATGAGAGAAAGGAGGGTCCTATTTCTAAAGAAGAAACCAAGCATGCTTTAAGCCTCTTTGATAGATCCTCGATGTGGTAATTGAAGGAAAGCTTGTTGTCTAGCCACATACCTAGATATTTAAATTTAATTACGACTTCAAGGGTTCACTTAGGGAGGGAACTATGAAGTTTTAAGGTGGGGTAGATAGGGCACCAGACAAGGCAAGTCTTAAGAAAATCATTGTCTTGGTTTTTGGCATTTAAGAGAAGCTTGGCATTGATAAGGTTGCTTTCTAACTGGATAAAGTCAGCTTGGAGTGCTTCCTGACTTCAGTTAAGGATGAGCCTGATGCATACAAAACAGTATCGTCTGCTAAGAAATGTATGCTAGAGTTCTTTATGTGGAGTCAAGATTGTTGATGTACAGGGAAAAGGATTGGTCCTAGGATGGAGCCTTGAGGGACTCCTCTGGCAGTCAGAAGGGGGTAGAGAGTAGGCCATCAGCTTTGACTTTTGTATCCTTCCTGTGAGATAACTGTTAAACCACTGTAAGGTAAGTGGAGTGGCACCCATGTAGGCAAGACAGGTGATTAGGAGGTGATGGTCTACAGTGTCGAAGGCCTTACTGAGGTCTAGAAAGACTGCACCAGTAACCTTCTTGGTGTACATAGCATGGATCCAGTCATTAGAGACTTGAGCCAAGGCTGAGATGGTACTGTGCTTTGACCTGAAGCCAGATTGGGCCAGGTTTAGGAGTGAGTGCGCTTCGAGGTGATTTTTAGTTGGTTGTATATATGTTTTCCAGCACTTTGGGAGAGCGGGCATGACAGAGATAGGGCGGTAGTTGTTTAAGTCACAAGGATCTCCTGATTTGAAGGGAGGAAGAATATGGGCAGATTTCAGCAGGATAGAACAGTGGCTGTGGTAATAGAGAGGTTGAAGATGTGAAGGGTGGGGGCTTTGAGCTGGGCATAGCCTAACCGCAAGAAAAATGATTCAAGGCCATCGTCCCCTGCACTTTTCTTGGTGTCAAGGCTAAGAATTATGTCTTCAACTTCTTTGTAGCTAAACAGGCACAACTGGAAGGGATGAGGTGGAGTAGCATGTGTAGTATCTGGGCTAGTGTTGCTATTCACTCGGCTAGCATATGGGGAGGTCGAATGCCAACCCGGCAGTGGCACAGTGAAGGTTAAGTTCTTGAGGATTCATAGTTTATTTCAACCATGCCATCCTTGGCCAGAATCTTGGTGGGAAGGAGGAAGCAGCAGGATGGCCTTCAATGGATCTCAGTGTCTTGCAGATTTTGGGAGTTCCCTTTGGCCTGCTCCAGAGTGAAGATGTAGAAGTTTACTTTAGTATCATGTACACTTTTAACACAGGCATTTCTGGCAGTTCTAAATGCCTGCCAGTCTGCTGGGTCCTTTGTGTGCCTGGCCCTAGCCCATAGCTTGTCTCTATTGGTAAGTGCAGATTTGAGCTCTTGGGTGAACTATGGATGCAAAATGTTCTGCACCCTCATTTTAATAAGAAGAGCATGCTTGTTAATTAGGGTGGTGAGGTTGTCATTTAGGACAGAGACGGCAGGAGATCATGTGATGCAGAGCACCTAGTGGCAGCCTTTTCTAGAGCTCCTACCCACCAACCAGCAGAATCTCAATTTTTTGCCCATCCAGCACCTGAAGTAACGAGTGATTATTTTATCGTTTTGCTCCTTCTGCCTGGAACAAGCTTGTGACTTGTTTTTGGTCCTGCAGCTGTCAAATCGAGGTTACATGAAGAATGGAAGCGGAGATGAAGCAGGCCAGAGTAAAGCACACACTCTGCCTGCTACCCCGAGAAAGCTGCAAAAATCCAAAAATCAAAGCTCGGGCACCCCACCAAGCAGCTCCTCCTGACTCCTCTGCTAACCTACTTATTGAGGACCGCTTCCTGCAAGAGCTGATCCACTGAGAAACCCTCCAGGATATTTCCTCCTAATTGAAAACCATTAGAAGCGACCTCAGCTCACTCTACCCTAAGAGTGGGCGACACGGAGGCAAGAACGCCTTCACTGGAGAATTGGAAGGGAAAACAGAACCGGAGATCACCCAACTGTCAACAAATTAACAGGCTACAACTCAAGATGGAAGACTTAGAGGGTAGAAGCAGAAGAAACAACATTCTGACTCTAGGCCTGCCTGAATCTGAAGAGGGATCTGATACCATCTCTTTCACCCAGAAGCTGCTGAATAAAGTTGTTGGTCCCTCTCCCTTAACCAGCAGTACCATATCGAAAGAGCTCACTGTTCTTTAAAACCTAAGCCACCACCTGGTGTTCCTCCTCGACCCATAATAATAAAATTCCTCAGCTTTTAGAGAAACAGCACGTCCTTTCTAAATCAAAGGAATTGGAGTCAATTCACTGGGGCAACGCTAAGCTGCGGCTGGCACCGGACCTACCCTTTGAGACCCGCCAGAAAAGAGCAGCCTTTCACCCGATCATGAACAAACTCGATCGCAGCTGGAATCCGCTCGGATGAACTATCCGCCAAGCTACTGGTGGCTTTGGAAGGTGTCTGGCACTCCTACAAAAATCCAGAACAGGCCACTTCAGACCTTACCTCAAGCTTCCCAGCCTTTTCAAAGTTAACTGAACTCTATACTGTTAAATTTTGTTCACTAAGTTCTCCCCATTAAGAGCTGGTGTTGAGGTTTATTACCTGATAAGCGCTGTTGCTCTTGTCTCCTTTTATTCGGCGCTGCGCCATGATTGCTGTCTGGAACAGGGCCTATCAGGCCTAAGTAAGCACCAATGGCCTAACTGTTTATCTCTGAGGGCAGGGGAGGCAGTGGAACAAGTTTCCTCTTGCGGTTTCCATTGGCCCTTATTAGAGATGGACCGTCCAGTCCTTTCAGCTGTGTTTTCCCCGATTATTTCCCACACCTCGGGCTAGCTTAATCCCACACAGTATAGTCGTACAGGTCTCTATTTTTCCTTTTCTTTTCTTTTTTTTGGGAAGCAAGTATATCGACTGACATCATGCTGTCTTCCTCGGGAGCCCTGTTCTAAAAGTGATTCCTGGCACGGAATGAACTGATGGGGCGGTTACCACCTCAAGTTTTGCAGCTCCTAGTAAGGTCCCTATACTTTCATATCTCTTAAATTCCTACTAGGTAGTTGTATTTTTTTGGGGGCATAAGGCATAGTTTCCCCTTCTTCAGCTTTGGTTGGTGGGTGGGAAGCTCAGGCAGAGAACAAGCACTGGGAGACCTGCTTTACGGTCTAGCTGGGGGTGGGGTTGCAGTACCCAGGAGACCTAGAGACCAATGTTTGGTTCGAGGTAAGATGACCTGTTCTTCTGAAATGGTTTACCTTGCATACCTCAGTTCAACTTAAGACTGTTTACTCCTGGACCTGTAATCTTCTGGGTATGGTCTCTGTCAGGTTTATTCTGGTTTCTTGTATTGAGTCTCTTAATCTCATTGGGGCCTTTTGTAAATAGTTTAAGGAGATTAGGAGTGTTTGGGATGTTACAGGTTGGGAGGGTGGGAAGACCACGGCTATCCCCTATCTACATTATATATTCACCTGTTAATTTTACCCAACATTTCTATTATATGTTCACAATTAGATTTCCTTGTGGCTATGGAATTTGGCACTTTATGTCCATTTATTGGGGAAGCCGAAGGTGGGGGAAACCTGAAGGGTGCCACTTGTATTTAAGTTTAGGAAGTACCACAGGATTTTGTTTTTTCTAACCATTTTCTATGCTATATGGCTATGAGGCCTATTAAAATCGCTACATGAAACGTCAGAGGTATCAGAGATGCCACCAAAAGGCATCAAATTCTCCTAAACTGCTCCTGTTAAATATTGATATCCTTTTCTTGCAGGAAACACTCCTATTAGCTACAGAAACCGGGTTACGATGTCAGGGTTCTCTCAGGTTTTGTATCCGGGGTTATCGGCTAGTACAGGTGTTGCTATTCTGATAAAATGAGGTATTTCATTTGTGGTTGAAGACAGCTCTATAGATCAGTAGGGCAGATTTGTCTTGGATAAAGGCCTGCTTAAGAGTATTAGCGTGGTATTAGGGGCAATCATGGTCCAGTGGGGGTGATCCCAAATTTCTATGCATTTAGCCGACAAACTGAGTCGGTTCCTGCCCTCCTTATTTATACTGGGAGGTGACTGGAATGTTGCCCCAACCCAAGAGTTCGACAAAACTTACAGACCAATAAAACCCCTTCTCCATCTCAAATTGCCCTTAGGGACTTCATGAGCTTACTAGGGCTATATGACCCCTGGCGCCTGCTTAACCCTTCTGGTTGTATATTTTCCTTTTTTCTCAGGTACACCAAACATGGTCAAGAATTGATTACATCCTAATTAGCACCTCCCTTTAGAAAATACTCCCCATTCAGGTATAGAGCCAATTGTCATATCTGACCATTCCCTTGCATGGATTAAGATTTCTCCCGGACCACATGGTCAAAGGATACCTTGGAAGTTGAACACACAACTCCTAAAAGGCGAACATACAATTTCCCATCTCAAATCTTTGATCTCATCTTTTCTCGAACTTAATCAAGGTTCTGATACTAGAGAGGATTTAATCTGGTGCCTCTAAAATGTTTTATTAGGGGCGAGTTCATAAAACTGGCTTCCAGAAGGAAAAAACTAAAGGAAGCCAAAATTGTTTCATTGTCCAACCAAATCAGGATTGCTGAGAGTGACTTCTCCTCTCTAGTTCTCAAAAGATCTGGAGGATTATGCAAGCTCAGGAATGAATATGAGGAATTAGTCAAAGAAAAATGGAATATGCCATCCTTAAACTAAATCTGTTACCTAGACCAAGGGAAAAACCGGCAGGCTGTTAGCTCTCAGATTAAGGGAGACAGAGAACTCAAGGTTAATCCCTGCATTGAAGTCTCCTGATGGCTCCATTAAAACTCTAGCCAAGAGACATTGCATATATCTTTGAATAATTTTACAGGAACTGTATGGTAGAGGTACCTCTCAAGCATCTCTTCCCACTATAGAACATTTCTTAGATGGCGTTTATCTCCTCTACCTACAGGCACAGCATTGTGAAAGTTTATCCTCTACAATGGTTAGCTGAGATCGAGGATGCACAAAGGGGTTACCTCTGGACAAATCTCCAGGCCCTGACGGCTTTCCCCCAATTTTATAAAATTTTCTGCAAGGAGATCTCTCCTCTCCTCCAAATTATACAACTATATGTTCTCATCAGACTCCTTGACCCTTCGTTGTTGGAGGCCACAATAATTCTAACCCAAAACCAGACAAACCTCAGCTGGAACCGCTAGTGACCAGCCAATCTCATTATTAAATTATGACATCAAAATACTAACCAAGATCTCTCTCTCAGAATCAAACAGATCTGGCAACAACTGCTGAGTCCGAACAAGTGGGGTTTGTCCAGGGTAGATCTGTGGCAGACCACCTGAGAACCCTCTCCCACATCTTTCAAGTTGCACAAGACTCCCAGGTTCCCATGGCATTGATTGCCTTACATGCAGAAAAAGCCTTTGATCGGGTTAACTGGGATTTTTGTGGTCCACACTTGAGAGAATGGGCTTTCAAAATCTTTATCCAGTGGGTTAGAGTTGTCTATAACTCACCCTCTGCCAGAATCTATTGCAATGGTGTTTTCTCATCTTGATTCCCCTGTACTCCGGTACCGACAGGGCTGTCCTCTGTCCCCTACTTATTCAACCTATACTTAGAACCCTGATACTCAGTATCAAGGCCTCACCCCAGATCACAGGTTGCATTATCTCCCAGAAAGCCCTGACCTCTCAGTTTTTGCAAACGATATCCTCTTGCATCTTACCAACCCAGAACCCTTCTTTATCGCAGACTTTACAAATCATTGATCAGTTCAGTCAAGTATCCAATTATAGGTTAAATCTAACCAAATCAGTTATCTTCCAACTTAACTCCTTTACACCCCAAGCCAACTTCACTGGATTTGGTATGAGGCGGTCCCCGGTCTCACTCAAATATTTAGGCATACATCTAGCTCGAGACCCGGAGATTACTAAAAGCTTAACCTAGACGACTTGCTGGTGAGAGTTCAGAAGGATCTCTGTAGATGGGACAGTCTACCGTTGTCTCTATGGGGTCGCATCAGCATCATTAAAATGAATATCCTACCCCATATTTTTTACCCCTAAATCTACTTAACATCTGGCTCCCCAGATCTTACTTTCAGCAAATTCACTCTGCCTTTCCAACTTCATTTGAAGGGTAAACACCCCAGACAGGCTTTCCTAAAGCTCAATTTACCTAAAGATAGAGGGGGTCTTCGCCTTCCTAATTTCATGTTTTATTACTGGGCTAGTCATCTAGCCAAATTAGGACGTTGGTCCAACGTATAATCCAATGTTTCTCAGCCCATTTGGTTGCTGCTAGAACTCAATCTGCTGGACAAATACAATCTTCATCCTCCTCGAATTTTTACTACACCTACTCTACACTACCAGAGGCTATACAAAGATCGGTTATAGGACTTTTCATTAAAATTCTTTCTCAATGCTGGAGCTTCTTTAATCTACCATTTACAAAGGATGTGGCGAACCTCTTACCTTAAATCCCAAAATCAAAATCGGTGGCTCCCCGCTAACTTCAGACTGGCTTCCACAAATACATGATCTGCCAGTGGAGACTCTGTATTCTCAGGGCTCTCACTCTCCTCCACTGGATTGTTAACCAAATTGAATATCTCACAGAAACACATAATTAAGGTTTTCCAGTTGAGACACCTTTTAGGAATCTGTTTGGGACTGTATTTATACCATCCCAAACCAAACCTTTTTAGATCAAATTAAGAGTGTACAAGCAAACCCCACGGTATTGCCAGAATTTACTCTTATCTATTAGATACTAAATACCCTAATGCTCTAACTGCCTCCAAGAGTTGGGTCTCCTCTTACCTGACTCTCTACTTTGGAACCAGATTTGGCATGACACATACAGATATCTTACTCAAGACAGAAATAGGTTAATCCAGTTTCACATCTTGAATCATCTGTATTATACTGATTAAGCTGGTCACATTGGCAGGCTTGCTTCAACTAAATGTACAAGATGTGGAGCAGGTGAAGGGAACTTACTACACATATTTTGGTACTGTAATAAGGTGGTCCCCTATGGAATACAATCCAAACCAATCTTGACCCTCTCCTGGGATTGGGGAGTTATTCACAGCTGAAATATGTATATTAGGAAGTTCTCCAACATTACAGTTAAAGAACGCTGGTTTCATATGGCCTTAATTTCCATAGCAGTCAAAAGGCTGGTTCTCAAACACTGGATGGACCAAACTGTTATCTCATATTCTGAATGGCTAAGAGAAATCTCTTTGCTTCAAACTGAAAGGTTAATAGCTAGCTCCTGGAATTGCATGCCTTCTTTAACCAGAAGTGGGGCAGACTATATGCCTTATATTTACACTGAATCCCACATAAGAGTTACCTCTGACAACCTTAGTACATTCTTCCTCCCTTATAATATTTTTTAATACCAGAGTACCTCTTGCCATCCCATCTCTATTAACCCCGGGTTTGATGTGGCACCTCCAGGGGTGGGGGAGGGTAAGGAGGGGTTTAAGGGCTAGTTTGGTTAGTTGTTTTTGGTTATGTATATACAGGCATATATCACATCTAGCTCTCTGTTGTTACACTGGTTATATGCCATTTTGTCTCACTATAGCATGTAATACTGTCTGTACACCATGCTTTTCTGTTACCAAAAATTCAATAAAGAAGTTGAATTTCAAAAAGGACAGAGACGGCAGTATTAGCAGATTTGGCAAGATATAAGTCTTGCCACCTGATCGTAGTTAGACCAGTTAGTAAGTTTACTGAGTTGAATTTACGGAACGAGCATTTGATTCTTAGGGTGCTACTGGGTTTTAGATTGGAATCTTGTACATACAATGATACTATGGTTGCTCATGTCGTTATGGAAAACTGCAGAATGTGAGATTTTATGGGGATGCGGTTAAGATATCTTAGAGTGAGCTGTTGGCAGAGTTAGAGCATTGATTCTTGTGGGTTCAGTTACTATCTGTGTAAGATCCAGCTTATCACAGATGGCTTTTAGGAGTGGGATTTAGCAGTGAGCCAATCCATATTGAAGTACCTAAGATTATTGTTTCTGTGTTAGCAGCCAAAGTTTTGATTTCAACACATTAAGAATTTTCAAAGTCCTGACAGGGTCTATAGCCACCAATGATTGTGATGCACTCTGAGGATGGAAGGTGAAGTTTAAGTGAGACAATCTCATATTCCTTGGGCTTAGTTTTACAGGAAATGCTGCTAACATCAATTTTGATTTGGTGTATACAA
Organism: Neoceratodus forsteri; assembly: GCA_016271365.2. Taxonomy (NCBI): domain Eukaryota; kingdom Metazoa; phylum Chordata; order Ceratodontiformes; family Ceratodontidae; genus Neoceratodus; species Neoceratodus forsteri. Next base: position 573,512,251 of record CM028133.1, read on the forward strand.
CCATTCCTCCCCGGAATCCCTATCAGCCCTAAAGAGCTTGAAGTCGGTATAGTAATTTATGGATCAGTGTTGGTCTTTTTTTAGCCATGACTCGGTAATAATAATCAGATCTGGGTCAGTGTGGGCTGCCCAAACTTGAAGATGATAAAGTTTTTGAGCAGGCTTAGAATATTGACCATCATCAGTTTCATCTCAGGAGCAGCTGCAAACTCCGGTGGAGAAGTGATTTGAGTAGGGGACCTGGATTTAGTTTTACATTGCCTGAACAGAAAAGGATAATTGGAAATATTTTCTTGAGGCATTTATCAGGTAGAAGTGAGCTCTTTCATATGGGTTCTTGTGTGCTGTTCAGTCACTGAGGTACATCTAGCCAGGGCATAGGAGATGCTGACATGGCCCATTCAAGGCCAGAAGGAGAAGTGCACAGAAAGACATTGGCAAAGGGAGGAGGGTCAGAGGAGAGGGATGAGAATTAAAATGAAAACCCGCAGATTAAGAGTAGGAAGCAATATGAAGATGCAGCAGGAACTATGATTGTGGGTTCCCAGGCTGGGATGACTTCTGACTTAGCATGGATCAGTGCTTTATGAATCATAATTTTTGTTAGGATTAGAGTAGAATGATAATGCAGGCCATATTGCCCACGACTGAGTACAGTGATTTGTGTAGAAAGACCAAGAATCCTCTAGTGGTAGGTCTGTATAACTTGCAATGGAAAACTAGCCACTAAAATAAATAAATAAATAAATAATTCTATTACACAGTTGAAATGTGCTTAGTTCTATCGAAAATCAATTTGTAAAAAATGCCAGGTGGCTGAAGCAGGGGAAAAGTCCTGGCCAATCAGAGTGGGTTTGCTGGAAGCACCCATGTTTTGATTAGCTGCGCTGTCCTGTACCTTCAAGGAGCTGCAGGCGGGCGTCCTGGTCTCGGTTGGTGGCTGGCTGGGTTCCAGCTGACCAAGGAGGAGCTGAAGCAGCCCCATTTATGGGAAGGCAGCTCCAGGAGCTGCAGGCGGGTGTCCCTGGTCTCAGTCGGTGGCTGGCTTGGTGCTGGACGACCATGGGGAGCTGAAGCAGCCCCATTCAAGGGCAGGCAGCTTCCAAGGAGCTGCAGGCAGGCGCCCTGGTCTCGGCTGGTAGCTGGCTGGGTGCCGGCTGACCATGGGGGAGCTGAAGCAGCCCTGCTCAAGGGCAGGCAACACCCTCCAAATTTCAAGTAAAAGACCAAACTGTTTCTGAGATATGTAATGTTAAAGACTGGCAAAATTGGCCTATCTAATGCATTATAAAATCTGGCCATCTTGTCCCTATCTTGCGATCAAAGATGGTGATCAAAGAATCTCGCTATCAAAGAATTTGCATGCTCGCGATCAAAGAATAAAAATGTTGTAACTCTGTTTTTAGACAGTTTTACAGCAAACCACAGCCATGGATTGATAGACTGAAGCTCCCTGAGAAAAACCATCCAAGTTTTACTTCAGGAGTGACCCCTGAGCCCAGATATTTGATTTTTAACTATCGAATTTAAAAACAAGATGGTGAACCTTGTGATCAAATAATTCTAAGGGACACAAATTCTTTGGTTGTGAGGCTGCTAATTCTTTGATCATGAGGTGGAATGAGATGGCCCAAACCTCATTCTTTGTTCACAAACAACCATATAAATTTTCCCATTGACGATAATGGAGATTAAAACTGCAATAACTTTTGAATGCCTCAATATTTTTCATGAAATGAAAAGAGGCATATTTCAGATGAGTCATCTCACAGAGCAGCACACTGAACAGCAGCTGCAAAGCGCCACCACAGGCAAATCCCCAAACTGCCTACTTAACTGGCAAAAGTGTCTTTCAGTATTTTAGAGCAAAGACCGTAAGTCCGACCAAACAAAATTTGGCAAATCTAGAAATCTACTATGCCCCACTATGTGTACAGAATTTCAGGCAAATCCATTGAATGGATCAAGTTATAAACTCACAAAATATTGACTATAACATAGAAGTGCCTTCGTAACCCTAAATATAGGAATGACTGCACCCCTATAATATGTAAGATATATGTATACATGTGTGTGTGTGTGTGTGTGTGTGTGTGTGTGTATGTGGATATATATATATATATATAAAGAGAGATACAGATTAAGGGGTTATGTGATGCTGCATCATCTGAAAGTGGTTTTATCAATACAAGCGGCAAGACTTGGGGTTATCATGAGGTCCACAAAGCAGAGCCAAGAGTGTGTAATCCAGAGCTTACTTGCTATGATGCTTGATATAAACCGATATCAGATGCTGCAGCATCAGTATTCATTTTCTATTATAGGGTTAACTTCATTGTATCATTTGGTTGTGTATTTCTGTGGTTATTTTGCTAGTTTTCTGCTGAATTTGGGGTTTCATTTGTGCTTCTGTGTTGCTGTGCTACAGTTTGTCAGCTGAAACATTACCAGCAGCATTACTGCTGAATGTAGTTCAGTATTGATGTTATCAGTGATGTGAAGACAGGGCTGATAGCAGCACCTATGTAATGATAGTGCTGATAACTGGCAGTTCTTATTACCTGTCTAACACATCAGTGTAAGGAATTTGTTTAGCGGTATTGATAACTCATTTAATAAAACAGCTATCAGTCAACCCCTATAATATAAACAGAGATATATATCATATATTTATACAATGTGGGTGAGACATATTCCAATGAAATAAAACATGTTATTTTCACTGCAGTGAAATAAATCCTGATGACATCAGCAGAGTTAAAAGAAATACCATTTATTACACCAAGACAAAGTTGCGTAAAGCTGCACTAAACCCGCTTATTGTACATATTGCAACAGAGGCTCCTTAATGTATAATGAAGTACATCATGAATATGAAAATATTTTCACTCCTGCCTCATGAGCACTGTATATTTCACCGTGCCTTTGGCATTCATGAAATATCCAGGCTCACTCTGCAGGAGTGAAAATAATTCATATTCCACTTGTGCCCATCATGTATCCCCTATTTATTTATGTGTGTGTATATATATATATATATAAATATATATATATATATAAATATATATATATATATATATAGAGAGAGAGAGAGATGGATATATATATATATATATATATATATATATATATATATATATATCTCTCTCTCTCTCTCTCTCTCCAGATATAGATATATATCCATCTAGATATAGATATATGGAGATATATATAATATCTCTCTCTCTCACTCTCTCCCAGATATATATATTTATGCAATAGGGGTGGACATATATTCAGTGTGATAAATGCATTTATCTGAGTCACTGTATGTGTAAATAAATTTATAGATACAGTGACCATTTATACACACAGTTACTATGTCACAAACCTCTTTAGAATTTATTTAGAATGTTAGGCCTCAGAAGCAGTTCTAACCATATTCAAATGGGAATAACTTTAAAACGAAAAAAACAGAATGGTACTGTGAGCACGAAATTGTTCAGCAAAATTAACTACAAAATTAGTGGTATTTCATGTATAGATGCCTTATAGATTTTTACAATTTAGCAAAAAGCAGAAGAAAATGTAATTTTTATTCACTTTTTGACAAACAAATGTGAATAACTTTAAAACAAAAAATGATAGCATGGTACTGTGAGCATGAAAATGTTCAGCACAAAAATATCTACAAAATGAGTGGTGTTTCATTTATAGATTCTTTTTTGTACAATTAGTAAAAACAGCATAAAATTTAATTTTCTTTTCCCTTTTTGACAAACAAATGCAATAACTTTAAAATGAAAAAGGTAGCATAGTACTGTGAGCATGACATTTGTTCAGCAAAACCTTTTCTACAAAATGAGTGGTGTTTCATTTAATAGCAACCACTATGCTAGGCAGACATCCTCTAGGAAAGTTAACCAAAACTCCCAGAAATTATCATTTAAAATAAAGATAAACAGTCAAAACCAAATGTTTCTGCACTGATAGAAAGCATCCCTATTGCATAAATGAAATATAGAATGGTGAGCTGTCAGATAAATGATTTATCTAGACTTGGCTGTTTGACCTCGGACACCTCACTATTGGCTTACGCCACTCGTGAGGTTGTCCAAGGCCAAACAGCACTTGTGTAGATAAATCATTTATCTGACAGCTCACCTTTGTATATCCCATACATATATATATATATATATATATAATATATATATAGATGTAGATATATATACTGTATATATATATATCTAGATATATATATATACTATATATAGTAGTATATATGTACATCTATATATATATATATCTATCTATATCATATATATCTCTAGATGTAGATAGATATATCTATCTAGATGTACATATATACAGTGTATATATATATATATATATATATATATATATATATATATATATAGAGAGAGAGAGAGAGAGATATGCATCTCTGACTCTCTCTCTCTCAAAACATTTGCCAGTTGCCAACACGCTGGACATGTTAGTCATTTCTTTCCTAAAGGTATAGCAAGGCATTTTATTTACTTTAAAGCTCTAAACACTTTCCACAGCCAGCATGGTAAGCTTGGCATTTTATCTTCCTGTATCCCCCATCATCCCCTTATTTAACCAGCAGGCACACCTCCCATAGTCTAGGGAAAAGGCAGGGTGGGGTACAGAAGCACCACTTAAGGTTGATATGCAGAAATACAGATCTCATGTGGTTACAAGATGCACACATGGACCAGTGCCCAAACCCAGGTCCTGGGGAGAGAGAACATTTGCTAAGGGCTATGCTAGGTTTGCACTTCTGGACAGGGCTACCCAAGTAACTCCACATGGGCAGCAATAACAAGAATGTCCATACCAGGTTGGGATTCTAGAGTGTGGCTTTATTCCATAACAAAGTAGGAACACACAAAGCAAAGATGGACCCCAAGGGTTTACACATATGGTAAATGCACACTTCTGAAGTACAGAACTCCAACTTCCCATTTAGCATAGGATTACTGTAGGAAATGTGAACGAGCCACAGGTGAACAGACAAGTTTCTCTGGAAATGGCACATGGACAGTACTTGGACACTTCCCATTTAACGTACAATAATTTGTGGCACTCAGACTATGATGGAGCACTATAAGCTCAAGTGGAGGAAACCCACTACTGGGGTAGAAGTTTCTTCAGGCATTGGCCCCATGCACTGACAGAAAACTCATGTGCCCTTCAGAACCCGGAGTGCTAAACTGGTCACTCCAGATGGGGATCAACCACCTTTTGTTTCCAAGTTCATACTCTGCCATCCCTCTGGAAAATACACCTCACATTTATCTAAAATGTCACTGTTGATGCTTTCTGGAAATATATATCACACTTATCAGCAAAACACCTCAGGGTGTCAAAAGGTAAAAGTTCTGCTCACATGGTCGGTCACATGCTTGACTCCACTGTGGTCAGCCAACTTTAAAACTTCAAATGGTGACAAGGTCCCTTTGTTAGAGAAATTTACCTTAAAATCCAAAGCAGGTACTCCTGGACAAAACTTGAAACAAACTGTACTCACAGATCTTGACCAAAGGACAGCTTCAAAAGTTCTGGGTTGGATCAAGGAATTGCCCCTAAAATCCATAACAGTCCCCTTCATCCCACACTGGGATAAAGAACAGGAATTCCTGGAGATGGTTTTCACCACTTCACAGGCAGTCCTCCACTAGGGTGAGAAAACACACTCTGCATTGTTCATTCTGTGCTCTTACACTGAACTACTGCACTCTGCAGACTCTGGTACAGAACTACTGACTACAGAATTCTAAAATCCCCACTCACAGCAACTGCTGTGTGGCTTATGTTGCTGTGAGAGTTCTAAGGTAACATCACCTCTCAGCTCTCAACTGAGGTTAACAGAGAGGAAGAGGGAAAATCCATTTACTGGATAATCACTAGTTACCTTTCCTGCCTATCACTGACTCTAATCTCTAATGGGATTCTAGTAACCCCAAGGAACAGGGGTTATACTCACCCCTAGCCATGTAAATGACTGTCCACAGTCATTCTCTTACCCTGCACTAGGCCATGCTACTTTATGTGCTGCTTAGAAAGAGGGGTGATCAGGCCCTCTCTACCATGTGCCAGGCACAGGCAGGGAACACTAAGGGTCCAGAGGCCATTGGCTGACTTGTCAGCCCCTACTCTAAGATATTACTATTGAGAATCAGTGGCTCTGGAAAACTGCCCAAAGCATGCCCTAATAGACTAGAGCTGTGGCCCTCTGACAGGTCAGGACCACAGCCTGTCTATCCCACTAGCCCTCTAGAGAAAGCCTATCCACACTACCCACTGGGGACCTCCCAAGAGAACAATACAATACCAGTGCATTACAATTCCCACCTTCCCACATACACCTGTGGATGAAAAACTGTTAACCACACAATTTAAAATACGGAGAACTCTGATGAGTTCCCACATCCCTTCTCGTCTTCTCTTCCTTCTTCATCAGGATCATCTGAAAGAGAAAAATACAAAATACCCTACTCTGCATACCACAGTATCATAACCCTTCCATCTGAACACTAAAGAATCCCAAAAATAATTATTGTAGAAAAGTACAAAAGTAAAAAAGTAGAAAAGGACAGACACTATACACACAACACATATTCTTTGGGGATGGAATGCTCTAAATGTCCCACACTAGTGACAGCATTTTTGTTGCCCAAGGGTAGGGTCCATAAAGAGTCTCTCTGGGCTGGAGCCCGAAGAACAGTCCTGGAACAGGGCAGAGTCTGAAAAGCACTGTAATCCATGGGGAGAGTCTTTGAGGACAGTTCAAACAGTTTGTGGAAGTCTGCCAGCTGTAGGATGTGTTGTGCAAAGTCAGCAGAAGCATAAAAAGATGGGTCTTACCAGCTCCTTGAAGACGAAACAAGATCACCTTACTTCTCCAAGTCAAAACTCTCCCCTCTGGTGGCATCATTTGGATTCAGCTGGGATGAGGTCCTCCAGAAAACAGGTGACGAAACAGGAACACAGTGAGAAGTGTGGGCACGAGCATGATATGAATAAATGCCCAGCATATTGGCAGTTTTGTAGACTGTGCAACAAGAAAACTCTTTCGCTTAGAGTATGTCATGCAGGCAAATGCAATGAGATACATGTTAGAGAAAAAGGTGTCCAGGAGAATGAAAGAACTTTCAGTGCTGAGACTATGACTACCTATAAGTCAGAGACAGATTGGAAAGTAAATTTTAACATAAATGGGGAAAAATGTGACGTTCAAACTATACACTGCAGTATAGTGTAATGTGATTTTTTCAGGTGTATAAATGCTGTCTAGAGAAGCAGCTCAAAGATCAACGGCCAGATTGGTTTCCTACTTTGGGCATAAATTTGATGCGAAAGGCAAACAATGTTGTTGACATGTTTTAAGAAAAAGTACTATTTGTTGCCATTTCAAGTGGACGATGCAAATGTGATCCCAGTGTTGTCCCTGTCTACTTGTTTGGAAATGAAATTGTAAACAAGCTATTTTCAGCAAATGCTGCAACTGATAGTGCAGGGGAACCACAAAAGAAATATTGTCTGAATTTGCTGATATTTGGGTTGGCAGTATAGCCTGGAGGTTAGAGTAACAAGCCGTGAATGAGCTTGGTACGCCTAGCAGATCAGACCTTGGTTTGATTCTCACAACTCTACTTGCACACTGTGTGACTGAGCAAGTCACTTAACTTCCCAGTGCTCCCAGGTCACCCCTTAAAACAAGCACATGTGCCTATTGGGCCTTACCCAGTTACCAAAGACTGAAATAAAATATATTTGAGGAACTGAATGCTTAGAGGGGTGCATCACATTTAGACAAGTCAATCGACCTAGTGATCCACCCTCCTAGAAAAATACCTTTGCATTACAAGATAAAGTGAAAACAGAGCTAGAAAACATGGAAAGAATTTTGTTACTGAAAAGTGAAGAAAACCTATGAGCTGGGTCAGCTTGATAGTGGTTGTAGAAAAACCAAAGTTAAAATTTGCATAGATTCTGGAGATCTTACTAGAGCAATTAAAAGAGTATTACCCAATGAAGACAGTTGAAGCAGTTGTAACTAAGCTAGCAGGGGCTAGAGTTTTAAGAGTACTAGATACTGGACATGCCTTTTGGCAGATTAAATAGTATGGGCTAAGACTGATTTGGTGAATTTTAACATACCCTTTGGTTGTACAAATTCAAGCATCTCTCTTGAGATCTGTTCAGCACCAGAGGTTTTCTAAAAGAAAATTTCACTTATGTTTGAAGGATCCAGGGCACTGAAGTCATTATGGGTGACATTCTAGTGTGGGGAGCAAATGTTCAAGAGCACAATGAGAGGTTAAGAAATGTTTTAAAAGAGCCAGAGATGAGCATTTGTCTTTAAACCTAAAAAAATGAAAACTCAGAATTTCAGAGGTCTAGCATATTGAACATTAGTTAATAAGAATGGGCTGTTGGCAGACCCGAGAAGATAAAGGCAATTATCCAGATGCCTGCTTTCCCAAAATAAGACCGACTTACAGAGATTTATGGACATGGTAAACTACCAGGCAAAATTAATCTTAAACCTATCAGCCATGAATAAACCACTGAGAGAGTTACTAGAGAAAGAGATAGTATGGTACTGGGATTGTTGCCACCAGCAGGTCTTGCAAGAATTGAAAAGTTATTCACTGTTACAAGTGCACTCTGCAGGTCAGACCCTCTGCTTCCACAGTGCCAACCTCAAAGCACAATAGTGTGAACAGGAGACAGACAGAGTAACCCTCCTGTCTGTTTGGGTCCAAATCACCTACCAGCCTCGAGTCCTGGGGGTCAAATGTGAACCATATGCTAGCATACCCAGTTAACAGGCTCAGATACATACCCTTTTGGGGGATGCTGTACAATCCTTCACCCAAGGGCACCCAGACAGGTTTCCAAAACGTAGCCTTATGACACAATATGAGACCTAGATATATTCTTACCTTTAGCAAGATTACTAACACATTCAAGCCCTTAACAACTGTCAGAATTAAACACTTGTTCAGCATTCACATGCAAAAGAAAACTGAGAAGCCACAGGCAGTATTTCAAGGAAAATATTATTTACTAAAAATTGTAAAATAGGTAAAATATCAAACACAGAACAAATAATAACTTTTAGTCACATAAAATAAATGGGAAACACATAACACAAATGCTTACCAAAAATACTTAAAGTTTCCTAGCTAGATGTTACCGTAGTGCCTTGTCTTAGCTTAGAAGCTAAGTGTTACTCTTACTCTCACTCCAGAATTAAAAAGCACTGTTTCCCTCAGATGCCTGCTCATTTCAAAATCCATCTCCCTACCCTTTTTGGTAAGATCACAGTTAGATCCTTCTATAACTTTAACTTCTTAACATAAATATCCAGAAGGGTATGTTATTACTGTGAAAATCAGCAACTAGCAATTTTCCAAATACGAGTCTCTTTAATCAAATCATTTCCTTTGACATTTCATAACCCCACAATCTGTCACTGGTTCTCTTCTAGGTGAGAAACCATAAAGGATCAGCCAACTGACTTCCTTTCCTGCTGTGTCATAAAATGCATACTTAATTTCCAATTTCAAAAGCAGGAGCAGGTTATAAGGGTAATAAACTGCCCCTTGGGAAGAACATCTGTTAGTTAATGGTTTCCTGGTCTGTTTATCACATCCTGCTGCTTCAGCCACACTGACACCTGAGGTCAAAGGTCAAGCTTACTTGCTGACTGGTGTGTCTTAGTCAGACCATCACATACCATTTATTTATAATACAAATATTATACTCATAACCATAAGCAGGGGTAGAGCATCACAGTCCTCCCTCCTAGACTGAATTTGGGGCTCTATCCTCGCATGGTATGAGTTCCCAAGTCAGTTCATTGCTCACACTGACATGACAGTCCATCTGCATTTTTATGGCTGCCTCTGCCCTGTGTGAGACCATGATGTCATACCCTGCAAGGCAACACTCCATCTTTGTAGTCTACCATTCATTTATCCCATTTGTGCCAGCCAAACCAGGGGGTTGTGGTCAGTTTATACCTCAAAATGCTTCCTGTATAGGTATGGCTCTAACACTTTAGGGCCCACACCATGGCAAGATACTTTTTCCACAGTAGAGTAAGCCTGCTCCTTGGGAAGTAACATTTTACTGAGGTACACTATGGGTGATCTTTCCTCAGTTGGATGTCTGACTCAGCACTGCCCCAATACCCATGTCTGAGGCATCAGTCTGGACTATGAAGGGTCTACTATAGTCTGGAATTGTCAGTACAGGAGCACTGCACAGTGCCTTCTTCTATCTGGTAAAGGCTTGTTTGCAGGCTGGTTCACAGGCAATTTTCTTTGGCATCCTTTTCTTTAACAGGCCAGACAGGGGAGCGACTAGGGCACTGTAATTGGGTACAAATTTCCTATAGTATCCTGCTGTCCCTTGAAAACTCTTGACCTGCTTCTGTGTTTCTAGTCTGGGCCATGCCATGATTGCCTCTATTTTCGCTTGGTTAGGATGGACCTGTCCCAGTTAACAACATGCTCGAGGTATGCTATCTCAGCCATGGCCACCTGGCATTTCTCAGCTTTGACAGTGAGTCCTGCCTCTGTATTCTTCCCAGCATTTTCCTAAAGTTGGACAGATGTTCCTCCCAGCTGACACTAAAGATGGCAATGTCATCCAGGTACACCAGCGCACTCTTCAGCACCATTTAACACCTGGTTCACCAACCATTGAAAGTGGCCAGGAGTGTTCTTCATCCCAAAAGGTATTACTTAAAATTCAAATAACCCTGTTGGAGTGATGAAGGTTGACCTCTCCCTAGCTCTGGCAGTTAACTCTACCTGCCAATACCCCTTTGTCAGGTTAATAGTCATAAGGTATGTCATCCTTCCAATTTGTTCAGGAGTTCATCCATGGCATTGGGTGGGCATCTGACTTTGTGACTGCATTCAGTGCATGATAGTCCACACAAAAATGAGTAGAGCCATCTGGTTTGGGAACAAGGACTACGGAAGAGGCCCATGGGCTGTGGGATTTCTGGATTACCCCAAATCCAGCATTTCCTCCACTTCCTCCTAATGTCCTTTTGGACAGCCTCTGACACCAATATGCTGTCTGCCATATGGGCACCTGTGTCCCTGTCTCCACATCATGCTGCTAAGGGGTTAGTCCAGGCTTGTGCTAAACAGCGGAGCAAAGTCTGCTAAAACTTCCTTACTTCCCGGATCTGGTCTGGGGTCAATTGGGGTGACATTTTAATTGCCTCACAGAGGACTCCCACTTTCTTTTCTTCCAGCAAGTCCAGAAGGGGATCTCCATCATCTGTCCCCTCCCAGGACTACACACTGCATACTGTATGGCTTCATCATGTTGACATGGTACATTCTTTGTGTATGTCTCCTGTCAGGTAATTCTATAATACAGTTTACATCATTTTTCTGTCTGACTACTTTGTACAGTCCTGCCCAATCGGCCTGCAGCTTGTCTTTCCAGACCGGGATAAGGACCATGACTTCCTGACCCATGGTGTATGAGCGAGCTCTGGCTCTGTGGTCATTCCACACCTTCTGTTTTGTTGGACAGCTGCCAGGTTGCTCTGGGCTGTCCCTATATGCTCATTCAGCCTTTCTAAACCTAAGGACATAATCCACTATTGGAGTTCCCTGGTGGCATGCTTGCCTTCTCACTCCTCCTGGATTAAGTCTGGGGCCCATGTAACTTGTGTCCATATGAGAGTTCAAATGGGGAAAATCTTGTTGACTCTTGGGGCACCTCCTGTATGCAAACAGGTGAAGAAATTATTTCTCCCAGTCCCTCCTATGCTGCTCAGCAAATGCTTGAAGCATTGACTTAAAAGTACCATTAAATCTTTCCTGCCTTGCGCGACCAACCCATGTTTGGGAATGGGCACGGCCACCTGGGGTCGGCAGGGGAGGGGAAGGATTGAGCATCCAAGGACTGCTCTCCTTCTCTGGTGAAGGGGAAACACAGCACCAGTGTCACATCGCCCCTGGTGGAAGCTGGGGTGCATGGTGTCACAACCTCACTCCACAGGTCAGGCCCTCTGCTCCCACAGTACCAACCTCCAAGTGCAGTATTGTAAACAGTTAACAGAACAGTGTAACCCTCCTGTCTGTTTTGTGGGTTCGAATAAAACTTTGGTCTCAAGTTCTGGAGGGATTCAAACTGTGAACCTCTTGCTAGTGTGTACCCAATGTACAGGCTCAGATAATTTTGCTGTTCAGGGGGCAGATATCTTTCACCTATGGGCACCCTAACCAGCTGTACAAAATGAACCCTTAAAATTCTATGAAAGACCTCAGAATAAACTCTTACCTTTTCCCAGTTTGGTATTACCAATAGCTTTGCACAGTGTCAACTTTACTTGTCAAATAAAGAATTTCAAAGGCACACCAAGTGTCTCTAAAATGAGATGTTTACTTAAAAATAGATAAAACTGTAAAATGTAAATACAGAACCATATATCACAAAATATACACTCACTTAAAAGAATAAGATTTCAAATACAAACAAAATCTCCTACCACAGTACCCTTTAGACTTGTCTAATCTAATGTATTCTTATCTCCTTCCAGTGCTGATGTTGCTTTTTCAGAGTCCAAACATGTGTGTGTTTCTAAATGGAATACAGACCACAGTTTAAAAATGATGTGTTTCAACCTCTTCATGATGTCATCATCTAGCTCCTCCCTTTCAAGATACATATATATATATATATATATATATATATATATATATATATATATTTATATATATATATATGTATATATGAAAAACAGGAAGTCCCATCAAGGTATTGAATTCTGTGACTCCAGCAAGACTAATTTTCCAAATGATGACACTCTTAAGACTAATTTCGCAGTCCCTTTGATCCATGAGCAGAGTCCTTTCTCAAACACATCAAATGACTTTTATGACACCAGGTGCAATTAACTGATTTCTTGAGGATGTCATAAAATGGATATTCCACTTCTTATGACACCAGGTGCAATTAACTGACTTTCCTGAGGACATCATAAAATGGATATATTAGTTCCTGGCTTCAAAGCAAACTGACAAGCTAATTGCATTCAGAGATCTGCTGTTTAATATATATCCTGCCTTTTGAACTGATACCTGGGGTGGGGTTTGTTATCCCAGGCACAGGATTTTTCATGATGGACAATCGCACTATATTTTTATATTACAAAAATCATAGAGCGATCAGAACCAGCTGTCCAAGTGTCACACATGGTGCTGGGCAAGAGCATGGTGGGAGCAGAGTGTGGATGCTTCATGGGAGCACACACGGATGTGTGTGGCTCCCTTGGCTTGCATCATTGCATACACTTGGTTCCACAGAGGAACCAACCAAACCATAAAATCCAGGTGGGGCCTCTGCCTCTATGGAAGCCCTCCCAGGCTTCAATTAGCCTCTGTCGCCTGATTCCCCAACCAGTTACTGGTACCATGTGTTGGATCGGGACCAGTTCTGTGGCCCCACCCTCCAGAGGGAAAGCCAGGGTGACCAAGGGATCACAGCAGTGATAGAAGGTGGAAGTCTGGGGCTGTGACAAGGGCAGAAATCTGGTGGAAAGCCCTGGCACAAAAAATAAAATCTTTCCACAAGCCCATTGGCTTGTAGATTATAAGGTGTTGTGCATCTCTGCACCACCCCACACTTCTCCCACAAACATTTCATCAGATCTCACATGAAGGAACCCCTTGATTGGTGGCAACCTCCTGCAGAAACCAAACATGGGATAAAATCCCTAGTAAGGCTTCTGCCACTTTCTGTCCTCAGTCAGGATAGGGCAACTGCCTCAAGGTACCGGTGGCATAATCCACCAGTCAGGATGAACCTCTTCCCAGAGGAGCTGGGTATTTAGGGCCCTACAATATCCATTTCCACCCTCTGGAATGGCTCCTCCACTATGGGCAATGGAATTAGTGTGGCTTGGGTTTTCTACCTGCATTCCTATTTCTTGGCATCGGTGACAAGACCTGCAATACTTCACCTGCTGGGTGAGGTTGGACCAATAGAAATTCTGGGCCAATTGCTACATAGTGCACGCAATTCCAGATGACCAGACATGGGAATATCATGTGCAGTCTTGAGCAACTGCTCACGGTACTCTTGGGGAATGACTAGCTGCCTGCCTATCACCCTCTCTCTGTCTTAGCATCCTGCATATACAGCAGTCCATAGTCCCAATAAACTTTGTTTCTCATCACCTCCCTGTGCTCCATCCAAGTCTGCTCAAGCCCTCATCTTCTAAATTAGGTCACTTTTTGAGCAACTGCAAACTCCTTACACATTCTCAAGGCATGGGACAGGTCCCTTCAGTTTCTAAACTAGGTTCCCTAGCACTAGCATTGGGGCATCTAGGATCACTGCCATCCCTAACCTCTGACAATGGGTCACCCCTGCTTTCTTGGAGTAACTCTCTGTAGCTCTTTGGTTAAACCTCTACCTGGGGAATTTTGACCCCTTCATTATTCTCCATATCAGGAGACACAGGCTGGGAAACCAGCCTTCCAGTGGTTTCCACATTCACTTCTGTGGGCTCCAGGGAACTACAAGTTTCTTTGCCACTTGGCTGTGGGTAACTACACACACCATCTCCTGTTTGAGATTGTTGCCAATAATTACATCAACAGCCAAAGTCTCGGCTGTAGCAACCTTTTGCACAGTTCCCTGTCTCACCCCAGTCTAGGAGAACACTAGTAAGTGGCAAGGTTTCCTTTCCAGTGAATCCCTGTACAGTCACAAATTGATTGGGTATAAGTTAACCGGGAGTGCGCTAATTCGCTCCCGACAATTTGCGCTGAAAATCGACTCCCAAAAATACGCTCTGTCAATTCACACCCTTCTGCATTCCTCTCTCTTGTCTTTTCACTCACACATGCAATTAATAGTGTGTTTCAAACCCCTAAACAATAGCTCTAATCACTGAAGCAGCTCGAATCTTATAGCACCAAAGCAGCTTCTGCAATACAAAAGCCAAACAAGATCTGCAACTGATAAAGAATATTTAGCTGTTCTAACAAAGATCATCTTCTCTCTCTCTCTCTCTTGCTCTTGCTTTCTTTAGTGAACAAGAAATCTATTTTGAGGAAATGCAAACGTATTATTTGATTCATTTTGGTGAAAACAACTTGAAATTGCTGAGCTTTCCTAGCAGAACTAGATTGGACATTACCACACAATATAAGTTATAAATGAAGTGACTGGAATAAACCAGTTGTGCTAAAAGTGCTGTATGGCAAAACTACTGGAAATGTTTTGAGTTACAGTATGTATAACTTGGCAGTGGAGTAAAAGATGAAGGAAGTAACTACAAGAATGTAAAATGCCTGATAGCATTGGCAGGAGTTGCTGTTTTTCCCCACAATCTAGGCTAAGCTCTGTGGTAACAAAAGGATATTAGTATCAAGATATAACAGGGTCTATAGTACTGTAGCAATAATGACACTGTAAGGACCAGACAGCTATGCCATGAGCATGTCATTGAGCAAGAGGCTGGATGGTTTGGACAGAAGTTGCTCAAGAAGATCTTTATATATTTCACAAGAGAGAGACTATACAAAGTGCTGTATGTGTAACAAGGTAGAATATTTTGATTAAGATTGCAAGTGAGAGAACCCTGAAAATGGCTAACAACTAAGCAATAAACTTTGATGTAATGAGCTTTATATTAATAGGTTACTCTTAGGGGACACAATACCCAAGGGCATTATTTAAATGTGATGCCATGCCAGAACAGCTGCTTGTTGCATTCATAAATCATAGTAGGTAGGAAAAATGTCAGGGGCTCTTGATGTACAGTAGATTGCTGGGCTTTGTACTCCTGTACAAATACTTCCAGCTAACGACCCACTGATTAATGTTGCTAGAATGTATTCAAAAGGTGATTAGGCATGTCAATTTTTCATTGAGCGTTAGAGGAAAACGCGGAGCAGGAAGTACAGGAGCCAATTGAGTTGTATACGAGTTGTCGGAGAGAGTTGTCACGCGTGTATTGACAAGAGCGAACTGTCATTGACCCAAGCTAACCAGGCTCCATCAAATCCCCTTTCACTTAAGTCAGACACCCCTGTGCCACTCAACCCATGTGTCTGTACACCATTCACAGTGACTGGGTGTATGTGTTCTCTCAAGTTTACTGGCATGCTTCTCAGGACACACAAACAACCCACTTCTTTTCTACCACCACTTTGTGTACTGCTTGTACTTTTGGGACACTGTCTGGCCAGATGACCAGGTTCTTTATAAGCCCAACATTCATTTCTTTTTTCAAGTAAATCCTTTCTTTGTAATCTTGGGCTACTTGGTTTCAATGGAGGCAGGGAGGGTTTTAACTGCTCTGAAGGTGTGCTTTTCCCTTTCTGTACTGCCACACCCACCCCATTTGCTCTCAGAGCAGGTCTGCTCCTGGCATAACAGTCTGAGAGTTCAGCAGCCTCTTGCACTGTTTTGATCTCGGTCCTCTAGCGAGGTTTTCAGCTCTGCTAGGCATGCCCCTCAAAATTGTTCTAACAGTACAGCATTTTCAGTTTGCTCTACAGAGTTTGCTTCATTTCCTTTCCACCAACATTTTAAAATCTGACGTTATTTAGTGACTAGTTCTCATAGCTCATGTCAGGGCTTCTCCTGAGCTTACAGAATTTAGCTCTGTATGCCTCTGCTGTTAGCTCATAATTTTTTAAAGTACAGCTTTAAGTTTAATGTAATCATTACTGTCCTCATTGTCCATTTGACCCAGTGCATCCCGAGCTTTTCCAATAAGTAGCGGGATAGCTAGAAGCTCCAGGACCATCTAGGAATATTTGCCTGAATACATACTTTTCAAAGGAATTTAGAAAGGCATCCATATCTTCTCCCTCTTAAATTCAGCTATCAATTTGGAATTTAATTTGTAACCCACTCCTGTAGTTCCAGTTAAACCCAGGCCACTTACCTGCTGTGGTGCTGATGTTTGTAGTCATAGCTTCTCCAGTTCATGTTCCTCTGGTGCTCACGCCTCTTGCTAAGCCTCTCACTGAAGTTGCCGCTCTTCCTCTGTCTCTCACTGCTCTTGCCTCTTTCTCTGGAACTCCAGCTCCATTCTCCACAACTTCATCTGCAACCTGAGCCCTTCTGGCTCCAGAATGCTGGTGACCTTCCCTGCTGCTGTGGCCCTTGGCTTGCACTGGCCCTGCTGTCCTCCCCACTGGATCTAGACACTGCACTGGACCATGGCCCCTCCATGCCCATGGTTTGGTCCTTTTCAGTCATAGACTGTGACTCGAGACTCTGGGCATCAGCTGCCACCAGAGCCTCCACAAGGTTCTGCTTGTTGGCTTTCCCTGTGCTGGATTCTCTCTCTGGCACAACTACTTCAGGTAATCTGCAGTGTACCAATGTAGTTGAAGCCATCTTCTTCCTAACTATGGTTATACTAACTTGCACTCAAAAAAATTAAAATGGGTAGTGAACTTAGACTGTAAGCACAATGATATTCTGTTTAATTTTAAAAATCTTTGCCTTTATTTTGCATGTGAGCTGTACAGTATTAATCTGACACACTGAACTGTTAATGCTCATGTCACCAAATACTTTTAATCAAGGGCTGCTGCCAACCAGATCTGTCACAAATGCACTTGCAGGTCAGGCCTCTGCTTCCACAGTGTCAGTCTTGAGGCTGGTAGGTGATCTGGATCCAAAACAATCAGGACAGTTACCCTGCCTGTCTCCTGTTCACACTATTATTGCACTTCGAGGCTGGCACTGTAGAAGCAGAGGGCATGACCTGTGGAGTGTGTTTGTGACGTTCACCACCCCCATGTTCTGGCCTACTTAATCTGTTGAATTGTCTGTAGATGCATCTTCAGAAGGGCTGGAGCATGCTTGTTTCAGGAGGGCAGATCTGTTGCTTTTTGCTTCTAGATCACTAACAAGTGTTGAGAAAAATTATGCACAAACTGAGAAAGAAACACTGGACGTTGTGTTTGGCTGTTCAAAATTCCACCAATATATTTATGGCAGACAAAGGTACATGTTGAATCTGATCACAAGCTCTTAGAGAGCCTTTATAAGAAACAACTGGCCACAGCCCCACCAAGAATCCAACGATGATATTAAAACTACAAGGGTATGATTTCAGAGTACGGTACAAAGTGGGCAAAGGACTTCACACAACAAACACCTTTACTAGGCTTGTTGAAGAAAATTTTGTGCCAGAAACTGAGTTAGACATGTATGAGGTTCATACAGTGGACTACATGCCCATTAGTGATGAGCAACTGCAATTATTTCAGCAAGAAACCAAGAGATTCAGCTTTGGTCAAATTGAGAGACACTGTTTGAAAGTGTGGCTCCATGAGAAAGCATCAGTGCACCCTGAGATAAGGCAGCCCTGGCTATTCAGAGATGAAATCTCAATACAAATGGACTTTTGCTAAAGGGTGAGAGACTGATAGTGCTCACATCATTGAGATCAGATAAGTTAGCCAGATTGCACAACAGCCACTTGGGCATTGAAAAATGTAAATGCAGGGCCAGAGACCTCTTATTCTGACCAGGGATAAATAGTCAACTTAGTGACATGATAGCAAAGTGTGATGCTTGCAATTAATCAGGAAAGCACAATCCAGAGAACCGCTGTAGCCACATGAGATGACCAGATAAACCTTGGCAAAAGTTGGGGCTAACCTATTTGAATACGAGAGAAAATTATCTAGCAATGGTGGATTATTACTCAAATTCATTGATATTTTGAGGTTGCAAAACACAAGTATAATGGTGATTAACCACATTAAATCACAATATGCAAGACATGGTATTCAGAAATACTTGATGGATAATGAGTCATAACTCTGCCTGTACTGCAGTTCAGACACTTTCAAAGAAAATATGAGTTTAAACATGCAACATCTTCACCAAAATATTCCCTAATAATGGATGACACAGTGAGTCATTCAAACAATAGACTGTTTAAAAAGCACAAATAGACTGCAAAGACCCATATTTAGCACTCTTACAGCTGAGAAATACACCATTGAGGGCTGGGATCACAAGCACAGCTACTTATGGGCCAAATAACCAAAACTTTGATGCCTACCAGAGCTGAACTGCTTAAACTGAAAGTACCTGAAGTCAATGTGAGCTGCACTGCAAAAACAACAAAACCCAGCAATCCTATTACACTTTGCATGTGAGAATGCTCCTAGCTTTGCAGCCAGGACCACCTGTTTATTTGTGAACACCTGAAAACACTTGGACTCCTGCAGTTTTGGAGCACCATGCTGAAAAGCCACAATTCTATGTGGTCCAAGCAAATGGGAAATTGTACTAGAAAAACAGGAGAGATATATTGCTGACCCCAGAGCCATGCCAGTCCACCTGACCACAGGAATCAGACACCCAAGGAGAAGGACAGAGGAGAGCAGGATGACATGATGGAAGACAACGGATTCCAGAGTTGCCAAGTGACACTGAGGCAGCCACAGAGGAGCCTGTGGGGCTACATCTGCTCCCTAACAGTCGGTATCAATTGTCCACAACTAGCTCTGGCCCAAGAACCTGTCAGGTTAGTGGGCAGGAGATCCAAAGGCACACCTGCCACTTGCAAAAGTTTCAACTGCACAGAACTTTAATTAATTTTCATATTGGGCGGGGAGTTCAGTTTAAGAAGAGAGATGTAATAATGTGTATTAGCATATGTGAGTTTTCCTTTCATGCTCTTCTGTACCTGGATCACTTTACTCACTGACTGCTGCCCTCGGCCCACTCATTTCTTGCAAGCTATTAATGGCGGGCCTGAAGAGGAGCAAGAATGCAATGAGGATGTGCAGAGTCAGCTCTGTGCTCAGTGCACGGTTGGGGAAAGGGTTCCCTAGTTCAGTTACTGCCACAGAACAACAATGCAGCCAAGCCCACTGAATCGAGTGAACGTATGGGTATAGCGGCTCTGGTAACTGGTGCAGTGTGAGGTTGCATGTGACAGCACTGTTTGACCATGTCAATGTGGCCAGCCAGATGGGATCAGATTTGGCTGAAGCTGCAGTGTAGCGCAGTCGAGCAGCAGCAACTGGAGAGTCAGGGACACAGTGATCGACTGCAGTGGCAGTGGTCAGCAGGATTTCTGCCTTTTAGTCTCTGTCTCACTAGTCACCTTAGCAGCAAAGGGTTTCTACTGTTGCTGCTTCCACTCCCAGTTTCTAACATTAACAGGATGTGGGGCTATTCAGCTTCATGCGAGAGCTTGCAGGACACAGCAGTTCAGCTCTTCAACTTGGTCACAGAAACTACCATTTAACTGTGGACTGTTCCAGAAACCATCTGCTGCTGGCTTCCTAAGTCCACTCAAGCAGAGCATCAGTGGTCCGAACCAATGGTTTCTCCTCATACTACTTCTGTTCCTCCAGTTTTCATGTCAACAGGGGTGGCTCTATTCAGCTTTAAGATGGGGCTGAGCAAAGTCTCCATGCTATTCAGTACTTAACAATGGCTTTTCAAAACCCCTTATCTCTAAACACATGTTCTGTCAGTTGCCTACCTTGTTAATGTATATACCTAAAATACCGGGTTTGATATTCAACCAGTCCATGGACTACACAGCTCACAACCGTAGCTCAGTTTCTAATTGTTTTTACAAAACTTGTGGCACTTTATTGGGTTAAATGTTGCCACCATTTTGCACTAGAAAATGCCATATCAAAAGATGATTTTCTGTACCCTGCAATATGAAAATATGTCTTCTCTGCACTTTCATCTCTGCCATCTCCAGACTTACCAACTTCTTCAGTGCTCTGTGCAGGTCTGACCTGGATTGCTCTCCTCACATTCACCACTATATAATGTACAATCAACTGGGCTGAGCTCCTCCTGAGGTAGGACACTAACTGCATTATGGCCTCCTGGATGCCAAATTCTTGACTGGAAAACTTGAGTACCTAAATTGGATTCTTTCTTCTTCTTCCAACACTTCCTACTCCTTCAGATCTGAAGCAGGCAACAGATTCCAGATTCTCTTTAAATGGAATGCACGTAAAGCATTCTTCAGCTACAGATTCCCACAACTGCAGAATAGCATATCCAATACCCTAATTTTGTTACCCAGCTTCTGGTCTGCCAACACTTAGCTGATAGGAGTTCTAAGGGGCCTTTTGTCCTCCTGGAGTGTGAAAAAAGATGGAATTGGAGAGCTGGGCTCTGGAATTTGGGTCATGGAAAATATCAAGCTGTACAATTGGGCACAGGAAGCTGTTTGTCGGAAGCTAAGGTGTGAAATTTGTTACAGTCTCCATGCTGTGGTTGTGTCATCAGTATTATCAAGAGGCTGAGAAGTTTAATATTAATGTGCTGCCAAATCGTGCTGGCAGCTTAGCATGGAGGTTGAGTCACAAGCTGTGAATAGACTTGTTACATTTAGCAGACCTGGGTTTGATTCTGATTCCCCTTTTTTTTTCCTTTGCTGTCGCAACGCCAAGTAGTTCGAGTTCATGGCGTATGCTTCCCAAATTGTGCTGCTAGCTTAGAATAGAGGTTAGGTCACAAGATGTGAATGAGCTTGTTACATTCAGCAGACTTGGGTTCAGTTCTGTAAGCTTCATTATATTTTTATTCCATTGCACTCCCTTAACAGAAATAGTAAATTTCCCCAGACTGCCTCCACCCCTGAGTTGCACCCCGAGTTGGAATAATAAATCTCTCCCCATTTTGACTTTCTCCCACTGAGTTGCATCCCCTGAGTGATAATAGTAAACCCTCCTTGAGTTACATCATACCCGACAGTAAATCACTGTGTTCTCCTTGCACAGTCCTTAGTTAGCACTGCATGACTGGTTATTTCAGTGGGTGGAGTAAATTTCCATGTTAGACATTGTACCTTATTTTCCTGTTCCATGATCTTCAATGCCAACTTTCTGGGGTAAACTTTCCAGTGCTGGACTTTCCGGTTCCTTTTTTTCTATACCCTTCCTCCCATACCTGCCCTCCCTCAGGACAATATCTGTCACACTACTACCACACTACGTTGGTGAGGTTACTAACTTGACTGCATCCACGATGTTGCTGCTTTTGCTGTATATTCCCACACATATGTATGTGTATGTCTGCTTTCTGTAGAGATCATACCTAACCCCCCAAAATGGCAATGTTGAAAATCTGAGAGAAAATATGACAAATTTTCAAACTTATGAGTGTGTGTAGATACGCCCATAGTGCGCCATTTTTGGGAGTTATTTCACCAAATTGTCAACATGGGCATTTTGGGACCTCTCCTCATGAGCAGTGACACTGTGATTTTGTTTCTCTGTCCCAGTGTTGATTTCGCACAGTGGTTGCACCCATCGCAGCACTACAGGTGCGAAAACATGTTTCTGGCAGGATGTGAAAATGACAGCTTACCTGTTCATATCAAGGTGGGCAAAATGGCAATGTTGAAAATCTGAAGTGAAAATATAAAACATTCTCAACATTATAAGCGCAGCGTGGAAACTGCACAATGCACACTTGTAACAGTCATTTTCTGAATTTTTACCAAAATTTCAACATAGGCATTTTGAGATCTCTACTCATGAACAGTGTCACTGTAATTTTCTTAATCTGTCCTGAACATTGATTTCACAGCGATCACACCATTGTGCGCCACATGCAAAACACATTTTGGGCAGAATGGAAAATGACAGCTGTACTGTTCATAAAGAGGTATGAAAAATGGCAATGTCAAAAATCTGTAGTGAAAATATTAAAATTCTCAAAGTTACAAGTGTGTGGAAATCATGCAAAACACTCTCGTAATGGTAATTTTTGAATTTTTCATCAAATTTGCAACATGGGCTTTTTCAGAGTCCACCTTATGAACAGTGGCACTGTCATTTTGCTAATTGGTCCAGAAGTAATCCCACAGTGACCATTAAATTACCTTTCGAACCGAATAACGAACTGTCAGTGACTGATTTCATGAGATAGGGTCCCAAAACTCCATGTTGAAAATTGGGAGCCAAAAGTCAAAAAATTTCAGATATCCACCTAAGTTGAACCCCTTCCCCCATTTATGCCATTATACAGCTTACCGCATTTCTTCAGTTCTGCAATCAGCTTTGAAAAGTACAGAGATATTCCTGCTCCATCAAGATCACTGTGCTGACCTCTGATGTAAGTTTGGGGTGAGGTGTGTGTATGGGGAGGTGGGTGCACAGAGGGTGGATGCAGGTTGAGAAGGGGTGCTGTGGACAATGAGGGACCATTTTCTTGTTTTGCAAGGAAAAAATCTTTTGGGGAAAGTTTTTTGTTTTACAGGTGACACTAAGACATTTGGGCACACTGGGTGGGCTCCCAGTGTACCACTTGTTTTTGGGGGCCTGATGAAGAGGGGACTGGACACCTACATCAACAGACAAATAAACTGAGGAGGGGCAAGCCAATGGGGATTGACACCTCCAAAGTCAGCTTTTAGGATTGCAAGAGGCAGACAGTGAAAGCCACCACCATGTTTATTGAAATGTTTCACCAGGAATGACACATAATGGAGGCGTAGTCAGATCTGCCACTGCAATGAAAAGCCTGTCTCATTGCAGCAGCGGATTTCTTTCAAGTTGATGGCATTCTCTGAAACAGCTGTCATCGGCAGCATGCTCACTGGTTAGCTGAGGAACACACCGCTAAAGCATCCCTGGATTTGCCACAACACTGACACACCTTTGAGAGTGCTAGTACAGTGCTACTACTGTAAAATATTGCTTGTGCATGCACGCAAGCCAACATAAGAAGAGAGAACTTCTGGCCAGAGATTACCTCACCAATGTCCCATAGTATGTAAAATATATTTGTTTTGTATATCATTTGTTTATCCTGTTTGCCTTTTTCATTAAAGAATTTGTGGGCTCACCTTAGCATCAGGAAACAATATTTCAGTGATCTTTTTATCTAGGTAGATTGGTCCCAAGGGTCATAGGAAGGGGTTATAACCTGAATAGATGAAATAAGCATGGGATTGTGTTCTGACACAAACAGGATTGTCATATTTTATTTATTTTTATTTACAAAATGTTTCACCAGGAAAGACAACATGAGCTGAGGAACAGCTCGCTTCCAGAATCGTCCGGGGTAAAATGGAAGCAATTAAACAATTATAAACATAATTACATAGTACAACAAAAATTATAAACACATTGCATAGTTCAACAATACAGAGAGACATATCACGTCACAATTGTAGATGGAAGCTGGCCTGTCGGTGCAGCAGTTGGATTTCCACTAGACGCAGGCAATCCAGGTTCAGGAATGGGCCTGGGTTGCTGGAGTTGGATAGATCATCCCGAGGACTGGTCTCCTTCTTCGTTGGGAGAGCAGGGTGTGCACCCAGTGCTTGATGGACCCCTGGTTGAGGCTGGGGCTGCACAGCTACTGGTGCCCAGCAAGAGCAGGGAGTGGGGCAGATGCAGGACGCCAGTGCATGTCCTCACCACCCCAGGAAAAACAGGAAAATGCCAGCTCCAGCATGATGGCTCGACGCTCTCTGCTACCCTTGCTACTGATGCTGTCACGAGGGGTACCACCTTGTGGCTCAGACCCAGGTGGTAATCCGGGTTTTACCACTATGTCCTTCAGAATTGGGAAGCCCTCAGCAGCCTCACCCAGGTGGGTAAGCCTGGGCACAGGAGCGCAGGCAGATGAGCTCTGAGGATGGGAACTGGGCCAAAATATAAAATGAATAAAAAAAAACAATTGTAGATAAAGTAGTGGAATACAGTGTTAAGAACGATGCAAGGGTAGGTAAGGTAAGGTAACCTCCAGGAGATAAAAAGTAGCATCACCCAGGGCTGAGGGATGGGAGGTCAGAGGAGGACAGGCTCACAGGTGTTGAGCGTGAGGGGAGCAAAGCTGCAGTGAGTGCAAGTGAGTTTATAGAAAAGATGGGGTGGTGGAAGGAAGAAAAGAGTGCCAAGTCTGAGGAAAGGTTTTGTTAACCAGGTAGATGCACTAGACCGTTAAATACCTATTTTCAGATGTGATCCAGGAGGTTACAAAGGGTCGGGGTCAACAAACAACTGGCACAAATAAAGTACAGGTACCTTAAATAGATAGACAGATTATATAACAGATTACATAGCATACATATGGATAAACAGAATATTGAAAGATTAAGGTGTGGAGATGTTGGTCAAACACTTGTTCCAAACACCTGTCAGAAAGTAAATAGCTGTCTTAAACAGTGCAAAACTAACCCATATAGCATATGAGCAAACACAAGTAGGAACTTAAAGTAGTATTTAACACAACAAACAGTTCAAGACTGGTTAAACTAGACACCAGAGCATACAGAAGACTTAAACAGATGGCTGCAGTAGCCCTTTTGTAGAAGGTAACAGTCTGGCACAGGTGTAGGTCAGCTGGTATGGAATTCCATAGCCGAGGGGCAAATACAGAGAAAGAAGTGTCTCCTAGACATGTTCTTATGCTGATGTATGGTCAGCAGATCAAGAGCAGAGGTTCTATAGATAGTCACCAGTAGGGGACTGGTGAAGACTTCAGTGAATAAGGAGTTGTAATTTCAAAGAGGCAGCTACTTAAAACTAGAGCTGGAACCATGGTGTATGAGGTCATGTAATATTAGTAGCAAAGTTGGACATCACCATAGGCTGAAAGAATTTTCGCTAGTATGGGAGGCAGTATGGCACAGTGGTTTAAGGATCTGAGCTGCAAATCTGGAGACCTGGGTTTGAATCCCACAGCCCCACTTGCATACTGTGTGGCCCTGAGTAAGTCACTTAACTTCCTGTGCTGCCAGGTTGCACCTGTAAATAAGTTTTCAGCTTAGTGTGTCTCACCTGGTTAAACAATTGGGGAAAACAATTGGGGAAGTACGCAGCTTTATAAAAAAAAAAAAATTACTGTTAAACTGTACATTGCAGCAAAGCTCCCAAAGTGCCAACATTTCAAGTATTACTCTACTATTTGTCAAGGTGTGACTTCACAGTAAACTGGGTGTTATTTAAGGCACCATTTAAAGACACAGTACCTTAAAATTCGTAGCTAGTAAACTGTGGGCCACTCATGGGAGTAACACCATACTCACCCTCACAACAGTATACAACACTTGTTGTGAAACATACTGTTAAATCTAAATGAGCACTCACAGATAAAACTATATGCAAGATATAAATGCTGAAGATATTTTATGCAAATTCTTGTATACGTTATATAAATACATCCACATCCACTATAAACTATATACCACATATAATACTGTGCATTTTATCTGTATACCATATCCCATATTTCAAATTTCATAGTTCTCATCTTTTTTCTTTCAAAATGGCATGAGACTAAAGTTCTCATTTAGTCCACAATCCTCACTGGCCCATAAAGTGTATTGCCATCTACTCTTCTCTTGCAGGAGCTTGTTATACCAAATCATCCCCTCATGTCACAGATCTCACTTTCTGTAGTCCTTGGAATTGAAAAGAATGTCTTTATCCCAGCAGTTGAATATGTGTTGCTAGAACATTAGTTTTGTTATTGCGTGCAATACTCCTTAAGTGTTGTGCAATTCTCTATTTAAAATTTCTTTTCATTTTCCACATAAAATTTGTTGCAGTTGCATTTTGCCACATATGCCACATGTGTGGTGATGCAGTTAACAAGATCTCCTGTTCTTGTACTCCTTGCCAGTTATTGGATGAACAAAAGTTGTACCTGTTGTAACGTACTGGCAAACAGTGCAGTTTCCACAGGTAGAAGTACCTGCTGGCAATGGGTTCACACCTGGTGGTTCAGGCATCTTACAAAGGCTGTTGGTCACATAATCTCCAATATTTTCCCTTGTCTATAGACCATCTGGTGATTGTTCTTGACAATATCTTTAAGTCTGGGCTCAGTGGACAAGATGTGCCAGTTGTTTAACAGAATCTCTTTTACCTTAAGCTCTGTGGGTAAAGTCAGAAATGAAATGAAGTAGTCAGGATCATTCTGTGTTACCTGTTTATTCAGTAAATCAGCTCTACAGTATGTGGTTAGCTGTGTCCGCTGTGTTCATGCATTCATAGTCATATCCCCATCTGCAAACTGTTTACTCAAAACTTTAGTGTCCTCACTATATACATTCAGATCACTGTATTTCTTCAGACACATGAATTGACCTTTTGAATGTTTTAACCCTTCTTGTGCCAAGGACACATCAGTTCAAAATACCTATACATTCTAATTCTGTCGGTTGCCTACGGTTAAGTAGATGGGGGAGGGGTTGCAAATTTAATAATCCAATAATGCATTTCTGTTAATTTATTTTCTATATGTACATATTCACCCCAACAACACCTATTTCCATGGTCAAGTCTAAGAAGTTAATTTTATTTGTGTCTGATGTCATGGTCTCAAATCAATGGCACATACTATTTACTGTATGCGCTCTGGTACAGTTCATTTGGCTGACTGGCTGTGGCATGGTGAGGAGGACTTTTCCAGTCACTGGCACAGATGGACATGGGGGTACGGGGAGGTGAGATACTGTGAACCAGGGTGGGAGACCACTAGCCACCAGGGAAGGGGTTTGGGGTTATGCATGCTGTTACAATGATTTGGGCTGGGAGGGGACACTACACTATGCCATATGTGTGGGATGCAATTATCAAGATGTCTGTTCTTGTACTCCTTGCCAGTTACACAAGCTACAGTAGGGACAGGAGGGTAAAGAGGAGGAGGAAGAGGACAAGCTTTCTATGTAAGGGAATGGATCAAAGCAACTGAACTGAAGGATAAATGGAGTATAGAGGAGGTACTATGGGTCACCCCGGAGACAGGAAATGGCACCACAATCCTCATGGAGGTTGTATACAGACCCCCATCTCAGGGGAGGCAATGGACAAGGAAATGATTGAAGGTATCTTTAGAATGGCAGAAAAGGGAGATATTGTTGATGGGGACCTGAATATGCCAGATGTTAACTGGAGCACCTTGCAGCAGCCACATCCAAGAGCAGGGTTATTCTCGATGCCCTACAGGGGTATGTCTCAAACAGCTTGTGGTGGAACCCACTCGGAGGGAGGGAGCAATCTTAGACCTGGTACTGTCAAACTGGGGTGAAGAAAGAATCTCTGATTTAGAAGTGGTAGCCATCTGGGGAACAAGCGATCACCAAACAGTGTGGTTCACTATAAAGACAGCTGTAGAGTCAAGCCATACAAAAGCAAGAGTGTTGGACTTTAAGAGGGCTGACTTTGTGAAATGGAGGAGTGCCTCTGAAAAGCACTAGCAAATGGGCAAGAAGGAGGGTGAAGAAACAATGGGGAAAAACTCAAAGCTGCCACCCCAGAGGCAAAAAGCTATTGTCTAACACAAATCAACAAAACAAAACAAAGAAAAAAACACTACAATTCTCAAAAGAGGTGGGGGAAGGTTAAGGACAGAAAGGTAGCATTCAGGAAGTATAAGGAAAGTACTGCGTGCAGTTTCTAGACCCTATCTCTGCAAGGACATAGATAGGATGGAGGCTGTCCAGAGGAGGGCAAAATGGTGCAGGGTCTGCACCAGAAGACATACAAAGAAATTAAATGAGCTTAATATGTATACCCTTGAGGAGAGGAGGGAGAGGGAGCCATAATAGAAACTTTTAAGTACCTCAAGGAATCAACGAAGTCCAAGTGGGTAGCATCTTTCAGAAAAGAGATGTACAAAAACAAGGGTGCACAACTTGAAGATGGGGTGTGGGGGCAGCTCAGAGGTAATATGAGGAAGTATTTTTTCATGGAGAGGGTTGTGGATACATGGAACAGCCTTTCTAAGGAAGTGGTGGAATCAAAAACAGTGGGAGAATTCAAGAATGCATGGGACAGACATAGGCAATTCTAGTTGGGTGGGTAGGAGGAAGTAGGCTGTTGGTTAACTAGGATCTACAGCTTTTTCATTAGGTAGAAAAATAGGCAGACTGGTGGGCCAAGCGGTCCTTTTCTGTCATCAGATTCTATGTTACTATTGAAAAAGGGCTAAGTCATGGGACTGGGAGGGGGCGCTACACTATGGAAAAAGGGTTAAGGAATATGATTTATTTTACAGTGACCGTGGCTGGGGAGGGAACACTACACTATTGAAAAGCGGCAATGGATTACTTTGCATTTTACAGCAGTTGGGGCTGGGTGGGCATGTACCAACCTTAGACTGTGTGTGGGACACCAACCTGCCCAGCACATAGTTAAAGTAGGGTTTTGAAAGTGTAATTATGTGCCGCACAGTCAACCAGCTTTATACTGGGGCAATATTGTGATGTGCAGTGAGGGACCTCTCATTTGCATATATGCATCACCATTGTGCACAGTAGTGCAGTCAGGTGCATGGCACATTGGTGGCATTTGAATATGGCCACGCCCTGATGGCCTGTGAAGTCTGGAGATGTGTGGTGCATCCATGGATGGGCTGTGTATCTCATCTGAATATGTGGCCCTATGTCTCTGTGTTCCACTTCATTGTAGTCTTCAGTTTAACTGACGTCACTGGGTTCCAGACCTGTTAAGTAATTAAAAAATGAATACTGGGTGGGAAAATGGGAAAATGGGGCCCTAAATAAGAAACAAATAGGACTAGTTCAACTCAAAAACACAAACCAATACACGGGGTGATGCAACATACTTCACAATTGCCCAAATATACAATTATGTTAACAAGCATTTGTCAATGCTGAATGTTGCTTGCTTGTATGTGCTATTTAGGTATTTGGAAGTCATTGGAGTGCAAATATTGAAAATTCGCAAACTTATAAGTGTGCGATGGAACCGCGAATGCACACTCATAAAACGTCATTTTAGGAATTTTTTCACCAAATTTTAACATAGCCATTTTAAGACCTCTGCTCATGGACAGTGTCACTCGTGATTTTCTTAATGTGTCCCATACATTGATTTCACACATCAACTGCACCGTTGTGTGCAATATGAGCGAAACACGTTTTGGAGAGATGTGAAAATGACAGCTGTACTGCTCATAAGGAGGTGTGGTAAAATGTCAATGTTGAAAATCTGGAGGAAAATATTGAAAATTTGTGAACTTACGAAAAGGAGAGAACTGCACAACTCATGCTTGTAAAACAGTCATTTTCAGGAATTTTTTCACTGATTTTCACATAGGCTTTTTGAGAGCCCACCTTATGAACACTAGCAGTGTCATTTTGTTAATCTGTCCTGAAAGGTGATTACACCCAGTGACCACAAAATCACCCTTTAGGAACAATTGACACCATGACAGTGCAAGAATTCATGAGGAGGGGTCCCAAAACCCCATGTTGAAAATTTGGGCCCAAAATTCCCAAAATGCCTGAGATATACAACAAGTTGAAAAACCCTATTTATTCCATTATACAGCTTACCGCATTTCCTCAATTTTCAGTCGGCTTTGAAGTGTGCAGACGTGTTTCCGTCCACGATGATCATCGCACCGAGCTCTGGAGTTAAGTATGGAATGAGGGGTGTGCAGAGGCAGGGTGCTCAGTGGGTGGTTGCAGGTTTGGGGCAGGAGAAGGAGAGGAACATTTTCTTGTTTACAGGTTTTTTTTATTAAGACGATGTGGGATGTTTGTGATGCTGGGTGGGTTCCAGCATGGCAGCTGGAAAGGCTGTTTGGGGGCTGGAGCCAATGGGGATTGGGCACCCTGTCGGC
Source organism: Neoceratodus forsteri (assembly GCA_016271365.2). Classification (NCBI taxonomy): domain Eukaryota; kingdom Metazoa; phylum Chordata; order Ceratodontiformes; family Ceratodontidae; genus Neoceratodus; species Neoceratodus forsteri. The sequence continues at coordinate 573,542,875 of CM028133.1, forward strand.
CATAACAAGATTTGCCATGCTGGGGTGAGCTCTCAGCGTGGCACCTGGAAAGCTTTTGGAGTGGCGTGCAGCCATGGAGCCGATGGGGATTGGGCACCCCATCGGCTATAATAGCTTTTGCCACACTGAGGTGGGCTCCCAGTGTTACCTGGACAGCTTTTGTTGGGGGAGGCATATAGCCGATGGGGATTGGGCATCCCTGTTGGCCATACAGTGTGTGAGTGGGATGGAGGGAGGGCATCAGCATGCAATATGCATGCTTATGTGTGAGTGGGGAAGAGCTCTGCTCACTGAAGCAGAGCTCTCCTTTCAACTGTATGCCACTGCATTTTCAACTGCTGTTATAGACAGCTGCAGCAGTCATTGGAGAACTGCGGTCGCTCTGCAAACACACTGACTGAATTGAAGATGGGTGCCACACCTCCTTAAACTCGGATGCATGCAAGCAACATAAAATGTAAAAATATTGTTAGTCTGGTGGGTTGAAACTGACTCTATGCACAGTATTGCACTGAATCTGCTGGAGATTAAAAGTAGGTCCAGGTAATCCTAAGGCTGCACCTGAAACGAGCAATCGCAGCTCAGTGCGACTTTATTGCCAAAAGTATAAATAAATAAGTAAAAAAAATTTGTAGCTTGTGACTTTATAATACAGAACACAATGACACTTAGGTTAAAAGAATGCAGTTCAGTCCAATCCAGTCCAGCTGTGCTGTTGGATCTGCGATAAGTTACCTGCAAATGGGGAAATGACCGTGAGTTTAACTGGCAAATCCCCTTTGCCTGAAAAATATGAAGGGTTTGAGGCATAAAAGAGGACATGGAGGATTCCTGTTGGGCTTGTCTCAGTAATATTTATAATTGTACTGAACATTATTCGGTACTGAAAGTGAAGGACATCAGCAAGAAATTCTTCTCACTCCCATGAACTATGAAGGAACAGGACTCCTGACCAATTGATTCTGAACACTCAGATCATGGCTGGGTTGCACCAGAAACAGAAAGGTACATGCATACTACTGTGTATAAACTGGATATATGCATTTTAAAGTTAATATAGAAGTCACACTGTTTCTCATTTTAAAATCCTGATATGTGTCTCATGTTATAACATGGCTAGGCATAATCAAGCAATCTGATTGGTTTATTAGACCTCACAGATGTGCTAAAATCATGCCACCATCTCATGGCCGTGGGTCAGATTTTAATATCCAATCACAAAAAACAATACTCATGGGCTATTTAACAATTAAAAGGTTTCACCTGTTGTTCAGTGAGTGGCTGACAAACTACACCCCTCCCTTCATAAGCCACTCACACATACCTCCTTGGCCTAGTGTTTTCACATTTGGTCTAATCTCAGTTCTGCCTCCTGATTTTCTGTTTCCTCTGCTGTTTTAATTTGTCTCTATCTTTGTGTGTCCTCACTCCTGTCCATTTTGACTCTGTTTGCTCCTTTTTCTGCTGTTTCTGCTCCCTTTGCTGCTGCTATTGTACTTTATGTGGCCTGCTTGTTCCCCATGCTTCCTGCCCCCCTTTTTGCATTTGCTGTGCTTGTGCACCAAATGTTTTGGGACAGAGTACATTGGGATTTGGGAGGTATGTTACTGCCCAGCCCATTGCCATGGCAACTGCAAGGGCTGGACAGTCTGCACCAATAATCACATACTGTGGTCCTGACATCACTTGGCTTCAACTTCTTGTACTTCAAAGGACTAAAACCATTCCAATCAGAGAGGGATTCGGTCCTTTGATGCAAGATGCTGCTTCACTAAACAGCTGATGGCGTGAACTAGAGGAGCTGAGATCTCTTCAGCCCCCTGCAAACTGTTTCAACTAAAGCATGAAGCTGCATCAGCAAACAGCTGATTGGCTTTCAAAACAGTTGCAGCTGCACACTAGAAGTTTAAGTACCTTGCCAACGTGCAGCTGCTATTTCAAGCCTGCAACAACTTCTGTTGCTGGCACCTCTGTAACTCCCACCTGACCCTGCCTCTCAGCACCCCACCCCTGACATAACACTGACACTGGGGTGCCCAATCTCCCAGTGTCAGCTGCTGTGCCCTGTAACTGTCACCCTGACCCTCCCACTCAACACCACCCCAATCATAACATTGACATTGATGTGTCCAACCCCTGTGTCCAAACCTAAAATAAAGAAAAGCTTCCTCTGCATTTTTAATACTCTGTAAAAGAAAACTTCTATTGATGTCTGTTGCGCTGTTATTTCCCCACCCCCACCTAACCTCTCCCACTGAGCACCCCACATCCTTTCCCCCAGGCCCCTACTTATCCACTAGGGTCCAATGCTGTAATCTTCTCTGGACTGCTGACACATCTTTATCTTCAATGCCGGAACTGAGGAACTCATGTATGCCATTCAATCTATTTCAGTGGGGCTTTGAACTTAGGTGCATAACTTGGCCATTTTTGATACTTTTTGCCCCAAATTTTCATCATACCATTTTTGGGATACCACCTCATGAACAACGCAAGTGATGTTAGGTAAATGTCCTGAAAGGTGATTTTGTGGTCTCTGTGTGAAATCATGTTTCGGCAGGAGCTAAAACATTTTCTGTCCTTGTTCATGAGGTGGACTGATAAGAAGTCTATGTCAAAAATTTTGTGAAAAATATTAAACAAAGAAGTTATGAGCCTACATTGAAATTTGCAAACGCTGTGGTAACTTTGGTACTTTCAATGTTTTGACCTCCAAATTTTCAATATAACCATTTTTTTATAGCACCTCATGAATGTGACAGCTGTCATTTTTAAATCCTGGCCAAAATGTGTTTTGCTCCTGAAAGGTTATTTCACAGTCGTTGCTCAAAATCACCTTTTGGACAGGAGTTGAAAATTTTCTTGCACTTGTTCATGAAGTGGGGTCATAGAAGGCTACACTGAAAATTTGGGCAAAAATATTAAAAGCAGCAAAGTTCATTTCATCACTCCCAATGCTAAAGACCTCTAGCTCACCATATTGGAAGGAGTTTGCTTAGAATTGCACAGTAGAGTCTTCTGCACTCCAGTTATTGTAGCTAAGTATACAGTAGATGGGCAGACAGGTGTGGGCACACCAGAGCAGATCAGGTACATATTTTCTGAGACTGTCCCTGACTGGCCACATTCTGGAAGGAACTGACACAAGATATTATCACCATATATATGACTACCCAGACCTTCTTACTGTTATATACATCCTCACGACTACCCCTCCCAGTAGGGGTCAGGTGGCTACGGCCACCAGACAGATCGATTATTTTACTGCTCTTGGCAGCTAAAAAGGCCATCACAAGACTCTGCCACATAACAGCAACTCCTACTAACCTGGCCTGGAACTCCCTAGTCAGGGAAATGTATGCTTTAGAACGCCTGTCATCCAAACTGGGAGTCAGGGTGGAGAAATGTGATCATTATTGGCATAAGTGGGTAACTCATCTGTTGGAACAATATTCTGACTTCATCCCATGAGGATGAAAGTAATGGGGAACGAGGGATTCTGTCAAGTAAACTTAGAGTGACCAAGGTGGAAATCAATAGTATTTACTGGATTTGTTAAATGTGCAGAAGATAAGGATGGAAGTGATAACCATACTCGGATTATTTGCCAAATGTGAATTAACTTGTAAGACAATTTATATTTTGTATGAGCTTCTTTATGTATGAACTGAATTTTTACATTAATATAAAGTTTAAATATTAAAAAGCAACAAAGCTATGAGCTCACATTAAAATTTACGTATGCAGGCTTGTAACTTTCATAATTTTAAATATTTTGACACCAAATTATAAAGATAGTCATATTTTCACAGCATATCATGAGTGTGGTAGTTGTCATTTTTCCAAATCCTGGCCAAAATGTGTTTTCATACCTGTGGCATGGAATGACATTTCAGTGGTACAGAATGACATTTGGGGAGGATTTAAAATCTCCACTTGCTGGGTCCATTAGGTGGAGTAATATAAGGCTATGCTGAACTTTTGGTGCACAAATATGGTAAATGCCCAGGTTACAGCTAAACATTACACTACTTCAGTACTCACTCACAACTTCATTGATTTTGAATGTTTAGATGGAAATTAATGATGGATAAGGACACCAGGCTTATCGAGTCAGCTCATTTCCCTGCCTACTGTAAAATCCACAGACCCTTCTTGATTTCTAGCTTTACCTCCTTGTTCCTATTACTAGGGTTCTCTTATGGCTGTCCCACACATGTTTGAATTCCCCACTGTGTTTTCCCACCACCTCTGCTGGGAGTCTATTCCATGGATATACCACCCTTTCCATGAAGAAATACTTCCTCATGCTTACCACTTAGTCTAGCCTCTTCCAAACTCATTTCATGCCCCTTGTTCCTGGGCATCTCTTTTCTGAAAGATGCTACCTCCAGTACCCTATTTATGCCTTTTAGGTATTTGTAGGTTTTTATCATGTCTCCCTAGTCTCTCCTCTCCTCCAGTTTTGACTCCAGACTTTCAATATAGCCATTTTTCCACAAAACCTCATAAATGTGACATGTGTTATTTTGCATTTGCTGCCCTTACACAAAAACATTTTGTTATGAGTACATCGGATTTGGGAGGTGTACATTGCTGAGCCCATTACAGTTACAACTGTAAAGGGCTGGGCTGCCTAGACCAATGACCATGCATTGTGGTCAGAATGCAACTTCTGCTTGGTGGGCTGAAACCTTGTGTATTTTCAAGGACCAAAGCTGCACCAATCAGAGAGGGCTTTGGCTTTTGACATGCATGAAGCTGTGTCAGCAAACAGCTGTCGGCTTTCAAAACAGCTGTAGCTGCACACCAGACATTTGCTATGGACTTTACCAGTGTACAGCTGCTATTTCAAGTCCTGTAACAATAAAAACCCATCCATCGATGTCTGTTGCTGGTGCCCTGTAACTCTCTCCCACCCGACGCTCCCTCCCAGCACCCAACACTCCACCCCCAAATATAACACTGACTCTGGGGTGCCCAATCCTCTAATGTTCATCTCATAGTTTTTTTTTTTTAAGCCTGTAACTAAGAATACTAAGCATTGATGTCTATTGCACCACCATAACTTCACTCCCTCCTGGCTTATAACACTGATACTGGGATGCCCAGTCCACCAATGTTCACTGCTGGTGACCATGTAACTGTCAACCCCACCTGACCTTCCCACCCAACATCCACCACCACCACCCCTACCACCCCCAACATAACATTGAATACTGACACTGGGGATGCCCAATCCCCAGTGTCAAAACCTGAAATATAGAAACCTTTCTCTGTGTTTTTTAAGCCTGCAACTAATAAAACTGTCCATCGATGTCTATTGCCCACAATGATTGTAATAATGAAGACTGTCCATTGATGTCTGTTGCAGCTGCCACTGCAATCTCCCTACTATTTATAATAATAACACTGGGGATACTCAATCTCCCCAGTATCCCTGCTGGTGCCCTTGTAAATGTTACCCCAACTGACCCTCCTACTCAGCACCCCTTCATGCCCCCAAACATAACACTGCCCAATCCCCCAGTGTCAAAACCTAAAATAAAAAATTACCCTCTATTTTTAAATACCCTGTAAAAAGAGAAAATGGTCCATCGATGTCTGTTGCAGCTGCCACTGTAACTGCAACCCTTTGCCTCCTGTTTTCTTTCTTTATTCTTTAAATACCCTGTAAACGTGAAAATGGTCCATCAATGTCTATTGCAGCTCACTATAGCTGCAGCCCCCAGTTTATAACACTGACACTGGGGATACTAACAACCCAGTGTCCCCTGCTGGTGTCCCTGTAACTGTTACCCAACTGACCTCCCATTCAGACCCTCCACCCCTGAACATAACACTGACACTGGGGTGCCTAATTTCAGAGTAAAAGCCTGAAATACAGAAAACCTTCCTCAAAGTTTTAAATCCATTGATGTCTGTTGAGCCATTAGTTCCCGCCACACCCAACCCTCCCACTCAGCACCTACCACCCCCAAGCCCTTACTTACCCACTGAGTTCCAGAGCAGTAATCTTCTCTGGACCGTAGACACATCTTCACTCTTCTAAGCTGAACTGCAGACTGAGAAAATCATGTGATTCAACGTATTTTAATGGGAGTTTAAACTTTTGGCATAACTAGGCAATTTTTCGATATTTTTTTGCCCCAGATTTTCAACATACCTGTTTTGGAACACCACCTCATGAATAATACAAATGACATTAGGTAAATCTGTCCCATAGAAACCTAGGCTTTGATGGCAATGAGGACCACTTGGTCCACCTAGTCTGCCCACATCCCTACCTACTGGATAAGCTGCAGATCCTAGTTTACCAACAGCCTATTTCTTCCTACACCTCAAGAATTGCCTTATGTTTGTCCCATGCATTCTAGAATTCTCCCTCAGTTTTAGACCCCACAACCTCCTCAAGAAGGTGGTTCCATGCCTCCACTCTGTCTGAGAAAAAATACTTCTTCACATTGCCCCTGAGTCATCCCCTTTATCTCCAGATTGTGTCCTCTTGTTCTTGCCCATCTCTTTTCTGAGAGATGCTACCTCTTGGACTTTGTTGATTCCATTGAGGTACTTAAAAGTTTCTATCAAGTCCCTCCTCCTTTCCTCAAGGGTATACTTATTACACTCCTTTAGTCTCTCCTCATATGGCATCTTTGCCACCTGCACCATTTTAGTAGCCCTTCGCTGCACTACCTCCATCCTGTCCTTGTTGAGATGGGGTCTCCAGAACTGGATGCAGTACTCCAGATGGGGTCTCACCAACTGTCTGTACAGAGGGATAACAACTTCCTGTTTTCTGCTGGTGATATCTCCCTATACATCACAGTATCCCCCAGTCCTCCCTACTGCCTTCTCACATTGCTTGCTAACCTTAACATCATTTGATATAATTACCCAGGTACCTTTCCATTTTGTTACTTAACCCCCCATTGTGTACTCTTCCCTGGTTTTGTTTCCCAAGTACTACTTTGCACTCTTTGCATTGAATCTAAGCTGCCATATTTCTGACCTTTTCTCCAACCTTGCCAAGTCTCTTCTCATCATTTCCACCCCTTGTGTATCAACCCTGTTGCAGATCATTGTGTCATCTGCAAAGAGACATAGTTTTCCTTCCAGTCTCTCTGCAATGTCACTTATAAAGACATTAGTAGTATTGGTGGATACTATGGATAAAATGATTGATGGGCATTTATGACCCCCACCACATCACTTCCACTTCTGGAAGCGCAGGGAATGACTTGGGCCCACTCTGTGTGCCAGTGATGCAGTTCCAGCTGTGCTGGATGTATATATAGCATTCCCACCCTGGATACAATGCATCCACTTTCTTGCACAGGATTATGATGCGCTTATGGGTTGGGAAAATTTAGGAGTGTTCAGGCTTGCAGGGCATGTCAGAGGGTCCAAATCAGACTGGATGTATATTTTCTGTGAATGAATAAATAAAAGGCAAAAACACTGATTGCGTGAAACTGTCACATTTGATTAAAAAGGCTGTGTAGTAAAAGCGTGTATTTTAAAATGCTGTTTATCACATTTTGGAGTGAGTGTAGTGACAGTGGAATTTAACAGTTGGCTTTTCCTCACTGGTTTTACAATATTCTTTTTGTCAGTCTAAAGAGTGTGTAGTGTTTGATTGTACCCTATAATTTTAGTTTGATTTTGTAAATGGAGCAGTGCTTCTTTCTGTAATTAAGAATTCTTTCCCAACATACATAATGCTTTTTAAAGTTTTTGTCACCTGCGTCTATAAAACAACTTATTTTGCTTCTGTTATCATACCAGTGACTTGATTTACAAAAATTCTGTCTTGCTGCAAAATGTTTGCAGATTATCAGAATCATATCCCTATATAAAATATTGTTTTGTGCATGTAGCTAAAAGCTTAATGTTATCTAAAACTCTTCAAAATGTTTTTAGTGTTACCTGAAATGTACAGAAGCTGCTTGAAGCTGGTTAGCAAATGTGTGTGTTTGTTTCAGACTCGAGCAGAAATTTTTGCTGATGGTATTATCATGGCCACAGTGGCCTGAGTTTGATCTTAAAAGATAAAGGTTATTATGCTTGAGAAAGTTTTAAGAAAAAGCTAATCATTTTATGGCTCAATAGCTGGATGCCTAATGTTTTAACTTTTGTCTGTTACAATTTTCTAAAATGGACAGTCACAGAAGGTACCACCAAAAAAAAACAAAAGAAGTTTTCTAACCTTAAAATGTTAAGCAGATTGATACTCCTGGGAAAGTTTAAAAAATTCAATTTTTTCCATTTCAACAGAGATGCAGTCTGTAACACATAGTTTTAGCTACTAATTTAGCACCATTTGTATGAGACCCACATTGTTTACTCCAAACCCTTTTAAAAATTGAGTAATATAAAGTCTAAAGAACACACATCTGTTACAGCAGTTAGGTAGTTATGGTGGCTAAAAACCATGGAGTTATCAAGTATATAGAAAAGCAATAAAATAGAACTTTTTATGGTTATAATATAAACCCTTAAGTCCAGCCACATTTTTCTGGCTTTAAAACAAAATGAAAAGGGTTAAACAATGAATTCCTTACTGTAGTGACTAATTTAACACACACACACACACACACACACACACACACACACATGCACGCGACATGTTAAATATGATCAAAACTCTGATAAAATGAGTGTCAAACATATATAACTCAGACTTTTTTGTTGCAACCATGTATACTAACTTTCATGAGTGTGCCTCTCAGTTAAGCAGCTCCAGAAAATCAGCTGTCATAGTCACCCTAAACTAAGAATGTGTATTGTTTTACAGCAAGGTAAAATTAAATCATCATTTGACATGTAAAATAAAGTTTCTAAGCTATAGAAAATAACATTTAAGCATAAAAGCATCATATTAGCTAAGCCACCACCACCCCTCCCACTACCCCGGTGTATTTAAATGTGTTGATTACAAATCAGTGAGTTTTGATTATCATGGGTCTTTGTTACACAGGCTCTCAATCTATACAATGATTAGGGCAAGTCACAGCTCCTTGACAATTTAAAAGGAGATGCTTTAGACTGCACTAATCTCTACCACTTTGAAGCCACCTTTGGTAAACTTTGCAAAGTTGTAGCTTGTGAAGTACTGTTGTTATCTTGACATTAAAATGGCAAATTTTTTGCAAAACAGTTTTCTCAGATTGGCTTTCATGATCTTGTTCTAGAATCAGAAGGCCCACAAGGAAATGTTGGTGAGTGCACTTTTTAATTGTTTTAATATTTTGATAATTTAAAATCATGCTTATAATACTATAACTAAGTTTTCCTAATTCAGGTTTGCTTGCCCTGTGTGTACAAAGCAACCCTACTGCAGGCACTCATATTACATCATACAGTATGTCTAGTTAAATGTACCAATGTCTTAATTATGTGGATAAGTCCAGACAAGATCATGGTACCCCTCTGTCTTGTCATGTTATAATTGTGTTGCATGAGAACATACACATAAGTGGATATTCTGCCCTATGTTGCTTACATTCTGGTGTGTTGTATTTATTTATTTTGCTTTTGTTTACCAGGTAAGCACACTAGACAGTTAACTGCTTGTTTTCAGGTGTGACTCAGGAGAATTACAAATGTACAGGCAATAATAATTCAGAGACAAGGTACAGCAATCTAATTAATTTATTTGAGATTGTTGTAGCCACTTTTACAGTACTGTGAGCCTTAGTTTAATTCATTGACAGCTGCAAGGTTAGCAATATAAAGGTGTGTTAATACACATTTTGCTAATTTATTTCTATCAATGTATACACATGGTTCTAAATCCTCTAGCAAACTGATTTATTGCCACCTACTCTTTGTAGATAGATGAAAAAATCAGCAAAGTTTAAACTAGCTAAATGCTGCTTTTAAATGTAAAGAAGTAATAGCTGTTTGACTCACATACAGTATGCTTGGGAAACACTATCTGGTTAGCGGTGACATATATACTGTTTTGATTTTTGACAGAAACTTGTCAGCCAGAGTCCACATCTGAAAATAAAACATCATCAATTAAAGAAGACGAAACAGGGGTATATGTTAAAGTTTTTAATAGTATTGTGCATTAACTGAAAATCATTACTTATTTTACAGCGCTGCAGATGAATAAGGGGCAGATGTGGTATTTGTAAATATTTTATTTTTTTGTAAATTTAGCATGCTTTCTTGTAACAAAATTGTAATCTAAAGCCAATGTTTGTACAATATTTAAGAAATTTGGGCATGGCAATGTTTTTAAACCACATAGCTTTTCTGATTTTATAGTTTTAATTATGTGTGGCTCATTGTAGCAAACTATTTAATATGCTGGCATACTGCATGTTTGTATTCAGGATGTAGCCAATATGATGTACAGTGTTGATAAATTTATGTTCTCTAATTTTTGTTACTAGATTATATAGATTTTAATCAAAAGAAGCTGTATTTCAAAAGTCTTTAAGAAGTCATCACGCACATTCAAAGCTATTCAGACAGAAAATAGCCCTATTAACAAGACCAACTCCACACACAGTGCCTGCAACCACGGCAGCAGCCCAAAAGAATAATGACATTTTGAAATTTTCTTCTGTCCCACCTTGTATCTTTAAGGACTGGCCATCCACCTTCTACCAACAAAAGTGCAAAACATGAACACTGTTGCCATATAGGGATTTGGGGTAAGAGGAGCTGCAAACATAATAATAAACTAACACAAACACCTGTTAGATTAGACTGTGCCACTGATAGTGTAACTGCAGAGCTGCTATGCAGTAACTCATCACCTGTGTGTGTAGTAAGGCTTACCGTATAATTACACCTGGAACACTGATACCTGAAAAGCATCACCACATGTTAAAGGCCCAACTAGTGGCACACTTGCATATACATATAGTTACAATTTGGAATCTTTTGGTATACCTATGACAGTCTGTTCATATGTACAGATACCCGCTGGTTGCAATCTAATATTTGACATTTCTAATAATGCAATTAAGGTGGTCAGCCTTGCAGAATCAAAGTTATAAAGTCAATTTTAAAATTTTAAATAATTCAGTTAGCTGTGACTGGTATACCAAAAATGGTGGGTGCTAGAAAACTAATTCAAAATTAGCTGTGAGTGGTGCAAACATGTGTACTATTCAAAATGAGTGTAATAAAATTATTAATAGAATAATTCAACAAGGGCTGGTCATCAGAAACACCAGATGTAATATAGTGAGCCAGTATATTAGCAGTAGAATTAGAAGAGCTAGCAAAATATTGGTTGTATGTAGCAGAATGAAAACAGCAGAGTCCCTGGCACAGACACAAGCCATGACAGCATAACCATGGGAAACCAGGGTCTTTCACACCATGCTGTGTTTGTGATTGTTTGAGTGATTGTCTTGTGTGTTTATCAAGCCAGCAGTCTCCTGAGAGCCAAGAACATAGGGACTGTGAAACAGTGTATTGTATGAGTGAAAACTGTGAATGTGCGCAGAGTGATAATTCTAATATTTGTAGGATCTGACACAGTGAGGAATGTATGGGGCCTTCTCAAAACAGCACAACTGATAATTCTGATGTGTGTGGGATCTGTCAGGCTGTGAGGAATGTATGGGAACTTCACAAAACAGCACACCAGAACATATACAGATGGGGGTGGTGGTACCTGAGGAGAAGGACTGTGTATTTAGAATTAATAAATGAATATGAAGTATCCAGAAATAATTTTAATGGTACTGAGTATCACTAACAGTTCCGCTTTGCCAAGCTAGACTAAATAACATCCATAGACCAATACTATTCTGCAATCCATACAGCTGTGCAACAGTTGTTGGACAGAATAAGGCCCACTTTGGGTAGCAATGATTTTTACAGCTACACCTGAGTTGTGATAGCTTAAATGACCCTGTGTACTCAATACGTTGGAACCCCAATGAATTAAATGAAGATGAATTTTTAGAACATATAGCCAATTTATTAAACAGCAAGATGGAGGTGTGTGCTAATGAGACATTAATGCTGGTTGTGACAGTTGTGCAAATGTGTGTGGGGAGTTTCTAGAGATGCCAGAAGCATCTTATCTAGCCACATTGTAAAGCAAAAAGCAAGACACCTAGTCAATACTGTGAATCAAAGTAATACATCATGCTTTGCTGCTAGTTTAACTGCTTTCTAAATAAGTGATTAGTTGATCAGCAGATATTAGCAAAAGCTAAAGATTTACACAACAGGGTAAGCTTGTTGGAACACACTTGTAGATTTGAGTCACATACACCCATTTGAGACAGAGTCCTGGTGACTATCTTTGCTTACTTTATGAACAATGCTGGAGCATGGCAGAAGTTTGTGAGTTCTCCCAATAAATGGGCTAATATTGTTTTTATGCTTTACACAAAAACCATTATTATGGTACTAAAAATCTCAAAGGCTTTTGGTGCCAGAATTGTGTGTGAGCATTGTCATGCCTTTTGCACGCAGAAGGTTTACACACATCCCTAACATGTGCCATGCATGCAGATCCTTTGACTGCAGTGAAGTGCAAAGTGAGGTGGTACAGTGCCCTGATTGCAATAAACACTGTAGCTCCACAAACTGTTACAGACAGCATAAATTGACATTCCCGATTGTCATTTAACTAAAGTATGCAAATCATGTGGAAAACCTAAGAAGGATGTACATCTTTGTTTTTGGCCAAAGTGTCATAACTGTCTTACAGATGCACACCCTTTGAACCCCACTTGTGCCATAGTCAGCTCATTAAAGACACCGCCATGTTCAAGCAGCTATATATTTTACAATTTTGAATGCATGCAAGATGTCGGTGCTGGTGACTCTAGACATATACCTAATTATATCTATGCCATTGAAAGAGGTCACAAGTGGAATTTGAAGGCACTGACTGTGTTGCACAGTTTGTAAAAAGTTTATTCAAAAAGGGTTTAAGGTACACCTTTATAGCTCATAATGCAAAGGGGTATGACAGTCACTTCATCTTAAACCAGCTTGTAAAAGAGAAAATGGAGGTGGAGTTATTGACTCAGGTGAGTAAACTGATGTCTGTAACTGTACCACAGTTAAAACTCTATTTTATTGGTTGCTTAAATTTTCTTCCTATGAGACTAGCTGCTACAGTCAGCACTCAGATATCTGTTGCCTTCTGTTCTCAGGTCAGGTGATGGATATCTGAGAGAAACAGTTAAGTGGAAACTGGATGCTTTGGTCTGCAGTTTGATCTCTGTCTGCTGTGACTGCTTAGGTCTGTGGCTGCTTTGGTTTGTGACTGCCTTGCCAGCTTTGGTCTGTGGTTTTCTATACAATACTCTACTAGGAATGGCAAGGGTCAGTTATCTGAGAGTAAACATTGAGATCTACATAGGAGACAACAGGCAGGATGGGTAACAGAAATGGATAACATGAGGGATGGATAAATGAGTGTAAACAAAATGGGAAATAAAAATCATGCAGTCAAAGATGGATACATGAGAGAACCAGATAAACGAGAACCAGATAAACAAGTGCTGACTGTATGTCACATGCAATGGGCTTTGAAGGAGTAAGGGTTCTTTCTGCACTTTAACAAACCAGAAAATCAAAATTATGTAGGGACTATGCCTGACCCCAAAGATTATGGTATAGATTACATGATGGCAGATGAAAAAATGTTTTTGAGTGGTATGAATTGCATAAAAAGATATATTTCATTTTAAAAAGGAATTACACCGCTACTGCAAGTCAGATGTAGAAATTCTAAAACAGGCATGTGAAATGTTTCAAGATGTGTAGAGGAAATGTTTCAAGACATTGCAGAGGAGAGGGGCAAATTGACCCTTTCAGTACATCACTATAGTATCGGTATGCATGGCCATGTATAGATTTAAATTTTAGTGCCAGACACCATAGGGATTATACCCTCTGACAACTACCACTGCCAGTGCAGGGTTACTCCACACCTGCCATACAGTGGTTTATATCGTAAGTAAACAAGAAAATATTTCCATACAGCATGCTTTGAATGGTGGTGAAGTGCAGGTAGGTAATTACTTTCTTGATGGTTATGTTGGAATAGATGGTGTCCCTACAGCATTTGAGTTTTAGGTTGGGTTTATCTTGGTTGCAGGGTGTGTTTCTTTGAAGATTTGTTTAACCTATGCTTGGCACAACCTACAAACCCCTATATTACATGACTATCAAGAAATTAAAATTTCTCAGACATGAAAAGGGTATGAATGCAAGGGTTATGTGGAAGCATGAATGGAAACAGCTGGTGTGCGAGAATCCTCAGTTGCAGGCATTTTTGAAAGTAGCTGATTTTACACGCCAATGGATCCCCATGAATCACATCTATGGAGGGCGACAAATGCTTTCATATTTATATTACAGTGCACAGCCTGGTGATGAAACCCATTATTATGATTTTACCAGTTTGCATCCCTATGTGGACAAGATCAAGACATACCCCATAGGGCACCCGGTGGTTATATATGACAGTTTCAAGGATCTTGCAATAGGGTTTATAAAAAGCTAAGTGTATCTTCCCATGGTCTCTTTTTGCTCATTCTTCCCAGCAGGATAGGTGGAAAGCTAGTGTTTGCACTGTGTTGCACATGTGCTGAGACAGTTCAACAGTCACAACCATGTACCCATTCACATGAACAATGATCTCTGAAGGGCATATGGTGTATGAAAACACGTTACCCCAACACAAGTCCAAATAGTACCGCAGACTTACTGCACAACAAGACCATAGACAGGGTAGAAGAGCTAAAGCTGGCTTTAGAGAAAGGTTATAAGGTGGCCAAGGTGTATGAAGTCTGGCACTACCGAGACAGGTCAGGCAGTCTTTTATAGACTATGTTAAATTACACCTAAAGGGGAAACAGGAAGCTTCAGGGGTATCCAAACTGGTGTACATCTGATGTAGAATGTAAAGCATACATCAGGCAGTACTATGCTAAGGAAGGTGTTGCTTTAGAAGCAGAAAATATAGCAAAAAAACAGCACAAAGACAGATTTCAAAGTGGTTTTGAATTCTTTGTGGGGAAAATTTGGCCAGCAACCTAACTTGATGAACACAGCCCTTGTCAAGGATGCTGAAGAACTCTCAGTACCTTTTCAAGAATAGCTACATGTATCTGGTCTGTTTTCATCAATGATGATACAGCCTCAGTACAATGGAAATACACTGAAAATCACTACGCAAACGCTACCAACATTAATGTTGTTATGCTGCCTTTACCACAGCTTATGCATGACTTAAATTGTACTGTTTACTCGAAAGCCTGCAGGACCACTGTTTATACCATGATACAGACTCGGTCATATTTGTCAGCAGACTAGGTGACTGGGATCCACCACTGGGTGACTATTTGGGTGATCTGACCAGTGAACTACCACGTGGTGAACACATTGTGGGTTTGTGTCTGGTGGTCCTAAAATCTATGGCTTCTGAACTGACCAATGGTAACATTTGCATGAAGACAAAAGGCATAACATTAAACATGGCTAATAGTGAAAGGTTAACTACAGCTGTCTGAAATCACTAGAAGAGTATTTTGCCAAGGACAGTGGTGTGGATGAAGGTGTCGAGGTACAATCAGTTCCTATTGGACTGAAAAAATTGTGAGAAACTAAAAGAGACATCACTATTGAAAACAGGCCAGAAAAGAAAACCCTCAGGGTTGTCTACAACAAAAGGGTTTTGACTGAGCAGTTTAAAACATTGCCTTATGGCTTTTGATATGTGTATGGATATACATTTCAGCACTCTTTTCCTGCATTTTGGCTGGACCACCAAACTGTGGGAAAAGTTATTTTATTAAAAGCAAGTTGGAAGCTGGTCTCAGTGCTTTAACAAGATTTCCAGAAACTATTATCTGGTGTTAGCTGTTGGCAACCTTGTATACAGAATTACATGTAAATTTCCTCAGCTGAGATTTATAGAAAATATTCCTAGCACACTATAAGATGATGAAATATTACCACTCAAAAAGTAAATCTTAATTGCAAATGACTTAATGGAAACAGCATTTGAAAACTGAAATTAAAAATGTTTCATACAGTATTGCCACCACAGAAATGTTAGCATCCTGTATGTCACACAAAATGTGTTTGTCCAGGGTAAAAAGCAGAACCATAAATTTAAATGCAAATTATAAACTTTTATTTAAAATCCCAGAGATAAGCAGCAGGTTAGTACACTGGCCTGCCAGATGTATCCTGGAAAGACCAAGTTTTCAAGAGGTCTTTGAAGATGCTATACATGAGGTCTATACTTATCTTCTGGTGGATTTAAAAGCCACTACACTGGAATCATACCACTTAAGGTCTGTTTTTTTCCACCTGCTTTACCTGTTGCATACATCATGAAACAGAATGCCCCATGAATATAAGAGCTGCCTCCATTTTCATTGTAGCCAGATGTCATAGCACTGTGACATGCCAGAAGGTCTGAAAAGAAACCTCAGAGTGCTTAAGCTGCTGGTGAAGGGCCACCACAACAGCTTAAAAGCTAATCTGTTCAGCCTCTGAAGATTTAATAGCAGCAATTGCAGAGGTGGCACTCAATGCTATTAAAGGAGCATACCTCCCAACTCACCAGATTAGGAAGCTAAAGAGGAGACGCAACATTGTTAACAAATTAAGTAATAAAGCTGTCTGTTAAACATAAAAAAATCTTGTAACACAGTCCGGGGTTTTATAGTCACCCTGCTCAGCGTGGCTATGCCAGTTTTAACCAGCCTTCTATCAAGCCAATGAGACAGGCATGGATAATGCACAAAAAATGTATTTGGTACCTAAACATCAGCTGGACATGCTAAGAGGTCATCCAACCCTGAAGAACCACTAAGAAAGTGTGGAATGACAGCTGGATGCTGAGATGCAGGCTATTCTTCAAGGACTGGCCTCTGAATATGAGAAGGCTAAAGTATATGGGAATGTGCTACAATGCTATCTCACAGTTGTACTAGAGGGTGAAAAAGATGTTGCAAACTTGTCATCTTTTGACACCACATGAACTAATGCAGCCACAAGAATACAGTGACATAGACATGGTGTTTCTGTACATGCCTGAAAAAACACTGAAATGATGTTAAACAAACTAAAAGGTCTGCTGGTGTTACAGATTAGAATGATCATGGGGAATTTATATATCATGGGGTACCCATTAAAGGGTCTCACATATATGGCTTTGTCAGAGCTGTTACTTCGCAAAGATATACAACTGATGCTAAAAATCTAGGGGTGGGATAAATTTATCAGTGCTTTAGCATAAATTAATGCTCTTGAATCAGTGGTACCTAACATATAAAACAGGCATTTGATTCAGAGTTCTAAAAAACAGCTGTCAGAGGTTCTGACAGATACTCTGCAATGCCAGCAACTGAATCCTACACAGCAACACCAGTGACAAGGATAAGAAAACCTTTCAAAAACCACAATGGTTGATGTGTTAACACCTATGCTATGTCCTACACAGTTCTCCTAATTGTGTGTTTTTGTGCATTTTATTAATTAAACTATATGCTGCCTTTATTTTATCATATTATAAAAATAAACAAACACTCTGATGCAATTCGCAAATTGCTGTGTTTGTCTCCTCACAACAGTAGCTTTATTAATTATACACTATAAAAGCAAACTACAATGTTGTCTAGAAAATACAGCATGTATTGTTTGTGGATCTACCAACAGTAATATCGGTTGGTTATAATCATATCTTGAAATTACTGACGGCATGCTGAAAGAAAAGAAGGCTTTGGCCTTTAACAATTCTATTTGCTTGACAAATTTATAAACTTTTTGATCATTCATTATTAAATTATCAGAATACAGCATAATCACATCATTAAAGGATACACTTTGCATCTGTGATGTAAGAAAATATACAATGGTGGCCGAGGTCATAGATGTTACATCCTGAACCTATTTAGGTTAAACAGTGTTTCTAATTTTAAGGTCTAGTTGAAGACTTTTCTTTTTTTAAAGCATTTTATGTTTAGGTTAATATTGATGGTGATGTCTGTGATTTTATCAGATTTTGTACTTTTATAATGTATAAATTTGTATGTTTATTATGCCTAAACTTTGTTTTAAAATTTGTACGGCTCCCAGATCCTCTGGGATTGGGCGTCTTTAAATAAATTTTGCCTTGCCTTGCCTTTTGCCTTCTTTCACATTTTCCTGAAAAACTTAACAACTGATGGTGAAAAATGTAAAGTCTGGAGGAGCTCCATGAGAGTCAAAAATCTCCAGTGGTATGGTCAGGTAAATAAATAGCTAACCAGTGTTCACCAGGCATAGACCAGGGCTGTGTATTCACAACTAAAGAGGCTGGCATATATGTAAGTCTCTCTGAAGGTAGTTGATCACTTGCAAAGACCCCCAAAAGCAATTTCTGGTAAACGAAGTTGGCCTGGAGAAATGTGTCTAGTTGTTGAGTGTTCATGTTTAATTGAAGTCAAACACAATGTTTCGCCTTTGATTAATCTCCACAACATTATAAAAAACTGCATCCACCACCATATTTAACTGTAGCTGGCAGTGGGTCAGCAAATCGTATTTCGGCTCTCATATTGCCGGAGTGGATTAGTGAATAATGGTCAGTACAGTCTTGGTCAGGGCTTAGATCAAAAGCAAAAGTGTGCACCCTGACAAAAACTTACACGATCTATCAGCAGAGGGTTGTCTTTCATATGTTTTCACTGCGGATCAGACTGATATATTCTCTGACAGCATTACCACTTGTAAAGTTAGGTTGCAGTGGTTTAGCAGAGACTTGTTCACCAGCCACATAGAGGGTTATAAAGTTAATGCTAAAACGTTTAAAATTGAATGGATTTTATTATACACACCACTGACAGCATCATTATCTACAAAACCCATCACCAATAATTTAGGTATCTGACCCAGAAACAGGCTATCTTGGTTACATACATGGCCTCACCAGCTATACTGAACACTTTCATGCTAACACTATCAATAGGTACTTTGTATTAGCAGCCTGTAAAGTCTGAGCATGACCAATACGTACAGCTGGTGAAATTTTTACCCTTTTATATATATATAGATGCAGGCTTAATTTATAATTTATATTCTTCATCTGCATCACCACTTGTTAAACATAATTCGTTCTTGTAATGAACAAGTTTAATTTTAACATCCACTCCATTTAAGAGCAATTTTTCTGGAAAAAGGTCTGCATGAATTGGTCTAGCCAGTCTCACCATGCGACTGCCTGCTATAAAAGCTGCTCACTTTTTAAAGCCCTCACTAGACCCATTAAAACTGTATTTTTGTGCTGTCCTGGCATGTCTTTATAAAATTATCCAGATGAAAATTGTGTAGACAGGGTGTCTTCACTGTAATTGAGCAGTGATTTAGTAATTGCTCTGTAGGGGTAACAGTTATTACTTTGGCTAATTAGACGATCACCCACCACTATATCCACCTGGCTAAAGATTGTTGCTAAAGGGTAGTTAATTAAGCTCACTCTAGCCTGATCATCAATGTCACTACCATCAACTTTAGTGATCTTGCATAAAAGGTATAACAAGGTGCTGTTTAGGTCAATGTAGTCTTCACCATTACCCACCACATAAAACCCAGTGGTGCACTATCACTTAAGGCTGGCAAGGAGGGATTTCAACATAAAGGTTTTCTCTATACTGATTTGGGTTGGTGGTAACATGAAGTGGTCTAGTTCTGATTTTCCACATTCTTGAGACATGCAGTGTACCAGAGACATGGCTTAAAATAAGTCCCTTTGTCTGTTGCTTTTACAATGTTTTTCTCCTGATGCTTACATTTCACAACTGTTCTTTCTTTTGAACATGCAGCCTTTAAATAATGCTTTCACAGGTTCCTGGGAGGCAATTCTCCTGTTCTTATTGGTTTTCTTGTAAGCAACCATTCCTGCCCCATCTTGTAGCTTTCTGATCATGTGTTGTAAAGGAACTCACAACATTCCCCACTACATCTTTTACAACATTTTTAGCTGCTGATTTAAGGTGGGTTTCACTGTCTGGAAACCTTTTGCAATAATGGAACAACTTTTCTAAATAAGCCTCTAAATTCTGCCACCTATTCCGCACTCATACATAACCGGGCTCCATGAAAACCAGACAAGCCATGACCAGCCTGTGCTTTTGTAATAGGCCACATAAAGACTAGGGTCACTGTACAACCTCTGTGACATTGTAGGTATTCAGAAGGCTCCTTTTAACAGGGCAAAAATTAAGCTTCATGATCACTTTGCCAAACAAGAATAACACATTTTGTCTTGAGCATTCTTTATTACGTAGTTATAGTGTCAGCCTGATGTTTGCTGATTGGTATATAATCTAGTTTATCATAGTGGATGGTTATGATGTCATTCTTCTTACCAGATATTTCCACACAACAAAGTAGGGGGACATGGCTTTCTCTGACTCTTTGGTGCTCAACAATATCTGAATACACAAACCATTTATAAAACTGTCATTGATGCCTGCATAATATGGTAGATGCTTGACTGCACTTGTGGGATACCACGTGGTACCCCCAAAATATGAGCAAGATTATTGCGAAGCTATGAATGATCTACCACTAATGTTGTGGAATTTTATTTTATGGTCCCAACTGTCATATTCTAGCTACATTTATAGCTGTATGCTTTCCAGTGTCTCATTGATGGCTGCTGTGACATCTTTAACGCTTTTGATAATAGTCTCTGGGAATCGATAATGTTAATATAGGCCTAGAAGTTTCACCTGCATAAAATTTCCCATTGTGTGATATAATATTGTTCCATGTCCCTGAGTACTGTATTTCTGATAGACCAACTTCCCATACACCCACTAAATTGATAGGTTGTGCTAGTTTCACAGTATAACCCAATATTGTATAGTTGGGAAATATTTCAAAAGAGGCATTGCTGGGCAATATAACATAAAAACATTCTCAGACATTGTTTTACCACCAACGCCTTCATGCAACTGCCATCATACAAAACATAAATGCAGCTTTATAATTTTAAATTTCAGCTGTTTGTATTCTATACAACTGTTAAATTTTGATGGCCAACCAAGGCATTTCACTAAAACAAATTGTTTCTTCCCTTGTGTTTTCTGAGAGACTATTTTCCCACCCTGTGTACACAGTTTGAAGTGTCTTTGACATTTACCAGTTCTTGCTTTAAAATGTACCTCTTATTTCATCACCGCCATAATCTTTTAATTTGTACACAGGTATAGGTTTGATATATGTTCAGAAATAATGAGTATCTCACTGGTAAAGTTTTGTTCATAACCTTTTTTAATGGTTTTAACTCTAGTAACATGTACATGGTCACCCACATGAAATTTGAAAGGTCTTTTCACTTTTGGTGCAAGATCTTTATATAGATTTTTCCGGTAATTAAAGAATTGTCATTTGTTACATCGACAGGCCTCATTTTGATGGACCAGTGATAACTATAATTATAGGACCTTGTTAAAGTTTGTAGGACATCTATATAGCTATTCTTATTAAATGCTGTAAAATATTTCCGATTTTTGTTTTCAGTGTGCAGTTAAATCTTTCCACAATGCCTGTCTTAACATCATTTGATGTTGTAAATGGTGTACACTTTGTGATTTTTAAAATAATTGAAATTTGCATTAAGAAATTCGGTCCTTCATCTGTTTGTAATTTTCAGGCTTGCAGCCCTCCCATAGTACCATTTTGAAAGCCTCTGTCACCTCTGTTTCTGATTTATTTTTTAACACTTTAGTCCAAGTATATTTTGACAGAACATCAATAACTGTCAGAATAAACTGGAACCTGTCATTTTCTTTGGAAAGGCTGCTCATCTCAACCAAATCAACTTGCCATTGTGCATCATTGTTGTTGACAACTACCTGTTTCAAGAATTTGTTTCCTTGCGGGCTTGTGCATAGTGTAGGCAGCTTGTAATGACAACCATTGTGATACTTGTATGCGAGTAAGCCTTTTCTCTTGTTTTGCAGCATCATGTAGTCTTTGAATGCCTCCTAAGCTACGAGGCAAAAGAGGATCATAGTAAATTTTTTCAAGGATTTCTTAACCATGATTTTAGTTAAACAGCACAAATAAGATGTATGCAGTTCTTCCAGTCTTAAAATTTTATTATGAAAGCACACACATTGTACACATACATTATATAACAACACAAAAGACGCGATAGCAGCTGTGCTAAATTACACTATATGATCTGTATAAAACCATCACAACAAGAAAAGACAGGCCTTGTTTTGCTGCATTACAAGAAAATCTGATGTAAATTCAACCATGTCTCTAACATCTTGTTGTCTTTGACATTTTAAAATAGAGCAACAGATCTCAATGGTGTAGTCTATAGCTACCAGTATATGACCCTGAGAAACAGACCTCTGTTTTTCAAATATTAGTGACAGCACATTTTGAACAGTTTCTAACACATTATTGTTTATGCACACAGTCATTGTCATTATTTCACACCAACGTGAGTCTTTTTAATGTCATTCATCAAAATCTGGATAAACCCGAAGTGTATCACCATTTATGTTCAATTCCTATGTCTCGGACATAGGGTGGGGTGTTAGGAGTAGGTTGAGTCTCTTTTGGATGATTCAAAACTGGGTGCACTGGCTGATGGGCAGAAGGGAGAGAGGCCCTGCAGGGGATCTGGATACCCTGGGGAGTGGCAAAGGAAGTGGGGTTGAATTTCAATGCAGGGAAATGTAGGGTGCTGCATCTGGGGGTCAGAAATCTGGAACATGCATACAACTTGGGGGGAACCACACTGCAAGTCACATCGGGTGAGAGGGACTTGGGGATAGTGGTAGACAGCAAAATGAATAACACAGAGAATTGTCAAAGAGCTGCAAAAGCAAACAGGATAATACTGGGATGTATAACCAGGGGATCACCCAGGAGGAGGGAGGGATCCTTCCTCTGTATAATTCCCCGGTTAGGCTGCATCTTGAGTACTGTGTGCAGTTCTCGAGACCCCATCTTAAGAGGGACACAGTGCTGCTGGTGAGGGTCCAG
Organism: Neoceratodus forsteri; assembly: GCA_016271365.2. Classification (NCBI taxonomy): domain Eukaryota; kingdom Metazoa; phylum Chordata; order Ceratodontiformes; family Ceratodontidae; genus Neoceratodus; species Neoceratodus forsteri. The sequence continues at coordinate 573,565,876 of CM028133.1, forward strand.
AGGAGGGTGACCAGAATAATTCAGGGCATGGAGGGTAGGACCTATGAGGAGAGACTGGAAGAATTCAATCTGCATGCTTATAAGAGGAGAGGAGGGACAGAGGGGACATGATAGAGACTTTCAGTATGTAAAGGGATAAATAAGTGTGGAGCCAGGGAAGTGTTCAGGCTTAAGAAGGGGAACTAACAGTGGTCAAGAGTGGAAGCTGAAAGGGGGAAGTACAAGGGGAGTGCAGGAGACACTTTTTCACAGAGAGGGTGGTGAAACCATGAAACTCACTGCCCAGGAGTCTGGTGGAAGCGACCACAGGAAGGATTCAAGAAGGGTTGGGACAGGTACAGGGGAAGCTGAGGCCAGGGAGGGCCAGTTCTGGGGCTGGGGGGGTGGAGGATTGAGCCTGAGGAGGGGCTAGCTTCTGAGCAGACATGATAGACCATGGGGCCTATTCTGCTGGCTTTTACTATGGGACTGCATTGGTGGTGAGTAGCATAGTCTGGAGCTTGCATGGTTATCAATGTCTGTAAAATATTTTATATTTTCTGCTTTTCAAAGTTTCTTGGGTGGTTCCTCCACAGGTTGCCTATCTTAATGGCTCACCAAGAAGCCATGTGTTACCTTCAGAACTGCCAATATCATACAAGTACATGTAATAGATCACAGGGCTTCCTTTTGCAGAGGGCTTTTAAAATATTTTTACAACTTCCTGAAGAAACGGCTTCTTCAACAGTCTTCTGTGGTGTTATACTCAACTGGTCATACAGTTCGTCAAGACCTTTAGCAATACTTGACAACACTTTAAATTCTGTGAGTGCATCATTAATAGCTGTGCACCCAAGCTTCTATGCTGTAGATTCCACAAATAGCTTGATCCATTGAGGCACAATCTCTCACAGAGTCAGGAAAACATGCTCCAAGTATCCCTCCTCAGGGCCATATATATACAGCTATGTCTTATCTGCAATGGGTGGTCAATTGCACAACCCTCACATTTTATCTTCAAGTCCTGAGCCATCAAGTTTTGCAGTAGTTGTATTAAAATGCTCTTAACCAGGCCCAACATGATAGACTTTTCAGGTGATGCATAACTCACAGCCCCAGCCACAGCAGACTTTTCATCAGAGCATTTCTGAGTGTTCACCACATCTGACTCTTCCCACTGCTCATCTGTATTAACAAACTCATGAGTATCTTTTAAATGGAGGTTCATGAATTGCTCATCAAATCAGGCATACCAGAGTACGCCAAATTGACCCCTCTGGTGTGACACTTAGCAGAAGATATAGGATAGCATTGGCTAGGTTCATCTTGTCATATCACACCCGGTGGCTGAATCATTGTTATCATAGTTGCTGCTCTCCTCAGGAATGCTACACACACATATGAGCAAAACGTGGTGCAGGTAGATTTTGGAAACTCAATGGTGTGAGGCTTTAGCAACATCAAGTCTGGTTTGGACCCTCTGACTTGCCTGGCAAGCCTGAACAAGCCTAAATTTGCCCAACCCATAAGCATGTGCATAATCCTGTGCCAGAAAAGAGGGTGCATTATATCCAGGATGGGAGTGCTACGTGAACATCTGGCATAGCCATATCTGCATCATTGGCACACGGACGGGCTACATAATTTCCTGCAGCCAGAAGGAAGTGATGTGGGTGGGGTTACATCATTTCCTGAGCAGCCAGAAGTGGAAGTGATGTGGGGTGGGGGCCTACTTAATTTCTGGTGGTCATTAAAAGCACATCAATCATTTTGTCACTTAGTATGCACCAATACTACTGACATTAAAATGACCAGACCCAGAACTGAACCTGTGGTACCCCACTAGTAACCCCTTCCTTCAGAGTGGTCTCCGCTTACTATTACTTTCTCTGTCCTGTTGTCCAGACAGTGTTTTACCTAGGCTACCAACCTGGACACACTCCCAGGTTGGCTAATTTGTTTATTAATCTTTTGTGGGACTGTGTCAAATGTCTTGCTAAAGTCTGGGTAGGCCATGTCCACAGCCCTCCCTGGTCACCCAGTCAAAGAAATTGATTAGATTCATCTGACATGACCTTCCTGCTGTGAATCCATGCTGCCTTGGGTCCTGTGCCCCACTGGCCTATAGGAACTCAACAATTATTCTTTCAAAAGTGATTCCATCATTTTCCCTACTGCTGAGGTCAAACTGACAAGTCTGTAGTTTCCTGCTTCTGTCTTGCTCCCACATTTGTGAAGGGGAATCACATCTTCCCTCCTCCACTCCTCAGGTACCACACCATCCTCCCATAATTTATTAAAAAGGGTAGTCAGTGGTGTCACTAGTTCTCCCCTTAATTCTTTTAGAATTCTGGGGTGAATCCCATCAGGCCCCATTGCTTTGTCCACATTCAGTTTCAGGAGCTCTTTCAGAACCCTTTCTTCTGTAGAAGGACTGGGATCAACCCCCTATCCAGAGTGCTTCTATTAATTGGATTAGGTACCTCCCACTCCTCTTTTTGTGAATCCTGAGCAGAATTATTCATTCAGTATCCCTGCTTTTTCACTGTCTCTCTGCCCACCCACTGTCCCCTTCATTCTGCCTCACTATCCCTCCCTTTGTCTTTCTATGCTCCTAATGTACCGATGTAACCCCTAGGTGGTGCTATGCTAAGGTTACCACCTCACCTGCTTGGCTAGTAGCAAGTTAAGGGGCCTGGGTACTGAAACGGATGCCTTCACCCTGAGGTCAGGATTGTAAGCGGTCAAGCTAACCTGGGACAGCCCTCCAGGACACTGTAACACCCCACTCTGTCCCTTCTAGTGGCCAAAAAATATGCAGTAATCACTTTTGTAATGCCCCTTATTCACCATGCAAGTATTCACACTGTTTGCACTTACCACCAGGGCTGGTTCCACCAGATCAACCCTGGAAGACCCCTGTTAAACAAGGTTGGCACAGCAAACAACAATAATACAGTGCTTTCAGTACAAACTATAACCACAGTCAGGTTAGATGCAAAAGAGTTAGATCTGATTTATTCAGGGACTTGAACAAGGAGGGGTGTAATCAGGTTGATTGGCTTAAAGGTTAAATCATGTCAGACAGTTATGCATGCACTTCAGAGTCCCTACACAGTCACACACTCTGGGTACCCAGGTAGGAAAACAGTGGGCTAGCCAGGAATGTTGCCCAGGGTAGGCCGGCATCGTAGCTGGTTGGGACCTGTGATGGAAGAAAGCAACATGCACAGTACATACTATTTGTAATCTAGAGGGCTCAGTTCATGAAAGAAAAGACAAGGCAATCAGATGACAACACTTTAGATTTAGCTGTTGTTGCAGGGGCTACCCTGATGTTTACTCATGATACCCAATACAGACATAGGCAAGGTGAAATCTAGACTGCAGGTTGTTGAGCTGGAGTGCCAGGAGAAGTAAGGCCCACATGAATCACCAAGGTGTCATTCCTGTTCAAGGCATTGAGCAGGGGCTGATCCCTGAGCAGGTCTCTCGTCGATGACTTTCTCTGTGTAGCGGTATTCTGGCTGGACCAGTGTGGCAAGGCCCATGCCAAATGGAGATGAATACAGATTCAGTCTGTCAGAGCTGGATTCAGCCTCCAGCAAACAGAACACAGTTCAGCACACTGTGGGGAATCAGTTTGTGACCCACTAGCAGCACACAGCACATTTACATGTACAGAAACTCCACTGTACCAGGCAAATGGCTCTCTGTCACAATTGCAGGGTCTCTGCACAATCCAGGAGTTCAGAGGTGGCTGGAAGTTCTGACAGGCTGATTGCATTCAGCAAATCTTTGGTCTTCTTCAGGTTAAAGCCTGGTCACAGTTCAGTGGCTTAACCCATTATACCCGTGGCCATATGGCGTCAGAACCATCCTTGCTTAACCTGACCCAAAATGGCGGCATCAGATAGAATGAGTGTAACAGAGGTGTGGATTCATGAACAAACACCAATTGTTGTACCAAAATGAAATAGCTTTTATTCAGCAGGATCCATTAACATTATAAGCGTATTGCACGACAAAATAAAAATAGATCGGTTTCATATAGTCAATGATAGTCCAGCTCCAAATCTATATAAGTTCCATAAATGAGCAAAGTATCACATAAGAGAACAGAGGGTATAGCCCTTAGCTAGACCCAAAACGAACTAACTAGCCTTAAGATACATCATCCTTTTATAGATTAAGCATGCCATGTGATATAACAGTCTCCACTTACTTCCACATATTCCTACTATAACATCAATATTTCTAATGTTATTTTTCCCTACTTTAACATTAGACAGCTTTGAATAATATATTAAGTATCACAGGGCATCTAATATTCATTATTGCCTGTTAATACAAAAATAACAACTTGTCTCTCGCAGTTAAACTCCTCCCTCAAACCAACCTATAAAATTGGGAAGTAGATAGCCGGCCAGCTCTATAGAGAGCAGTGCAATCAAGCAGGAGCCACAGTGTTTATACTTCACGGTACAAACTGCCAACAGGTATAACCCTGGAATATATTTGTTTCTTTGTTGTTAAAGCAAAATGTAGCTTTATACAAGTACTACCAAAACTAGGCTGTCACAGTTAAATACAACTCTAAAAGGCTGACCACTTGTTATTTGTAGCGTTAGGACACTTTCTATGAAGGAGGGAGTTAGAGCGAGCAGTAGTGACAGATACAGGGAAACGGAGCTTGGCCAAATTATGAGTCACTAGCAGGTCATCTGAGTCCCTTTACACATTGAGAAGAAGGGGGGAACCTCAATAATCAAATGAGAAGCTTTACGAGGTCACATTCATAGGAAGATCTTTATACAAACAAATGAGGGATAAATACCTGTATTCCAGGATCTGCAGATGAGGAAAGATGACCTAAACTACAATTCAAGCCTGTTTCTCATAATCTTAAATACAACTTGTACATTGCACATTATATATACACTGCAATGTGTGTATCCAAGAGGGCTAATGTTTATGTTCGAGTAGAGAACCTGCACACGAATGAGGAGGTATGTATGGGATTAACAGTATGAGAGGGTAGAGACCACCACAAAGGACAGACAGAACTATAGACAGGTGGCCTACCTGCCTAAGGGAAGTAGAAAGAAAAGGAAAACAAGAACAGAATCAGAGGTGCTGCTGCAACAGACGACATGGAGAAAAAAGAAGGGGATCTCTATAATAACTGTCATCCTGTTACATACTCCTCCCCACCTAAGAGAAAACCTGAACTATGGGTTTTATTATCTTTATAGCTCTATTAACAGCAAAACTCAATTATTTAGATCTCTCCTTAGAGAGCTTGAGCTTCAGCCCACCCACTCTCGAGCTCCGCCTCAGGGTCCCTATTCAATACTAAAGACATAACAAACAAAAATAGCTAAAGCATCCAGTCCTTTCCTATGATGCTAAACTATTTATCACCCCAAGGTCTATTTCATACAGTCCTGCTCCAAATCGACATAAAGTCTCATTCTTATTCGCAGACCCGGCTCTATGTTTAACAGTAAATTTATACGGCTGTAAAGCCAGATACCACCCATGATATGAGGATTTTTCTCTTTCATGGCATGGAGCCAGCACAAAGGGTTGTGATCCATCCAAATCTCAAACTCTGCACCCCACAAATAAAATTTTATGCCTCTATAGCCCACTTTAGAGCTAGACATTCTTTCTCAATTGTAGAATATTTAATTTCTACTATGTAGTTTTCACTGATATATATTATGGGGTGGTCTTCTCCTCCAATTATTTGAGTTAGTACCACCCCAATACCAGTGTTAGAGGCATCCGTTTGTAAGATGAATGGAAGAGTAAAATCGGACTTGTTAATATAGGAGATGCACATAAGTAACCCTTTAGGTACAGAAACCTTTTCACATTCTGGAGTCCACTTTACTACAGATGGGTGAGTTTTTCTTTAAATCAGTGAGGGTGCTTGCTATGGCTGAAAAATTTGGCACAAATCTTCTATAATAGCCAGCAAGTCCTAGAAAAGATCTTACATGGTGTTTCGTAAGTGGATGGGGACTACTCGCTAGGCATCTACTTTCCCAACATCAGGGTTTATTTGCCCTTTACCGATTCGAAACCCCAAATATTTTACTTCCTGCATAGCTAAAGCACATTTAGTAGGGTTTATGGTCAATCCAGCTTGGGTGACAGTTGTCAAAATATTTCTAAGTGTTGTAGGTGTTCTTCCCAGGTCTGACTGAACACCACAACATCGTCAAATAGGCAGCACTATATTTTACATGTGCTCTAAGTAGATTGTCCATAAACCTTGAAAAGTGCTGGGCACCATGTAGTCCAAAAGGCATGGTGGTGAAATGAAAATGCCCAGTAGGAGTTCTAAAGGCTGTCTTTTCTTTATCTTCAGGATTTAGAGGAATTTGCCAGTACCTCTTAGTCAAATCAAGAGTACTAATATATTTAACTTTCCCAAAGTGATCTATAATATCATCAATTCGAGGCATAGGATATGCGTCCAAATTTTGAGGTGGAATTTAGGCAGTGAAAATCTATACAAATTTGAATGCCACCTTCCTTCTTATCCACGATCACCATCGGGAACACCACCACTGGCAGAGGGTTCTATAACTCCTAAAGCCTGCATCTTTCTATTTATGTTATAACCTCTAGTTTCATCTTTTCGGTATCCTATAAGGCTTCTGTCTTATGACTACCTGTTGATTTAAACATATTCGATGTTCCACCCCTTTGCTTTTCCTGGCTGACAGGAGAAAGTTTTAGAAAGTCTTGTAATAACCTATCTAATTCTACCTTCTGGCCCTTTTCCAGGTCAGCATTTACAATGATCAGTTCAACACCTCCAATAACTCTTTCTAGTCTCTGATAAGCTTGGTCTATTTCACTTGTAGGCTGTTCAGGGCATACATACAGGCTAGGGGTGTTTTTACAACATCTCTATCATGCCACCGTTTGAGCAAATTTGCATGATATACTTGTAATCTTTTCGCCTCCCTGGAATATCTATTTTATAATTGACAGGGACGATTTGTTTCTGTATAACATATGGTCCCTGCCACTTCATTGTCAATTTACTTTGAGGATGGTAATAGTAATAAAACTTTATCCCTGGCTGAAATTGTTTTCCACCCACTCCTTTATCATAGTATTATTTTGTTCCTTCAGTTTTATGGTATTATTCTGATGGGCCAGGGTTATGTATCTAGCCAATCTCTGTCGTAGTTGAGTTATATATTCTATACTTGGAGTTTTCTCTTGTAAGTCTTTACTTTCCCATTTTTCCTTTATGATATCCAATGGCCCTTGGATTTCTCCCATAACATAGCTCGAACGGGAGAACCCCTAGATGCTTGGGGCACTTCTATATGCAAACATAAAATAGGAAGATTAAGATCCCATGCTTTCCTTCATCCTGCACGCATTTCATAATCATCTTTTTCAGAGTTTTATTAAATTTTTCAACCAGCCCATCAGTTTGGGGTGGTAGGGAGGTATACAGCCCCAACACCTAATGATTGATAAAGGCGGGCTAATAGAGCAGATCAGAAATTACATCTATCTGTGAGGATTTCTCTGGGTATCCCTACTCACTAAATATTTTTAGTAGTTCTTCTGCAATCCTGGGAGCTGTGACTGTTCATAAGGGAATGGCTTCAGGGTAGCAGTGGCATAGTCACAGACTACCAGTATGAAGCGATTGCCCTTATTACTTTTTGGTAAGAGCCCCACGATATCCATGGCTATGTGACTGCAAGGGGTAATCAACTAAAGGAAGGGGTTGTAAGGGTACTTTTCTGCCTTAGATACAGTGGCTACCTTCTGGCATTCTGGACAGGTTTGACAGTATGTGGCTACATGTTCATGGATCCCTGGCCAGAAGTACTGATATAGCAGTCTGCTAAGGGTTTTGTCTCTCCCTAAATGTCCTGCCATTGGGGTGTCATGGCTAACACAATTAATTGTTGATGATATTGAGAAGGTACTAACAATTGTTCTATGATATTTCGGTTTTAGGATTCTTACATTCTCTATACAAAAGGTGGTCATGTACAACATACCTAGGATAGTCTACCTGGCTCTTAGCATCTACAACCTGGAAAAACAAGGTTTTAATGTACAATCATTAGTCTGTTCTTCTTTAAAGTCCATTTAACATCAATAGTGTCCCTGTTAATACGTGAGTCCTTGTTACAGTTCCACAATGTTTTCTGCTCCTTCGGCTTGATTTTGATTTTTTTCTTTTCCAGGAGCATTATAAATGTCTTCTTTAAAAGGGAACATCTGGGGAAAAGTTGTTGCATGTTTACTTTGTGCTGTGGTGGTTACAGCTGACAGCTGGGAGTCTCTGTCCAGTAGGGAATCAAAGGCAGAATAATCCTGCCCAATTACCACCGGCACAGGTAGGTTGGGTACTAGGCCAACATCCATTAGTTGTTCTTGTCCCTGAATTCCCAGGATGATCTGTTGTACAGGATAAGCATGTATATCCCCATGAATATAGGTGACCTTGGTGGTGTTCTGTGTACTGTGTTTCCCAGGTAGTAAAGCTGCTTGGATTAGGGTCTGATTACTCCCAGAGTCTATTAAAGCAGGTACTTCATTCCCATTTAATTTTACAGTTGTAAGATAATGACCCCAGTTAGCGAAAGCAAGATGCCCTGCTCCTTCTTTTACATGGGCAATACCTTTTAATATGGCCCTTCCTTAGCATTCATGGCAAATAATATCAGGATCAAGTCCCTTTCCCATTTTAGTCCCCAAAGTCCCTTCAATATGTCCCTTAACCACTGATAATGCCCCAATAAGAGTAGAATTAGTAATAGTGACAGGTCTTACCATGGGCAAGGGTCCATGAGTCCCTACATGTCTCATTCATGGTGTTCTAGCAGTTATGAAATCTTCTGCAAGGTCAATAGCTTTCTGGGCAGTCTCAGGCGATGTTCCTCACCCACATTTGCACGTCTGGCAGAAATATTTTAATCAACTGTTCCAAGGTAATGGCTTCCATTATTTGCTCTATGGTTCTTAAGTGGGTTGCAACCATTTATTATTGAGGTCCCGCAATTGGGTATAAGCCTCCTGAGGATATTGCTGAGTGATATTTAAAGGTTCTAAATCATTGATGATAGGTCTCTACACTTATATCATATCTTTTAAAATGGCTTGGCGTACATAATCATAATCATTAATATGAGCACTGTCCACGTGACTATAGGCCAATTGTGCCTTCCCAATAAGTAGGGAGCAAGTCTCACCATCCACTGTTCTTTTGGCCACTGACAGGCTTCTGCAGCTCTTTCAAAGGTGGTAATATATGCTTCGATATCATCAGTGTCTGTTAATTTCTAGATTTTAATGTCCTTAGGCCCTTCCTGTTCCCTAGATGGAGGTGGCCTGGCTGCTGTTCCCAACATTTGGATGGCCTTAATAGTATCAGCCTAACGGGCCTCATTCTGCTGCGATCTACCTCTCACTGTTTCTCCAATTCCAACTGTTGTACACACAGCCATCGTAGTAGATCAGGTACCTCTTCAGGAGATTGTTCTCCGGACTCCTTTACCTCTGGAGCTGTAGCGCCTTCTTCATCTCTATTCCTTCTTTCTTTGTCTCCCATCATCGTACATCTGGTAAACCAGTCAAGAGCGGTATTTGGGACAGTTCGGTCATTCTGCAAGTCTGGACCCTTCCTGGACTCGGTTGGCTGGTTGCGCGATGGCTCCAACATGGTGTAATTTGAATACCAGGGCCGGTATTCCTTCCCCAAGACTCTGTCTCAAGGCTATCTCACTTCTGACACTAGTGTAACAGAGTTGTGGGATTCACGAACAAACACCAATTGTTGTACCAAATGAAATAGCTTTTATTCAGCAGGATCCATTAATAATATAAGCGTACTGTACGATAAAATAAAAATAGATCGATTTCTATATAGTCAATGATAGTCCAGCTCCAAACTATATATAAGTTCCATAAATGAGCAAAGTATTACAAAGGAGAACAGAGGGTATAACCCTTAGCTAGACCCAAAATGAACTAACTAGCCTTAAGATACATCATCCTTTTTATAGAGCAAGTGTGCCATGTGATATAACAGTCTCCACCTACTTCCACATATTCCTACTATAACATCAATATTTCTAATGTTATTTTCACTACTTTAACATTAGACAGCTTTGAATAATATATGAAGTATCACAGGACATCTAATGTTCATTATTGCTCTGTTAATACAAAATAACAACTTGTCTCTGTAGTTAAACTCCTCCCTCAAACCAACCTATAAAATTGGGAATTGATCGCCGCCAGCTCTATAGAGAGGCAGTGCAATCAAGCAGGAGCTACAGCGTTTATACTTAGCAGTACAAACCACCAACAGGCATAACCTTGAATATATTTAAGTTTCTTTGTTGTTAAAGCAAAAATGTAGCATTATACAAGCGCTACCAAAACTGGGCTGTCACAGTTAAATATAACTCTAAAGGCTGTCCGCTTGTTACTTGTAGCGTTTGAGACACTTTCTATAAAGGAGGGAGTTAGAGCGAGCCATAGTGACAGATACAGGGAAATGGAGCTTGGCCAAATTATGAGTCAGTAGCAGGTCGTCTGAGTCCCTTTTACACACTCGAGAAGAAGGGGGAATAAAATCTAAATAATCAAACGAGAAGTTTTACATGAGGTCACATTCATAGGAAGATCTTTATATAAACAAATGAGGGATAAATACCTGTATTCCAGGATCTACAGATGAGGAAAGGTTACCTAAACTACAGTTCATGCCTGTTTCTCATAATCTTAAATACAACTTGCACATTGCATTATATATACACTCGCGATGTGCGTATCGAAGGCGAACAAGCGCCGCGTTCAAGTAGAGAACCGTGCGCGATTCGAAGCATGTATGGGATTAACAGTATGAGAGGGCAGAGACCACCATAAAGGGACAGAAAGAACTATAGACAGGTGGCCTACCTGCCTAAGGGAAGTAGAAAGAAAAGGAAAACAAGAACAGAATCAGAGTAAAGCAAGGAACAGACTTGACATGGAGAAAGAAAGAAAGGGTCTCTATAATAACTGTCATCCTATTACATGGAGTTTCAAATTGTTCTCACAACTCGGATTCAGCTCGAATAAACTCTATTTTCCCTCTCGGACAGCAGGCAGACAGGCAGGCCAAAACTCAGTCCTTTCACAGATCTCTATACGAATCTATGCAAGACTGCTGCTAGACTATCTCAAGCTGATCACCCTTTCACTTCCCAACTCAGACTGACTGAAGCTGCAAGCAGCCTGGGACTTTCCCCAGGATCCAAAGGTGGTTAGCTGATCTGTCTGTCAGTCACAACAACAGCTCCCTCCAGGTCCATTTGGGCCTAAAGTTCCAAAACTACAATTCCTACAGAATTATGCTCTCACAAGACCCCAGGAGACAGGCTCCATTTTAGATTCCCAAAGGTGCTGATTGGCCCATTTCAGCAGTCCAGGACCAAGGTGGTAGTGATAAACAAAACTGTCCATCCTGCAAAGAAGGCAGGTTAGACAAACTACAATATCTTTAGCACTCTAACAGATTGTCAGACAACAAATACAACTTCTAACAGAGCTCCCTCTGCGTAAATAGGGATGGCAGAAATTGAGCAATTATCTGGTAGCCGGGCAGGACTCAAGCAAAGAAACACTCAAACCCCCAGAATAATTATAAATGTGATATAGGCAGCTCTTGAAGAGACAATACACAGAGGTTATACAGGCACTTTCTGGCAATAATGTTTAAACTGCTAAAATGCAGGACACCAGCCTGGCAGTGAGCATTTAGGCAAGCTCAAGAAAGACTCTTTCAGGAACCTCCATTGGTATTGAGGTTACACCTTCCCTGCCTGGAGAAAACTTGGCATCCATGTCAAGTCCTTGCCATCACAATATTGAAAATGCAATATAATGAGACACATATAACATTAGCATGTTATGCAAATACCATCTGATGCATCAGTTAACGTAAACTTATATCTTTACTATACATATTCACTGTACTTCACAATGCAATATCCATAATGCCAATACTTATGCATGTTTCATACATGTGATACTGATTCCACTATGATTTTTTTTTTAATAAATATCATCTTTATTTCATTTTCACTTACAGTCGATTGTGTCCAGCAATAAAACCAAAAATCAAGTATTGGTACTTACTTATTTCCACACAGTCGCAATATACAGATTGCTCACTATACCATAAAGAGTAATACCAGGGAGGATAAAGTTCAGAGTCCAAATCGAACTGGAGCTTCAGCTTGGCCTAGGTTCGGATACCTTAGTTTCATTAATCTGCGCTATTAGGTCCTGAATGCCAGACAGAAGTTTAAGAAATCAATTTATACAATGTGCAGCTTAAGTAGTACAGTATCTTAACTAATTTATCATACCCAACTCGGGCCACGGCTGGGACGAGACCCACTCAGTCCCATCCCACACAAGCGGGATGAGGGGCGAGAGCTCTACTTCCTCACAGTACAAAGGTTGTGTCCTTCAACATATAGTATAAAAGCCATCTATTCCACCTAACTTTAAATCTTCCTCCCTTCCATTTAAGCTATGTGTTATCTTCTCCAGTTGGAAGGTTTGCTTTGATATTGCCCACCAATCCCGTAATGTGGAGGTACTGGGAGACAACCACTTTTAGTAATGGCCTTCTTACCAGCTGTTAGCAGAATGGCTAGAGGTAACGGTGTCCCGATCCCTAAGGTTTTCGGAGGAATTAATAAAATAAATGTTAGTGGGGTTAATTGAAAAGGTCTACCAAATAATTCTTGAAGGTCAGTCTCAATGAACGAATAAATGGCTCCAATTTAGGACAGGAGAACATTACACGTGTGAGATGTGCCCTACTCTCCCACAATTACGCCAACAGGAGGCAGATCAACCTGGGGCATAATGACTTGTGATCTCCGGAGTTTTGAAGTACCTGACCAGGAATTTCCATGCGCATTCTCCATTGATGTGAACTAGAGGTATAGGTCGCCTGACGGCAGGCCTGATCCCATTGCTTGACCTCTATGCAGCACACCCAGTTCCTGCTGCCACTTTCCTAGGAATCTACCAAATCTACCAAGGGGCTTAAACTTAGAGCTTGATAGAAGGCAGATACCAAATGGTTCCGCTTAGGTTAGCAAGCATAGACTGCAGCCTGGCGATCAGTGGTGGCCATTGCTCTGGTTTCGCACCCAGATGGTAATGTTTCGTAGTAGTGTCGTAACTGCAATTATCTATAATGATGATGCGTGTTTGGTATGTGAAATTTTGTCTGTATTTCTTGGAATGACCAGATTTCCTTCTGTAACAATCTGGAACAGATACTTCATATATATCTCCATAGCCCAAATACATGGTCCATCTTCCTAGGTTGAAAATCTGGGAGGGCGGAAATAGGACATATTAGCGATATGTAGGGGAGATCGAAACTGCCTCTTAATCTGTTTCCAGACGTTCATTCTGTGTTGCAGCTCTGGGGGTAGTTTATTATATATTCTGGAGGTTATATGGTCTTGGTGAGTATGGCAAAATATTCTCATCAACAATTTCCTGCTCAATATCTGCCCAATGTGCCTCACCTACTGCCAGCTGCCTAGCAACAACATGCGTTAGCTGCTTGGCTTAGTAATACGTCGAAGATCTGGGAGGGCAAGCCCCTGAGCCCTCAGCTTAGATAAGATATTCAATCTAATTCTAGGCCTGCGGCCTGCCCAAATGAACCGAGATATGGCTTTTTCCAGTCTGCAAACACTAAGCGTGGGATACTAATTGGGATGTTGTTGAAAAGGTACAATGCCCTAGGCAGAACCACCATTCTAATTACGTCTATTTTTCTGATTAGACTCAAAGGAAGTGTACTCCAGCTGGCTAGGTCTTCCTTAAGTCGATTGGTGAAAAGAATATAGTTGATTCCACTATGATTAACATATTTTAAACATTACAATATTGATTCATGATAAAACTTCTTGTACCGTAAACCATGTAGGAGGGGCCCTTCCTATCGGCTAACTTGGAGCTGGATGGGGCAGGGCACCATACTGAGAAGGAAGAACTATCAACCCACAATTGGCCATTAAGCTCAGTTTGGGCAGTGAGCTCTGAGAAATATAGACACCCTTGTGAACCACATTAAGAGGAAAGTCCACAGGCCTCCCAGGGTAATCACAGCTGAAACGTAGCACTGGCTTAACAGGTCACCCAGATTTTCTGGGTGAAACAGACATACACTCTGGGCAGTCAACACTGGCACTAAGTTCTTCTCCTGTAGTGATTGATGCCGCTGCACTGATTGAAAATGTCCAGATTGGGAACACTATTAGCTCCTGGCTCTGCAGACTCTGATTCCACCACACTTTGCTCATTACTTTCTGATGAAGGCCCAGGTTGGTCATTCTGAGTAGACTCTGGCACATTTGGGTTTTGTGGCACTGAGGGAGTGCTGTCAACACTTTCATATTACTCCTCAAGTTCTGGCATGTCCACAGGGAGACTGAGACTATCAGACCTTTCTTTGGGCAAGTCAGACAGTTCTACAAAACAGAGTCTGCAACCTCAGACAGGATACTTTGCACCTCACTTTCAGGGCACTGGGGCAAGGGAAGAAGCTGGGGTTTAGGCAGTCCAGAAGGCCCAGCATCATCCCCACAATTCTGCATAAGATTTCTCAAAACAGCAGACTCCATTCATATGAGGGATAATAGGCATTACCATAGTCATTTTCATCAGAGGTAGATTGACAGTCACTATCATTTGAGGCCTGCCATGAAGAGGCTCCACATTTTTAACAACTGAAGCAGATGGACTCTGTCTCCTTTTTGCAGTAGTATGAATCACTAGCCCAGGGAATCAGTTTCTGATGGTTCAGCCTCAATTATAACTTGGCCAATAGGTAGCAAGTGGTTACAGTGCATGGTCTTGACAGCTTTGGAGTTATTCTCTGGGCGCACCTTGTACACTGGTAAATCATCCAACTTTCCAACTACTACATGGGGAAGATGAGTGCCACCTATCAGCAATTTTGTGCTTGCCATGCAGTCCCAAATTGCATAACACATGATCTCTGGGCCATAGCTCTTGAGTCTTTACTTTGTTATCATGCCTCTCTTTGTTGGTGAGATTTCTCTGGCGGCCATTGTCTGGGCCAGTTGATATGCATGGTTAAATTGATCTTTCAGTTTCTGTACATACTGCAGGTAGTTTTCAGCTTGGAACCCATCCAGAGAGACCCCAAAGCAGACATCAATGGGCAGTTTGGCCTCCCTCCCAAACATGAGTGGTAAAGGGAGAACCCAGTAGCATCATTTTTGGTGCAACTGTATGCGTGTACCAAGGTGCTAATCTGCTGGCTCCACTTATGCTTGTCTTTTGTATGGAGGGTGCCCAGCATGTCTAGAAGGTGTGGTTAAAATATTCTGGTTGATGTTCCCACTGTGGGTGATGGGGTGGTTCTTGACTTCTGCACCCCCACAGAGAGATATTTCTTTGATTAGCCAACTTTCAAAGTCTCTGCCTTGCTCAGAATGGATCCGCTTGGGGCACGATAGTGGACGAAGACATTTTCCACTAGCACCTTGGCCAATGTAGAGGATTTTGACCTTTAGTTGTAAAAGCTCATGCATATCATGTGAAATGATTTGTAACCACTAACACATTGCCAATATTCCACTGATCAGGTTCTAAACACAAAAGTCTATGCAGACCAGTTCCTTGGGTGTGCCAGTAGTAATATTGACAAGGAGGCAGCCCTCTGAGGCAGGCTTTCCTTTGGAGGCAACAACTACAGGTCTTTACATGGTGCTCAACATTGGCCCAAATCTTGGCCCAGTAGAATCGAGATTGTACCAGGTCGAGGGTCCTGTCAATATCGAGGTGCCCCATGTGGATTGCAGAGGACCTCAGTATCAAATGTTTAAGGCCATGGGCAGTACCAATTATTACTTGTCTACCTGACCACTATAACCCACTGTCTGTCTGTATAACAACTGATTGTGTAACTTCAACATGGGGCCTTCTTTAAACAATAGGGCAGTTCACAAGTCAAGAGCCTAACTTAGACATATCTTTCTCCTTGCGCGGGGCATCAAGTGCTAGCTGAATCATAGGATCTTGGAATTGAGCCCACTGAATGCTGTCATTGCCAAATTGAGGTAGTGCACTAATACCTAGAGCAGAGAATTTTTATTTAGTTTTTGTTGACCGGGTAGTGCACTAGACAAATCCTGTCTATTTTCAGGCACGCCCCAGGGGAGTGGGATACAGATGAATGCCAACTGACCTTGAACCAGATTAAGCTGAATTAAGCAGATTAAGACATGGCAATAGGTAACTGGTATGCAGGTATCAGGTAGGCCCAGCACTCTACTAAACAGTCCACTGTGTCTGCAGACATCTGTTCATCTCTGACAAACTTCTGGCACAATGCTTGGATGTCAGGTTCAGACAGGCTGATCAAATCACTCTTGGAAGCTGGCCTTCACGACAGGGCATCAGCATCAATTTGGTTCAATCCCAGTCTGTATTCAACAGCATAATCATAGGTGGATAAGGCAAGCCACCGGTACCTGGTGGCGTCAACTTAGCTAAAGTCTGTACAAAGGTTAATGGGTTATTGTTGGTCTTCACCAGTATCTTTGCTCCATAGAGGTACTCATAAAAC
Organism: Neoceratodus forsteri; assembly: GCA_016271365.2. Lineage (NCBI taxonomy): Eukaryota > Metazoa > Chordata > Ceratodontiformes > Ceratodontidae > Neoceratodus > Neoceratodus forsteri. The sequence goes on from CM028133.1 coordinate 573,582,530, forward strand.
TGGTCAATGATGGCCCATTTTAGGGCAAGGAACTCAGCATGTGCACAGGGTTGTTTCACTCTGATGGGGTCAAGCTCCTACTGGTGAAAGTCACTGGTCTCAAACCATCCTCATGGTCTTGGTACAGCACAGCTCCTAGGCTCTGCAGACTAGTATCTGTATGCAGCACATAGAGCTTGGTGGGGTCAGCATAGGTGAGGATGGAGGCCTGGGTGAGCTGGTATTGACTTCGAGAGGCTGCTTCACATCTGGTGTCCAACAGCACCCAAAAGTTTCACCTATTTGGAAGTATGCTTTCTTGGGTTTTTGACAGACCCTTTTGTATTTACGGTTGCTGGGGGTAACCCTGGGTAAGATTCAGAAGCAGTTGAATCACCTTGAAATAGTCTTTGATAAACCTACAGTAGTAGCCACAGAACCCTAGGAAACATAGTTCTTCCAAGTTATGGGCTGGGCCAAGTATTCAGTGATTCAACCTTATTGGTATCTGTCTCTATCCCTTCTGCACATACTATGTGCCCACATACTTCACGGAGGTTTGAAAAAAACTGCCACTTGTCAATAGACAGCTTGAGGCCAAAGTCTTCCAGTCAGTCTAGGACTTTAAACAGTCGGTCTCATGCTCCTCTAATGTGTGCCTAAACACAGAGACATAATCTAGGTACACTAGACATTTCAGCAAGTTCATATCTCCCACGCACATTCCATCAGTTGCTGAAAGGTGGCTAGGGCCCCAAAATCCCCTGTGGAATTCTCAGGAATTTGTAGAACTCAAGGACAGATGAAGGTGATTTTCCATGGTCCTCCTTGGCCATAGGAATCTTGCAATATCCACTGCAAAGATCCAATACTGAGAACTATTTGCTCTCATTCAAGCAATCTAGGCATCTTGTATACAGGGCATGGTGTATTGATCTGGGACAGTCTTCCAGTTCAGGGTTTAATAATCAGCACACATCCTCACAGACCCATTTTTCTTATGCACCACCACAATGGAGAGGCATATGGGCTCCTTGATTCTTGTATCATGCCAGCAACGAGCATTTCCTGCAGGTGTCTACTAACATCATCTATGTTCTCTTGGGCGAGGCGTCGGGATCTTTCTCGAAATGGCGGTCATCATGCAGGTGTATATGATGCTCTGCACCCTGACACTCCACGTCCCATTCTTTTATCAAAAGCACTTGGTCTCTCTGGGCAAGTTTCTTGCAAATTCTAGCCTTCCATTCAGCTGGCAATGGGGAATCACGAAAGTCAACTAAGTCTGGGGTCACTGTCTACTTCTCACCAGAGCACTTGTTACTGGGCAATACTGCAGTGTCTGCACAGTGTACTGTAGCTAGAGTGCACCCTCTGTTCACCCAGACCTCCCAATCTGACAAATTCTGAATCTGGACCATCACTTGTGCATAGGCATGAACACGGGCAAGCAAGATGCTGGGCTTAACCAATAATCCTTCTGGCCACTTTCCATCACCTGGTGCATCCAACATTAATATTTTGTTCTTTACATCTTTCCAGAGGTGGACTTCCCTGTGAATGGTACACTGGACATTGAGTGCCGGTACCAGAGAGTCAGGATCCTTCTTCCACATGATCCCCACAGGTTCATCCTGGTCTACTTCCTTGGTTTCTGTTGCAAGTCATAGGCCCTTTTGATTAGAGCTGGAATTCTCAGGGCCTACCCAGTCTGTTGCACCTGCTTCTCATGACAGAGCTGTGCCAGTCTCCCAAACATATGGGCATTTGTCCCATTAATAGAGGAACCCCATCATACAGTCTGGTGGAGAGACACACTCAAGGCAATTGTCTCCACTTGTTAATCTACTCCCACTACGGAGGTAGGGAAAGACAGCCAGATCCAAATATACCCCGAAAATGGATAAGACTTCTTGCTCAACCCCACACACATAAACCTTCCAAGGATTGTAGGGGACATCTGGCAGATGCTTTGATACCAGTCTTGGAACACTATGGTCACTAGAGACCCACTATCGAGCACGGCCTGGTGGACACACTGTTCACCATCACTGTAGTTCCATTGAAGGGCCCACCACCTCGGACCATTCAGGTGATGCAGACTTGGATGTCCACTTGAGTGTCCTTTGATGAATAACTTTTTGAGCAGCTACTCCAGGTGGCTGGTTATTGTTCCATCGAATCAAGGCTAGTATCCTAATGGTAACCTTTTTCAGGTTCTCCGGTGAGTGACAAGTGAACTGGGTGTGCCCATCCTCCCCAGATGGTAGCAAAAATTGGGTTCTGTAGAGTATCTAAGTGGTTGTGGCTGTCTCCCTGCTTGGGTACATCAGGGGCACCTTGGGTCCCTTCTTTGAATTATGATTTGCATTCTTGATCCTCTGGACTTCCACCAAAACTAGTGGTTTGTGTGGCTCGTAGTAGGTCCCCACCAGGGCTCTCAATTCTTGTACCTCTTCCAATAGGTTACCCTCAGTCTGAGTTTCCAAGGAGATGGCGTGCATCCCTACACCACTAGGTGGGGCCTCGCTCTTGACTCAGGGGGTGCCTGATAGAGGTTAGTGCCTCTAGTCACCTCAGGAGCTTGTTGGCTGATTCTAAACTCCGTCAATTCTTTAATTAGTTCTCTCATTTGCTGTACCTCAGCCTCGCCACTTCTCTAAGGAGTCTGGCAGGTTTGACAACCGCAGCATAGGGCTCCCATCCCTCTTCTTCATTCTCTGCTTCACGAATCTCTTTCATGAGGTGACAGTACTCAGGAGGGTTAGCCTTCCTATCTTGCAACTTAAGTGTTAGCATCATCACACTAGAGTACCTGACGGACTTGAGAATATGGTCCAACCTGACCCGATTCAGTTCAGTAGCCAGCACCCCTCCTTTTCTGTAAACCCTCTGCAGAGCCCTCTCAATTCTGGTAATAAACATAAACAACTTCTCATTCTTCCATTGCTTGGCAGATTTGAATTTCCACAGTAAATCGTCCCCTGACTCAGTGCTTCCAAAACCCCTTCCAATGCAGAGAGGTCAGCCACAGTAGCCTCCAGGCTACTGGCTCAGAGGAAGTGAATGGCTCCAGTGCATGGCCCTCAAACTTTCCATGAGTCTTTTATTTTTATTTTTTCCACCTCAGAGCACTCCCACCTGGACCAGGAGGGTAGCATAGTCCATCCATGTTTCCAGGTCATCCTTCCCTATGGGCACTGGGACTGTGCCCAAAAAGTCAAAGCCTATGGTAAGAGTCAAGGTACACAGATGGAATTATTATATGGGGGATGACTAGGGAGACCCTAGGGAGGCAGAAGATGCTGTCAGGGACTGCAATAGCATGGGTTCTTCAGAAAGGTCTCACACCTTCACTAACTCTTGGGTGGTTCACCACTTAGAAACTAACAACTTAAGCAGCTTGTCCTTGAACCCTCTATGCTGGGGGACCCACCTGGGTAGCCAGATCACTGTGCAAGTGGATGACCCTCTACTCCTTCTGGGCCCCTTCTGACAGAATAACAGGGGTACTTTCTCTGGATCTATAGGAGAGTTGCAGAAGAGTAGAACCACCATGGTCTGGTCAAACAGGTCGAATCCCTCCCCTCACTTCAGCCTCCCCAAACACTTAACCTGCTCCACAGCTTCTACAATAACAGCATTAGTGGTCCCTAATGGGACATCCATTAACAGGAGGCCCTGTCGGGATCTACCCCTCAGCCTCACTCCACCCCATCATTCAGTGTACTAACAGCTTGGAGGGGTGATTTTTGAGCTTAGGCGTGGCAAGATCCTCCATTTTGTCACCAGTTCTAAACATAATGGGGTAATTTCCACCTCTGGCCACTAGAGGATGTTAATCCCAGCAGTACCTGCAAGATGTAAGGTGGCACTATCCCAAGGGCTACTACCCTGCCTGCTTGGCTAGTAGGTTAAGGGCCTGTGCTAAAATGGTGCCTCCACCCAGAGGTCATGGTTGTTAGTGGTCAAACTAGCTGAACACATGCCTCCGGGACCCTGTAACCCCCTCTGTCCCTTCTAGTGGCTAGAACAATACGCAGTAATCACTTTTGCAATGCCCTTTATTCACCATGCAAGTACCCACACTGTTTGCACTACCACCAGGGCTGGTTCCACCAGTTTATCTCTGGAGACCCCTGCAAAACAAGGTTAGTACAGCAAACAACAACAATACAGTGCTTTCAGTACAAACTAGAGCCACAGTCAGGTTAGATGCAAAAGAGTTAGATCTGATCTGATCTATTCAGGGGACTTGAAAAAGGAGAGGGTGTAATTAGGTTGATTGGCTTAAAGGCTAAATCAGTCAGACAGTTATGCATGCACTTCAGAGTCCCTACACAGTCACACACTCTGGGTAACCAGGTAGGAAAACAGTGGGCTAGCCAGGAACATTGCCCAGGGTAGGCCGGCATTGCAGCTGGTTGGGGCCCTGTGATGGAAGAAAGCAACATGCACAACACACACTATTTGTATTCCAGACCTGAGGGCACAGTTTGTGAAAGAAAGACAACAAGGCAATCAGATGACAACACTTTAGATTTAGCTGTTGCTGCAGGGCTACCCTAAAGTTTACTCATGATACCCAATACAGGTCACAGGCAGGATGAAACTGAGACTGCAGGTTGTTGAGCTGGAGTGCCTGCAGAAGCAAGGCCCACACTAATCACTGAGGCATCATTTCTGTTCAAGGCATTGAGCAGGGGCTGATCTCAGGCAGGTCTCTAGTCGATGACTTTATCTGTGTAGCGGGTATTCTGGCTGGGCCAGTGTGGCAAGGACCAGGCCAAATGGAGATGAATACTGATTCAGTCCATCTTAGCTGGATGCAGCCTCCAGCAAGCAGAACACAGTTCATCACACTGTGGGAAACAATTTGTGACCCACTAGCAGCACACAGCACATTTACATGTAAAGAAACTCCACTGTACCAGGCAAATGGCCTCTTGGTCGCAATTACAGGGTCTCTGTACAATCCGGGAGTTCAGAGGTGGCTGGAAGTCCTGACAGGCCGATCGCATTCAGCAAATCTTTGGTATTCTTCAGGTTAAAGCCTGGTCACAGTTCAGTGGCTTAAAGTGTTCTCACAACTCGGATTCACTCCGAATAAACTCTATTTTCCCACTCAGGGACAGCAGGCAGACTGGCAGGCCAAAACTCAGCCCTTTCACAGTTCTCCTGTGTGAATCTATGCAGGACTGCTACTGATTATCTCAAGCTGTTAACCCTTTCACTTCCCAACTCAGACTGACTGAAGCTGCAAGCAGCCTGGGACTTTCTCCAGGATCCAAAGGTTTGGTTGGCTGATCTACCGTCAGTCACAACAAGGGCTCCCTTCCAGGTTCATTTGGGTGCCTAAGTTCCAAAGCTAAAATTCCTACAGAATTTTGCTCCCACAAACCCCAGTGGACAGGCTCCATTTTAGAGTCCCCAAAGGTACTGATTGGCCCATTTCAGCAGTCCAGGACCAAGATGGTGGTGATAAACAAAACTGTGCATGCTGCAAAGAAGGCAGGTAAGACAAACTACAATATCTTTACCACTCTAATAGATAGTCAGCTGACAAATACATCTTCTAACAGAGCTCCCTCTGCACAAGTAGAGATGGCAGAAACTGAGTGATTATCTGAGCAGCCTGGGTAGGACTCTAGCAAAGAACCACTCAGACCCCTCCCAGAATAATTATAACTGCAATATAGTCAGCTCTTAAAGAGACAATACACAGAGGCTATACAGGCACTCTCTGGCAATAACATTTAAATTGTTGAAACACAGGACACCAGCCTGGCTGTGAGCATTTAAGCAAACTCAAGGAAGACTTTTTGGAATCCACATTTGCAGGGTGGTTACCCCTATAAAAGGTTTTATCCACCTTCTTAACCGAGTTGGCTATCTTTTCCTCATTTTGGGCCTTTGCTATTCTGACTGCCTTCCCGCTTTCTTCTGCCTTAACTGGTAGAGTTCTCTGTTCTCCTCCTTCTGTGTTTCCTTATACTTCCTAAATGCTGTCTTTTCTCCCTAACCTTCCCGCCACCTCTTTTTGAGAACCATAGTAGTCTTTGTTCTTTCATTTTGATTTATTTATTTGCTTTACACAAAGGCTTGTTGCCTCTGTGGTGGCAGTTTTGATGTTTCCCATTGTTGGTCCACCCTCCTCCTTGCCTGTTTGCTAGTGCTTTTCTGAGGCACTCTCCCATTTTGACAAAGTTAGCCCTCCTTAAATCCAGTACCCTCGCTTTTGTATGGCTTGACTCTGCAGCTGAGTTTATTGTGAACCACACATTTTGGTGGTCACTGTTCCCAGATGGCTACCCACTTCTAAATCTGAGATCCTCTCCATCCCCATTTGAGAGTACTGGTCTAAGATTGCCCTCATGAGTGGGTTCCAACACTGTCTGTCTGAGACATGCCCCTGTATATCATTGAGAATGACCTCTGCTCTTAGATGTAGCCACAGTAAAGGTACTCTGCATAACATCTGCATATTCAGGCCCCAATCAACAATATCTCCCCTTTCTCTGCCATCCTAAAGATGCCTTCTATCACTTCCTTGCCCATTTCCTCCTGAGATGGGGTTGTATACAACCCTGTGTGGATTGTGGTGCCATTTCCAGTCTCCAGGGTGACCCACAGTGCCTCCTCTCTACCTGTTTACTCTTTTGTTCCATTGTTTTATCCCTTCCTACATAGAGAGCTACTCTTCCCTTTTCTACCCTCCCTGTCTCTCCTGTAGATTGTGTACCCCAGTATGCTGACATCCCAGTCATGGTTCTCTGTGTACCATGTTTCTGTGACTGCCACAATATTTAGGCATTCCTCTTCCATCAAAGCCACCAGTTCAGGGAGCTTGTTACCTAGACTAGGGGCATTGGTGCTCATTACCCTCCATTTTTGATGGCCTTACCCCTTTTGACCGGTCCCTGTCCTTATTACCTTGTTCTCCATTTGCCCCTGCCCTTCTCCCTATCAGTGTCTCTATCTTGGTGTTTACCTCACTAACTACCTTAAGTTTTCTTGGGGGCTAGGATTTTCCTGCTCCTTGCCAGTGCCTCTCCTGGCTAGTTTAAATGCTTACCAATGAAGCATTTAAACCTGTTTTCCTCCTGGACAGATGAAAACCATTGTGCCAGTATAGGCCTGCATCCTCCAGGTGAACTCCCAGTCCCCAATGAAGCCAAAGCCTGGAGCTCTGCACCAGTATTTCAACTATTGATTGAATTCCATGGTGCAGAGTGCCCTAGTCTCACTCATGCCATAGATAGTCAGCACCTCTGAGAATGTTACCATGCATACTAGGTGTCTAACACCCTCCCCAACTCCACAAACTCCTCCTCCACTGTTCTGATCCCTTTCCTAGCCAGGTCAATTGTCCCTAGGTGGACAATGACATCCAGCTCCTGCCCCTTGCAGCTGCTCCTGTGATCCCGAGGATTCACTCCCTGTCCCTCAAAGCCATGGCTCCAGGCAAGCACCTTAATTTCCACCCGGTTCTCACCTCCTAACAATGGAGTCCCCACCAGGAGTTGTTTCCATCCCTGTGGGTCCCATGCCACCTCCTGTGGGTCTCCTTGTGGAGGTTCCCAACACCCTCCTTGGTCTCCACTGCAGGTGCCTCTATAAAGGAACCACACTCTGCCAGAATGGTACATAAATTGTGGAGAGGTACAGCTGAGAGATGTGCTTCTGTTCCACAACCTCACCCTCCCTTGCCCACTGTGGTCCAACTGCTCCTCTTTCTTGGCAACCTCTGAAGCAGCAGTGGTAGCTCTAGTGGTCCCTGGGGGAAAGGAGGTCCCCAAATCCTGGCCAACTCATCCTGGAGATAAGCAACCTCCTTCCTCAGCCCAAAGAGGTGCCTGAAGATGGAACAACACTGCATCCTCCAGAATGTCTCCTGGAAGAATGCTGCTCCACAGTCACTGCACTGCACCACTCTCTCATGTCTTATCTGTGGTCCCTTAATTGTTGTTTTATATACTTACTCTTTCTCTCTCTGTTTATTTTTATATACTTTTTTCTCCCTACTTTCCTACTGCTTCCATGCCCTTAAAGCTCCTGATCTTCTTGTTCTGAGACAGGAAGTTCTATATTTCTCAGTAGTCTCCTTACTTTCTCAGAGTCAGATCTCCAGCAGCTGGGGGACGGAGGCTACTCTTTTCCTTCTTGGATGGTGAGTCTTTTGTGCCTCTGTGATCACTCCTTCCTGCTCCCAAACAGAAAGTTCCTGTTGTCAGTCAAATCCTGAGCCTATAAGAGTAGAATTGCTATGGGTAGAGAGAAGGGAGGGAGTGAGGCCTATATAGTCCCAGTAGAGAAGTATAGTCCTAACAGCACCTCCTTCCTCTTGCTGGTCTCTGCCAGAAGCTATCTAAGGCAGTTTTAAATCCAAAACACCTGGCTTCTTTCTGGCTAAGCCACTCCCTAATTCACAGTTTCCTTCTACACCTAGATAACTGCACAGGTAGCAATTCACTTTACCCAACTCGGACAAACACACTAGCTCTTTTTGTTTTTACCCTAAATTGAAGGTCCCAGTGGTAGAGTTCTTGTTCTTTAGTCCCAGTAGAGAACTATAGTTCTAACAGCACCTCCTTCCTGTTGCTGTTTTTGAAAGGTGATTCTGCAGTCACTGCATGAAATCACCTTTCACACAGAGTTTAAAATGTTCTCTGCTCTTGTTCATGAGGTGGGATTATAAGAAGACTGTGTTGGAAAGTTCGTGTAAAAATGTTAAACAACAATGAAGTTATGAGCCTGTGTTGAAATTTGCAAATGCAGGCTCGAACCAAATATTTGAAATACTTGGGATTGATCATTGACTCAAATATAAGCTATGATTATCACATTCAAAACTTAAAGAGTATTGTTAGCTCAAAGCTTTCTTTTGACAACTATAGATTATGGATTTATTTTTATCATACTGCATGTGAAAGGTTACTAGTTAATTTTAGAACCTTACTAAATCAAGTTTCTAGATTCATCACTCAGCAAGACAATTTTATTTTTAAGACACCCAATCCAGAAGCTCTGGATGCTGTACACAATAAAACAGAATACAAAATACAATAACATATGTGCAGTGAAATCTTTAAAACAACATTTTTAAAAGCTTACATATAAAATATGAAATAGCTGAGGGTGGATAGGGGTAGATGGCTTAGTCCCCAAAGGCCTGGCAGAAGAGATGGGCTTTATCCCGCTGCTTAAAGAGACCAATAGAGGGACCTCCTAGACTGCAGCTGGAAACATGTTCCACAGGGTTGGCCCAGAGACACTAAATGCTCGCTCACCAGATGTCTTAAACTGAACCTTGGGAACATCCAGGACACCTCAAAGTGGAGTGGAGGGAGCAAGCAGAGGTTACAGGCAACAGGAGCTTAGGCAGGTAGCCAGGACCCAGACTATATAGGGCCTTATAGGTGAACAAGCCCACCTTGAAAAGGACCTCAACCTGACTGGCAGCAAGTGCAGAACACGCAGAACTGGAGTCACATGGCATGACTGAGATAGTCCTGCCAATAATAGGAACAACACATTCTGCACCAGATGCAGCCTGTGAAGGGTCCTCTCATGATCCTGAAGTACAGAGCATTACAGTAGTCGAGTCTGGAGGTCACAAAGGCATGTACTAGGTCAGCAGATCTTCGGTGGAACAAGGGGCTTGATCCTGGTGATGTTCTGTAAGTGATAAAAACACTCTTCACAACAGATGATACCTGATCTTCCAAGGTCAGTCTGTCATCCAGGATCACACCTAGATTTTGCACCTTTGGGGAAGTAACCAATGGTGCAGACCCTAGGAAAGACCTGTGTCCACTCCAGGTAGCAACCCATTACACCCATGTCCCGGCTCAACCACCAGCACCTCTGTCTTGTCTGTGTTGGAGTCATAGCCAACTTGAAGCCATCCAGTCTTGATTTTAGCTAGACAGGCATTGAGCATACATCGCACTGGATGTCCCAGGGCAAATGACAAATACAGCTGGGTGTCATCTGCTTAGCAGTGAAATGCCATGATTTACTGTTGAATGATATCACCCAGGGCAGCATATACACCATCAACAGCATCGGGTAACAGATTGAGCCTGTGGAACTCCAGGGCAGAGGCATTGGAAAAGGAGCAATTCACCATCACTACCGCTGCACCCTATCTGAGAGATAGGACTCAGAGATCTGATGACAACACTGGCTGAGTCCACAAAATTCACAGTGCCGATTGAGAAGCACAATGTGGTAAACAGTGTAGTAGGCTGAAGAGACTGTGAGGACAAGAAACTGATCTGTTTCCTCTATCTCTAGGTCTGAGTAAGTATTATATCTGTCCCTCTAGAAGGGACTAGAAGGGACAGGATCAGATGTGTTTCAGTAAAGTAGCTGCTTCTTGTTGTTTTTACTGTGTTTCTTGTGGATTTTACTTGGTAGAAGGTTATTTCTTTTCTTTCTTACTACTTCTAAGGGGCTAGCAGGTATTGTTTTTGGGGCTGTTGGAAGTTTTTAACCTGGTTTGGTGGCTGTAAGTGGGCTCATTTGTTGGATGTTTCACTGTGTAACAGGCTGCGCTGGTGGAGGCCTATTTCTTCTGATTTAAAACCTATTTGGTTAGATTTGCTTGGAGCTGTTTTTTTGGTTGCAGGGCCTGGAGGGCAGACACAGGGCTCATACATTCTCTCGAGAGTTGGATGTAGCCTCTAATCCCACCCTCCCTACCCTCCCTCCCCAGAACTATGCTTATTTATAGAACACCTGCCCTGCAATTGGAGGAAAAGGCTGCAGGTGCAGCTCATGTAGTTCTAGCCACGGGGGTTGGATTTAAAGGCTGGGAGAGAGGAGCTTAGGGAATTGTTCACTCCTTATAAGTTTACTGTGTTGTACTGCACCTAGTAACAGGGCTACCGGTTTACTGTGGGACTGTATCTAGGATTAGTGGGTGACCTGATTAGTCAGTAGGAGTGTATCTTGGACTAGTGGGGAACGGTGGCTCACCCAAGGGAACCTACTTGGAGGGTGGATGGGACCACACATCATTGGGCAGGCATCTTTGGGAGGGTGGTGGGTGCACAGGGTGTGGGGCAAACATGTTACTGGGACTGGCTTGAAGTTCAGTGGTTGCCCAGTGTGCTACCAGCCGGCACAGCTTTGGGAGGAGGTTGCTGGGGAATTAGAGACAGCTGGGGGAAGGGAGGAGGCATGGTTGGGGAAGAGGGCAGGGTATCTCCCACGGGGTTGCACCAAGCACTAGGGTGGGGAATAGGAAAGAAGTGCAGGAGAATACTCTGGTCACATAGGGACCCTTGCAGAAGGGCCCAAAAGGAAGACACTACCAAGGAAGCAGACAGGTAATCATGGACCCTGACAAAGGGGAGCCAGAGGGACAACATTCTCAGGGAAGTAGCCAGATGGTTGGGGCTGGACAGAAGGAAGTAAGGGTGGAGGTGGATCAGACCTCACCTCAGTAACCGCCTAATTCTCTTCTTCTGCTTGAGGATGAGGGGTGATGAGCCATGACAGGGATGGTAGAGATGGAAATGTAGTGGGGGCAGGAGGAAGGGGCTGGATAGCAGAAGGAACAGGGGGAACCTGGAATGCAGGAAATGGGGGAGAAGTGGATCAGAGCAGGAAAGGCAGGGGGAAGAGGAGGAAAGCACAAGGAGAAAGACCAGTTGGGAGGAAAGGGCAAGGAGAAGGACAAGAAGTATAAGGAGGATACAGTAAAGGGAACTGAGGGTTTAGGCAGGGGAGTATGACAAGCAAGCAGGGACTGAATGGAGACAGGGTAGTTTAGCAGATGGGGGAGAAGGACCAGTTGCAAGCAGTGAGGGGAGTTAGTGAGGCACAGAAGGATACTCAAGAGGAGAAAAGGCATAGGAATGGAGAGAAGGGGTGGTCAGGGTAAATGAGGGGGTGGCATGTGGCACACAGATAGGGGAGGAACAAGGAGCCAGCTGGGTGGAGGGCCAGTAGAAAGGATGAGGGACATGGAAGGGGAAATGGAGGAAAAGGAGTCATCGGAGTGCTCCTGTTGGGGGATTCTATGATAAGGAGTATCAAATGATAGGGAGGAGAAGCCTGACCAGTTAAAACAAAATGCTTCCCTGGACTAACGGTGACAGGGCCAGACATGAGGTATATCAGCTGGCAAAGGATTGTGGGGTTCTCAGGACATACTGGTCCACCTGGGTACAAAATGACATTGAGGGAATAGCAAGCTAGAGATACAGGTAAGTACTGCCAGGGTCTGTAATGACATAAGGTACAGTTTCCTTCTTGAAATCCTGCCAGTGCCAAGGGCTAGTGGGGAACACAAAAGGAAGATTAGGAGATAAACCAGTGGCTCAGGAGTGGTGTGAGGCCAGAGGGTAAGAGTTGATGGGGATTGGGGAGAGACCTGGGAGGATAAGAGCTGTATGCTAGAGATAGGCTCCATCTCAATTTGGAGGAGGAACCTTGCTAGTTGAAAATAGAGGGGTCTGATGAAAAGTGGGGTTTAAACTTGTAGAGCAGAGGGATGGGTTGAAAAGACTGTTGAGGGGGTCTGATAAAGGAGAAACTCTGGCTCCACCCCTGGGGGAGCTGGAGGAACTGCGGAAAAGGCCAACTGGTAAAGAGCAGATCAGGGGAATGGAATCCCATGGGAACATGGGCAGGGGAATGGAAGTATAGGGAAAGATGGAAGGTGGTCTGCTAAATGCCAGGAGCTTGGGCAATAAAATGCCTGAGCTCCAGGCAATGCTAACTCAGGGAGCAGTGGATGTGCAGCAGTCACTGAGACCTGGGCCACTGCAAGACACGACTGGGACCTGAACCTGGAGGGTACACCACATCAGAAAGGACAGGGGGAGGGAAGGAGGAGGGCTAGCAATAATAGTCAAAAACTGCATTGGCATAGGGGAGTAGAGGAGGCAGGGGAACAGTGGAGGCGACGGTCACTTGATAACAATGGGGGCAAGAGAGTAAAATAAGAGTGGTGTATAGACCCCTGCACTGGCAGAGGAGCTGGAGGAGAGTCAGGTGGCAGATGTTGGGAGAACACATGCAGATTGGGCAGGAAAGGGTGGTGGTGTTGGGGGACTTAAACATGCCAGGAACAGACTGGAAGACTATGATAGCCTCGTGGCCAGGGAACAGAGGTTGTTGGATGTCTTTCAAGACACGCCTTAACTCAGCAGGTGGGGAACCAATCAGGGAGGCATGGGTACTGGATGTGGTCCTGGCAGACAGTGACCAGATTAGAGGCCTGGAGGTAAGGACCCATTGGGCGGATTGATCATGCTACGGTCTGGTTCTGCCTGGACCTAGAAGGGTAGAATGCTGACAAAGATGGAGTAACTGACTTCAGGGGGCGGATTTAAGGAAATGGGAAGATCCTTATGAGCATTTGATGTGATTGGGCCAGACATGGACGCTGACAGTAGGTGGGAAATAATCAGGAGAGGGTGCAGAATGCTACCAGCACCTGTGCCAGAGTAAGACGAATATTTGGTAGGGCCGAAACTCCCACTGGTGGACCAGGGAGGTCCAGGAGGTGATGCAGGGAAAGAAGGTTGCCTATAGGCAATTCAAGTGCTCAAGGAGTGAAAGGGATCAAGGGAGTATGAACTGATGGCTAGAAAGGCCACTAGGGTGGTGAGGGCGGCTAAGGCAAGGAAGGAGCAGAACCTGACTAGGAAATTAGGGAGGGAACAAGGGTTCTTTAGATACATTGGGGGAGACGAAGGGTGAAGAGGCAGATTAGCAGGATTAAAACAGGGAGAGATAGGTACTAAGACCTGGGGAGTAGGCTGAGGTACTAATGAGTACTTCACCTCAGTTTTCACCAAGGAAATGGGGTGCTGCATCATACATGGGAGAAGACAGTGATACTGAGAAGGGTGGCCCTACCGATTGGTGGGTCAGGGAGAGGGGAGTCATCACTGGCAGGAGGGGGAAGGCTAAGCAGGAGAAGAGGTAGCAGAGGTGGAAATCACAGCAGAGAGAGAGGGAGGAAGCCCTCAGGTCCCTTAAGATGGAGAAATCACTGGGGCCAGATAAATTACATCCCAGAGTGCTGAAAGAACTTATGATGTCCTGGCAAAACCCTCAGGTGGAGCTTTTACTATCTCTCTGAGGACAGGGTGGGTGCCTGGGACTGGAAGATGGTGCATATGGTGCCTATTATTCACAAGGGGGGTCAAGGGAGGTGGCAGGAACTACAGGCCTGTCAGCCTGACACCGGTGTTGGGCAAGGTGTTGGAGGGCATTGTCAGGAGAGGCTGGGGGACCTGGAAAGTCAGGGTGCCTGGACAATAGACAGCATGGATTTGTCCCAGGGAAATCATGTCAGACAAACCTTGTGGAGTTCTTATGACTGGGTGATGAGTGTCTTGGACCTGGGTAGACCAGTGGACATCCTCTTTCTAGACTTCAACAAGGCATTTGACTCTGTTCCTCACAAGGGCCTTTGGATAAGCTGGGAGAAATGGGTGGGGGAACCAGATGATCAGATGGATAGACAATTGGCTCGGGACTGGACCCAGAGGGTTGTAGTTGAGGGATAGTCTCATCCCCAAGGAGGGTCATTAGTAGGGTCCCACAGGATCATTCCTTGGGCCCTCCTGTTCAACGCCATGTCTCTGACATAAGGACAGGTATCAGGAGTGAGATGAGTCTTTTTGGATGACTCAAACTAGGGGCAGTGGTGGATAGGGAAGTGGGAGGGTGGCCCTACAGGGGACCTGGAGACTCTAGAAAGATGGTCTAGAAAGTGGAAGCTGAGGTTCAATGCAGGGAAATGCAAGATTGCACCTGGGGCCAGAAACCTGGGCCAAGTGTACATTCGGGGATGCTATAATCTCGATGGCTGAGAGGGACCTCAGGGTGGTGGTGGTGGATGTCAAGATGAACAACTGGAGACTTGTGGAGGCAGCAGCAAAGGCCAACAGGATGCTGGGATGCATCACTAGGGGATCGCCCAGAAGGAGGGAAGTGATACTCCTCTGTATAACTGCTTGGTGAGGCCACACTCGAGTACTGCCTGCAGTTTTGGAGGCCACACTTAAGAGGGACATTAAACTCCTGGAGAGGGTCCAGAAGAGGGCAACCAAAATGATTTGGGGCTTGGGGACAGGACCTATGGGGAGAGGCTCGAAGAGCTAAATATGTACACATTGGAAGAGAGAAGGGACCGGGGGCATGATAGAGGTCTTCAGGTACATGAAGGGGGTAAATGGGAGGATCAGTTAAGGTTCTTAAGGAAGGAGGAGGGGCAACTAGAAGGCATGGGTGGAAGCTGAGGGGGAAGATCCAGGGGAGAAAGGAGGAGGTGCTACTTCACTGAGAGGGTGGTGGAGCCATGGAATGTGCTTCCTCAAGGGCTGGTGGAGGCAGAAATGGTGGAGGGGTTCAAGAGGGATGGGACAGATACAGGGAAGCAAAATCAGTGCAGCGAGAATATCCGGAACTGGCAAGGGAGAAGCCAAAGAAGGCGAGGAGGCAGCAAGGTCAGTTCCTGGTGGGGGCTGACAAAATGAGCAGACACGAAAGACCGTTAGGCATATTCTGCTGGCATTTTAGTATGTTAGTAACTAGTGCAGTTTCTGTGCTGTGTCAAGCCCAAAACCCAGCTGAAATGACTTATAGATGTAGAAGGATACGAGCTGATCCTCAAGCTGCTGTGTTACCAGTTTCTCAACAACCTTGTCAAAAAGGCAGGTAGGAGATAGGGCGGTAATTCATTAGATGTCTGGGTCGAGGCAAGGTTTTTTAGAAGGGTCTCACCAGCTCTTCTTTTGGAGGAGCTGTGAACACCTTCCCTACCATTGAACACCTGGCTATCCCAGTTAACACTGGGCCAGCAGCCTCAGCTCATCCCATCCCATCAAGAAACATGTCAAGGCTGGGCCCAGTACATAAGATGTATGTTTCAGCTCTAAGATCACCAGAGTCACCCCAGATACCTCCACTGGCCTAAACTCTTCCCAGGCAGGCAGAGTTCCTCTGCTCCCAACAGACCAGCATCTGCGAGGGCAAAAGCCTACCTAATTGAATCCCGGCTGGATAGCTGACACCCTGTCAGATAAGAACAGAGCAAACTCCCTCACATAAGGTTGATGAAGAGGCTTTTTTGGCTTAAGACAGGCCAGATGAAAAAGCTTGTCCACAGTCTAAAAGTTGTGCAGTGTCTGTTCCTCCCTGCTACAATCTTCCCTGGACAGGAACTCTGCCTTCTTACAGGAGATTGCCTCCTGGTACTCATGATAGTGGTGCAAGAGGACCAGTTTGTCAGCATCTAGCCCCGACTTCCACTAGCAATGCTCCAATGTCTGACTCTTGTTCTTCATCACCTTGAGATACCATCAAACCACATGGATTTCAAGTGAGAAGATCTGGGTCATATATGAACTGGTGCTATGGCATCCAGAGCTTCAGACACCACCTTGTTATAGGTGGCCAATTCCTCCCTGGTGCCATTCACACAAAACCACCTCAACCTAGATAGATCAGCTACCTCCAAAGTCCTTCTGGGTCTAGCCCTTATAGGATGATAGCTAACCATCTCTACAGGGACAGGACTATTGGGGCCTAAACATGAACTCAACAGTGCAGTGATTGGATCAAAAGATCAGATCAATCCTGGAGGTCATCAACCTCAAGACCCAGCTGGAACACCAGATAAAATGTGTGACCTGCTGCAGGGTTGCCGAGAAACTGCTTGTGACAGGCCCAATGAAGACATTCACTGGAGGAGATGATAACAAACATGAGGATTCATCATTGACCCTGGCATTGAAGCCCCCAGAATTAAGCACCTGGGACTCCCAACACCTGGTCGATGATGAAGTCTGCTACCTAGTGCAGGAATTCTCCCCAGACCAGGCGGGCAATTAAATGAGAAGAATCCTGCAACCTGTACCTGGACTCCCATGAATGGTGACACACTAAAAAGACCTGATGTTACTAACTAAATGCACTGTGAAGCCCAGGTTGGCTCTAAAATGATGGTGACACCCATTCCCTGTGATCCTTCCATGGGCATGTACCACGGAGTACCCAGGCGGCAGCCACTAGAACTGGCCCAGCATCATTACCCAACCAAGTCTCCGTAATCCAAGCCAGGTCAACAGAGAAAAATCAAGTCCACAAAATAGCAGCTCTTGTTCCTAATCAATCTGGTACTGCTGGAGCACCGCCCGAAGAGGATTAAGAGGTGGCTGATCCTGTAGCTACCTGTCCACTCGGTCAGGTGTAACCCCATGGTACAGGAACAAACACATCGGACATCTCCCTCAGCCCTGTTTAAACCCAGGCTTCCATTGAGAACATATCACTGCTTTCTTCTTGAACAAGCAGGAATACTATCATTGAAACTGGAAGATGAGTTACAGATTGGTATGCTGGCAAAAAATATATCAGATAAAGTACCTGGAGATTTTCATCATCTATTTATAAAAGATACAAACCATTCTTAATCAGAATGTCAGGTTATTGCTATTTTTTATACCAACGATCAGTACTACTATGGGACAAAGGTCTTTGATTTTAAACTGCCATGTTTCTGTAATTCCATTTTAACAAAATTAAATGTTTTGGCACATCTATTTGTAAGTTTAAAAAATATTGAAGGAGTACCTGATTAAGAGCAATGTACCTGCATGTGAGTGCTTTGGATAACTGATGTATTGTTAGTCTGAACTTGTACCCTGTGTGTTTTATGTATTTTTATATTGTTTTTTTCTTACAACTCTAGGTTATTAAATTATATTTATTTGTATTTTATTATTTGCATGCTGGTTGACCATGTAAACAGGTCTTTGGCTCCTGGACTTACCAGAATAAACAAATAAATCAAATCAATTTGGTAATTTTAGCTGGCAGTATAGCCTAGAGGTTAGAGAATGTGGTGTGTACGAGCTTGATACATCCAGCAGACCAGACCTGAGTTTGATTCTCATGACTCCACTTGCATACCTGTGTGACTCTGAGCAAGTCACTTAACTGCCCAGTACCCCAGGTCACCTCTGAAAATAGGCACTTGTGCCTAGTTGGCCTTACTAGGTTACCAAAGACTGAAAAATAAATAAAATACTTTTCAATATTATGACCCCAAATTATCAACATAGCCATTTCTTCACAGTACCTCATGAATGTGACAGCTGTCATTTTCAAATCTTGGTGAAAATGTGTTTTGTACCCTGAAAGGATTTTGCAGTCACTGCACAAAATCACCTTTGGACAGGAGTTCAATATTTTTCCTCTTGTTCAGGAGGTGGGATCATAAGAAGGCTATGTTGAAATGTCGGGACAAAAATTAAAAAGCAAAATTATGAGCCTACATTAAAATTTATGAACACAGATTTATAACTTTGGTGATTTTCAATATTTTGTCCCGAATTTTAAACATAGACATTTCAACTTCAAATTTCAAGTTTATTAAGCATAATTTCATTGTGCAAACTCATTTAAAAGGAGGACCTCAGAGAGACACTTAAAATACATACAGCATACAGCATACATTGGTACAACAATAAACAGTAAGAGCAGTACAGTACAGAGATGGATAATAACATTGTAGCAATCAAAGAGACCTAAGCGGTGCATATAATACAGTGAATGAGGAGCATCTGTGCAAAAGGTACAAAGGAGATAACTTGCAGTATTTGTATGATATATACAATCTCATAACATTTAGGTACAAGTATTGAGGCCAAAGTGCATTATAGTTATAACTAAATCCACTACTCTAGAATAGTGGAAGCATTTTGGCTGTATAAACTCACAGGGTGGACGTGGGACAGGCAATTGAGAACATGAGACGAGAAATTAGAGGGTAACAATGGTGAAGTACAGAAGGATGGAATGGCTGGGAAGCTGGAGAGAAAGCACAGAAGGGGTAAGGTTGAGGTGAGGACCATTACCCAGAATGACCATTTTATTCCAATAGACATAATCAGAACAGAGAGAAACCAGTGGGGATAAGAGGCGAGGTCATCTTGGTGGCATGTGCAAAGCACCTCATGAACGTGGCAGCTGTCATTCTTCAAATCCTTGGCCAAAATGACATTTCAGTGGCACAGAATTATGTTTTGGTAAGGATTTAAAAATCTTCACCTGCTGGGTCCATTAGGTGAGGTATTAAAAGGCTATGTTAACAATTTGGTGTACAAATACAGTAATGCCCAGGTTATGACTGAACATTCCACTATTTCAGTGTTCAAGTCATAACTTTGCTGATTTTGAATGTATTGACTCCAAACTTTCAACATAGCCATGTTTCCAGAAAGCCTCATAAATGTGATGTGTCATTTTTAAATCCTAGATGAGATGTGTTTCCTGCCTCTGATGCAAAATTAAATTTCAGCCAATATACCATAAATGGTACAGGTCATGTCTATAAGAGGAGTCCTAAAATAAGCACTTTCAAAAGCTGATGCCAAAATTAGAAAAAGAGGTGCATACCACTAGCAAATGTCCAGTATTGACAAATGCTTGTAATAGCTTCAAGTGGCTGAAATGGGTATATTTGGTAGGGTTTTCCTACACTGCTACTAACACCAAACTGCCACAAGCGTGGCACATGATGTAAAATGTGTCAGTGGCATTTTACTACATGTATGTTTCATGGTGTGTTCTAGCACAGTGCTTCTCAAGCTCCAAATTCTGGTGGCCTGAGAAGGTAGTAAATGCAGTCACCAGAACCTACTAGCGCCTCACTCATTTTTACCCCAGACCCCGATGCACACAAATATTCCTATAACACATTTCTTTTCACACAGCATACATGAAATCAAGTCCCTGATGTATTTTTACTGGAGTGTATCTCCCGTTTATGTAAAGATAAGAAATGTTGCATTCTAGTTCATTTGCAACAGAACTCTAAAGAGCTCTGTGGCAGTACAGTATTGTCACTGGTGGGTGCATGCAGACATAGTGGCCTTATTTGAGAAACACTGGGCCTGAGTCTCAAAGGTTGGGATTGGCACATGGGGCTTGTGGCAGAAAAATGTACAAAGGGCTCCTTCTGCCAGTCTCAATTTTGTAAGGCTGTCTGCCACTTGAGGGAGGGAGACTGCTTGCATCAACTAGTCTGGCATCCTACTTGAGACAGCTAAGCTGGTGTGTGATGGCAGAAGAGGGTTGCATGGCTGCAATGTCCCTTGCACTGGAATTTTGCCAGCACCCCAAGAGGCAGACAAACCCTGCAGTTGGACCAGCTGGGACTGGTCTATGCTGCCATGCAATACAATCCTTGCTGGTGTGTGTGTGTGTGTGTGTGTATGTGCGTGTGAGGGGGGTGACACTGTGCCCCTATGGACAAGGTGCTCAGACAGCCCTGACACCTGCCAGTCCATCACTGGGTGACCAGTGATCTGTGGCAGATCAGAGCCTTAAGCACTCCACTCCCATGGTGGTGCTAGAGCATCAACCCCCATGGACTGTACTGTCCCTTCCACCCCACCCAACAAACCGGTATCCTTCTGATAACCTCCATTCATCAGGGTGATCAGCTGGTAGATGCCATCACTGGCCATGGATGCTGCAAGCCTGCGCCACAGACTGCAGCACTTGCCTTCTGTGTGATGATTGGTTGATGCACAGGTTAGCTTACTGCAAATTTGGTGACTTTGGTGCTGGGACCCTGTTCTTGTAAAATCTGGTGCAGGGACCCGGTGCACGAGTTATCTGCAGGATGGTTAGCACACAATGCGCTGATCTAAACTGGCTTTTAAAATGAAGCACTGTTCTAGAATCAGGCCTCTGAAAACATGCTGTAGTTTTAAATACCAGCTTGAGTGACAGTGCTGAGAATCAAACCAATAACTACAGATGATCGTATCAAAACATTACAGCTACGTACATTAAGTACTTACTGTGACAAAAATTAAAATACGAGGTCTGACTTTCAAATGCCAACATTTTGTGCAAGTGATGGAACTAAAAGGGTTTGATGCATGTAGCACCTTGCACCAAATGTTGCAGCAATCCTGATTTTCAAATACAGCCTGTATGAAATCAGGATGCGGTATACAAAACGAGCCTACACCACTCTTGTGCAAGAACAGGCAGTGCACCAGGCCATAATGGGACTTGCACCTTGGGTGGAGGGGCAGCGTTACTGCAGTATCACAGATCCTACTTAATATCAGCTTTTACCCCTCTCTTTCCCTACTGCTAGGGTTCCTTGTGCCTACCCCATGCATTCTTGAAATCCCCTGCCATTTTGCCTGCACCATCTCCGCTATGAGGCTGGTCCATGCATGCACCACAAAATATTCTACTTCACATTATCCTGAGCTTCCCCGCCAGCCTCATATCATGACCGTTTGTTCTTGAACATAATTCTTCTGAAAGATACTACCTTCTTGTGCCTTATTTATGCCATTGTGGTATCTGAGGTCTCTTATCATATCCCCTCTCTCCTCTATTCCAGTATACATATCAAGGTCCTCTAGTCTCTCCTTATGTGAAAAACAAGTATCTTCAACACTTAATGTCAAAATAAAAGTAAAAACAAAACAGGTGCATACTAGCAGCAAGCGTTCAACGATTGACAAATGCTTGTTGTTATTGTTCCTGATTCTGTTTGCTGTACTTTCTTTAATTTCTGTGCTCCTGTTTGATCTCTCTCTCTCTCTCTCTCTCTCTCTCATGCTTGTTTTTGCTGCAGACACCCCACACACACACCTCTTGTGCATTTGTATCCTAGCTGCTTGTAGTCTGTGGCTTCCTGACAGCTTGTCTTTCTCTTTCTGTGTTTTGGCAGCCTTGTTGTTTGTATTTCTTTCAGGTCCTGTTTCCCAACCTAGTTCCCAGCTGCCTGCTTTCCTTTGCTGGCCAACTGTCTCCTTTCCTGGGAATTCTGGAATTCAGCCACAGCCTTCTTTCCCTCAGTTCTTGCTTCTGGATGTCTGTCTCACAGCCTTTATTTGTCTTCCCTGTTGCTCTGGTTGGTGCCTTTTTGTTTATCACACTCAGGTGTTCCAATAGCATCACTGTCCCTCTGGACCTCCTATGACCCTCTGGTAGGTGCCAGATTCAGAAACCTCTTGTTTGCCAGTAATTCTTTGTTGACTTTGTTTCTCACTAATTCCTAATGATCCTGGAATAAGTGACATGATGGTAACAAGTTGTAATGCTGATTAATGCGGTCGATCCAAATGCTAGCGGAACTTGGAACAGGTCCCATCCCAGAACATTGCTTAGGAGATCAGGAGATATCCGCCGTAGTGGTTTCCTCCTCAGGACAGGATCAACACCCGTGCCACTCTATCTCATCCAGTCCTCCTCATTACCCTTTCAGGTTCTCAGCCTTCTACCTCATGGTCACAAACTCCATCAGTTCGAACCCGAAGGACATGAATTCGGGTAGTTTGCCATTCACTAAATTCTCCACAGGAAGTCTCCTTGAAATCTCAGTTCTCCATTAAGGAATGGAATTTTCCTAAGCTTCTGTATGCACACCATGTACTGAAGGCCCATCATTAATTCCTCTGCCAGAAAGTAGGGACTGTTTGATTTGTATCCGTAGCAGTAACAGCTGATCAGCTTTACTTTCACCACCAGTACCTACACCTACTGTACTATTGAGAGTTAAATCATGAGTATCCTGGACAGTTCTGAATAACTGGCTTGACTACGTATCTACCTGATCCACATATGAGGTCATGTTGCTATTTCGCAGCCTTCTGTCCTCTGTTTTCATGTGATTTCAAGACCTCTAGCTGTTAGTAGTGCTTTATTCTCTTTGTTGTTCAATCTTCTATCCATCTCCAAATTTCCATTCATCTCAAACCTCATTGGCTGAGCACCAATTAATCTTCTGGATGAAAAGGACAACAGACTGTTTCCTTTAGATCACACAATTCTGATTCAGAGTTCTCTCAAGCCTCAACAAAGACTTCATACCAAATTTCATTCCATACCATCCACCTTAGTTATTTGTTCACTTATACAGATCCAGATGTCTCAAGTCAGACTGTTCAACATTATGATTTGGTCTCTTCCATCTCATCCAAATGATGCTGTATAAACGAAACTGTTTTCCTTACTAGGGCACTTCAAGTGAATGATAAGGAGTTTTTTCTGAGGAAAGTTGTATATTCCTTTTAATATGGCACATTTCAGAACTGGCACTGCTTGTAATTATCACCTTACCATCACTGCTTTCTCCTGTTCAGACTTTATCATGTGGCCACATTTGCTCTTAGACTGGAATGACATCCATGTTTGCAAATATCCGACTACAGAATTAAACACTTGGACATTCGATCGATGCAGCACCATCCTATGGTTTTGAAGCATTTTGTGGCATTTTGATTTGCTCATCCAAGGCATCAGAAATCCAAGATTCCTCATTTTCAGGCCACATCTTCTTTGTCTGAACTGTATCCTTTTCAACAACTTCTCTTACCTAGGGTCACCTTTGGCACAATCAGCCTCTCACATTCTATTCTGATGACCAAGCAATCTCAGCCATAGTACATGCAGGTCAGTCCTCCTCCTCCTCAAGTGAATGTCCTGAGAAGATCAACATGAACTACATACTATATGGAAATCAAGACTTCCATCCTCTGCCTGCCAACCTTATGACTCATCCTTCATCATCCTAGAATGTGCATACTACTCACAAGCAGTCAACCTGTCTGCTATTCATCATACACGCAGCAAGCAGCCCTTCAGGAACACCCTACTGGTCAACAGCAAGTAACCTGTTGTCCACATCATACTGCTCATAGCAGTTCAGCCTTTCTGCCTCATCATACTGCTCACAGATATCCGACCTGTCAACCACATCATGATGCTCACAAGTATTCTGAGCCCTGTTGGTTTCATAGCAAGGTGTTCAAATCCTATTGCCCTGTCTGGGACAAGTAAATTTCCCTGAAGGGCAAGTACAAAGAGTGTTAATTTCATTGTAATGAACTGGGGAAAATGGAAATTCAGCTACAGTCATGGCTGGGCAAGTCCAAAAGTTTTGATTTGAACACCCCTGGATTAATGTTACAACACACAAGAATTCAACCTGTTGGCATCATCATACTGCTTTTATTTAATTGACCTGTAATATATTACAAAGTTTGCACAGCTGTTTGGCCTGTTGGCCCATCATACCACTTCAAGTAATCAACCTGTCAGCCTCGTCATACTTCTCTGACGATCAAACTATGGCCCCATCTTACTACTCCAAAAGCTTGTCTGTCCGCTAGATCAACTACTGTCAAGCATCAGGCCTGTTGGTCAATACTGCCAGATGATATACTGTATATTGGGCATTCAGTTTACCTTAAAATCCATCTATCCTAGCACATACTTCTCCAGACCAGCAGCTAAATAAAATAAAATGCCTTGTCTGAGATAGGCTAGCTGCTCTCTTCTGACTCTCCTCCCTTCAGCTCATCGAGAACCAACCTAAATTAACTGTATTTAGGAGGTACCAAGAAAGTGAAATGTGAGTTGAATCATGTTGCATTTAAACGTGGCAACTAAAAAAGACTGCTGTATAAATAGAGAGAGAGAATACATGATGGGTGAAATACAGTATGTAGGGAAATATACTTAACAAGGGTCATATCGAATGATAAAGGCAGAGACCAAGTATCATTATTATCTGAACAGTCCCCCAAAGATGGGTATATTACAGAGCATGCCACACCTACCCTTCTTTCATTTATTATATGCACTACCCTCCTTCCCTCTTCCCCAGGTCACACCTGAAAATGAGCTTTGGCTCATTGTACCACATTTTCAATTAAATAAATAAGTAATAAATATAGTACATAAGGATGGCCTTTTTAATACTTGTAGGTCTGTTTCCTTGGTTGGCCCATTTGTTGCCCATTTTGCTTCCTGGCAGGTGGATTAGTCCATAATGTTTTTCATAGTACAGTGGGTTGTCACTAATGTTTTGCCATAGTGCAGTGGATTGTCCCTAATGCTTTTCCATAATGCAGTGGGTTGTCCCTAATGTTTTCTATATTGCAATGGGTTTTGCCTTTGCTGTACTGTGCTCCAGTTTCTTTTCTGTGAGTACAATAGTTCCCT
The DNA here is from genome assembly GCA_016271365.2 of Neoceratodus forsteri. Taxonomy (NCBI): domain Eukaryota; kingdom Metazoa; phylum Chordata; order Ceratodontiformes; family Ceratodontidae; genus Neoceratodus; species Neoceratodus forsteri. The sequence continues at coordinate 573,607,523 of CM028133.1, forward strand.
ATATAAGGGGTGTGGCAGGGCATCTGTACCTTTAGTTAGATAATGGGTGGCTGGTGAAGCAGTGTGCAGCAGCAATGCGGGTATGGTTGTCATTGGACCTTCGGGAGTAGGGGCATTTAGTTAAATGCTGCAGTCTATAGTGGCATTCTCGCTGGGAGTGACATTAGACTGGGTGAGAAGTGTGAGGAGCATGGGTGAGATGGGGCCTGGCATAAAGCACCTGGAGGCTGGAGGTACTGTTGCAACAAGGAGGAATGGTGTCTAAGAGTGCTGAAGCATTGAGAAGTAGTGCTGTCAGATAAGAGTTTGGGGGATTTCTGACTTTGGGAGAGTTTTGTGAAAGTGTCTTTGTTGCAGGGTTTTGTTTCCAGGGTTCAGGTACAAATGATAATGCCACTTTTCATGCACTCACAGCTTGCAGTGGGAACTGGCAGTGGACTAGCCCTCTAAAACATCAAGCTGTGCCTTGCTCTATGCTGTCTGAAATATGGAATGCATGTTCAAAGTACAGTATTAAGACATCTACTGTATGCAAACCTGTTGCTAAAGTGAGACACAAACCATGACATTAAGAGTTAAGGTCCAAGCACCATTAAACCTGTGTTATAAGACATGTATATGTATGTTTCTGTAAACATACTGCACTGAGAAAGTTGTCTGGTGTCTGACATATAAGAACAGAAGCAATCCCGTTCCACTGTAAATACTGTCGTGGAACACCACAAAAATCCCAAGAAGCAAATCCGGCCAGTAAACCAGGTGAATTAAAGGCTTTATTTAACAAAATAGCCAGTGTGCCATTCGGCTTGGTGAACAAACTATCCCTCTACTGGTTTTGCTCAGAAGAGCGTCATCAGGAGGATCTGACATCATCACATACAATACCATTTAAAAGGACTCTGTCTTAAAGGTACAAGCACATTTGGTGATCAAAACTTTCATTTAAAAGTAGGACACCTGCTAATACATTACAATGCTAATCCATAACCTCACATATATACAGATAATCAAATAGTGAAAAAATACATAGAGCTTAATAAAGCATTATCAGAAAAATCGTAATATAATGCAAATGCCTAAACTAATACCATACATAGAAAAGTTAAAAATCTTTAAAACATTTTTACTGTTCCTATGGTGTTGCAAAAAGGCTGCAGTGGAGGAACTTGCACTCAACATATTTTGATTTCCACAGGTCAAAATCCAACGAAGCCCAAGGATGCTACCTATAAAAGAGGCACAAAAAATAGGAAAATTAGTATTTATGCTACATTAGGTTAGATGTGTTATCACTTGAAATAAAATCCATCAGCTAAAACACATCTGCATCTCATATACACAGAAGAAACAAAGCAAACAGTATTGTCATGGGGCCCAGACTATGGTCTACATCTAGATTCTACTTTTACTTTTCTTCTTAATAATTGGCATCAAGTCTATATTTTCTCACTGAGGCCTGGGGTTTTCAGGCCCTGAGGGTGTATATCCATAATGCCTCTCTTTGAGAAGCCTGCTATCTAAATCACCTCCCATTTATCACCTGTTCTATCCCACAGAATTTAAATGTCTAGATGTGCTACCCATGGGTCTGTTATTCTGTATGTTGATAGTCGTATCACACATGTACTTCAAGGCAGTGTATAGGTAAAAGTTAGTATTACTACCAGAGTTAATACTTCTAAGATGTTCACCAATCCTGTTCTTAAGTGGTCTAATAGTTTTCCATATAGAAGGAGCCACATGTACAAGTGACCAAATATACTACATTATCTGTAACACAACTAATGAATCCACTTATGCTGTAAACCTTATTAGCATTTACAGTGGTGAATATATGACTTTTGATGATGGATTTACAGAACATTCAGTTACCACATGGAAATGTGCCAGCTGGTCATGTGGATAACCAAGTGGTGTCCCTGACATATGCCTAAGTTGCTGGTTACACAACACATAGAAAGGAATGTTGTGTGCCTGGAATGGAAAGCCCAGAAGCCTGCTAATCACTGAGCCTCCATAGCTTAGGGTTTAGAGCACTGACACAGTACAACAGGGCATGGGTTCAAGTCCCAGTGGAGTCACACTTTTCCTTTCACATTTCCATCATGATTTAAAACATTGCCTCACAGTGGCTTTACTGCTGTAAGAAAATTGTCTGGTGTTATGTAAACCTGATGGACCTTAATAAGCTAGGGTTTCACTAGCTAGAATTCAGGTCAGAGATGTCTCAGCTTATGAAAGTGTAAAAGTAAATTCACCTGGGTTTGTATAATAAAAATATGCTTTAGTACTATTTTGTCACTCGGGTAGTTAATACTGGTGAGAGATCCAGGTAAGGGACCTGTGGGGTCTACTCTGACAACTGCTGTACCAAACCTAATAAGCTAGTTGCCCTACATCCTGGCTTTGTCAATGTGGGGCCATTGTTTTGGACAAATCTAAATTGTGGCCAGTGACAATTCATGTAACAAGCTGACACTTAATGAATACAGGGTCAAATTCTGAAGTGCAGAAACATAGAAATATAAAGTTGATGGCAGATAAGGACCGTAAGACCCATCCAGTTTGCCCATTTATTCTGCCTTATGAATGTGCCATAGGCCTGTACTCTGTCAATGGCCTATCTATTCATACCCATCTGTATTTCTCCCTTATGCCTATCTCATGCCTGTTTGAAGCCCTGCACCATGTTCTTATCCACCACTTCCTGAGGTAGGCCATTCCACGCATCCACCACCCTTTCTATGGAAAAGAACTTCATTACATTACCCTTAATCAGCCTCCTCTAATCTCAATCTGTGTCCTCTCGTCCTGCTATTTTTCTCATATTGAAACATATTAGACTCTTTCACCTTGTTAATGCACTTAAGATGTTTGAATGTGAAGTGACACAGATGGGCTTAGATATCATACTAATGTTATAGGTATGCATAAAACAAAAAGGAAAAAATGGAACTTAATTAAGGAGAGCAATAAACTATAAAGAGACGGTGCAACTATCATTATAGTAGGTGAACAACTAAGGAATGTAGAGCTGACCTTGCCTCATTAAACATTAATGGATTAAACAATAACAAAAAAAAAATACATTTTTCAATATCTACAAGATAAAAGAATTGCTATGATACCTATTCAAGAAACACATTTAGACAAAATTAATCATAAAAACTGAAAAATGGGTGGATCAAGTTCATTTTTCACAGAGTACTACTAATAGTAGGGGTAGCAATTCTTGTCTCAAAATACATTGATTTTATTTTTTTATCATTGAATACTTTATCCTCCTTGGCCGGAATAGCCCTGCCCCACCAACCTTGGCGCTGGCCCCAGACCAGGTCTGTCATGCGTGTTTATATGCCCACTCACCAGGCTGGCCAATGACAGGACCCCCTAAAGGGACCTGCAACATGGACACCCAGTGGCTATGTTTTCATGGGTCCTGGAGAGCAGGACACGCCATCAGCCAATACAGTTGGTCCACCATTTTCCTCCAGTAGTAGATCCCTTAGGAGCCGGACATGCAAAGGCATCAGTACACATACATGCAGACACCCACTGCACTCCACCCTCTTGTCCTGCCTGCAACTTACAGTGCACCCAGTGTCCGCCAGGTGCCACTGTAATGCAGTGCCCTTTCCTACCCCAGAGGAAGGAGAACAGTCATGGAGGCTCAATCCTTCTTCTCCCTGTCAGCCCCAGCAGCCTAAGTCCATTTCCAAACCTGGTTCACTGGCATGGCACAAGGTGTGGCTTCCAGTGCCTCAACCCTCAGTGTCACCGGGTTGGCAAAATACCCTGACTTTAAAACATACAACAATGGAATACCTCAGCAAGATACAGACCAGAGAACTATTCTTGTAAAAGGAAAGTTATATGGTATAGACACTTTTAGGCTCTGTTTACGCCCCTTTTGGGTTATGAAATTTTCATTAACCAAGTTTCACAAGCAATTATAAATTTAGAAGCAAACAAAATTTTAATTGGAGGGGACTTCAGCACCCTTTTAAATCCTACAATAGATAAATCTTACCGCAATTAAATCTGACAAAGAACATCAAATCTTCTTAATAATTTTTAAAGGACCATAATTTATGCAACACTTGGAGAAACAAAAATCCCAATATAATTAAATACACATTCAAAGCCAAACATATCAGAGTACACATTAGACTGGATAATATCTTTACAAATAAAGACCGCATTCAGGATATTATTAAACAGACATTCATGAAATATCCATTTCTGACCATGGTTTAATTTTAATTATTTGTATGCCATCAAAAGAAAAGAAAGACTGTCTCAATAGTATTTTCAGAATAATTTATTGCAAGATTCAAACTTTATAATATACATTTAAAAATGCATAAAGGAATTTTGCAATATAAATTATAACGGGCAGAGATGAAATTTGGGATGCATTTAAAGCTTTGGTAAGGCATTATGACCTACCAAATATACATAGAATAAGAAAAAAAAACAAGAATATTTATACAGCTTAGACAAAGAAATATTGGATTTAAAAGAAAAAGTTATTGGAACCCATTAGATATAAAAGTTAATTAGAACAAAAATAAATAAAACGTTGAGTCTGAAAAAAGAAAAAAAAGTACAGTTACAAAACAAGTTATTTCTTTTGCTGACAAATCAGGCAAATTATTAGCACATGCTTTAAAAAATAGAAGAAAAGAAATATAATTACTGAAATTTATACAGACACTCAAGAAATAGCTACAACAGACATTAAGATTGCTCAAGTTTTCAGGCTTATTATGGAAATATATACAACTGGACATCTAATAACAAAGACACTTGAAGTTCTAATAGTAAGATATACCTTAAAAGTAGTAATTTGCCAAAATTTCAGATAACAATGCAGGAATTTTCCTAAACTGAAGTGACAGAAGCCATCAAATCATTGAAAATAAAACTCAACCCCTGGCCCAGACAGTTTCTCTAACAAATGTTACCAAACATTTACTCATGAACTCTGTCTGGCTTCACAAATAGCCATTAAGATGGCAACAAAAGTGATCTTACCTAAAACTTTTTATGAGGCAGACTTATATTGTTATTAAAAGAAAATAAGAACCCATTATTACCAGAAAATTATCACCCAATTGTCCAATTAAACACTGATTATAAAATACTGGCTAAATTAATAGCTTTGAAAATACAAAATCAGATCCCGTTACTATACACAATGATCAAAAGGATTTGTGAAAGGCAGAAATATTTTTAGGAGATACAAGCTGTTTTTCATTAGTTTCAGAAGCGGATCAAAAAGCGATTGCATTTGCCTTGGATGCTACCATGGCATTTGACCTGGTAAACTGTGATTTTATGTTTCACACTTTAAAAATATGGATTTTCAAACTATATTATTAAATCAATTCAAGCATTATACAAATCCCCATAGCTACACTTAAAATTAATCAATACAAATCAGATCCTATCCCAGTGTATAATGGAGTAAGACAAGGATGTCCCTTTTCCTCTTTTTTTAAACACTAGAACCCTTGTTAAATTATATTAGACAAAACAATAAAATAACAAACTATGGGAAAGAAGGCCATGATTTCAGACTAAATGTCTATGCCAATGATATTATAATTATTTCCAGTCCTAAAGAATCATACCGTGACCTTATTCAATAAATTAATAAATTTTCTAAATACTTAGATTACACCTTAAAAAAATCAAAATCCTCTATTTTATGTCTGAACAAAATAACATAGAAACTAAACACATTATTTCAGAAATGAAAATACAACAGTCAAAATATCTGAGAATTCAACTGATAAAATGGACATCACAATACAAATTAATTTAAAAGTATACATGGGAAAAATTACAGACATGCTGTTGCAAGAGTAAAGTAAAGCTCTTTTCTAATGGGGAACATTGAAACTTTGAAGATGATGATTATACCCCACCTTATGTACCTGTTTCAAGCCACCCAAGGGAAATATGTATAACTTATTAGAACAAATGGGACAAATATTTAGGAAATTTATATGGCATGGAGGAGTTCCAAGACCAAGAATTGCCTGGAAAAAATAATTTTACTAAGGAAAGAAGGACAATTGAGCTGTCCTGATCCTATCACTTCTACTGGCCTGCCAAATGAAACCGATCTTTACATGGATTAATCAAACTAAAAATAATGGCAGTCTTTTGGCCTCTCTCAAACACTAACTGCAAAATGCTACAGCATTCCAAATCTAAATTAAAGTTCAATATATGATGGCGTCCATCATTATTTTATAAATGTAATCATTTAATTGTAAGGTCCATACAAAGGCAACTCGATATTGTAACAAAATGTTTCCACAAAATAATTTCTTAGCAGTTGCCAGCAAAATGGTAATCCAAAAATATGGCACAGCTACAATGAAAGTTTAATCTCTAATCAAGATATGTACAAACTATAAATCTTTTACCGTTTGATTGCATACAACAGGACTCATTCATAGAGATAGAAACTTTTATAAAGAATTGCCAAGAAAACAGTGTTACTCAACCATGGATTAAATATAATTTGTTTAAAACAAATTTTCTTCCTGTATAAGAAAAAAGATAAAAGATACAGGATTACAAGATTTGGAAATAGACAAAGTTATGGTTATTGATAGAAACAGTGATAAAAGATTAGCATCACTGGCTCTTACTGAAAAATTATCAACATGCAAAACTTAGGAAAGTCTGTATAAAAGTAAAATAAAATGGGAAGATGAAACATCTGATAAGTGGGAAACCATAGAATGGAAAGATCTATATATATAAAACAAACAGAAAATGCATCAATGCAAAAATAAATCTGTACAACATAAAATTTTAGCTAGAGTTTACATAACTCCAAATAAATTAAATCACATAGATCATAATGATCCTGAAATATGCCAGCATAACTATAAAGAACATAAAAAGAAAACAGATCATTTTCATTTAAAGTGGGAATGCAGTGAAATTTGAAATGGTGGAAAGCGACAAAACAAGATTTGGAGAAATTTATGAATATGCAGCTACCATTGCTACCTAAAATCTTTATTCATAATGATTTTGACTGTTTAAAAATTGGGTGGAAAGAAAAGAAAATTCTAGCGCTGGCCACTAAAAGATTGATATTGGCAAATTGGAATGTCCCCACACTAGCCAGTTTTGATTATAAATAAATGGAGCTGAGTTTTCAAAAGTACCTAATCAATGAGAAGTTAACTGATTTTTATGGAAGGCCACGTGGGGAAAAATCACCTGGCCAGAATTATTACAGATATAATGTAAAGGCATAAATATATAGATGCCTATATACTTGATGTTGCATACAGAGGAGGGATAGGAAGGGAAAAATAGGAGATAGATTTATAAATTAAATTTTTAAGGCTTGTTGTTACTGTTTGCATGGCTAAATTATTTAAATTGTTAAGACTTTTAAACTCAAGTGTTACACTATCATACAGAGTATTCAGCTTTTATGAATAAAGTATTTACTTTTCTAACTACAAAAAAATGTTTGAATATTTCAATCATATCACCCTCTTTCCCTGTTTTGCTCTAGGGTATACATATTGAGCTCTGTTACATCTGTTCTCATATGTTCTCTGATGCAGTCCCTCCTCTCTGGCCCACCTCCATTTTATTAATGCTCTTGTGCAGGTGCAGCCTCAGTACTGCCATGAGTACTCCCAGAAGGGGCCTAACCAGTGTCTTGTAAAGAGGGATTATTACTGCCCTCTTATGACTTACAGTGCCCCTACTAATACACCCAACATCCCTCTAACCTTATCTACTGCTTTAGTGGTCTGCTTGGATGATTTCAGGTCATCTGTGATGATGATGCTAAGTCTCTTTCTTCCTTTGTGATTGCCAGCAACGCCTCCCAACCTATATGTGTCTTCAGGGTTACTCTTCCCCATGTGCATGATCTTGCACTTGTTTGCATTAAACCCCATTTGTCACTCTTCTGACCATTTTGGAAAATTTATCCAGATCTCTTCTAATTCTGCCCACTCCATCTGGATCATCTACTCTGTTGTAGATCTTGGTGTCATCTACAAACAGACAAACCTTACTCTGCAGTCCATCAGCAATGTCACTGATGAAGATATTGAAGAGGACTGGCTCCAGAACTGATCCCTGAGGTACCCCACTTGTGATGCATTTCTTCTGACTGTATACTGTTAACCACACTCTGTTTTCTGCCCGCTAACCAGTTTGCCACCCAGTTGACCAACTTCTGACCCACCCCAAGCCTACCCAGCTTATTAATCAATTTCTATGTGGAACAATATTGAAAGTTTTGGTTGAAGTCAAGGTAGGCAACATCAGCTGCTCCCCTTGGTCCACCAATCTGGTTACCCAGTCAAAGAAATCTATGAGATTAGTTTGATAGGACCTTCCTTTGTAAACCCATGCTGTCTTGGATCCTGTGCTCCTAAGGAGTCCAGGTGTTGCACTATCCTTTCCTTAAGGAATGCCTTCATAATCTTGCTCACTACTGAGGTAAGACTGGTTTGCAGGTCCCTGCCTCTTCCCTGCTACCACTCTTGCAGAGCAGGATTAGATGAGCTCTTCTGCAGTCTTCTGGGACCTCTCCTGGGCTCAGACACTCACCAAACCATTCTGATAATGGCTCTGCTAGTTTCACCCTTTGCTCCTTTAGTACCTTGGGATTTATGCAATCAGGTCCCATTGCCTTGTCCACCCTGGGCTTAGCGAGCTCTTGCTTAGACTTTACTTTTGTGAGAAGGACTAGTGCAAATCTCCCTCCGCCTGTGTCCATGGGGTTGACCTGTGGGTCCTGCCCTACCTTCTCCTCAGTAAATACTGTGCAGAAGTATCTATTTAGGATAGATGCTTTTCCTTTATCCTCCTCCACACTCTACCCCTTATCCCTTTGATCTTAGCAAAACCCCTCTGGACATTCTCTTTTCACTAATGTATCTATAGAAAGTCGTGTCTCCTTCTTTTATTGTTCCTGCTAAGTGTTTCCTCAGTTTGGGCCTTTGCCTGCCTTACTGCCTTCCTACTTCCCTTAGGGAAGTTGGTATGCCTCCTATCTTCGTCCCACTGCATTCCCTTATATTTCCTGAAGGCCAGCCTTTTGGCTCTGACCTTTTCTGCTACTGTTTTGAGAACCAAATGGGTTCCTCCTTCTTTTCTCTTGCTTCTTTCTCTAACACAAGGGAAGTTGCTTCAAGTATTGCATCCTTAATGCTTGCTCACTTTGCCTGTATCCGCTCACCTGTATTTCTTCTTGCCAGGGTTAGCTTAACTCTGTTGGCCATCTTATCAAAGTCAGCTCCTCTGAAGTCCCATATTTTTGCCTTGGAATGGGATAATTTAGTTCTAGTGGCCAAATTGAACCATACAATGATGATCATTGGCCCCAGGTGACCTTCTACCTGGAGAGCTGTGATCCTTTCCCATTACACAGTACTAGATCTTGGATAGCCCTGTCTCTCATGGGTTGTTGTACCAGTTGTTTGAGGCCCTCTCCTGCAAGGAATCTGCTATGTCTAGTTCTGGTGGATGTTCCTGCGGTATTGACCAGTCTGCATCTGGCATGTTGAAGTCTCCCATTATCAGAACCTCCCTTTAGCCATCATGATTTGTTTATCTTCTAATAGTAATGTGTTTATGTCCTCCCTGGTCTGGAGGCCTGTAGACAACCCCAGTTCATATGGCTGTCCCATTTTCTGTTTCAGACTGACTCACAGTTCTTCTGGCTACTTATGTGTATTCTGAATTTCTGTAGCTTTGATATTTGCATTGACATAAGGGCATGTCCATCCCCCTTTTTCCACATTGGTCTCTTCTGAACAGTACATAGCTTGGTGATGAAGTCTCCCAGTGTGGTTACTGTTGAACCATGTCTTTGCTAATAGCTACTATGTCCAGTTTAGCCTCTGTCATTGCTGCCTGCAGGTCTGTGATCTTGTCTCCCAGGCTGCTGGCATTTGTGTACATGATTTTCCATTGGCCAGATTTTGGTGTGTTAGTTGTTGGGTGAGGTCTGGTGTTTCTCAGCACATTGTATGGGAAGCCAGATGCCAAACTTTTTCCTTAGCTGTGATGCAAATGAACTACAAATGTGCTGAACTCCTGTTTGATTACTAGGTGAGGAGGTAGGGGTGTTCTTACCATTCAATGTATTGGTGCTGCATCTCTCTCCCATTTGCTAGTTTAAATGTTCTGCAAAGACATCAAACTTCTGCCCCAGTGCACTGACTCCCTCCTTAGACAGATGCAGTCCATAAAATTTAAAGAACTTTCCCTCCCAAAACTGTTGCCAGTTATCTACAAATATGTGTCCTTTTCTTGGTATCATCCCTTGAGTCACATGTTAAGCTCCCCATCTCCCTTCTCTGACCTAATGCCCATCTTCCCCCTCCCAGACTAGCAGGATCTGAGAGAGGGAGATATCAGATGAAATGGATGACAGTTTGTCTCCCAGCCTAGTTAGGCATTTTTGGTCTCAAATGACTGGCTGGTGAGATCATTAATCACTATGTGTACCAGGACATCGATATTTTCTCCTGATTCCTGCATGATTTTAGCAATCTGGTCAGTGTCTGTCCATGCTGATGTACCTGGGAGACATCTGACCATTACCCCGGCTGGAGGTAGGTATCAACTTCCTGAATCATGGAGTCTCCTATGATCAGAAGTGTTTTGGATTTCTTTTGCTTTTTTGTTTTGGTCCCTGTTTTGTGTGAGTTTTGTTGTAGCTGGCTCTTATGCTACAGTGTCCTGCTCTGCAGTGTCCTCTACCCCTTTGTTTGATTTCTGAGATAGAGACAGATACCTGATTGTAGTTTTATATGGTTTGTGGATGTGATATGTTGGAGAGCACTGAGTGATGAGGCACCGATTTGCCTCCTAACCACCTACCAACCTCCTGGACCAACTACCCTCTATGGTTGAGGTGCTTCAGTTGGACATTGGGGAAATGGTTGGTGGTTCTTATATATATTTTCTCCTGAATATGTGATTTGAGGCACACAGTCTCTGCCTGTGCTGCCTGGAGCTGAGTCCTTAGATCTTCAGTGGTCCAACATGTAGGACTGCATCCTAAATTTGTATAACTGTCCTTTTGAAAAGTGTTCTGCAGTAAATAATATCCATTCTGGATGAGTTGCTGGGTTTATAACCTGGTCCAATTATTTAGAAAGAGGAAAATGAAAGCAAACATTTGATTTTTTTGTATAACTTGTTATAACAACTTAAATTACATGTGCCCCTGTAGTGAGGCCACTGTATGATATCCTTCTGATCCTCCCTTCCTACTTTGCTACAGGAAATGTCACACTGTGCTACCCTATAAAAGGAGTGTAGCATAGGGTGGTTGGGGATGGGGTGGTGGGTGGTTAGGCACTTCCACTGCCAAAAAGAACAACCATGGATGAAAGAAACAAGGAGGTAAGAGCAGAAACAATCAACTAACAACGAATGTAGTAGCCTCTGAAAGTTTAGCCTAATGACAGATAAAACTGTAAAACCTGTAAAGCACCACCTTCAATAATTTTACAGAAGATATATCTTGTGAAAACGCTTTGCTGCAGATTAAAAATAAAGCAGTAACAGAAGGTATACCTTTTAAAAAATATTTGAATCTGAGAAGATTATAGCAGTAATCTGTAAGCACAAATCATGAACACAGGGTTGAGAAACAGGCTTTGGGGAATGAGCACAGAAGCTGCTGCAAAACCTATCTGAAATGAGATGGCCCGATGGTGTTGGAACTTGAGGCACTGGCCATTACAACTCACGCCATGCCGTGACCCAGTTTTGGGAATGAGCCTGGGGCACTGGGGGGCAGTGGGGAGATTGTGTCCGTGGACTGCTCTCCCCTTCAGGTGGAGGGAGACTGGCCACCCTCTGGCAGTGGCAGGAAGCCAGTATGGGTTGAGAGGCATGTTCAGACATCTTCAGGTTGCTAGGGAGAGGGAATGGGTGAAAATGGATCAAAAGAGCCTGGTAGGCTCTGTGATGGTCTGTAGCACCGAGGGCTGACCCCAGCTTTTGGACTGGGTCTCGGGGGTGAAGTGGGCCACCTCCTTCCTGGCCCTGCCATGGGGTTATCCATGGGGAATTGCTGGGGTTGGCAAAGGTGGGAAACAGTGGGACTAGAGGAGAGTCCTCCATCCAAGGGCCAAAGCTGCCTGCCAGGGTTCCAGGAGGGGTACAAAGAATATCAAAAAAGAAAATAAACTAGCTGAAAGAGGTGAAAGGGTCCTATATTTACAAAAGGAGTTAGAAAAATCACAAGAGGCAGTATAGGAAAGTCAGTTACCATACCATGTCAGCTACAGACAGCAGATAGCTGCTCTTGAGAGGCAGTTAAGAGAAATAGAGGAAAATAGTTATGCTGGTTTGGAACAAAACACAAAGAACTGTAAAGTGTTACAGCAGAACTACAATTAGAAAAGAACAGAGAGCACAGCCTGAGCCTGGCAGCCTTCATGTTGCTCACTCCAGGACATTGCCAGTTTTCAGAGGATTTGCCCTTCTTCCCAGCACATGGCCTGTGTGCGACCAGGACACTAACTCGGTGGTGGGAATTATCAGTGCTGCTTGGTTGCCCCCAGCAACATGGCAAATCGCTTCCCACCTGCCGGTGGTGCTTGCAGAGCAGGATGCTGCACACCCTCTCCTCACAGTTACCACACGAGACCTCTACATTAGCACTCCTGACAGCACTGGCCTGGGGCAAAAGAATTAGGCTTGACTTACAAACCCCGCTTTCCCATGTGGTGGTTCAGTGCACCATCAGCTGTTGCCCCAGGACTAGGCTTGGGTTGTTCAAGTTAAGGAACAGGTCATTCACCAGTTAGTGCAATATCATGCTGGAAGTGGGAAATCATAAAAAGCACATTAGGAAGTATTTTACTTATTACAAAACAAGTGATAAATGGGCGAAATAGTCTGCACAGTCATGTGGTCAATACTGGGACTATAGGTGGGATCTAAACACAGTGGGATATCTTTAAGGAGGTTATTAGAAACTCAAGAATGGCAGGAGACAGGAAGACTTCTAAGGAGAAGACTAATTCAGAGTAATACATTGCAAGGCATCTGTGTGGTCTTTATAGACTTACAGATTTTTTCTGTCATTATTCATCTATATTTCTAACATTCTTTCCTAATTTTATTTTGCCATCAATGGTCCGGTATGAGTGCCCTTGTTACGGTACATTTGCAACTGTAGAACCAAGCAACTAAAGTGTTTCAGTTCATAAATTTGTATCATGTAACATAGTTTGGGAGTTGCAGTCTTATATCTTTGAATCATTTCATTATACAGTCAGAGCCAGATAAATGGGACACGTTAAGCGAGACATCTGCTTAAACAGGATACATTAATGGTATCGATTTTCCACTACTAAAAATGTCTTGTTCAACTTTGTTTTTAGGCACATCAACAGTAGAAAATTCCACTTCAGTGGGACACTTGAAGGTCATCCAGCCTTTGATTCACTTCACCTGGCAGTCAATTAGCACCTAACTAAGGTGTTAAAACTGGTGCACTGGCTGTTTCATGGCAGTTCTAGTACTGCAGCAGTGTCTGAGCCTAGGGAACAAACTGTTTCTTACTGACAGGGTAACGGTTCTGGAAGCTCTGCAAAATCCCACATTGTCCCTGTCTACTGTCACTGCTCAATTTTGAATCTCCAAAAGCCAAGTAAGTTGAGTTAGCAAGAACAGAGATGCTATTTTGGCAGCGTGGCAATCCAACACAAACCCCAGTGGAAAAGGAAACATGAGGGAAGGACAGTAGTGTGAGGATGCACTTTTTGTTTGGTTTCCATAGAGCTATTGACAAAGGATCCAATGCTGAAATCCAAAGCCCAGGACCTCGCTGTGCAGATGGGACTCACAGAGTTTGAACTCAGTGATGGAAGGCTTTCTAGCTGGAAAATAAGACACCAGATTATCTTTAAGCGTGAGCATGGTAAGAAGTAGGGTGCCAATTCAGCGGCAATACAGAACTGGGTAACTAAGATACTGGTTGGTCTAATCAGTTGTTGCAGTGCAGACAAATTTTAATGCAGAAGAGACTGGTCTGTTCTACAGGGCTATCCTGATCATGGACATGCCATGTGGGTTCAGGATTTCACTGGTGGCAAAAAGCTAAGGACCTCATTTTGTTGTCTGCTGTGCCTATGCATCTGGCACTGAGAAGAAAAATTGCTTGTTATAGGCAAGAGTAGGAGAGCTCGATGCCTGCCTAAGGACATTAATGTCCTGCCAGTCACCACACAAACTCCTGCAATGCTTGGATGACATCCGCAATTTTTCATGAGTGGCAGCTGGGTGGGAAAGTGAGCTTGATTTAGCCACTGCAAGATCCTTTTCTTGTGGATAATTGTAGCGTGCATCCACATGAGCTGGTAAGAAGGTTTTGCTACCTTAATTTTCAGTTTTCCCTCCCAACGCAAGTAGTATAGTGTAGCCCATAAACATGGGCATAATTAAAAATCTCAAGGGCCACTATATGCCTTTGCTTGCCAGCAAGATTGTGCTGTTGATCAATTAAGGACAGAGTACTTACCTTAGAAATACCAAGAAGAGATTAATCCCCTAGATGCTGTACATGCTTCACAAGTCAAGGGGTCTGTAAAGCCCACAACAGTTGTAAACTGCTACAGGAAAGTAGGATTTACTTTTGGCATTGATGCACATGATGCACAACCTGATAGCCAACCTGGTCCTACCCTTGCTGACATCCTGGTCCCACTATGCATGGATGCAGCATATTTCAGTGCCTTTGTCAACATGGATCTCAATGAACCCACTGTTGGCAAATTTACTGATACTGAAGTCATCAGCACAACCATGAAGGCTGCAGGAGATGACATGTCAGATGATGAATCATCTGATAGATGACACAGTTAATAATGTGCCCACCTCAAGGCACTGGCTGGTCTACATGCAGCAATAATGTGGTGCCAGCAAAGAGGACTGGTTTCCTGCTGGGAGTGCTTGTTGGATGTAGAGAGTGAAATAAACAAACAAAGCGCTCAAAGATGGAAAGCAACAACAGATCACTGACTTTTTAAAACAGAGCAGGCCCTCTGCTAGTACATGTAAAGCCAGGATATGCTCTGTGTGCACCAGTACTCCAAGTGTACTAGAAACGTCTATTTATCTTTTCCCAGAAAGTGAAGACTTCTGCAGTGAGAGCTTAGGTTTTACTGTGGTAGCACCGGAGGATTATAAGTTTGACCTCGGATAAGGGGTATACCTTACTGTAATTGTCGACTGCACGCCTAATTATATGCAATAGAAGAAGTAGAAATTAAATAGAGAATTAAAGAGAAATAAAAATGTATTTGCATTAAATGTGTTCTGTGTGATTTCTGTGCTGTACTGACCAACTTAACTGACTCACAGCCGAGCTTTGCTTTAGAGAACAGCTATAAGTGGGACATTTGGTGACTCCATGGAGGTGTCCTACTTGCTGGTTTGACTTGTGCGTGTGTGTGTGTGTGTGTGTGTGTGTGTGTGTATATTTATATATATATATATATATATGTGTGTGTGTATCTATATATATATGTATAAATATATATATATATACATATATATATATATATATATATATATATATATATATATATATATATTACATTTTTAAATTTCCTGTAATAGCTGATCAAGGTTTTTTACAAGAGAATATTAACAAATAAGTAAAGCTAGCATTATTGTGGATGTAACCTCTCACCCAAAGATGTGACTTACCTTGGCTCTGAGGGCTCAGCCCAGCCTGCTGCTGCTGGACTTCTTGATTACTTAGGCCACCCATGGACCTGGGCTCACAGCTGGGAACAGAGGAGCTGTAGATCAGTGCTTTCTTTTGGCTCCTCCTGCACCATATGAGGAGCAGCTCCTACTTACATTAAAGCACCTCCACTGTCACCAATGAAGGTGCTTATTGGCACTTGTGGCAGGCAGGAAACTATCCTAATTGTACCCATAACTAGATGGACAGTCATGTTATCCATGCATGGAAACCTGGGGCATCAACTCATTGTTTGAGGTCATTAGTCTTATTGGATTGAAAACTTTGGGAGCTTAGAACCCTTGAACTACAAACTGGGTAGCTATCTTGGTCACTCTTCTGATCTCCCTCACTACAGTGATGGGGACAGAAGAACATTGAAATGGCCAATCAAGCTCTAGTAGCCTGAACCAGAGCCACATATGACTCTAGGGACATCAGAGGACTCATTAATTTTCTGGGGGTCTTGCAGCCAGTCAGCTATTGCGTTACAACTAGATAGATCCTCCCAGGAGACTGACAGAGGGGCATTGTCAATTCGAATGCTCTCTGCTCTCTGCTTGTGAAAAGACTGAAGAACTTTCCAGCACCTCTTTAGCCTGCCAGAGACTGTGAAGGAAAGCAGACCTCTTGTTTGAAAAGGTCAGAGACTGCACCATTAGTCTTCTGTGGCATGTAGAGAGAAGCAGACCTCTGATCTGCCAAAGAAAGTAAAACTGTGCAGAGACTTTGGAGGGAAAGTATGTTATATAGCCACCAAGGTGGAATTGCTGCTTTCAGAACCTGATACAGATACTGAAGTTGCAACTGAGGGCTTCAGTCTACAAAGGTCAGCTACCCTGCAGCTGAGCCTTAGGGTGCAGCCTGAGATATTGTGTCTCCTATCAGACAAGTGGGGTTTGAGTGGAGACAAAACCAGCTAGGTCTAAGACCAACATGCTGAACACTCCAGCCCAGTGAGCTGCAGAGGCCTGGGATCCTCAAGACCATCCAACAGAGTGAGAGTCTGATAGACTGAGAGCCCAGCTGAACCTGCATGAGGTGCCAGAGAGCAACAGATGGTGAACAGCTGAGGGATCCATTGGAGGTACAACACTGGACTGTGGTTGGAGTGGCTATATCTACTGGGACCGTAGCCAGTTGGAGGTCTGCCAACTCAGGGTTGCCGTGAAGTAACCAAACAGGATTGTTGGGTCTTACAACTTGAAGCTGTATTATGAGCTCTACAAGTCCCCAGGTATTCAAGGTCTGATGGACTAGGTCATCTGGCCAGGATTGCAGATATTACAGTTGTGCATGTTTGTTCAATTATTTCAGTGCATCAGCACCTGCTAACCATGGACACCACCAGCAGATCTGCACCGATTCAACACATGGGTACCCAGGCTTCCTCAGCAACTCCCTATGACTAAATATATCATTAGTACCAGTGGGGGAAGTGGGAACAGTAACACAGTAAAGCTAGCTGGGGGCACTGTGTTTGCCTAGGCACTGGGCTGCATTATATTTTGCACTGTGCCTAAAAGGACATCAGAAGACCAGCCAAACTACTGTAGTAGCAACTGCACAAATATTTTGATTGCTTTAACCATTTTCTTACATCTGAACCCTGTTCCTGATCTGAAGACCCTTGTTTTCTTTCAAGTCTTGCATGTATATTCTTAATAGAGTATTATGAATTATTCTGTTGGGTAACCAGTTGGTTGCATTGAGTTGTAGTTGGATGGGCTATGTCCAGTGGGGATCACAGTGGGTTGGTAATGTTTCCCAGGGGGTAGTACCAACTTGTAATCTTGCCCACAGAATTTTCCATGGGTGGAGGTACTGCGCAATTTACATCTGAACTTTAATTCAAAATCTTAAAGTAATGAAGCCCCCACAGGAGTTGTAACCTAGGCCCCTCAACCATATTTGAGTTCATATGGCAGGGGTAGTGTTCTGTTGTCTGTGGTGACTCAGTGCACTAAATCTGCCTTATGATATTGTGTTACAGGCAAAATACTTTGATACTTTATGCCTTGGAGATTTACAGGAAGCTTTCAATATTGAAGAATACTTTGATAGTGCACTCAATGTTAAGAAACTAAATTTGGCTTTTGTTATCAGTTTTCATTATAATGTATTCTTATAATCCCAGCTTTGGGAGTATTGTATCTGTTGGAAAAGGAGTCTATAATTGTGACTGGCTGCATATTTACTCTTCTGTAGTTATACATTTGTTATGTATTTTCGTCTTTTTATGCCATTTTATTGGCCTGAGTCAGGACTGAAATGGACCATGGTACAGTGTTCCTACTCTGTAAACAAACTTCAAATAATGTTATTTGTATTTAGTTTAGCATACGCACAGTGCACAGTATACAGGTCTATTTGGCTTATTTATAAACGCCTGTGCAATTGTGGGAGGTTGCCATAGGATGGGCAGTTTTCCTCATGAAAATACAATTAATACAGACAAATAAAGATAAAAAGTTCTGGAGCCGATAACATCCCCATGAAGCATGGATCTTCCTCCTCTGGCCAGTATCATTTCCTTGTAATGTGCATCTTCAGTTTCAAACATTCATATCCTCTTCCTCTTCCTCCTTGTGCCCTGAAACCAGTCTTCACAGTACGGCTGAGCTCTCTGCAATCTCCATAATTCTAAAACCAGGCATTACATCAATTTTTTCCTTCATTATACCCTTCCTCACAGTAATTAGTTTACTATTCATTTGAAATGCAGTCACTTGGTGAGATGAAAAGACTTCTGCTGGAGTAAAGTGCCTGAAATAGGTTTCTTGCAGGTGAAACTTAACTATGTCTTCCTTCCTTCCCAGAATTTACAGTACAGTAATGTGTCCTCACTGACACACATATCTATGGTTATTGCTGTTAGCTGTGGCAGACAGAATGTAGGCTTTTGTTTGACTTTTAGTCTCATCAAAGCCCTGTCTGCTGTACATGGTGCTGCACATTGTTACACACAAGGCTTCACTGTTGGGGCCACTGGTTCTAAACATTTCACTATATTTTACTGAAGGTAATGTTCTACTCAATCAGAAGTAGTGCCACAAAAGAGGGCAATTTTCAACAGTTATAATATGCAGACTTTTTTACATTGACAGATTAAATCCTTTATGCCCTGGAGATGTAAAAGAAAGCTTCAATATTGAAGAATTCTCTCTCTAAAATAATAAGTTGCTGCATGTTTTCTTGTTTTTGAGGAACAAACCACATTTCTCCATATTTCACCTTGTTCTCTGCTCTGACATTGGGGTTTGGCAGGGGCTGTATCTTTCATCGTGCTGGGAGAACAGATGAGTGACTGCCTTTGAAGCCGATGCCAGTATCTTCTTTTCTACATCTTCTTCAATGACTTCCCATCCACCTGTATCTCCTCTCTGATCCATCTATATGCAGATAACACCATCCTCTACACCACTGGTCCTCATCCCCAAGGCTGAATCCAAGCTACAGGCGACTTCACCTAGTAGGGAATCCTCACGAATACGGGCTTTCACTCGCCCAGTGTACAATAGTCCAACACCATTTGGCAGACAATCACTTGCCTGGCAGTAGAAATTTTCCACGAGCTGGAGGTGATTATATTTTAGTATGTGGGATGTGGGGCAAAGCCCCCAAAACATAAAATCACCTCTGGCAGACAAATTTCTGTTACAAGTGATTGGTTAGGCAAACCATGTTGGGCTATTGTATGCTGGGTGAATGACTGTTAGTATTCCATAGTAGATCCCGAGTATTATGCTAGTTCCAAGATAACCAGCTAAAGATTAACTGAAACACAACTGTCTCAGTGTCTTTAGGCACTTCTAGAAAATAGTCAACATTTTCTACTCCCTTTTTTTATACCCTTGATGGAACCACTTTAGAATCAGTATCTTCCTTTAAGTGCTTGGATGTTTGACTGAACAGTCGACTTGACTTAAACGCATAGATTTTACTCATTCCAAACTCTGTCTAAAACTCAGAGCCATGTATAGGAATAAGGATGTCTTCTCCTTGTGGTTTGCCACAAGTTACTAGCCAAAATGATCCTCCCAGTATTCGATTATGCTGACGTAGACCTAGGCCCTGCCCTGCCTCTTTCCTCACAAGGCTAGACACCCTTTTAATGCGTTCTGCTACTTTGCCTCCAGAACTCCCTCTTTTACTCATCACTGTACTCTCTACTTTCTCCTCTCTCTCTCTCTCTCTCTCTCTCCTCTCCTTCCAAATGCTCCACCAGTTCCATGCCACCACTGTCATTTCAAATTCTGGTTTGGCTCTTCCCCCAATACTTCTTTGCTCTCCTCATCATCACCCTCCTCATTTCCAAATTCTGGTTTGGCTCTTCCCTACCTCTTTGTTCTCCTCCCCCATCATCATCCTCCTCTTATCTGCTCTGCTTCAGATACCATTATACCTTCTCTCTTCCCAGACCTCACTCCTGTTTGGGTCAGGCAATCTTCTCGTACCATCTCCCTTCACTCTGGAGCTGTCTTCTAACCACCTCTTGGCTATCTTCATCTCTTTACTGTCTAAAGTGCACTCTTTCCTAATTTTGTTCCTCTGTTTGCACCTATCTATCCTCCACCTGACTTTTCTGTCCCTTCGCATCTCACTCTCCTTCCCCACCCATGTGCCCCTTTCTCCCTTCCAACCCTAGATCATCTTTTCACCCTTGGTTTCTTCCTCTGTCTCTTTCTCCTCTCAGTCCCCTACATTCTTTCTCCCACTCCTACTCCACTATCTATGTCATCTTCCTGGAAATTCTTTTGCCTTTCACCAGGTCAAGAATACAGCTTTCTGTACCAACTTTTGTAAATAGGTCAATCTATGTCCTACAGTGTTATACACCCTGCTACCTTCTACTTGTAATATGAGACATTTGGTATTGTATATTTCAACAAGCGTTACTTTGTAGTGATGCATTTTTTCCACTTCTCCATCCCTCCTGGGTTCCACCTGAAATGAGCCTCTCCCAGTTACCAGTTTCTAAATAAATAAATATCACTGTATGGTCAGCAGGCAGAGATGTACAAATACTGGATAGTGCACAGCACCACGCCCTCTCTCCCTAAAGGCTGCTTGGTCTGTAAATGACACTGGGCTAACCATGACTACAACCTATCATAACTTTAGAAGAGTATAAGGATAAAAAGTGGATCTTACACCAATTTAAACATGTTTATTGTACAAAGGGTAAAGAAATACAACAAAAACACATCACTGGCAACCAATTAGACCTGTGTTAATTCACTAGTGGCATGGAACTGGTTACTTGTTTTATTTTGTTCTAAACATTTTGTTCTTCAGTTTGTTTACAAATATTATGACTGCTGTCAGGTATGTTTGGTGAGTGAGCATATTTTTTTATTTTATTTGAGGGTGCATTTCCTCCAACCTGTGAAGGAGGCGTTTGGAGCATTTCTAACAGGCACTGGCTGTAGTTGGTTTTAGTGCAACCCTTATTCTTTAGGATGCTAGGGCATCCTACAGTGGACTTATCACACTGCATTATCTGTATGAAGTGGGCTGCACCTCAGTGTTATTTTGTTCAGCCTATTGGACCCTGTCCACACTTGTGTTCATGTAACATCACCAGCAGTCTGTAACATTACAAGAACATCAAACACGGATCATGTTCACACTGTAGCATGGTAAATCATGCTGCAAACCATGTTTAAAAACCATGCTAAACCCCTGATTGGAGCAGGGTTTAGCACAGTTTCAGACCGACATGGTGGCCAGCTGGAAACTCAAGTAGGTAAGCACGGTGTTGGAGCACAGTATGAATGTTCCAACAACCATGCTGAAACATGGAAATCAAAACATTTTGAAAAACATTTTAAAATGCATGTCAATGTGGACAGGGCTTTGTTGTCTGTGCATGTCCCTTTCTTCTTGGAAGGTGAGAGGAATTGACTTATAACAGCTTTTTAAGATTGTTTCCATTTTGATGTTTAACAGTTTATTACTAAATCATGAGCTAGACACCTGCTCAGACAGCCAATGCAATCTATAGTTCATCTTTGAACCCCCAAATTTGTTTCATGATCAGTGAATGTGCACATTAGTACTGTCAGTGGTGCAGTGGTAAGGAAAATGCTATAAACAATGCCATGTTTGCACAGAATAGCTATTTCATCCCTGCTTGTGAAACAATTAGTGGTAGACATGATGGGCCCAGAGTCCCTCTGAACCCTACATTACTAAGTTTCCATCTGTTTGATTATCTTCATTTAACCTTTATCCAAACAAGACATAATACTGTATACATGTTGCATCTTTCTAATTGAAATTGTATTATGGTTGGACACTAAAACCAACAATATAGTTGTTGGTACCTAGAGTTTATTGATTAATTTTGTTTTTGTTGACCAGGAAAGGAGGTCTGGACAATATTGCTTACTGGCTGTATCCTTGAGGGAGGAGGATACAGATGCATACCAACTGAAATTGAACCAGATGAAGCTATTGGTGGTATTGTAGTGAATTGCATTGTGATGCTCAACTAAATTCTCGAGAAAAGCAAAGTGCTAAAGACAGACAGACACTTTTGATGCTATTGAATAATGTAATCTGTTCTCTGAGTAGTGGGTGGGTGTTAATTAGGGCCAGTGATTTCGTGACATGGAATTTTGCAAATTTCGGTGATAGAAAAGATGCACTTTCAGATGACTCCAGACACGAAAGCTACCACAGGTTTATTACTCAGGCGAAACTGCCACAGTTCTATATATACTCTAGTGGCA
Source organism: Neoceratodus forsteri (assembly GCA_016271365.2). NCBI lineage: Eukaryota > Metazoa > Chordata > Ceratodontiformes > Ceratodontidae > Neoceratodus > Neoceratodus forsteri. The sequence continues at coordinate 573,630,041 of CM028133.1, forward strand.
CATGAAACACAATCCAGATAACTAGGTTAAATCAGTCCAGTTAAAAAGAATGACTCTGGCCATTGGAGTAATCAGTAACACATGAAGGGGTGAGGTTTGTTCTGAATAAATGACATTTAGGGACATAGATTATGGAGGTTGTAGGTTTGGGTGTGGTTTATCCAGACTAAACCACACCTGCAATATCTTAATGCACTGATAATATGGGTATATCTTGAGAAATATTGTAACTAATAAAAGTAAGAAAATGCAGTATGTTATCACCGTATCAATAATTATCACTGGGGCCAGTGATTCAGTGACTGCCAGACATCATCAGAACTAATGCAGCTGTTTTCCAAAATTGCTTAAAATTGACAGTATATCAGGAATGGCACTTCTGAATCAAATTTATCTGAAATGCTGCTTTTAAATCATTTGTCTTTTTCCATTGGTGAATAAAACCTGTGACACCTTCAGTAAAAACTTACTTTGTTTGCCTGTCTTTAATTTGTAGAAGCTGATGTATTTCAAATATTCAGGTATGTTATATTACATTAAAAGATGCATTTCAAATTTCTCCAACTCCAGATAAAATGCAGCACTGTTGGTATAGTATTAAATAACTGAATAGCTTTGATACTAGGGCCCCTTTATTGTATCCAGTAGCTCCGTGTGAAGTCCGAACCATCCATTGAGTCTCCTGATGCAAAATGGCTGCCCAAACAGGGGTGTAGCCAGGAATTTCAGATCTGCACACCAAGTGGACTCACTACTACCCCTGTTAGGTTGTGCTACCCAAGTATAATGAGTTAAGGCAAATAGGAATCTGTTCAGACCTTTTCACTACTATTGTTTCTGATTAGACAGTATTCTGATAGTCTGGCTTCCTGCACAAATACAACCATAGATTTTTGCAGTTTTGGGAGAGAGACACTGAACATTTCAGGTGCTGAAAATGTGATCCCACTATTTCCACATATGGGAATTCCACAGAATTGAAACATTCCTTTTAAAGCTGATAATTTCTTTACTACATTTAGTACATAAACTAGGTTGTGCATGAGTTTCTTAAAGAAGACCAAAGTATATGCTTGCTTTTGCTCATAACATCTGTGACCCTTTTAGCCAGTCTGCAAAGGCTTGCCTGATCTTGGGAGCATGCAAAACCATCAGCTAATACGGGAAGTCATTACCTGGTGGAACTGAACCTTCTGTATCATGGTACAAAGTATTTTGAGCAGTATTAAGTGGTATACCAGATAAGGAAGTGAGAAGTGATATTGAATACTGTACAGTGGTCATTTATGACAATCCTTTGCCAGGTACTACTGACAGTTGAGGACCATACATGAAGTTAACTCAGACAATGCCACTCTCAGTCAAATTCTCCCCTGGTGTGCTGAGTAAAATTGCAACAAGAACTCAAGAGAACATACTTTTTGTTACCTAGCCAGAATGTCAGACCCATGACTTAAATACACTAACTTCTTTCCTTCCACATGGTAGTGACTTTAGTAAACACAGAGCATTCTAATTCTGACAGTTACAGCTGAAATAGACAGGAGAAGTGATGAGGATGAGAACCTTCTGTTTCCTCTCTAAACAGAGGAAAAACCGGCATCTCTCAACACAACAGCAACAACAACTACAAGCATCTCAGTTGATGAAACTCAGCTAGTTAAATTCCTTGTGACTAATAATACTGAACAGGCAAATATTATTTTATCACAAAAGCTCTACTCCATGCCAGGACAAACTCGTTCCATCTCAATCAGCCACAAATATAAAATAAGACTTCTTAAGAGATCCTAAACAGCTACACATCAAGGATGATCCTTTCAGATATTGGCATAGGAAAAGATAACTCTGGCCAGCATTAAAGTTGTCTGTCTGTACCTGAGCGGTGTACCAGTTAGTGTGTATTCTGAGGGATATTTAATGCTGCTGGCAGTATTGTTATTACCTGCAGAACCAGTCTGCCACCAGACAGTGTTGAAAAGCTGACATTTATTTAAGTCAGTCTGGGGTTATTTGTTGGTTACTCAGACTTGCTACCAAAGCACGGTCCCTATTAAATTGGTAGTTATACTGGCATGGGACAAGAAAAGTTTGGCAAGTGTTAACTTAAGCTGCCAGTCTGTACCTGAACTATGTGCCAACTAGTGCGATTTTGAGAGGATGTAATGCTGCTGGTAGTATTGTTATTAATCACAGAGCCACTCTGCCACCAGACAATGCTGAAAAGCTGACATTTATTTAAGTAATTTTAGGGTTGTATGTGGTCTACTCAGACCCATTACAGAAGCATGGTTCTCTCAATGTGATAATGGTGTTGATTCTGACTGAATCATCAAAACCCAGTGGCATGACATGGTGAAAAGTAAAATAAAGCACTGCTTTGTAAATATTCATTATGTTGCATTCTGCACACATTTGATGTTCTCAGACTTAAGAAAGCAAAACAATGGAGTGGGTGGGTGGCTTGCATGTCCATCTGAACAGTTGCATTTACCTCATGCTTCCTATCTACCTACTCAAAAGCATACTCTGTTTATGTTATGTTGATCAGAAAACTCTACAGAGATATTTTGGTTGCTGTTGTCCTACTTGAGCAATTGGTTGACTGTAAGGAGCTGCAACTTGAGGGGCCAGCACTTAATTGAAAGATCCTCCATCTCAGGAAGGCCTCCAGCCCATGAGCATGAAGGGATACCCAGCTGGAGACGGAGAGCTGAGCATGGGCAGTCATACCTCTCAACTGTCCCGATACCCAGGACGTCCCGTATTTTGGCCATTTTTTTCTTCTGCCCCGTCATCCTAGATTTACTGTGGTGGTCCCTGAAAATGCCGACTTTCCAATTCGCAATGCCATGTGGTCCCGCGACGGCTATTTCTTTATGTCCCTAAACTGTGCTGCACAAGGCGAGTGCGCTAGTCTCGCGCTGATGTCATTGCTCGTTTCTACCAATCATGCTATGCTGCTCGGTCCGTTCCTATTTTGGCACCTCCACCCCTGCGACCCTGAAGTTTTGAGTCCCCTCAGGTCCACAAGTACTGGAGAAAATTTGGATTGAAGCTGTTTTGACCACTGATGGAAGGAGAAAGAGAGAGAGAGAGAGAGAGAGAGAGAGCTCAGTCGACTGCTGCATGTCTGCTGCTTTTTGATCACCGAATCCAACGCGCTGTTTGCTGCGCCTGCTTCCTGAGACTTACTTTTACCAGCAAACCAGTAAAAGTAGCTGTAATTCATTTATTTTTAAACTTAGTGGCAGATCGCCACCGCACAGTACCAGCAGCAGTCAGCTAGCCTGCCTGCCAGCCCGTGACCCATCACTGGACTGACTGACCATGCACTTGACTTGTAGCAGCAACAGCAGAAGAGAACACCAAGGGGAGAAAACAGTCCTGCTGTACCTTTTTTGAGGTGTGTTGAATGTGTAGTGAGTCAATCAGGCAGTGCAGCAGCGTGTTTGTTCTATCTGCAGACTGCCAGTTGGTTAAAATGATCATTGAAGAAACAGGCTCATCCTTCCTCTGCTCATTTAATGCATTGCCATGGATGAGCTAGATTAGACATCTGGTTAGAAGAGTACAGAGGTGCTTAAAAACAGGGTAAAAGGAAAATACAGTTCGGACTCACAGTGAGGCTTTATGTAACCTACTGTAGTGTGTAGTTTTCAGTGAAATGTGTTCACTTTTGATAATATTATGAACAGACCAGAGGATTATGAAATGCTAGCTGCATGTATTCATCCCTTCAAGCTAATATAAACCATAGCTATACTATACAGTATATGCATACAGTAACTGGACAGGAGCTTGAGAATGATGAATCATTAGACAGCAGGTTCTATGGTATTTCAATAGGGTTTAGGAATGTAGTATTAGTATTTACCCCCCGGCTCTTCTGGAAATGAACGGTTTACAGATTATGTTGTCTTTCCTGATGAAACATTTTCCAAATACATTAAAAATTAAACATTCTGTAACCCCTTCCCTACATGTGCTGTGTTTCTCCCAATATGATTTGGCCATAGCAACACTAAGTTGAGAGAATGATGATTGTCTGATGTCCTTTGATAGAGAAATGACTAGGTAAGTGCATAATGTGTGGCTGACAGTCACTGGCAGAGTCAGACAGACTGGTGGGGTAGCATTGGCACAGCAGTACAGGGAAAAGGAGGCAGTATAGCGCAGTGGTCTAAGGCTGTGTGTTGCAAATCTGAGGACATCCAGCAGACCAGACCTGGGTTTGAATCACAGCTTCCACTTGCATACTGTATGACCCTGAGCAAGTCACTTAACCTCTTGTGCTCCCAGGTCACTCCTGTAAAAAGCTTTCGGCTTAGTGTGCTGTACCTGGTAAAACAACTAAATAAAAAAAAAACTGGTAGCAGAGTGACTGAGATACCTTCATCATGCAAGCCTCATTACGTTGAATATAGTATGATTTAGAATGCATACCTTCAATATTCAGCTGCTAAAATGTTGTGTGTCTGTGCATGCTATTTACTATAAGTGTGACAATACATTCCATGCCTCATGTGACTTTGTAAATAGCTGGTAACATGTGACATGTGACATATGACCCAGTTTGGGTCGTGAATATACAAATGTTTTGCTAATGAAGTGTCCCTGATTTTAGTCAGTTGTCCCTGAATTTCTGGGTCTTTGTCCCTGATTTGGTGATCTGGAGGTTGAGAGGTATGTGGGCAGTCTCACTAGGAAAATAAAACAACTCTGCTGATTGATTCCTCTATAGATAAAAAAATCAATTGCTGTACCAAAAGGCTCACATTCATGGAATCAAAGGTAAGGGCAAGCCCAGCAGTCAGCAAAACAGCTCATTAGGATAACTCTCAAGTGAAAGATCAGTTAGCAGTGACAGAAAATCAGGCTCAATGGTGAATGCCGGATGGTCAAGCTGCCCAAGGGAGGTGGAGGGAGGCTTCCTATACCTTTTCATGACAGACTGATTGCCAGAGGCACTATCGCCAATCCTAAAGAGGAACCACAGACTGTTTAAAAGGACTACCAAGTAACCCCATGAAGGAGTACTGCAGTTGAAGAGGGGCTGAGGATTGTATGTGAGGTAGTAGCAGAGCCCAGGGTTCAAGACCAAGTGTTGGAACTGGCAAGAAGGAAGCAGGAAATCTATGTTGATGAAACCAGAGTGTCTCTGTACCAGGATTTAAGTTTTTCAACCCATCAGTACCACAAACAATTTGTTATATTTCAGGCACAATTGAGGAAGCATGTAGAATCCTGTTCTTTTTGGATGCTGGTCAGACTTTGTATTGTATAAAATGATAAAACCATATTTGTTCTCAGCTCAAAAGAAGCAAGATGATGGGAAAAAGATGGTGTTAGCTGGCACTGGGCAGCCTGAGGAGTCCGTCTGGGGACAGTAGCAGCAGGAGGATTATAGGAGACGAGACAGAAGGAGGAGGATTCATAGGGAGAAAAGGCTTAAAGGAGAACTGCGCTGAATCTATGTAATTTTCCCAGTAGAACAAGTTTTTTTAATAATAGTTCAAATTGTGTTATTGTTCTATCTATCCTGGCTTTTAGCTATCCCAGTGGGTGTTTCTGATTTACCTGCTGTTGGTTGTGATAGGTTTAGTTACCCCCATATTTCAAATAAAGGTAACTCAAGGCTTCCTTCTTATCTGTCCCCTTTTCAAAGTCTGCTGCAGCAGCTATAAATCTTTCCTTTTCTTTAATTTTTACATCTCTACTGCAGTAGGGTGGCCTCCTGTGGTATCTCATTTCTATCCCTGCTCCTCCTTTAAATTCCTCTTTGCCTTGAGTGCCCTTCTTGTGTTCCGGTTGGTAAGCTGTGCCTGGAACACACCATCCATTCATTTCCTACTGTTTGTGGGTTAAAATCCAAAAGCCTGCTAGATGTTTGGTAAGCAGGCAAAGTTAAAAGTAATGTGCTAATTCATTATTGCAGAGCTTCCTGTTTTTCTGTGCATTGGTTAGTTACTCAGTTTACTGTTATATCAGCGTAGCTACCAGCACAGTTTAAAACAAAACCATTTTTTCTTGTTAAAATGTTCCCAGAGCATTAGAATGGCTCTAGCAGCTGAAACATTCAGTAACTGAAAGGGCGTGGTCAGTAGCATAGCAAATTCCCAGAGGGCCTGGGTGCAAGGCGATGTTACAGGGCCCTCCCCGCTTTAAATAAACATCAAATTAATGATTTGGGCCCTTCAAACCTCATGGGCCTGGGTGCCACTGCACCCCTGCACCCTTGTAGCTCACCCCAGGCATGGTAAAAAACTACAGCCTGAATGCAGAGTGTGAGCTGAGCCAAAAGCAGGAACCTGAAAAGAAAGTAAGAAAGACCCAGAATAATAAACAGAGCTGCTTTGCAAAGCTAGTTCTCTTACAAGGTTGTTTCAAAAGAACTAGGAGTGAAAACTGTCTCTTTTCTGTAGCATTTTCTAATGAAAATAAAATGGGACTTGTTTGCTCATTTCCACCAGCTTTTGTAATATACAGCTGTTGTTTAAAATGCCCCAAATGTTTTAACACAAAGTTACAGCTGTCCTAGTGAGAGAATGCTTAAAGAGCTACAATAAAAGAGATCATATTTAAAGCCGTTTAGAAGGCTTTACCTGGACCCTATTGCTAGGCTGGGATTCTGGTTCCTATTAGGAGGCAGGCGGCCCAGAAAGAGGCTTATTTATAGAGAAAGAGTGACCTCACTAAAGGGGAGGAGCTTCTTTCGTAAGAGATTGTTGGCTATTCAGACAGAATATCTTGGTAATCTCATAATGAAACTTGTTGTTTTAAAGCTAGACTCATGTTGAATAACATTTATTTTGATAATAAGGCTGTTTGATCCCACAAGCTTGTATTAGTGTAGAAATTGAATGTTATTAGAAATAGGGTGGATCAAACTAAATCACATGACTATTGCATCATGGTTCTAAGCATATATTAGAACATGCAGTGCTCAGTTGAAGTAGAGAGGTAGGATGATTAGATCTAGTGCTTCTTGAGAGAAGGTAGAAGAGAGTTGCCTCTGATTTCTTCCATGCTATGTTTTAGTGATTTAGATAGCTGTTTAGAGATAAAAGAAAATGTTATTTTGTTTTATTGTTTTCCTCAGTTTAAAAGTAAAGTCTAAAGTTTAATTGGTTACTTAATAAACAGCTCACTATAAGTTATTGTGTGCCATACCTGACAAACCTGTGTCCTGTCTCTGCTGTGCTTTTGAATGAGTTATCTTACACCCACACCCTACCACAAATGGGTGTCAGAGTGGGATATACTGGTTGTCTGTGGTCTATAGGGAGAAACCAGTAGGTACCTGTTTTGGTACCTTGATAACTCTGAGGCAGAGATGGCATCTGGAGTGGACGACAAGAAGGCGGAATGGTGACCAGAACTCAAACAGCCTTGACTGGGGATCCTTTGAATCCTGGTTTGGATCAGATCATACAGCGGAAGGAACCCAAGATGAAAGTTGAAGAGGAAAGCAAAGAAGAAATGGAACAGAAGCTGCGCATTCCAGGAAGAGCCACCTGAGGATTTTGCTGGACTACTGAGCTGGCTGGCAGTCTGCCAAGTAGAGATTTGAGATAATGGTGATAGATGCCCAGGAGAAAAGACAAGAGTGGAAACAGCAAGAATTAAGGTGGGCAGAGACTGAAAGAATTGCAAATGCTTGGGACAAATGTTGGTACTGGAGGAGATGGACAAACCATAATCCTAAAGACATAAAACTTACAAAAAGACTAATGCAGATGATATCAAAGCATACCTTACAACATTTGAAAGGGTAGCCAGAACATGCAGTTGGCCTCAGAATCAATGTGGTAGTACATTTAGCCCCATATTTGACAGGAGAGCTCAATTGACATATAGTCATATGGACACAAGGGTGCAGATAATTATGACTTAGTAAAACTGAGATCTTAAAAGGTATGACATAAGCACAGAGACTTATCGGCAAAGATTCTGTACCTTGAAATATCACCCCAGGATAATCCTAGAAAGCTTTTACATGACTATGAGAGTTATGCTGGAAGTGGATTCAACCAGAAGGGAAACCAGTAACCACTGTAATGGAAACTTTTGTGCTGGAACAATTTTTACAGACCCTTCCCATGATTTCCAAATGTGGGTGAAGGAACATACACCTGAGACAGCTGAAAAGGCAATTTCTTTGACAGAGGACTTTTAACAGCACACCAATCCTACCAGAAGGGGAGCCCTCATCCACCAGAGTCAACCACTGGAAGGACAACTACTGTGGTAAGATCTAATTATCCCAATAGTACTGATAAAGTTGAGAATAAACTGACTCTAAAAGACGTCCTTATTCAGCAGACATTATTTGTAGAAATTGTCAAAGGGTGGGACACATAGCCAGATTTTGCACCAACAAACATATAGACATTACTCATCTAGCCTTGTTGAATGCTGGATATTTTATAACTGCCATGGAAATAGACAATTGTGCTGTGATGAGACTAATAGACTCTAGCAGTAGAAATACCTTAGTGAGACCTGAATTACTGCAGACAAAACTGAGATCCAATAATGAATGTTGTTTGTATACTTGGAGACACTCATCAATACCCTACTGTTAAAATAGATTTTCCAGTTAATGGGTCAAGTTCAGAAGTTATAGCAGGAGTGGTCCCAAACTGCCTGTTCCTATTTTGATTGGCATGACTAGCCTGAGTTTGAAACACTCTTAAAGACTAGGGATCTTTTACAACTAGGATTACAAGTACCTTTGAGCCAGGCTCTTTTTCAAAGGTTCCACGTCAGAAAACAAATACAATACAATTTACAGAAATAGGAACAAAACAATTAATAGGTTGACATATTAGGTTACAATGGTAGATAAATACAATAGCTAGAATAAGTAGAATGTATACATGGGAACACAGAGTAACAGAGGAATAAGTACGAGGAGGGTGGAAGATGAAGATAAATGTAAGGAGCATAGTTGGAGAGGGCGAAATTGCCCTCTATATCGTGATGCTCATAAGAGACTAAAGTAAAAAAAGCAACAATTGGAGATGTATTTCCATTTGAGACAGACATTTATGAGCTGCCTGGTAAAACAAAAATATCCAGAAATGCTAAAAGAAGACTACAAGGGAAATGAAGGCAACACAAAACGGACTTCCTGAATCAGTGTCTTCTATATTTGTAAATGTGATATTGCTAAGGCACAAAGAAATGATAACTCATTAACCACTTTATTCCAGCAGGTTGGGCAAGCCTGAGATCTGGGTGTCCCTCAAATGGAAAACAGGAAAGGTATTTTGCACAGGATATGTACAAAGGGGATACTGGTGAACAAGTAGAACAGGTAATAGTGCCTACCCCATACAGACAAGACTTGTTATATTTAAAACATGACATACCTTTAGCTGGTCATGCTGGTGGGATTGGACATTGGGAGAATTTTGCAGTGATTCTACTGGCCTGGAATACATGAGGAGGTAGCAAAGTATTGTCAGAGTTGTAAGGAATTCCAACAGGTTAGGCAGGCAGGCGAAAAGAGATGGTACCCCAATCCCATTAACTCGGTAGACACCCTTTGAACACATAGGGATAGACATAGTAGGCCCCTTAGTTAGAAGTTCAAAGGAAATAGTTTTATTTTGGTCATTTGTGACTATGGAACTAAATACCCTGAAGCAATTCCCTAAGAACAGTGACCACCTCCAAAATGGCTGAAGAATTAATCAAGCTGTTTAGTCAGGGGTATTCCCAAATAAATTTTGTCTGACAGAGGGGTAATTTTAATGCCACATTATTAAAGGAATTATATAAATTACTAGGCATTGTGATATTATGAACTTCCTCCTTTCATCTCCAAACCGACGGACTTGTTAACGCTTTAACCAAACTTTAAAGCGATTTCATCAATGAAGAAGGAAAAGATTGGGATACATTTCTACCATTTCTGTTGTTTGCATATTGTGAGGTACCCCAGGACTCAACTGGTTATTCTCCATTTTCTTTATTTGGTAGGAATCCCATGGCCCATTAGATGTTATAAAGGAAATGTGGGAAGAAGGAAGAATTAAAACAGACAGGGATTGCATCCTACATGAAATTAAGAAAGAAATTGAAGTGTATACACAAAGGCCCATGACACTAGTGTATGAGCACAATAAAATCAAAAGAAGGATTATGATCAAGGGACATCTGAGGGTAAACAATTTCAGGTTGGAGATCAAGTACTACTATTACCCTCCTCTAGTAATAAATTGCTAATGAAATGGCAAGGCCCTTACAAAATCCTAAAATAGATGGGACCAGTAAATTATGAGGTTCACACCCAGATCTTAGACTTGGAAAAAGATCTACGATGTAAATTTATTAAAAAATGGTATAGCACAGGTGACTCAGAGAATAACTTATGGTAATACCATGTACTGAGTACACGGACTTACAAGTTGCTTATGAATGACTTGAAGATAGAAAGAGACCACAAGATGTGTATATTAATTCTAACTTAGATCTTAAACAGCAGGAAGAGTTATACAGCCTTATACAGTCCTTTGCAGCCACATTTACTGTAATGATGAACATCAGATTAATACTCACACAGGACCTGTTAGGAAGAGACCATATAGAAACATAGAAACATAGAATTTGATGGCAGATAAGGACCACTTGGCCCACCCAGTCTGCCCATTTCCTAGCTAATGGATAAGCTGCAGATCCTAGTTAACCAGCAGCCTACTTCTTCCCACCCCACCCCTAGAATTGCCTTATGACTGTCCCATGCATGCTTGAATTCCACCACTGTTTTGACTCCACAAACTCCTCCAGAAGACAGTTCCATGCATCCACAACCCTCTCTGTGAAAAATACTTCTTAAATTACCTCTGAGCCAACCCCATCTTCAAATGTGCCCCCTTGTTCTTGCACACCTTTTTTTGAAAGATGCTACCCTCTTGGACTTTGTTGATTCTCTTGAGGTACTTGAAAGTTTCTATCATGTCCTCCCTCTCCTCCTTTCCTCAAGGCTATACATATTAAGCTCCTTAAGTCTCTCTTCATATGTCTTCCAGTGCAGACCCTGCACCATTTTAGTTGCCTCCTCTGGACAGCTTCCATTCTGTCTTTGTCTTTTCAGAGATTGGGTCTCCAGAACTGCATGCAGTACTCCAGATGGGGTCTCACCAGCTGTCTGTACAGAGGAATAATAACTTCCTGTCTTCTACTGGTGATGCCTCTCCTATGCATCCCAGTATCCCCCAGCCCTCCTTGCTGCCCTCTCACATTGCTTGCCCCTTTAGGTCATCTGATATGACTACCCTCAGGTCCTTTCCATTTTTGTTGTTGTTAGTATCTCACCCCCACTGTGTACTCTTCCCTGGGTTTATGTTTCCCAGGTGCATTACCTTGCACTTCTTAGCACTGAATCTAAGCTGCCATACATTTGACCATTCCTCTAACCTTGCCAGTCCTTCTCATCCTTTCCACCCCACCTTGTGCATCAACTCTGTTGCAGATCTTTGTGTCATCTGCAAAGAGACATACTTTTCCTCCCAGTCCATCTGCAATGTTGCTTATAAAGACATTGAAGAGGATCGGTCCTAATACTGAACCCCAAGTGGGTACCCTGTACTAGTAACCCCTTCTTCAGAGTGGACTACATTTACTATTACTCTCTCTGTGTCCTATTCTCCAGCCACCTTACCCAGGCTGTCATCTTGGGACCCACTCCCAGGCTGGCTAACTTGTATATTAATCTGTTGTGTGGGACTGTGTCAAATGCCTTGCTAAAGTCTAGGTAGGCCATGTCCACAGCCCTCTCTGATCTACTACTTTGGTCATCCAGTCAAAGAAATCTATCAGATTTGTCTGGCATGACCTTCCGCCTGGAATCCATTCTGCCTTGGGTCCTGTGCCCCTCTGGCCTCTAGATACTCGACAATTCTTTCCTTCAGAACTCCCTGAGAGAGTTTGAAAGGAAGTTCTAGAGCAGATCACAAAACTTAGCCCTTAAGATTATTGAACCCTCAAAGAGTGCATGGGGATCACAGATAGTCATGGTACCAAAGAAAGAAGGGGTATCAGGTTGTGTCTTGACTTCAGAGGACTCAATCAAGTGGCACAATTTGATTTCGTACCCTATACCCTGGGTAGATAATATTTTAGATAGAACTGGTAAAGCTAAATATATCTCTACACTAGATCTCACAAAGGGGTACTGGCAAATTCCTTTGGCAGACACTGATAAAGAAAAGACTGCATTCAGTGCACCAATGGGACTGTAACAATTGTGTACCATGCCATTTGGACTTCATGGAGCCCTGGCTCTGTTCCAATGCTTGATGGAACAAATACTAACACCCTTACTACATTCTGCACAGCATATTTGTATGATGCAGTAGTGTTTAGTCAAGATTGGGACTCCTATATGGTACATTTACAAGATGTAATTAAAGCTATACAAATAGCTGGGATGACCATCAACCCCACAAAATGTGCAATAGCCATGAATGAAACAAAATACTTGGGATTTATTTTGGGTAATGGGCTTATTAAACCTCAAATAGACAAAGTGGACGTTGTCGACAGTAGCTCAAGACCTGTTACAAAGAAACCACTCAGGTTATTCTTAGGACTAGGGGATATTATAGATGCTTTATCCTAATTTATCCACAGTAGCTGCACCACTAACAGATCTTACTAAAAAGAAATGGGGAAGTAAATTATTGTGGTCTATTGAGTGTGAGCAAGCATTCCTCCCCATTAAAGCTGCACTGTGCTGTTCTCCTGTACTGAAGAGCCCAGATTTTAATTACCCTTTTGAGATATATACCGATGCCTCTGAATAGGTATAGGGCTGTCCTCGCCAAACATACAAGGGAAGAGCATCCGGTTGTATATATCTCAAACTTCATGACAGAGAGCAAAAATACAGTATGGTAGAGTGGGCTATTGAATCTTTACGTTTTATTTATGGGTGCCCACTTTTCTTTAGTGACTGATCACAATCTCTTTGTTCTTGTCCCAAATGAAAGACAAGAACAATAGGATTATGAGGTGGTATTTGGCATTACAGCCTTATACATTTACACTGAAACACAGAGTGGGCATCATGCACGAAATGCAGATTTTCTATCTAGACAAGGGGATAAGGAAATTTTAAAATAATCACAATGGTAAAATCCATTCCAACAGTTGCTGTACTTTAGACACCCCAGCGTAATGATATAATGTACTTTCAGAAAGATGTATAGTACTCTGTTTAGAAAGGGACCCTGTGGTGGAGCTCTGTGGTGTGGGAGGCCGGAGCTCCATCCTACCTCACATGGTAACAGGGTAGTTTGTCTTGGAAAACTAGTTTCGGCTAAGCATGGGGGCATGTAATAGTTTTAGTTACCTCCCCATTTTCAAATAACGGTAACTCGAGGCTTCCTTCTTATCTGTCCCCTTTTCAAAGTCTGCTGCAGCAGCTATAAATCTTTCCTTTTCTTTAATTTTCACATCTGTACTGCAGTAGGGTGGCCTCTACTGTGCTATCTCATTTCTATCCCTGCCCCTCTTTTAAATTCGTCTTTGCCTTGAGTGCCCTTCTTGAGTTCTGGTTGGCAAGCTATACCTGGAACACCCCCGTTCATTTCTTACTGTTTGTGGGTTAAAACCCAAAAGCCTGTAGTTGTTTGGTAAGCAGGCAAAATTAAAAGTACAGTGCTAATTTATTATTGCAGAGCTTCCTGTTTTTCCTGTGCGTTGGTTAGTTACCTGATTTGCTGTTATATGACCATAGCTACCAGCACAGTTAAAAACAAAACCTTTTTCTCGCTAAAATGTTCCCCATAGCATTAGAATGGTTTTAGCAGCTGAAACATGCAGTAACTGAAAGGGCTGGTGGAAAACTACAGCTTGAATGCAGAGTGTGAGCTGAACCAAAAGCAGGAACCTGAAAAGAAAGTAAGAAAGACCCAGAATAATAAACAAAGCTGCTTTGCAAAGCTAATTCTCTTCAGTTTTTAAAAGCACTAGGCAGTGAAAACTGCATCTTTCCTGTAGCATTTTCTAATGAAAATAAAATGGGACTTGTTTGCTTATTTCCACCAGCTTTTGTAATATACAGCAGTTGTTTAAAATGCTCCAAAATGTTTTAACTCAAAGTTACAGCTGTCCTAGTGAGAGAATGTTTAAAGAGCTGCAAAAAGAGTTCATTTTTAAAGCTGTTTAGAGAAGGCCTTACCTGGACTCTGTTGCTAGGCTGTTTTGTGTTTCTGCATTTGGCACCATGTATACTTTTCTGGCAATATGAATACTGTAAATGTTTTGATCTGTCACTTTCTGTTAGTCATGAACTATTAGTTATAACTCTTATGTTCTGCATGCAGTGCTCTGTACATACTACAGTAACTCAGGCTGTCCTACCCAGGACCACTTTTCAAATAGGCATCACTCACTGGAGCATTTCCTGGTAAAACAAATACATACAAATACAAAACATTCACCATCAGTTACTAATTGAGACCATTATTGTTCTCTGCAAGGCTCAGGGAAGCAGTGAGGGCCAAACAAAAAAGGCCTTACCAGGTACAAAAAAGCAGGGGAAGAATGGGAAAATACATACTGAAAATAAGGAGGCAATCACGGCAGTTAGGAGGCAAAAGCAGGCACAGAGCTGTATGTTGCAAAGGTAGTTAAGAGCACAGAAAACAAATGTTCCAGTATATTAGGAAAAAAAGGAAGAAAAGGAGAATTGTTCGTTTATCTGACTGAGGAGGTAGGGTGATAGAGGAGGATGTGCAGAAGACTGCCATTCTTAATGATTACTTTGCTCTGTCTTCACAATGGAAGATAGCAGGCCTTGCCACAGACTGGCATCAAAGCAGTCACAGACGGGGTCCCAGAGATGAGGCAGCCAGCATTTACATGTGAAAGGTCCAGAAATGGCTAGCAGGCCTAAAATAGATAAGGCCTGGGACTGGATGGGTTGCATCCGAGGGTGCTTAGGAAATTGACAGTGGAACTGACTGAACCTCTGGTAGGACTATTCAATAGCTCATGGGGGCCTAGTTCTGAAGGATTGGAGTGTGGTGGATGTAGTTCTGCTCCATGGGGGTACAAGGATCAAGCAGGGAACTATACACCTGCCAGTTTTACCTGTTCAATAGGGAAGCTGATGGAGTAACTGGTCAAAGAAGCCCTGGTGGACTACCTGGACAGCAACGGTCTTCAGGAGAGCAAACAGCATGGGTACATGGCAGGAAGGTCTTAACAAACCTGACAGTTTTATTTAACTGGTGATAACATTATATAGGTGCACTCCGTGGATGTACTCTATTTCAACTTTAGCAAGGCTTTTGACTTAGGGCCTCATAAATGATTACTGAAGAAAATGGAGGACCTGGGCACATCTAGGGACATCATAAGATGGGTAGGTCACTGACTAAATGGGAGACAGCAGAGGATTGTGGTTAATGGCTTCAAATCAGAAGAGATGGAGGTCACACGTGGTGACCACAGAGATCTGTCCTATGCCTGGTCCTCTTCAATATATTCTTCAGTGATGTTGGAAGAGGAATCCAGGGCAGGTTGTGTCTCTTCACAGATGACACTAAACTCTGTGGGAGAGTGGACAGCAATGATGGAATCAAGGAACTGCAGAGTGACCTGCAAAGATTAGAGAGGTGGTAAGGGTTTGTCAGTTGAAATTCAATGCCAAACAGTGCAAGGTGATGCACCTAGGAGAAAGGAACCCACAACAGAGTACTGGATGGGTAGGATAAGACTTAACATCACGACTGAAGAACAGGACCCAGGAGTTCATTAGTAACTTCCTCCAACCATTAAGCCAGTGCAACAAGGCTCTTTTCCTTGTTGTTAGCTACAGTCAAGTATAGGCCAGTACCTGCAAATTTGAGCTCATCTTCATGCTTCTACTGACTACTACTCTTGGATGTAATGTAATACTGTATGTGTACACAATGGTCACTCCTTCTTGCTTAGTTACCATCATGTATAGGCCAGTCTCCAGCAAGAAGGGGCCTCTTTCACTGCTATGGCCTATACCATCTGTATTTAATGTCTATATTTTTGCTTCATTTTGTTATTGCTGCACTCTTGTCTGTTTTCACTCCCTGCATGTGTCTCCTGCCCCGTCATTTACTGTGTATGAAGAGGAGTTTTGTAAATGAGTCTTTGACTCAAAGCGTTGCAATTCTGATACATCAATAAATAAATAGTAAAGCAAATAGAATGCTAGAATGTATCAGGAGGGTATTGGCAGCACAGGAAAAGAGGTAATGCTTGATTTCATTTTCATCTCATTTTTATTTTAACCACAAAGTGAACTGGGCACAGCCTTTTTCAGTTATGCCTGACATGCAACATTCAAACAACAAGCAACATACCATTATAGATACTTGTACATATAAAAAAATTAGAATTTGTGAAATATAACTTCTTCAAAAGATGTATGTAGATTTAAACATTGGACAAATCATTCAGAATGCTTAGAACAAACCAGGAAAATTATTTATTGCCCATAGTTAATTTAGTTGATTTAACTGTTCAATGTGTGGTGCGTGGTGTAGTGCTTGTGTATACTTATGAACTTGAAATTAATGAATTTGAAGGGTATGAACTTGAAGGTTATGACTTGGAATTTGGTCTTTCTCTATTCCACCCTTGATAGGAATGCTGGGTAGATGTCGGAATAGAAGGTCCAACATCAAAGTAATATAAGAGTGCTGGAGAAGGAGGAGGCTGGTGAGGATGGTGGGTGATTTCGACCACTCGAAGCTGAGCAACAGAAGTGCTGTACTTAAGTAAGTAAGTAAGTAAAAATTTATTTTTAAGCGCTTTCGATATCAAAGCGCTGTACAGATAGAACAATTTAAATACATACAAAATACCTACATATAACACAACAGCAGCAATAACAATATAATTACAATAAAATACAATAAATCACTCCCCATATGCCATTTGAAATAAATAAGATTTTAGTTCTGACCTAAAGCTCTCAATGGTCAGGCAGCTTCATGAGGGGATGTGAGAGTTGCTATTTCCCCTCCATGAATCACAGGCTCTTGGCCCTCCCATTCAATGTGTGGTGTATAGTGTAGTGCTTGTGCATACTTATGAACTTTAAGTTTATGAATTTGAAGGTATGAACTTAAATGTTATGACTCGAATTTGGCCTTTCTCTATTTCCACCCTTGATGGGAATGCTGGGTAGTTATGGGGAACAGAAGTCCCAAAAGATTGTTAATGGTTTGAAATAACAGTCTCCAACTCCAGAGAGGTGGCCAGTAGCACGGGAGAGGAAAACCTTTGAGGAACCTCTGAAGACCTGCGGGTTACTGACCTTCCTGTCCTTCAGACAGCCCAAGAGAGACTATTCTAAATAAGTTGGACTGAGTTTTATTTCTGGTTGAGTCAATGAGTCATATGCTGGCTAAGTAGAAGAGTCTTATCCTCTGAAGTTTGCTTTTGATGAGTCATAGCCTCTGAATCTTTGATGATGATTCTGGAAGATGAAGGAGAATCCCATTCGGATGGATGTCTAGATGAAGAAAGATGGGTGGTTAAATGATATCCAGGATTTCTGTTGTGGTATCCGAGGACTGGAATCTTGACATGAGGGTGGATCCAGGAATGAGATGGATGCTAGGGCACTAAATGTTGGTGCATTGAAGGTCCCAAAACAAATACAGAAGGGAAATTCCTGGAGGTGATCCAGTGCTAGACCGAGGACAAGGAATCCAAGCTGAAGACAAAGGAGGGGCTAGAGGAGAGGGACTCAAACAGGTAAATGATGGACAGAAGGAGGGAACAGGTATGGAGAGCAGACTCCCATCATCAGTGGACAGAAAGGCCAGCCTTTGCTCGATGCCAACCTGGCACAGCTAGATATGGAATTGCTTGTGGAGTGGAATGAAGTTGAATGAGTAGTGAACAAGTTGGAGACAGGGACTCCCATCTCTGGTGGCCAGGAAGCACACTTTGCTTGATACCCCAGAGGCAGAACTAGGGATGGAGACTGTTGGTTCAGTGTGAGCATGCAAGAAGACCTTCATGTAGGTCAGTAAGAAAGGTCCTTCATGGAAGACCTGAGATGGCATCAACCAAAACCTCTACATATGTCAAGGCATAGACGCATACCAGGATGCTAGGACTGCTAACTTACAGGACAAGAATATCAGCTAGAGGCTCTGGAGAGTCAGATGAACCTGCCTAAGAGACAGATGAAGTGTCACTTTATTATTTCATTGAAAAGGTTTCACCAGGAAAGACAACACAGGCTGTAAACAGCTCATTTCCAGAAGTGCCCTGGGGAGGTTTTACATGAGAAGGAAAGCAAGAAAAACATTACCAGTTAATCTACACAAGTCCAACACAAGGTACAGTTCATTACAATGCATGACAATTGGTGCCTCTCAACTATCTCTCTACACTAGACAACTCACTGAGTGTCACTCCACCCTTCCCCCACTTCTCCCCCAGTGCATCCTGCCTCTGTTGTAACTACAGCATGAAGTTCATTGTATCACTGAAAATGCTACTAAATTGTACAATGTATGAAATCATTCTGTGCAACTCTAAGTCAGTGACCTGTATTCTGTAACCTAAATGCTCTGTCTGTCCCTCAGTGTGATGAGATACCTTTGTAAATGAGCTTCTGGTTCAAAGGCTGTAAACCAATTATACAAAACAAATAAATAAATGAAGGAATTGAGACAGACAGCATCAAGTGGATATAACATACAGGTAACAATACCATGGGCACAAAAAGTAAAACAGGTAACTAGGTAAGGTATAGACCAGTAGGAGGAGTACACCTGGAAAGTGGTAGAAGTGGCAGGCTAAGTGCAGGAAAAACCAAGTGCTAATTTTGTTTGCTAGAATGGCAGTAAGAACAAGGAGAGTAGTAAAGGGGAGAAGAGGTGGGCTGAGGAAGGAGAGAGAGGGATGAGAGGTCTGCCAAGAACAACACCTCTTAGGATACTGAGAACCCTGCAAGGGAAAGGACCCTGCAAAGATGGTGGTGAGAGAGAGAGAGAGGGAGGAGGAGTATTGGGGTGATAGCTGAAGATAAGGGGTGGGGGATGTGAGGCTGCTGCCAAAGGTATCCTAGACGTTGGGGGTGAAGTGAGGAGGGATGAAAGAGATAGGAATTTGGTAGGCAGAGAAGGAAACTAGGTACAGTTGCAACTGTGAACAGTGTGCTTCTGGAGGAGTAATGGTGAATGGCGGGATTGAGCAGAGCAAATTTCTAGCGGGAGGGAATTCAGATATTTGGGAATTTGTATGATAAGGCAGCGTGACCAGATGAAGTACACCTCAGGGGAGGGCAAGAGTTCTATGTGAGGCTGTATGGAGGGAATAGCAGGAGGGGTGGGGATTGATAACAGGGAGGATAAGTATGGAGGAAGAGATCCGAGCCAGAACTTCTCAACCAAATATGTCCTGTGTGATAGGTGTCTGGCATTGAGGGAGGAAAGGAGAGCAAGGTATAAAGATCACAGTGGTGAGTAAGGGAGAGTAGCCAACTACACAGCGATAGAAGGAATTGAAGAGGGTGTCCAGTGTGGAGAGGGTGGATTTTTGGCAGAACAATAGACTACATCTTCGAAACTGAGGACAGGGAGAATCATCTTTTGGATGATTTCTGTCCTGGCAAAACGTGGCAGGCAGCTGCGGTGTCTGCACAGAGTTTGGGAAGTAATTTTTGTGGATAGCATCACGCGTGTACCCTGAAGTCTAAAGACTTGTCAAGTCATAGCCTGAGGTACTTAAAGGAGGGACATCATTCAGTATTGTACCAGAGAGGGTATGGAAAGTAGGAGTACGGTCAAGTCTGGACAGCTTTTGTCAGGAGCCAAAGGTCATAGAGACTGTTTTTTTTATGTTCATGGAGAACTGGTTTGCAATGAACTAGTGTTGTACATTGTTAAAGTCCTGCTGAAGGCAGTGAGCCACCTCAGAAGGGAATTGCCAGATGAGAACAAGAAAGTGTCATCTGTATACATGTGGATATCAATAGATGTGCAGGAGTTAGGTAGGTCATTTAGGAAAATAGAAAATAGTATTGGTCCAAATACTGAACCTTGGGGGACACCTTTGTTGACAGAGAGAGTGAGGGAGGTGGAGTTACTGATTCTGACAGATTGGGATCAGCCTATAAGGTAGGAATGGAACCAGTTGGTGACAGATTCGAAGAGGCCAGCCATAGATAGCTTGTTCAGAGAAGGCAGTGGGAGATGATATTGAAGGCTTTGACCAGGTCGTCAAGAAAGGCAGAGGTGATACATCCCTAATCCATGCCTGTGAGAATGGAGTCAGTGAGCCATAAAAGGAGGTGGTGGTGGAGTGATATTTATGGAATGCATACTGGAAGGGGTGAAAGGAGAAAGAGTCAAGGAAGGAGGAGAGTTGTCTAAGAGTCTTGAGCTTAGCAAGTAGGGAGTAAGGAAACAGGATGGAAGTTGCTGGTGGTGGAGGGATCCACGCCTTTAGGAAGAGGGACAATGGTAGCAGATGTCCAGGCATCAAGTACTGTGGCATGTAAGAAGGAACAGTTCAATAGATTAGTCAAAGGATGAGTGATAGAGTAAGCTGAAAGGTGCAGTAGTTTAGAATCAAGGCCATCTGGGCTTTTGCCCTTGTGGGGATTCAGGGCAAGAAATGCAAGAAGAGATCCTCAGGGTATAGGCTTAAGAGAAGCACAAGGTAGAGGGGTTTGGGAGTGAGAGGTGCTATAGATTGGACACAAGATGCACCACTGGGAATTGGGGAGAAGAGGGCAAGGAGGAGGAGGCACAGGAAGTGAAATAGTTGAATTCATTTGCCATGAGGGGGAAGGTCATTTATAGTATGGGTGCCAATTTTAAGGACTGGAGAAAAGGAATGAGCTAGGGGTAGGGCATGGATAATCTTCCAGAATTTGAATGGATTGTTGATATTTTCATGGAAGGAGGCTTGGAAGTACTCTGCCTTGAGTGAGACAAATGGCTCTGGTGCATGCATTGCAGAGGCAGTGGTAGTGTTGAAGGTTATGGGGTTGCCAGAGGTTTAAATGCTGCCCAGGCTTGTTCTTTTACAAGTTGACTTGTGATAAGTTTGGCAGAGACCCAGGAGGTGATTTCCATGGACCCTTGCATCTCTAAATAGCGCATGCCGCCACAGATATTAAAACATTCTGAATTGAAATAGCTCAAGACTGTATTAATAGAGGAGGCAGTGGTGATTGACATCCAGTCAATATTGGACAGATCATATGATGGTGTAGTGGCCCATAGCACAGTACAGTGGGAAAGAATGGGAGCACCTTCAAATATAATCTGACTAGATTAGCAGCAATGAGAAAATCCAGTGAATGGGATGTCACAAGGCAGCAGAACTGGAACCCCATATAGGTAGAATGAGAAAGCATGAGCGATGTGATCTCCATGTAGGCCATCACTGATGGCCTTCCTGGAAGGACCTAACATGGAATGGAACAAGATCTCCATGCAGGATTGAGTTAAGTCTAGATGGCAAAGAGCACGCACGTAGCCAGAGAAGAGGCAGCAAGGGACAGATCCCCATATAGGCTGTCTGATGGCAAGCCAGCCTCAAGCAGAGCGTAGTGAAGGGTAAGTGGGTAACACAGAATGATGAAGCGTGAGTGAAGTGAGTCAACAGTGATGTTCTGCCCTGAAGTACCGAGAGAAATGGAATGAGACCATTCATCTGAGTTCCATGAAGCAGAGGCGCAGATACAATACAGTACGATATAAGACGGGTCCAATGCAGAAGGATGGTTTCCAAACTGCAGACAACCGAGGATCTCGAATGTCCAAGCAGTGAATCGAGGTTTCCACATGGGCCAAGCTGGAAATGGCGAGATCCCACATAAGTCTGCCATAGGAATTAATCCAGTATGTTCATGCTGGGAAGCTAGGCCCCATGTGGGCCAAGCTGGAACTGGCGGATCCCATGTAGGTCCAGCAGGTGGCAAACTATCCATCTTGGTAGGTGCAGGAAGGCAGCACAGGTGTTGAAAGAGAGGTGATAAGTGAAACAGTACTTTTCTTGTTACCAAAGGTGGAAGAGAAATGCCCAGCAACATAAGATCAGGTATGAGGTGGGGAATGGTCCAGGCCTGTAAGAGTAACTTGACATAATGGAATGCTAACTATGGGCTGGTGTGCCTGGCGGAGGAGGAGGAGAGAGACATACCCTTCCAGGTCAGGCACAGGGCAACCTGATGCAAGTCAGCTGTGATGTCATGGAAGGAAAACAGGAGCACTAGGGAGGGAAATTGAGACAAGAGCAGCGGAAAGCAAATGGGAGCTGGGAGGAAGATGAAGAGCCTTGAGATCTCCTTGTAGGAAGAACAGTGAGTGAATTAGAAGACCTCCATGGGTCAATGACAAAGGTTTGTTATGGGGACCCCAGATGGTATCGAATGAGACTGCCAATGAGGGTAAGGGATAGACTGAAACCATGATGCTCAGTCACAAATGAAGCAGTAAATGTCCAGCAACTCAGGATGATTGACATGGGTGGTCCTGTTGATTACATTATTTCCTATGGGCGGAATAGCACCAATGTCCTTAATAACTAATGAAGGTCCAAGGCAAGAAGGTCCACTAGAAAGACCACCCAGTAGGTGTTGGGCAAGGGAAAATTTACACTCCCAGCTGTCCTGTAGAAGGTTGATCCTGGAGAAATCAAAGCTTAGCATATGAATGCCTCTGCAGTATGGGTAGAAGCAGAATGCCATAATCTGTGCTGCTAACATGACAGAAGGGTTGACAAAATCAGAAACTGCTTATAGGCAAGCAAGCTCAAAGGGGCTTGCACACAAGCTGTGAAATTTGAGGAATAATTTTGTCTTTGTCAGATCCTCTGAACTATAAATATCAAAGTTCCTTTTGCTGCTGAGACCAAGAGAGTGTGTTTGATAGTAGACAGTTTTACGAATGAGTAAGGATGATGGCTGCCAGAAACCTCTGGGTCAATGCTGTCAGAAGCTCAATTGCATTACTTTGCTGAGCTGTTCCATTGTTACTGTCATTGGTAGGTGTAGTCTGCTTATGACTCAGGGCCACTGGAAAATTGAGGTGCAATTTTTCCGTAATTTCTGCAATTTTCACCTTCTCACACAAAATTCACAATTTCTTGCAAATTCTTACATTTATGGAATTTTGGCTGAAAATGTATAAAAATATTTAAATTCTCAAGGAAATCTACTCAGATATGGTACACAGACTTGGATTTGACAAAACAGTACAGTGTAGAGGTGAGAAGGGGTCAAATGTGACTTTGCTTTCATATGATTCACTTCCTGCTTTGGTTTCAGAATCCTCTGGTTATGCATATCCAGACTTGAACACTTAAAATCTGTGTTAAAGCAGACTAGCAGATAACTTTTCACTGCCACAGAGACTGAAACAATAGTTGTGAGAAGAGGTGCAAAGTGCCCCATTCACCTTAATGAAGCCTTGACCACAATGCTTGTTTTGAATGGTAGGGTGATTTTCCTTGTATAAATACTTTCAATCTGAGAGGATTTTTGATTCAAATGTGTCAAGAGTTTGGATGGCCCTGCTGATTATAAACTTGAATGTGCTTCCGAGAGGGTTGGTGACAGTGATTCCTTACATATCAGTCTGCCACAACTGTATACTACGCATACAAAGCCTACAAAAGCAAACATTTCTGAAAATGTGCTGAACAGGTTAAGTATAGTTAAACAGTTACCTTCAAATAGACAAAAATAATTACAACCCAAGTAAAATCACTGCAAACTGAGTAGAACAAAAGTATAATGTATTAAAACTATTGTATGATGTAATGAAAAACTATTGGTATAATTTGATACTTTTATCACATGATTTTAAAATGTACTTACAGCTCTGATTAAGAACAGTAATCATTTTAACAAAATAAATATTTTCTTACTAGACCTTTATTAGGCACCCTGGTTATCTGTTTATTTTTTCTTGCACCAAAGCTAGTAGTTTAAACAGGCTTCATTATTTAACATCTAGAAACTGGCAAAATATGTTGTTTCAGGATGTATTCAGTGCAGACTAACTGTAAATTACTGAATAAAATCTAGTTAGCATTGTATGACTTAGATGTCTTGATTTTAGAAGTTAGTTACATAATGATTAGTTTACAGTGCATTTCAAAACACACATCTTTCTTCATATTAAAAGCATTTATAAGTGGCAATACATTTATCTAACAATTTATGTGATCAATATATGCTGCAGCAAACAATAAAATATTTATTAGGGGCAATGGGGATGTATAGTGAACCCACGCAATTTTCCTAAATTTTGCAAGAAAATCCTTGCATTTTTGGGTAAAATTTTCCGCACTTTTCCAGTGGCCCTGCTTATATGACATAGTGCTGTGAACTCTATCTTGACTCAGTCAACAGTGTAAAAGGAGTAGGGGCAGTCACAACATGGACTGTACATTCATGCCTACAACAGCAGGCCTCCTTCTTACACATTTTATTATTTAGCAACAACTAGTCCCAGGAATCCCACAGGGAGAAGAAAACACAGAGGAGAAGTCAGAATGCTGGGAAAAAGCAGAGGAGGTAAGACTGATGACAGTCAGTTAGATTTATTTATTTATTTATTGAAATGTTTACATGGGATAGGTGCACTGAGCAACAAGATGCTCATCTCCGGTGCAACCAGGGGTGGGGAACAGATGGATGGCTGGTACAGATGGATGACAGGTACAGAGAGTACGAATATGAATTCTTGGTTACGAGCATGTCAGAATTAGAGAAGAATAAGGTGGTTACATACATTAGGTACTTAACATGAAAGTAAACAAGGAATTAGGCTAGACAGTGCAGAATACAACAGTCTTGATAACCAGGGGCGCCAAACAGTTGGGAGGGAAACTGACTAAAACCACAACAAATAACTAACTTAAAACAACTAAAACAAAACTAGTAAAACTAATAAAGACTAATAAAAATAATGACACTAATAAAACTATGAGGTGCAGTTGGGGTAAGTGCAGATGTTGGATTGTATAAGCTAGCATTCAGCTAACACCGCTGGTAAGGCCAAAGGGGTAAGAAGGGAGGGTAGATAGAGGTGCTGCCTAGGGTATGAGGGCGCCCATATTGGGAGAGAAGGGCTTGAGGGGTGATGAGGTGGGGGTGGGGAATCAGGCACAGGAACTATTTGCCATATAAAGTTAGACAGGGCAGAGGACAGCAAGTGCATAGAGGAAGAGTGGTGAATTTGAGCTGGGAGGCCATTCCAGAGTTTAGGGAGGTGGTAAGAGAAGGTGGCCTGACCCGCTGAGGTCTGCTGGTGGGGATAGACAGCAGTTGGGAGTCAGATGATCTGAGATCATGCAAGGGGTTGATGGAGAAGCTACTGAAGAGGTAAGGTAGTGCAGAAGGAGCTGAACCAGAATTTGAGGCAATTTAGCACAGTGTAGTAGTTACGGTTGCCAAGAGAGATCGAAACCAGTGAACTGTAGAGCATGCAGTGGTGGGTGTGAGGGGTGTCTAGGGCAAAGTGGCAGAAAGCATTGAAGAGGGGGTCCAGTCTGGAAAGGGTAGACTTGGGGGCAGTACAGTAGACTACATCACAGTAGTCAGAAAGTAGGTAATATCATTTTCTGCACAATTTCATGTCTCACAGGTATTGGGAGGCTACTGCAGTTCTTGTAGAGGCACCAAGTATGAGGCACAATTTCTTCAGGATAGTATCAACATGGGCTGGAATGGATAGGTGTTGGTCAAGCCATACCCCATGGTACCTGAAGGTGTAGCGGCCCTCAAGACCATCCCATCAAGGGTGTGGAAGTGAGGCAGGGCACTGAGCTTAGACAGTCTCTGCCTGGTGCCAAAAGTCATGGAGACTCTTTTGGTGTTAAGGGAGAGTTGGTGGGAGCTAAACCAGAGCCAAACTTTATTGAAATCAACCTGAAGGCTGGTAGCAACCTTCTCAGGGACTGTCCAGTGGAAAATAGGACTGTATCATCTCGCATGCACGTAAACAGGGCCCCCTAGAATCTTGCGGCAGCAGAATTTTGTGCAGAACTTGCAATCTACTACAGAACTTCTGCAGTGCCAAGAAATTCACTGTTCTTGGCGATTTTTTATTAATATTTCTGTTTATCCATAGAATCTGGTTCCTTCCCTTTTATATCCAAAATCCTCTATGCTCAGAATGTGATGTTATCATTTCTATAACATCATAAATTAGCTTATGAAATGGCTGCATTCTGCAACAGAAATGAACAGTCACTTATCTACCACAGCTCCCACTGCCATCAGGCATGGTGATATTGCTCAACCTGCACTACAGCCCTAATACAATTTTCAGTCTTATGTTATTGCACTAGGGCCGACTTAAACAAAATCTTGTCAATAGCACAGACCTTTGAGTCCATACTACTTTGTACAAACTTATTTGTGTCTCTAAGGTATAGAGATGCCATCTGAAATGAATAACTGGTAAAATGAATTAACCTGTCATTTTAAGAAAAATAAAGTAATTATGTCCAGAAAGTGGAATATGACAATGTGTAGACCTGCTGAAAGAACAGACCTGTTAAACAAATAATTGCGCTGTACACATTTTTGTCAGGGTTATTGATTACATATTGTCACTGGTTGATAGAGTTAGCCAAAAGTTATGGAGATATGTGTTCAGGGCCAGCTGTTGGGCCAGAGGGTAGCATGTTGTGTTCCGTGCTGGCAACTTAGTTTCAGTTTCAGAGATTAGCTCTGGGAGCTGGCTGGGCAGCACAAGGACTGGGGAACACATCACTGATCTGAGCCTGGGAAGGTATGGTGCAGTGTTCTGTCACATGGTGGACACATTGTGATGGGTTGGAAGCTCCTATCTCACAGTCGGTTCACATGCATGTCATGGCATGATGGTGTTATGCAATGTATCAGGGAAGCAAGTTGGCATGAAAATTATTTTTGCAATAGCACTCTATTCTGTTTATTCCATTTCCAATGGGACTTGTATGAATAGGATGCAATTTCATGGTAATAATAAAAAAATATATATATATACACACACACACACACACACACACACACACACATACATCATCTCTCTCTCTCTCTCTCTCTCACTATACACACACACACACACACACACATATATATTTGTATGTATGTTACAGACTGTGTATAAATATATAAGGATACACAGTGGAGACATCATTAGTGGTATAGATACCATTCATATAGGAAATACTTATTTATCACATAAAGTTCCTCTGCATATTTCATTTATGCAGTAGGCTAGGACATTAAGGAGAGATATCGCTTTGCTTTTTAGGCATAAAATAATTTCTATAAGTCTGTTATTTTTGAACTAGTGTTACTGTGCTTTCCCCATCCTGATTGCTATAACCACTGCCATGAAAGTGAAGTCAGGATGACAAGCTGTCACTGTGATATGGTACTTTGTTAGTGCCACAGAACGTCCATGAAATTACAAACCACCACGTCAGAAGTTCTGCGGCAAATGGCAGTTCTGCCGCAGAACTTGGTCCCACAGTGCCGCAGGAAAGTAGGGGCCTTGACATATGTATGGAAGAAGATGAAAAGATTAGTGGCAGGTCATTTAAAAAGATGGAAAGGAAGATGAGGCGTACTGGGCACTGAGGTACACCAGTATCCATGGGGAGTGGGGAGGTGGACTCAGCAATTCCTACCGATTGTGTTCTCTCTCAGGTAAGTACTGAACCAATTTGTGGCAGACTGTGATAGACCAGCTACGGACAGGCAGGTGAGCAGCAGGGTGTGGGAGATGGTGTCAAATGCTTTGGTTAGATCCAAAAACAGCTGAAGTGATTCTACTTTTGTCCATCCCAGAGAGAATGGTGTCAGAGAGTCTTAGAAGGAAGAGGCAGTTAAGTGGTTCTTCTGAAATCCAGACTGGTAGGGAGTGAAGAAGTTGGATTCAGGAGAAATGTTGAAAGTTGAGAGTACGAGGTGCTCTTGGAGTTTCATGAGGGCAGGGAGGAGAGAGATAGGGTGATAGTTGGATGCAGAGGTAAGGTCACCAGCCTTAGGCAGGGTAAGACAATATCATGTTTCCAGTCCATGGGCATGGTAGCAGAGGCAAAAGATTGGTTTAGTAGTTCAGCAAGAGGGATGCTATGGCAGGGGCTGAGAGGTAGAGGAGTTTGGTATCCAACTCATTGGGGAATTTGCCCTTTGAGGGTTGAGGGTAAATAAGACATTTAGGGACTCAGCAGGAGAGATGTTTGAATGAGAAGGTGTATGGGTTGGAGGGTAGTGTGGTACTAGCATGGGGGTCAGGTGATGCAGCAGTTGGAAGAGGCGAGAGAGTAGAAGCATGGGGTGAAGTAGGTGTTGAAAGTAGTGGCAACTGCTGGGGCTCGAGAGAAGGGTGCTGTTTGTGAGCAAAATTGGTGTGGGGTTTGTCGAGAGGGGGAAAAGAGGGAATTAACTACTTTCCAAAATTTGGTGTGTACTCAGGTTAGTGTTGAAAGTGGAGCTCAAGTATTCAGCTTTTGCTAGATGGGTGGCCATGGTGCAATTATTATGAGCATGTGGTAGTATTGTGATCACTTAGGCTGAGTGAGGCTTTATAGTTTTTCCAGGTCTTGTCTCTGGCATTTTGGCAGGCTATTAGTTCAGGGCAAATCCAGGTAGGTGGTTACCTCGGACCCTGATGTGTTTTAGTGGGGCATGCTTGTCCTAGACATTTAGGAATGTATTACAAAAGTGGGCTAGGGAATCAACAATATTTGTGTTGATGAGGGTAGGGCCCCAGTTGGCGCTAGCAAGATCGTACAGCAGGGGATTGAGATTTAGAGATTTGAAGGAAGGTTGAACCAGAAACTTTGGGGGGAGTTAAGGGTGGATTTGGATTTTGACTAGATAGGTAATATGATGGTCACTTAGTGAGTCAGGTAGTAGGCCGGATTTGAGGACACGGTGAGGATGGGAGGTGAGCACCCTAGTCGATTAGGTAGTGGTAACCCATTTTATGGTTTAGATGAGTTGGCTCTGTGATGACTTGAGAAAGATTTAGGGTGATATCTTTGAACTAAGTATGTTTAGGAGGTGACAGCCAGTTATGTTTAAAGTCACCCAGGATAAATACTTTTCCAGAAGGAGGCGTGGATACTATGTGGTTTATAAGGTCAGAGACAGTTGCTGCAAGGGTACTAGGATGGCAGTAGACACCAGTAACGTAAATAGGGAGGCGGTAAGGGATGGCCAGCCAGAGCATTAAAGCTCGTAGCATGGGGCTCAGTTTTAGCAAGGGTCACAGAAGTATAAGTCTGTGGTGGTTATAGATAGCAACACCTCCGCCTCTGGTGGGGCAGTCCTAGGTGAATGATGTTGACCCGGGGATAGTGAGAGCAGAGTCCTTCAGTTTTGGGGTTTAGCTAGGTTTTGGTTAGAATAATTATGTTCTAGAGCTTGCTGGACCACAAGTACCTGGAGCAGGTCAAGTTTGTGGGTAGGCTATGGATATTTATGTGTAGGATGTGTAGCCCACAGGGAGAGTGCAACCTTGAGGGAGGAGGTGGCAGCCATGGGGAATTTACCATGGGCCATGAGGGGTATAAGCAGTTGCAGGGCCAGGGTTTGGGTGTAGTCACCCACCACTAGTAGGAGAAGGGAGATTATGAGATACCAAGAAAGTACATATATGCACTGCTTAGAGGGTGACCACCACCTGGTAGGTGATAGAGTAGAGGCAGTGGGGTTGAACAAGCAGCAATTAGGTGCAAAATTGACCAAGGTGGGCATAGGAGTAAAGTGAAGGGCAGGGTTGGATTAGGTAGTGGGACCAGGGTGCAGCTAGAAGGGTTAGGGTTGCTGACAGTGGGGAATGTGAATTTAGTGGTTATAGGAGGAGGGTGGGGTCAGTGGAGGAGAGATTGTTCCAGGTTATGGCTGGGAGGCTGAATGCCATGGAGGTGAATAAAACATTTTAAAAGGAGTAAGAGCCATAATGCCAAACAATAGCACTTTAACAGCAAGCCTGAGCCAATTTCAGTCAAGACATAAGGAGCAGTGGGTAGGAGTGGTTGAGGTGCAGCCTCTTAACACTGGTCACTAGCTATTGGCTGGGAGGTCTGTGAAGGTGGTGAGTATTGAGGAATAGAATTTACCAATGGCAAGGAATTTATTGATTGTGGATGGGAGAGAGTGTATTTAAAGAGTGGTGGGGACAGTGGTGGCAGAAGGGTCAAAAACTGGGTTAGCTAAGCTCCTGGTAGCCATTTTGGCAGTAGTCTCTAAGGATAAAGCTGCGCCAATCGTCTAGGCAGCTGGGTCAGTAGCATCCAATCAGGAACTGCAATGCCGGCCAGGGGACCAAACAGGGCTCCAAATGGGTAGCCCAGTGCTGGTTCACTTCTCACCTGAGGAAATCTGCTGGTGGCCCAGCTGGGCTTGTAGAGTGAGTCAGTGAAATTGTTCTTGGGGATTCAGCTACTAGCAGGAGCAAGGTATGCCCAAAGGGCTGCCTGAGGTGGGAGGGAGGGAGGGTAGAGAGTTAAGTAGTGCTCAGACAAAGGCAGAATACAAATTCGCTGGTGGGAGGAGTGAGAAAACAATGGAGGGATTAAGTCTGGGCTGGAGCTGGGTTGCAGGACATTAATCTTGTGGAGGTTTGCAGAACAATCGTGCCGACCATGTAGTCTTAGCAAGTTTAAACAAAGAGACCACTTAAAAGCATGCCAAGATGGCGGCACTGGGCTACTGCTCAGTTGAAATAAAATTTGCAAAGGACAGACAGTAGTGCACCAAGGATGGTGGCTCAGAGTTAGTCCTCTTCATTTGTAAAATTTAAACTGAAGGACAGCTGAAAATGCACCAAAGATGGCAGTGCTGAGAGATCTTTGTATTCACACAAGGTAGTGAGGGGTTTTGCAGGCTACCGCTGAAGTTAACTCAATTAATGATAAGGCACCATGCACACTCAGTCACAGTTCAGCAGAGCTAAATCACTAGTGCTCACTGGAATAACCCTTGGTATTTCTTTAACACAGATTGCAAGCTATCAAGATTACAACAATATTTTTGTTTGTTTGTTTGTTTCAAGCACAGTCCCGTGCTTAAATATTTAACAGCAATACATTGATAGAACTTTTTGTTTCAAGCAAGGTCCCGGTATTTAAACATTTCACAGCAATTCATTGATTAGAACTAGCATTTAAAAAATGGGTTAGCTAAGCTGCCAGTAGCCGCTTTTGGCAGTAGTCTCTGAGGATAAAGCAGTAGCTAATCAGCTAGGGTGGCTGAGCCTGCAGCGCCCAGTTGGGAGCTGTGAGTGCTGGCCAGGGGACCAATCAGGGGCTCAAATGGGCACCCGGGTGCGGTCTGCTTCTTACCTGAGGAAATCTGCTGGCGGCCCAGCTGGGCTTGTAGAGTGAGTTGGTGAAACTGTTCCAGGGATTCAGCTACCAGCAGGGCAAGGTATGCCGAAGGGGCTGCCTGAGGAAATCTGCTGGCGGCCCGGCTGGGCTTGTAGAGTGAGTTGGTGAAACTGTTCTGGGGGATTCAGCTACCAGCAGGGCGAGGTATGCCTGAAGGGCTGCCTGAGGAAATCTGTTGGCAACCCAGCTGGGCTAGTAGAGTGAGTCGGTGAAACTGTTTCAGGGGATCAGCTACCAGCAGGTGAGGTATGGCCCAAGGCCAATTGAGGAAATATGTTGGCAACCCAGCTCGGCTTGTAGAGTGAGTCAGGAACTGTTCCGGGGGATTCAGCTACCAGCAGGATGAGGTATGCCCAAAGGGGCTGCCTGAGGAACGGCCACTGTGGGACTTGCAGGTGGAGCATGAGTTGGACTTCAGAAATCATCATAGCACGGCAATGAATGAGCACCAAGTCAGGATTGAACTGCTGGGTGTGGTGGGTAATATCAGCCCCCATTGCATCAGCAAAGAATGACGAGTGGCTGGCAATAGAAAAGAATGAGCCCAGAAGAAGGAAATGGGGTACCAGAGGACAATGCAGGAATGAGGTACAGGACATAAAGGAAAGGAAGGATTAGGGAAACCAAACAGATGTGAGGGAAAAGGAGCGGGAATGAAACAGACCCTAGAAAAATAAAAAAGGGGGGGGATACAACAACAGGAGAGAGCGAGAGAGAGACAGAGAGAGAGACAGAAAGAGATAGAGAGGGCTGAAGGGAAAATCCAAGTGGGAGAGGGAGAGAGAATGAGGACACCAAGAGCAGGATGGAGGGAAACAACAAGAAAGAGCCAAGCCTTTTCAGTCAAGCAGCCACAGCAGTCCATTGTGATTTCTGAGCAGCTCGAAGCTGAGCAACAGAAGTGCTGTGCTTAAATAGGGGATGTGGGGCTGTGTCCCCCCATTTGAATCTCTGGCTTAAGCCCTCCCAAGAAAAGTGGAGATGAATTGCATCTGGTATTGTAGGACACAGAGTTCAGACAGAGGGCTGAAGAAAGAATGCCTGGCCCAGAATTTGCAGACACGGAAGACAAAAACTGCTAGATTATAGTCTGTCCTCAACTGTGGTGGTAAAACCCCATTCCCAAATATAAATTACACTGGTGAGTTCTGTATGATGCCTTTAGGGCAACGTTATAGATGCTATTTAAAATATGTTGGCACTTAGTCAAGAAAACCTTATTGTGAATCACAACACATTTGCATAATGAAGTGTTGGAATCAAAGTTTGCTTATCTATTAAATTTGTGCTTCTTCAGTCAATGAATTAATATTTCTGTAAAATAATTGTAACTTTTGATTTATCGTTTTCCCAGCGATGTCAATATGTGATATCATACTCAAGTTGTGGGTCAAATGGACTCCAGAGAACTTGAAAGTAGCAACCACTGAAAGCCGCTGACCTTTACTGCCCATTAGTTGTAGGTTGTCCTCACGTGTGGCAGCTTCTAAGCTGAACCAAAAAACGCATTGCTTTTATTTTGCTTTCATTCAGTGTTAGTTTGTTCAATGTCAAACATGTAATCAAATTATCATAGTTTGTTAATAAAGACATTTGTAAATTAGACATAGAAACATAGAATATGATGGCAGACAAGGACTGCTTGGCCCACCTAGTCTGCCCATTTACCTACCTAAGCGGATAAGCTGCAGATCCTAGTTAACCAACAGCCTACTTCCTCCTACCCACTACTAGAATTGCTTTATGTCTGTCCCATGTATTCTTGAATTCTCCCACTGTTTTTGACTCCACGACCTCCTCAGAAAGGCCATTCCATGCATCCACAACCCTCTCCATGAAAAATACTTTCTCACATTACCTCTGATCCACCCTGTCCAAGTCATTAACCACCGTATCATCAGCATACAGTGAACTTTTTCCACTTGAAAACATTCCAGGCAATTCATTTATAAAAACAAAACAATAAAGGACCCAGCACTGAGTGCTGGGAGACTCTCACCCTCATCCCCCAGGCTCAGACAGGAACCTCCAAGTCTAACTTTCTGTACTTGATTTCCCAGAGAGTTGGAAAACCATGCCAAGTCCTTACCCTGTATGCCAATACCCTCCAGCTTTACTAATAGCTCTTATGATCCACCATAGTGAGGGCCTAATCAGGTCAATGAACACCACACCCATTAGTAACGTGCCTCACTGGCATCAAGTACAGTGCTTGTCAACCCGACCTGGACCATTGCTGTGGCATGCCGCTTCCTAAATCCATGCTGCTGTTCATTTAAAATTCCATCATCTTCAAGATAACACATTAACTGACGAAAAATAAACTTTTCCAACAATTTGTCTAAAACTGGCAGCAAAGATATAGGCCTATAATTTCCTATATTTAATTTGTCCCCTGCCTTAAAACATGGAACAATAGCTGACTCCTCAAATGGAGAGGACAACACCAGTTTTCAAGGTGGAATTGAACAGATATGTCACAGGCTCACAAATGACATTAGCTGTCTCCTTGTAACAATTCAGGATACAGCTGATCTGAGCCACACCACTTCCTCTCCTCAAGATTAGTAAAAGCACCAGCACTTCCTTTACTTCAGTTTCCTCAAAACTAAAATGCAAGTTCCTTCTTGGTCCTTCCTCATTCTTGGCAAAAACAACCTCTTGTTTACTACAGTCCTGATCATGACTGCCCTCATGTTTAGTGTGATCTTGAAACAAAAGACTTTGATGGCAGATAAGGACTGCTTGGCTTACCCAGTCTGCCCATTTCCCTACCTATGGGATAAGCTGCAGATCCTAGTTAACCAACAGCCTACTTCTTCCTAACCCCACCAGAATTGTCTTATGTCTGTCCCACGATTCTTGAATTCCCCCACTGTTTTTGACTCCACGGCCTCAAGAAGGCCGCTCCATGCATCCACCATCCTGTCCATGAAAAAATACTTCCTCACGCTGTCTCTGAGCCATCCCCCATCTTCAGATTGTGTCCCTTTGTTCTTGCACATCTTTTCCTGGAAGATGTCCTCTTGGACTTCGTTGATTCCTTGAGGTACTTGAAAGTTTCTATCATGTCCTCACCTTTCCTCGAAAGTGTACATATTAAGCTCCTTTAGTCTCTTCATATGGCTTCTGGTGCAGACCCTGCACCGTGTAGTTGCCCTCCTCTGGACTGCCTCCATCCTATCTATGTCCTTGTGGAGATGGGGTCTCCAGAACTGCATTGTAGTACTCCAGATGGGGTCTCGCCATCTGTCTGTACAGAGAGAATAACAGCTTCCTGTTTTCTACTGGTGATGCCTTTCCTCATACATCCTAGTATCCCCCCAACCCTCCTTACTGCCTTCTCACATTGCTTGCTTACCTTTAGGTCATCTGATATGACTACCCCTAGATCCCTTTCCATTTTTGTTGTTGTTAGTACCCCGTTGTGTACTCTTACCCCTGGGTTTTTGTTTCCCAGGTGCATTACTTTTCTTTTCCTTGCATTGAATCTAAGCTGCTTTACTTTTGACCATTCTTCCAGTCTTGCCAAGTCCCTTCTAATCCTTTCCATCCTCATCTTCTGTTATCAACCCATTTGCAGATCTTTGTGTCGTCTGCAAAGAGGTATACTTTTCTTTCAGTCCCTCTACAATGTGACTTACAAAGACATTTAAAAGGACAGGTCCTGTACTAAGCCATGCAGTACCCACTAGTAACCCCTCTTTCTTCTGAGTGGATTCCATTTACTATTACCCTCTGTATCCTGTTGTCCAACCAATTTTTTTTCCTGGATACCACCGGACCACTCCCAGGCTGTCTAATGTGTTTATAATTTTTGTGGGGCACTGTGTCAAATGCCTTGCTAAAGTCTAGGTAGGCAATGTCCACAGCCTCTCCCTGGTCTACTACTTTGGTCACCCAATCAAAGAAATCTATTATATTCATCTGACATGACCTTCCCACTGTGACTCCATGCTGCCTTGGGTCCTGTGCCCTGCTGGCTTCTAGGTACTCAACAGTTTTTTCTTCAAAAGTGATTCCATTATTTTCTCTACCACTAAGGTCAAACTAAAATGTCTGTAGTTTCCTGCCTCTGCTTTGCTCTCACTTTTGTGAAGAGGAATCACATCCACCCTCCACAAGTCCTCAGGTACCATACCATCCTCCCATGGTTTGTTAAGGGTAATCAGTAGTGTCAGTAGTTCTCCATTTAGTGCTTTTAAAATTCTGGCGTGAATTCCATCAGGTCCTATTACTTTGTCCACCTTCAGTTTTAGGAGTTCATTCAGAACCGCTTCTTCTGTGAATGGACTGAATCAACCCCCTTATCCAGAGTGCTTTTATTGATTGTATTAAGTACCTCCCTCCTCTTCTTTTGTGAATACTGAGCAGAAGTATTTGTTCATTATACCTGCTTTTTCACTGTCACCCTCTGACCACCCACCCTTCATTAAGGCTCTATAAAGAATTTATTAAATGTATCAGTAACATCTTTCTCATTCTGAATAAACCTATAACTGAACAGTCAATGCCTGATCTGTCTTGGAAATATTGAAATTATTAAATGAAGTCTAAAAGTTTTGGGATTGTATATTTTATTTTATTGGAGTCTCATATTATTACTTATGAACTAATAGCTCATTTATATAGGTTCCTGGTCAAGTACATAGGACAAATGACACACACATGGGTTTACTTAACAATACGCATTAGCATAAGTGGGATAACACTGGTATCAGGAACATTACACATTTTACATATTGTTGATCTGGTAACATACATCAATTTGTACATTTCTGACAATGTGAAAATCCAGTGGACAGCTGTAACCACTGAGTTAAGTACCTTACTCAAGTCAATACACTGAAGTGACATAATTTGCATTGAGCAGCAGGGGACACTCATTGACTAGAGAGAAAGGATTAGATGAGGAGCAGAGGGTAGAGTGGGGAAGGATGATTAGAAGATTGATGTAGATAGGTACCATAATTGAGAAACTATAACAAAGTGCAAGTAGGGGAGGGTAAGGCCTTCAGAGTAGTTGCAAACTTAAATGGAGCAGGAACACTTTCTTTGGCTGGTTATGTGGGGAAGGAGAGTTTGACTTAAATAGGCCAATGCTGGGGATCTCTAGCAGGTCCAGGAGAAGAGAGTTCATGGGAGAGTGGGGCCCCATATCCAAAAGATCTCTGGCCCTGTAAGGTTTTGCAGAATGGGATTTTGAAGTTGCTTTTGTTAGTAGCTCTGGTTGACCTGGTTGTTGTTGCTGGGCAGAGCATGTTCTGGGCATCACCTGAGGTTAGGCTAAGGGTTGTTCTTTTAGCATGGATACATGTTTGGTACAGAATCTGATTGTTAAGGTCCAGCCACTCTGTTTGTGAGTATAGGTTGCATGTGTGGGTTAGTTTAGGGCACCTAGCTGAAGTCTATGCACCTTATTTAGCATGGTGACAAGACTTTTTAGGATTGTATCAGTGGCTGCACTGTATGTAATGAGTCCATAGTCAATGTATGAGAAGACCAAGCTGGTAATTGCTAGGTTAAGGGTAGCATCATTTAGGCAGTGCATAGGCCTGTAGAGTTGTCCAAGTTTCCTGTTGGCATTTTTGCAATTTGATCAATATGGGAGTAGGAGGAATGTGCTATTGGGCGTATGCCAAGGTATTTGAAGTGTTTGACCATCTCAAGTGATTCCGCTGTTTATTTGTTATTGTTAGTGTTGCAGATTTGTGTTTGTTACATGTGGCGGCAAATAGCATTGTCTTGTTTTTTGTGATTTAGTAGCAACTTGCATTCAGGAGCCAATCTTCTATGTTTCTGAATTGTAACTCGGAGCTGTTGTTCAATGATGCTAGGTCATGGTGACTTGTGTATATGACCGCATCATCGGCATACAGAATGATTTCTTCATTACATACTTGGAGAGTTGACTCTGGAATAAACTAAATAGCAGAGTTCCTAGGATGGAGCCTCTGGGACTCAGTTGTGTCTTTTGGCCGTCTGACAGAGTTTTGCCTATTTTTACTTTTTGTTCCTCCCAGTTAGGTAGTTTCTGAACCATGGCAGTAAGTCTGCTGATACACCAATACTGCTTAGTTATGTAAGGAGGAGACAATGGTAGACTGTATCAAAGGCCTTGGTGAGGTCAATATGTATTAAGTCCAACAAGTCCCCTCAATCCAGTAGGTCATGTAAGGTAATGCGACTGTATTTATAAGAGAAGGGATAAAGCAACTGAACAGAAGAGTAAATAGGAGGAGCTGGAAGCACTGTGGGTGACCTTAGAGACTGAAATGGCACCACAATCCACACAGGGGTTATAAATAGACCCCATGTTAGGGGAGGGAATGGACAAGGATATGATAGAAGGTATACTTAGGATGGCAGAGAAAGGAGATACTGTTGATGGGGACCTTAACATGCCAGATGTTAACTGGAGCACCTTTGGCAGCCACATCCAAAAGCAGGGCCATTCTTGATGTGCTTCAGGTGGCATGCATCAAACAGCTAGTTTGGAACCTACTCATGAGGGAGAAATCTAGACCTTGTACTCTCAAATGGGGACAGTGAGAGGATCTCAGATCTAGAAGTGGATAGCCATTTGGGAACAAGTGACCACCAAACAGTGTGGTTCATGATAAACTCAGCTACAGAGTCAATCCATACAAAAGTGAGGGTTCTGGACTTCAGGAGGGTTGACTTTGGCAAGATGGGAGAGTGCCTTAGAAAGCACTAGCAAACAGGCTAGAAGGAGGGGAAGCAACAATGGGGAAATATCAACTGCCATCACAGAGGCAACAAGCCTCTGTGTGAAGCAAGTAAACAAATCAAAATGAAAGAAAAAGCCACTATAGTTCTCAAAAGAGGTGGTGGTGAAGGTTAGGGAGAAAGATAGCATTTAGGAAGTATAAGGAAACAAAAGGAGCAGGACAGAGAACTGTACCGGTTAAGGCAGAAGGAAGCAGGGAGGGTAGCGAGAATAGCAAAGGCACAAACTGAGGAAAAGATAGTTAACTCGGTTAAGAAGGAGGATAAAACCTTTATAGGTATATTAGGGAGCATAGAAAGACAAAGGGAGGGATAGTGAGCTGAATAGAATGGATAGTGGGTGGGCAGAGGCGACAGTGAAAAAGCAGGATGTTGAATGAATACTTCTTGTTCAGTATTCACAAAAGAGGAAGTGGGGAGGTGCCTAATCCAATAAATAGAAGCACTCTGGAGAGGGAGGTCGATCCCAGTCCTTTCACAGAAGAAAGGGTTCTGAAAGAACTCCTAAAACTAAAGATGGACAAAGCAATGGGTCCAGATGGAATTCACCCCAGAATTCTAAAAGAATTAAGCAGAGAACTAGAGACACCACTGACTACCCTTTTAACAAATCATGGGAGGATGATGTGGTACCTGAGGACTGGAAGAAGGCGGATGTGATTCCCTTCACAAAAGTGGGACCAAGACACAGGCCAGAAACTACAAACCTGTCAGTTTGACCTCTGTGGTAGGGAAAGTGATGGACTCACTTGAAGGAAAAATTGTTGAGTATCTAGAGGTCAGTGGGGCACAGGACCTAAGACAGCATGGGTTCACAGTGGGAAGATCATGTCAGATGTATCTAATTGATTTCTGTGACTGGGTGGCCAAAGTAGTAGACCAGGGTAGGGCTGTGGATATGGTCTACCTAGACATTAGCAAGGTACTTGACACAGTCCCACACAAAGATTAGTAGTCAAATTAACCAGCCTGGGAGTGGGTCCCAGGGTGGTAGCCTGGAAAACATTGGCTGAACAACAGGACACAGAAGGTAATTGTAAATGGAGTCCACTCTGAAGAAAGAGGGGTTACTAGTGAGGTACCACAGGGTTCAGTACTGGGTCCAGTCCTTTTAATGTCTTTATAAGGACACTGCAGAGGGACTGGAAGGAAAAGTATACTCTTTAAAGATGACACAAAGATCTGCAACAGGGTTGATACACAAGGAGGCATGGAAAGGATGAGAAGGACTTGGCAAGGTTGGAGGAATGGTCAGAGTATGGTAGCTTGGATTCAATGCAAAGAAGTGCAAGTAATGCACCTGGGAAACAAAAACCCAGGGAAGATTATGCAATGGGGGGGTAATAACAACAAAATGGAAAGGGACCTGGGGTAATCATGCAAGATGACCTTAAGGTTAGCAAGCAATTGAGAAGGCGGTAGGGGCTGGAGGGATACTAGGATGTATAGGGAGAGGTATCACCAGCAGAAAACAGGAAGTTGTTATCCCCTGTACAGACAGTTGGTGAGACCTCATCTGAGTACTGCATCCAGTTCTGGAGAACAAATCTCTGCAAGGACATAGACAGGATGGAGGCAGTTCAGAGGAGAGCAACTAAAATGGTGCAGGGTCTGCAAGAGAAGCCAAACGAGGAGAGACTAAAGGAGCTTAATATGTATACCCATGAGGAAAAGGAGGGAGGGGGATATGATAGAAACGTTTAAGTACCTCAGTGGAATCAACAAAG
The DNA here is from genome assembly GCA_016271365.2 of Neoceratodus forsteri. NCBI lineage: Eukaryota > Metazoa > Chordata > Ceratodontiformes > Ceratodontidae > Neoceratodus > Neoceratodus forsteri. Next base: position 573,669,892 of record CM028133.1, read on the forward strand.
TTCAAGAGGGTTGCATCTTTCAGCAAAAGAGATGTGCAAGAATAAGGGACACAATTTGAAGACAGAGGGATGGCCTAGGGCAATGTGTGAAGTATTTTTCACAGAGAGGGTGGTGGACGATGGAACAGCCTCTCCTGAGGAGGTTGTAGGTCTAAAACTGTGGAGAATTTAAGAATGCATGGGACAGACATAAGGCAATTTTGGGGGGGTAGGAAGAAATAGGCTGTTGATTAAATAGGATCTGCAGCTTATCCTCTAGGTAGAGAAATGAGCAGACTAGGTGGGCCAAGCGGTCCTTATCTGCCGTCAAAGTCTATGTTTCTATGTAGCCTGTAAACTCTAGCAGCACTGTTGTGAGTGCTATGTTTATGAAATCTGTGTTGCTGGGCACACTGTAGCTGGTGCTTGTCTAGGTAGTCTACCAGCTGGTCATAGACTATTTGCTCCAGCGCTTTGGAGAGGGGCAAAATAGAAATAGACCTGTAGTTGGTATGCATTAGTTTATCTCCACTTTTGAAAATTGGGGTTACCACTGCTGTTTCCAAATCTCAGGAAAATACCTGCTCTCAGGAGAGCTTAATTACTTTAGTCAAGGGGCCAGATTTCACCGAGAGTAAGGGATATTAGCTTTAGGTCAAGACCATTACTGCGGTGCCTGGACTTTCCCCAACACTTTGTGGAGTATTTCTTTGTTCTGATTTAGTAATGACTCTGAGGTAGAATGGGGGTGGTGGTGGGGGAAGTGGCTCTGCATATGTTGGGCTTTAGGAAGTCGGGGAGGACCTTGGTCAGGTCGGTGAAGGTATTGTTGAAAGCATTAGCAATTTCTTTAGGGTCCTGGGTTATGTTACCATTTAGGTTGAGCATGATATACATTATCTGTCTGTCTGTGTATGTATGTATGTATGTATGTATGTATGTATCTATCTATCCATCATCTATCTATCTATCTATCTATCTATCTATCTATCTAACTGCTGTTGCCCATAATAAGAATATTTAACCAGTCTTGTACTACTTTATATACATTTTGGTGAAGCCACACTCATACTGTGCCTAGTTCTGAAGTCCTTACCTCAGGAAAGATAAGGACAGGCTAGAGATGGTGTAGTGAAGGGTGAACAAGAAGATTCAGAGCCAGCAGGGCAGATCTTATGAGGACTGCCTCAAGGCACAGAACAGGTATCCCTGGGACCAGAGGGAGAATGGAGATATGATAGAGACCTTCCAGTTCTTGAAAGGAATAAACAAGGTGAACTGTTGGGATATTACTGTATAACAGCTTAAATGTAGTAGTAGTTAAATATTTTATTCATGAAGTTTACATTATGACTATGGAGTACCCAGTTGAGTCAAAACTATTTTCATCGTGGTCCAAGGGAATCACTAGTGATGTCATGTCTGCAGATAGAGATTACTTGCTTATCTCTTCCCCACCAACAATCCCCCATTCTACCTCAGAGTCATTACTAAATCAGAAGCAAAGAAATACCTCACAAAAGTGTTGGGGAAAGTCCAGGCACAGCAGTGATGGTCTTGACCTAAAGCTAATATCCCTTACTCTCGATGAAATCCTGGCCCCCCTACTACAAAGTAATTAAGCTCTCCCTAAGATCAGGTATTTTCCCTGGGATTTGGAAAGCAGCAGTGGTAACCTGATTTTCAAAAGTGCCTGCCTGGTGCCATGGCTTGAGGACAGGACGCAATCCTCAGGATCAGAACAGCTGCACGGGAGTCTGAGCTGGATGTCATTGTCCACCTAGGGACAAATGACTTGGCTCATCATGAGATTAGAGCAGTGCAGGAGGACTTTGTAGAGTTGGGGAGGGGCCTAAGACAAGTAGCACACACAGTATCCTTCTCAGAGGTGCTGCCTGTCAATGGCATGGGTGAGCAGGGTACTTTGCAATCATGCAGTTTAATGAATGGTTGAAAAAATAGTGTGGAGCACAGGGTTTGGCTTCATTGGGACTGGGGTTCCACCTGGAAGGACACCAGCCTATACTAGCAGGATGGTCTGCATCTGTCCAGGAAGGAACAAGTCTTTTGAGCAATTGGTTTAAATGCTTCATTGGCAAGCTTTTAAACTAGTCAAGGGGGAGGCACTGATAAGCAGCAGGAAAATCAAGCCTCTCCCTGCAAAACAGGGTACTAAATGAGAAAAAGACTGAGGTAGAAAGGTCAGTGAGGGATGCTGCAACAGAAGGTAAAGCCATCAAACAATGGAGAGCTATGAGTACCAATGCCCACAGTTTGTGTAACAAGCTTCCTGAATTAGTGGCCTTGATAGAGGAGGAACATCTGGATATCATGGCAGTCACAGAAACACAGTACACACAAAACCATGACTGGGACATAAACATACCAGGATACACTATCTACAGGAGGGACAGGGAGGGTAAAAGAGGAGGAGGAGTAGCTCTTTATAAGGGAAGGACTCAAAGCAACAGAACATAAGGGTGAACAGGAGGAGAAGAAGCACTGGTAAATTTGGAGACAGGCAATGGCACCACAATCCGCACAGGGGTTAGATAGACCTCTTCTCAGGGGAGGAAATGGACAAGGAAAAGATAGAAAGTATACTTAGAATAGTAGAAAAAGGGAGATATTGCTGATGGGTGATCTGAATATGCCAGATGTTAACTGGAGTGCAGTTGCAGCAGCCACTTGGAAGAGGGGTTATTCTAGATGCCCTACAGGGGCATGCCTTAGACAATTAGTATTTGAGCCCACTTGAGAGGGAGCAATCTTAGACCTGGTTCTTTCTAATGGAGATGGAGAGGATCACAGATGTAGAAGTGGGTAGCCATCTGGGAACTAGCGACCATCAAACAGTATGGTTCACAAAACACAGCAATAGAGTCAAGCCATACAAAGGCAAAAGTACTGGACTTTAGGAGGCTGACTTTGCCAAAATGGGTGAGTGCCTAAGGAATGCACTAGCAAATGGGCAAGAAGGAGGTGGAAGAACAATGGGAATAATAAAACTGCCATCACAGAGGTAACAAGCCTTTGTGTGAAGCAAATAAACAAAACAAACGATGTAAGAAACCACTATGGTTCTCAAAGGAAGTGGCAGTGAAGGTTCAAGAAAAAGAAAGCATCAGGAAGTATAAGGAATCACAGAAGGAGCAGGACAGAGAACTGTATCAGTTAAAGCAAAAGAAAGCTGGGAAGGCAGTCAGAACAGCAAAGGTCCAAACTGAGGAAAAACTAGCCAACTCAGTTAAGAAGTGTGGATAAAACCTTTCATAGATACATCAGGGAGTAAAGGAAGACCAAGGAGGGATAGTGAGGCTTAATAAAGGGGAGGGAGGGTAGGCAGAGGGTGACTGTGAAAGCAGAGATACTAAACAAATATGTTTGCTCAGTATTTACAAATGAAGAGGGGAGGTACCTAAAACAAACAGAAACACTCTGGATACAGAAGTTGATACCAGCCCATTTACAGAAGAAAGAGTTCTGAAAGAACTCTTAAAACTGAAGGTGGACAAAGCAATGGGGCCTGATGGATTCATCCCAGAATTCTAAAAGAACTAAGGGTAGAACTAGTGACACCACTGACTACCCTCTTTAACAAATCTTGGGAGGATGGGGTGGTACCTGAGGACTGGAGGAGAGCAGATGTGATTCCCTCACAAAAGTGGGAGCAAGGCAGAAGCAGGAAACTACAGACCTGTTAGTTTAACCTCAGTGACAGGAAAAATGATGGAATCACTTCTGAAGGAAAGAATTGTCGAGTATCTAGAGGCCAGAGGCACAGGACCCAAGGCAGCATGGATTCACAGTGGGAAGGTCATGCCAGAAGAATCTGATAGATTTCTTTGACTGGGTGACCAAAGTAGTAGATCAGGGAGGGGCTGTGACATGGCCTGCCTAGACTTTAGCAAGGCATTTGACACAGTCCCACACAAAAGATTAATATACAAGTAGCCAGCCTGGGAGTGGGTCCCAAGATGACAGCCTTGGCAAAGAATTGCTGGAGAATAGGACACTGAGAGTAATAGTAAATGGAGTCCACTCTGACTGAAAAGGGAGTTACTAGTGGGTACCGAGGGTTCAGTATTAGGACTGGTACTCTTCAATGTCTTTATGTTTACATTACAGAGGGACTGGAAGGAAAAGTATGTCTCTTTGCAGATGACACAAAGATCTGCAACAGAGTTGATGCACAAGGTGGGGTGGAAAGGATGAGAAGGACTTGGCAAGGTTAGAGGAATGGTCAAATGTATGGCAGCTTAGATTCAGTGCTAGATGCAAGGTAATGCACCTGGGAAACAAAAGCCAGGGAAAAGTACACAATGGGGAGTGAGATACTAACAACAACAAAAATGGAAAGGGACCTGGGGTGGTCATAGCAGATGACCTAAAGGGGGCAGCAATGTGAGAGGGCAGCAAGGAGGGCTGGGGGATACTGGGATGCATAGGGAGAGGCATCACCAGTAGAAAACAGGAAGTTATTATTCCTCTGTACAGACAGCTGGTCAGACCCCATCTGGAGTACTGCGTGCAGTTCTGGAGACCCAGTCTCCACAAAGACATAGACAGGATGGAAGCTGTCCAGAGGAGGGCAACTAAAATGGTGCAGGGTCTGCCGGAAGACATATGAAGAGCGACTTAAAGAGCTTAATATGTATATCCTTGAGAAAGGAGGAGAGGGGACATGATAGAAACTTTCAAGTACCTCAGGGAATCAGCAAAGTCCAAGAGGGTATCATCTTTCAAAGAAGAGGTATGCAAGAACAAGGGGCACAATTTGAAGATAGAGGGGGTGGCTCAAGAGGTAATTTGGAAGTATTTTCACAGAATAGGGTTGTGGATGCATGGAACGGCCTTCGGAGGAAAGTTGTGGAGTCAAAAACAGTGGTGGAATTCAAGCATGCATGGGACAGTCATAAGGCAATTCAAGGTGGGGGTAGGAAAAAGTAGGCTGCTGGTTAACTAGATCTGCAGCTTATCCATTAGGTAGGGAAATGGACAGACTGGGTGGGCTGAAAGCAGTCCTTATCTGCCATCAAATTCTATGTTTCAGTTTCTATTGTTGGTTGACTATTAGCTGTCTTTGTTTTCTAGCCATACAGTATTTATACTACTTTCTGATTACACATGAAAGAAAAACATTTTTTTATAGGGACACTTTCAGAATTTGTGGTCAGCTTTGTTGTTTCTGACAGTGTTCCTGATAAAATAAACATTTATCAATGACGAATATTGTCTCACGGGTATTGGCATTGGTAGTGCTGGAGTTAGAGATGCATAATAGGAATGGCAGTGAAGTGTTAAATGATGCATCCCCACCCCCACCCTGTAGAGACCGACAGGCATTGGGGTGTGCCCTTGGGTCATCAGCTATAACGCCATTCCATTTCACCTCACCCTAACCTGTAGACACTGACAAGTGTCATGGTGTGCGTTAGGGGTCTTTGGGCATTATAATTACCCCATTCCATAAGGAAGTACACTGAGGTGGGTGCAGTATAGAAGAATGAGGTGAACTTTATGGCCAAACAGTGCAAGGCACACCATGATGCCTGTCACTGGCTGCAGGTGGGAGTGGAATGGTGTGAGCATTACAGCCAATGATCCCTAGTCACTCCTGACACCTATCAGTCTCTACAGGGTGAGGTGCTACATTTGGAAACCCTAACACGTTAAGGTGTGTTGGTATTTTCACTCAAATTTTCAACATGGGCTTTTGTGACCCCGCCTCATGAAAAGCGGCATTATTAGTTTGTTAGCTGAAAGGTGGTTTGCACTGTGGCTATGCCATTTAGCACACAGGGATGAAAACACATTTTGGGCAGGATGTGGAAAATGACAACTGTATAGTTCATGAGATGTAAAAACATGGCAAGGTTGAAAATCTGGAGGAAAATATGAAAATTGGTGAAGGTATGAGCATGCATAGAAACTGTGCAACAACATCAGTAACCCATTTATTTTGGGGATTTTTAACCACATCTTTAACATAGGCATTTTGGGACCTCCCTCATGAACAGCAGCAGTGTGATTCTGTTAATGTGCCCAAAAGCGTTGATTTTGCACAGTGACCATGCCATTGTGCGCCACAGGTGAAAAACACATTTAGGGCAGGATGTGAAAAATGACAGTTGTACTGTTCATAAAAGTGTAAAAATGCGTGTTGAAAATCTGGCATGAAAATAGTGCAAATTTGCGAACTTACAAGGGTGCATGGAAACTGCGCAACGGATGCTTGTACACAGTCATTTTATGGAATTTTGTCACCAAATTTTCAACATAGGCATTTTAGGACTTCTGCTCATGAACAGTGTCACCGTCATTTCCTGAAACTGTCCTGAAAACTGATTTTGCTCAGCGACAGCGCTATTCTGTACCGGACGGTGAAAACACATTTTGACCAGGATATGAAAAATGACAGCTCTATTGTTCTTACGGAGGTGTGGAAAATGCCAGTTTTGAAAATCTAGAATGGCAATATTACAAATTCATGAACTTACAAGCGTGCATGGAAACTCATAATGCACACTCATAAAACCAGTCATTTTAGGATTTTTCCACCAAATTTGCAACATAAGCTTTTTGAGAGCCCACCTCATGAACACTGGCACCATCATTTTGTTAATCTGTCCTGAAAGGTGATTTCTTGCAGTGACCGTGAAATCACCTTTCAGAGCCAATTAAAGCCATGACAGTACCAGAATTCATGAGGAGGGTCCCAAAAACTTCATGCTGAAAATTTGGTGGCAAAATTCCAAAATGCTTGAGATATGCATCAAAGTTGAAAAACCCTTATTTATTCCATTATACAGCTTACCGGCATTTCCTCAGTTTACGGTCGGCTTTAAAAGAGTGTAGGCATGTTCCTGGTCCACCAAGATCATCACGCCAGATTCCAGAGGTGGTATATGGGGTGAGGGGGTGGAGAGGCAGGTTGAGCAGTGGGTGGGTGGGTGAGGGTTGTAGGAGGGGGCAGGAGATCGCTGAGGACCGTTTCTTTTTCCACAGGTTAAAAAAATAATGGGACCTTTTTTTCTTAACAGGGCATGTGGCATGCTTGGGTGGGCTCCCAGTGTGCCAATGGACTCTTTTTAGGGGGCAGCTGAGCTGACAGGGAACTGGGCACCCCATCAGCACACAACAAAAGTGGGGGTGTTACATAATGCTGACGGGAGTGGGATCTCCTGTTGGCAACATCACTTGGGCACTGAGGCGACGGGGATTGGGGCCCCATCGGCAAAGACAAACTGTTGGGGCATGTGCATGATGCCAAGGGGGATCAGGCATCCCCTCAGCATACATTGTAAGTGGGGTGGGGGGTTATTATGCTGGTGGGAGTGGGCTCCTGTCAGCATTCTAACAGGAGACAGCAGCAGTATTGCATGCACGGGGAGGTGTGATGTGGTCACGCTGCATGAGAGCTTTGCTCTCACTGCAGCAGATATTTTGTTACATCTGGTAGCCACATTCCAAATTGCTGATGTGGTGCCTGCATGCTGCCTGATTGGGGAATGAGGGACGCACCTACTGATGCATGCTCTGCATTAAGCCCAACAGTGACCATGCCTCCAAATCTGCTACTACCGCAATATGCTGGCTGTGCATGTGTGAGCCAACATAAAATGAATTTATTTTATTAAGAAATTGCTAACCAGGAGAGGTACACTTGAGCCAAGGCTCATTTCCAGTTCTGACAGTAGTGTGTGTGTGTGTGTGTGTGTGTGTGTGTGAGATCACAATGTGGAAAAATATATCATGTCAGTACTGTGATAAAACAGTAACAAGGGCACTTTATTTTCACATACATACATATCTGCCAGCAGAATCAGGACTTATGGTCTATAAAGTCTGATTGTGTGTGCAGCTAGCATCCCTTGATCACTGCTGCCCTACACCCTCCCTCTCCCTCCAGCAATATCTCCTTACTACTTCTCAGACCACACCCATACCCTGCCTCATGCCCTTTTGAAAGTTCCCACCATCTTACATGAGTCCACCTCTTCTGGTAGTGTATTCCATTTAGACACCACTCTTTCTGTGAAATAATGCCTCCTCATCTCTGTCCTAAATTTGCCCCCTCCAGTCTTAGCCCTTGTCCTCTTGTGTCACTTCCTTCATCAGCCTACATATCCCTTCTGTGTCAGTTTTATTGAACCCTTTACATACTTAAATGTTTCAATCATATCCCCGATCTCCTCCTCCTCCAGGGCATACAAACCTAGATGCTTGGTCTGTCCTCGTTTGATTTGCCTTCCATCTGCTTATATTATGTTGCTTGCACATGTGCAGAAACATAGTGCCATCATCGGAGATTTCAGAGGTGTGTCACCCTCTCCTCCAGTTAGGTGTGTGCTGGCAGGCGCGGCCTAGTCAATACTTTGGAGCTGTCTATGACACGCTCCAAAATGCAGTGTACAGTTGAAAGGGGAGCTACACTTGAGTGAGCAGTGATAAGATATCGCTTACCACGCCGCAGCTGCCCCACCCACAGGTGTGTGCCACCAAGACGTGACTGTATAGCCGACGGGTGCCCATCCCGCCGACTGAGCTGCATCCCCCCAGTAGTATGTGCCATGTTGGAGCCCACCCCATGTGGCAATCAGTCCTTTGCCGACGGGTGCCCAATCCTCCGCCGGGCTGAATGCTCTCTCTGTGCCACGCTGGGAGCCCACCCCAGTGTGGCAATAAATAATGGCCAACAGGTGCCCAATCCCCATCATCTGAATGCCCCTTATCCTTGTGCCACACTGGGAGGCCCACCCCAGTGTGGCAAATGATCCACGGCGTCTTTTTTTTTTTCTGAAAAACGAAAACGGTCCTGCCTGTCCCCCACCCCCACAACCTGCACCCACCCACTGTGCACCCAGCCTCCCCACACACCCTCACCCATACTTACCTCAGGACCTCAGCGACGATTTCGTGGACCGGGAACACGCCTGCACTCTTCAAAGCCGACCGTGAACTGAGGAATTGCCGGTAAGCTGTATAATGGGCTAGATAGGGGTTTCAACTTTGTTGCATATCTCTGCATTTTGGAATTTTTGCACCATTTTAACATGAAGGACTCTTTCTTCATGAATGATAAACATTGTCATGATGCGTATTCGCCCGACGGATGATTTTGCGAGTGAATGCGCAGTGACTGTGAAATCACCCTTCAGACCCAAATACCACCATGACAGTGACATCATTCATGAGAAGGGTCCCAAACTCCCATGTTGGAAATTTGGTGCCAAAATTCCAAAATGACTGTTTTCATTGGTGCTGTGCTACAGTTCCACGCAGGCTCGTAAGTTCATAAATTTTAATATTTTCACTCCAGATTTTCAACACTGCCATTTTACCACACCTTCTTATGAGTAGTACAGCTGTCATTTTCACATCCTGCCCAAAATGTGTTTCCACCATGTAGCACACAATGGCGTGGTCGGTATGCGAAATCAATGTGTGAGACATATTAAGAAAATCACCATGATACTGTTCATTAGCAGAGGTCTTAAAATGGCTATGTTTGGAAATTTGGTGCAAATTCCAAAATGACTGTTTTACGAGGCGTGTGTTGTGCAGTTCCTCATGCATTCGTAGTTCGCAAATTTTCAATATTTGCACTCTAATGATTTCCAAATACCTAAACAGCACATAGAAGCAAGCAACATTCGGCATTGACAAATACTTGTTTTTGTTGCCCTATGCTGCACCCTCTAGCAGCCTGATATCCCTCTTCAGCTATGGCCACCAGTACTGCATGCAGTACTCCTAAGAGCGACCTGACTAGGGATCTGTAGAGAGGCAGGATTACATACTTATGTCTGGACGAGATTCCATTTGCAATACTCCCCAGCATCTTATTAGCCTTGGCTGCAGCCTTTTCCACTGAACAGAGTTGTTCATGGTCACCATTCTTCTTCATCCCTAGGTCCTTCTCTTCCTCAGAGATCACCAGTCTCACCCCACCCAACCAGTATTCCCTCCTCAGGTTCTTCTTCTGAAATGCATAACTTTACACTTCTTCACATTAAATCCCAGTTGCACTTCACTGACCATTCCTCCAGTTTAGTTAGGGTCCCCTGTAGCTCTTTCCACCCTCTACAGTATCACTGCTCGCATCTTGGTATCGTCTGCAAAACAGACTGATCCTACTCCTAATTCTTGTTAATTTAATTTAAAATTTATTTATTTTGTGGTGGTGCAATTGAAATTCATGGTGGCTGTTAAAAAGAAGATGCATTTGTGATGATGCAAGCATTAGAACAATTCAGGAACAGAAAACTGTAATGTATTTAAGCAAGAGGATTACTAGTTTCAAAACAAACCAGTGAAAATAGTGACTATGGCAATCAAGCAAGGGTTAGAGCCAGGGGCTAGAGGCAGAATCCAGTCTGTATGTTCCTATTATGAAGGCTGCATTTTCTGTGTTAATTGTTTATTACTTTTGTTTGTGAGTCAATGGCTTACAAATCTGGCCTGCTGTTACTCTTCCATGATATACTGCCCCCACAAATATTGTGGTCAGAGGTTATAAGCAGCAATCAATTATGACATCTGCCACTCACACCATTTAGCCTAATATGTTCTTTAGTTGGGATCATATCATGGGAGAATGGGCTTCAGGTAGGCTGGGATGCATAGAACAACAACTTTAATAAAATTATTTGCCAAAAATAACATTACAACAGGGCATTAGGGTTCACGCTTAACAAACCACCCAAAATATGTAAATTAGAGCTGAGGGTTCAAATTAGGGGTTGAAGATGCTCTGACTAAAAATTATGGAGCAGTCTGTAACTGTGCTAGTACAGTAGTTTGGTTCTTAGTCTAAATGAGCCTGGGTTTGTGCATGTTATATTCTGAATTCTCCACTGATATGAAAGTGTTTTGCCATCTCTGACTAGCATGTACATCAACTGGCTACCAAGAGCTCCTTATTAACTGTCCCATATACATCTAAAAATGGTGCTCTGAGAGTTGTCTGGCAAGTGGCAAGAAAAGAAGAAAATCGATGAACATAGATTAAAACATAGAATACAAGAGACAGTAGAACTTGGCTTATAAGATGTCATCTTGGCATGGTAGTCAGGCTTATTCTGTCACCTGAAGCCTGGCTTTGAAGTAGCTACTTATTGTTGTGGCTGACACAGATTGTCAGACTTTGGGAATCGTGAGATGGTACTGAGTATATTTACAGCCTTGGCAAGTGCAGGTGTTTGTCAGACTTTGGGAATCATTTAGATGTACCGAGTATGTTTACAGCCTTAGCAAGTGCAGATGCTTGTGCTGAGCACCCTTATCTATCACTCCAATCCAGGGGCACATCAGGGCTTTGTAATGACCTTTTAAGTTTCTGATCACTTGTATCCATAGGGTGAATGAGACTCATTACACTGGGTGGAAGGAATACAGTTTTTATGTGGTACATGCCAGCAGCTTCCTGTGGATGGGCAGAGCAGTTGTCAAGCAATAGCATGACACACCGCCTTTCCTTTTCAGCTCTCTGTCCCACAAACTGAGCAAGTCCATAAATATCCGCCCTGTCATCCAGGCATTTAAGGAGCTAGAACAGGAGACTGGCAGGATGGACAGATCTTTAAGGGGCACCTAGGGTGTTTGCTCTTCCTGATCAGAAGAGTCAGGTTGTCACTCCCATCCATATTTGCACAGCATAGGATGGACACACAGTCCTTAGCTTTTTTCCCCAAGCAGTTTGGTCTCTTTGTGCACATACCAGGTCAGGATAGCCCTTGTAGTAGAGACCAGTTTCATCAGCACTGTACACATCATTTGGTGCATACACTTTAAGAAGTGTTGGCAAAACCAAGCTAACCCAGTCAGTGACAGCTTCAGTGTCAGTATCAGAGTGATTACCATGCTCTTTTCCACACATGGTGCCATATCAATGTTTCCAATGTGACAGCCAATTATTGCTGCCTTGATTTCTTTGGTCGATCTGGCTTGCATCGTGGAGACCTGGGTGGGAGATGATGCGGGCCCGATTTTGAGGCCGCAGTCCCTCCTGGGTATACCGTGGAGCACTGCCTCAGAGTGGAACGCAGGGGTGGCGATGTAGCTATTTGCTTTAGATCCAGCCTGACCTTCACTGTGCACCCAGTGAGAACTCTGGGTTCCTTTGAATGTGGCTATTCATGGAGAACCTGACACAGGCTGCAGGATCTTCCTCATCTATCGCCCTTCTGGGCGAGGAAATTTCCTGCAGGAGATCGTGAATTCATTGCCGATGAAACATTGGGATCCCCAGATCTGTTTTTCTGGGGATTTCCAATGTTTGGGTTGACTACAGGAGTCACAGATGTAGCTGTGATTTTTGCAGATTATGTCCTCTTTAGACTGATGCAGGCTATTACTGCATCAACTCATCAGGATGACCACATGTTGGACCTGATGTTCTCACTGGGGCTTGAGATCAGCAATCTCAGGATTGACTGAGTACATTGGTCTGATCACTGCATGGTGCAGTTCATGCTTGGGGCTCCACGTCATAAGCCCTTCCCCTGCTGAGATGATTAGCTGTCACCCTTTCGGGTTTGACCCCTGAGGGCTTTTGCGGCAGCTAAATTTTCTAGTGTGGGTGCTGCATGCATCGGAGGTGTTGATGTTGGGGTTGACACCTATAATAGGGTGCTATCTGACACCATCAACTCCCTCACACCTGTCCGTGTATGACTCAGAACTTCATACCTGAGGTCCCCATGGCTTGACGGGAAGCTCAGGGAGATGAAGAAGATGGGTCAGAGATTAGAGCACTGCTGGAGGAGATCCTGCCTGGAGGTGGACAAACTGGTCCTGCACAGCACTATAGTGCATACCAGGAGGCAATCAACCATAAGAAGGCAGCGTTCCTGTCTAGGGGATTGCTGCTGGGAAAAACTGACCAGCCTTACTCTTCCAGACTGTGGACAGGCTTCTCCATCCTGCCTGTCTGCAGCCCGGGAGGGTTTTTTTCGAATATAGATTGTGAAGAGTTTGCACGTTTTTTTCTCGGACAAGGTGTCCTCGATCCAGCGGGTGGCTTCTTCAGCCAGTAATGCTATAGCTGACAGTGGTCACCTGATGTGTTCTGAGTGCAGTCCGCCTAGTTGGGGAGAGTTTAGACCAGTGGAGGTTAGTGAGGTTATCGAGGTGGCAGCCAATATGAAGCATATCTTTGTGAACTGGACCCGGTGCCAACGCTGCTTTTTAATGAGATGCATTGACTCTGTTGTCCCGGTGTTTGCCTTGATTGCACGGTGCTCCCATTCTGAGGGAGTCTTTCTGATGCCTTGAAGGAGGCTCTGGTGAGACCCTCTTAAAGAAATCATCTCTGGACCAAGAGATCAAGGCGATTACTATCCTATATCCAACCTTCCATTTTGGGAAGGTGGTGGAGAAGGTGGTAGCGCTTCAGTTGGAAGAGCATCTCATGACTCATGAGTTGTACGAACCCTTTCAGTCAGTATTTCGGCCAGACATAGCACAGAAACTGCACTTGTTCGGGTGCAGAATGACCTCCTCAGGGCAAGAGATCGGGGGACAAGACAATTCTTGTTCTCCTTGATCTCTTCAGCATTTGACACTGTGGACCATTGTGTGTTGCTTGTCCACCTTAGGGAGCTATGTGGACTCACCGTACTGTCATCAACTGGTTTGAGTCCTTTCTTACCAACAGAAGGCAATGGGTTATGATGGGAATTACTCATCTACACCCAGTCTCCTATTTTATGGAGTCCTCAAGGATCGGTACTGGTCCAATGTTGTTCGTGAGTGTACATGTTGCCCCTGGAGGGACCATTAGAAGTATGGTCTGAGTTTTCATTGTTACACCAATGATACTCAGCTATGTTTTTCCTTTGCCCCAGGAACATCCAATGCAGTGGATGTGCTTAACATCTGTCTGTCCGAGATTAACAACTGGATGGCCTCAAGCTGATTGTGACTGAACCCTGACAAGATGGAGGTATTGATAGTGGAGTAGAACAGAGTTTGTGATAGGATGGCCTCTGACTCAGAAACTGGGCTTGTACTTGGAGCCATGTCATTGAACACCTCTCTTAGGTGCGAAATCTGGGAGTGATTCTGGGCAGGAACTTAACCATGGAGGCTCAAATATCCTCCATGGTTCGTACTCTTTTTTCCATCTCAGAAACATTGCCAGGATTAAGCCCCTTGTTCCACCCTGGATCTCCTACCTTGATACATGCCTTAGTCACATCTAGGCTTGACTACTGTAACACGCTCTATCTCGGGTCACAGGATGATCTCTCCATAGACTGCAGCTGGTGCAAATGCAGCTGCCGGTTGCTGACTGGGCAGCAAAAGTTCTATACATTACACCAGTATTATGCGAATTGCACTGGCTGCCAGTCAGGTGGAGAGTCCTCTTTAAGGTGGGTCTTCTCACCTATAAGGCTCTACATGGGCAGGTCCCTGGTTACCTGTCAGACCTTCTGTTACCTGCCCTCCCTACCCGCCCTCTTGATCTTCTAGTGGTGGCTTCCTGACCATTCCCAGAACAAGGCTTAAATCAGCTGGGGCTAGAGCCTTTAGTGTTGTGGCTCCCGCTCTGTGGAATTTTTGCATGCTCTGGTCAGGGAAGCACCCACAGTGGATATCTTTAAGGCCGTCTGAAGGCATTTTTTCCAAGCCTTTGATACTTAGATTAGTATATATAGTAAAGTCTGCGATTTTATTAGACTTATTTATTCTTATTTTGTATAAAATTTTGTGCTGTTTTGATTTTGTGTTTTTAAATCTTGTTTAAAATTTGTGCAGCACCACAGAGCCTCTGGGATTGGGTGTCTTTAAATACATTTTGCCTTGCCTTGCCTTGCCTTACCACTGGATTTGAAAGTGTCATGCCTAACTGTGGCCAGCTCATTAGTTTGCCCCATCAAGTGATCTGACATACAAGCACCTCTTTTGATAGTGCTATTGAACCCTTATAGCAATGGTCTATAAAATGCAGCCACCTGATTGTTCTGAATATCTGAGCTAGGACTGCATCAGCCTAAACAAATTACACAACAGGGCCTTGTCATCTGCCTCATGATTCATAAAAGTGAGCACGTGCTGGAATGTTTAGCGGCAGCCTTCCCCTCAGTTCTAAAATGTCCGCCATTGTTTTCCCCACTTAGAGAACCGCGATCACAACACAGCTGTTTGGGTTTTACAAACATGCTCTGTCGTTTTTTTTAACGGACATCGACAATGTTGATCAGCTGCTTTTAACAGTTGGCAGTGGCAACAGCAGCTCACAGGAGCCAGCTGATCACTGTACATAATATCCCCACCACATAACGTTACCTCTAGAAATGGGACCCCACCACTGGTACAGCAACCCACTTTGTATTCTCCATTGAGACTGGAGCAGGAACAACTCATGTTGAACATATTGCTGTGGCAACACTGCATTTTGCATAGCACCATTGGATGCTGCCATGACTACCACACTTCTTGCTTGCTTAGCAACGTAATAGAGCAAACTGCTGTAGTATGGGATCTCAACATTTAACAATCCTGTAAGTCATTTATGTGCAATAATACCCAACAGGGTGGGTGGTATTGGTAATACTGGACCGCCCGGTGCATGAGGCCCGATGCCACAGGCAGTGGGCCTGCCCCTGAAGGTCCGGATATTGCCCATACCGCCCACCTGGAGGGTATTATTGCACTTAGAAAATGGGCTCTATGGCATTTTTATAAGGATATTAAAAATATTAAGTAAAACATTTAAAAAATGATTAAGAATGCAGTTTAACTATGTATTGTAAAGTAGTCCCTCCCTGTGTTTTGTGCTGTTCTGTGTCCTGCCCCGATCCCTGCACAGAACTATTCTGTTGTAATTACCCACTTCCCAAAACCTCCACAGAAACACATAGAGTTTTAATAAACCCTCCTCCATCATCATTTTTGTTTCATGGTCGAAGTAGAGAATTATAAGGTGACGCTGACACAGCAGTCTTAATTTTTAAAAACTTCAAGATATCCCTTTGTTATTTTTGATTTCTAGGTAAGTATGTGAAAAGAGACAGCCCTTTGCCAGTAAGTTGCTGAGCTCTTGAGTGTTGTGCTGCCGATCGGCATCAAGGAATGCGAGCTGTAAGAAAAGTTGAGAAGAAAAGAAAGTTGATCAGTCCGACTGCTTTGCTTTTGTATGCTGTGTGTAATATTTTTCAGGGAAATGTGTCCCGCTTATGGATTTTAGTTGTGGAGATGATTCTGTGTTGGCTGAAAGGGTAACTAAGGAAGATGTGGGAGCAAATGAATGAATGATGAAGCTAAATACTGAGTTTGGGAAAGCAAGTTGTGGCAGAACAGGGCTGCTCGCTAATGAACAGAGTGGCAAGCACTGTGGAGAAGGTGGAGCGAGAGCACTGCAGTTGGAGACGAGCATGAGGATGCCAATTTCTCTGACTCCTCAACCACAGAATAAAAATAAGTACTGTGTCTTAATGGTTATTTAAAAATTATAGTGCTTCACATTTAGGGGATTCAGTTGTTAAGAGGACTGTTTTGGGAACAGTACATTATAGTGAGCAGCATCAGAAGCAGCGCTGGTTATCAGTGTATTGTACAGCACCACAATAGAGTTGTTTTTTACTGAAACTGTTTCTTTTCATCTTTGAGAAACTGCCAGGTTGGAGGAAAGGCTGACCTTAGGCTGTATGTGTATAAATGAGTGTGTGTGTGTGTGTGGGGGTCTATCTCTCGCTAAGTGAGGGGAAAAAATGGCGGATTTCAAATTTACTGGGGTGTTTTAGCCAATGAGGGGCAGGGTGGACACAAGGATTTTAGAGAGGGTGAAGGGTACTGGTTGGTACTTTTTATTCTGGGCATCTATTAAAAGTTAATGTACCCCCAGCAAGGGTACTAGCCAATCAGATGCCAGGAAATTAAAAGCCCATTTTCCAATTATTTGTAAATAATTTACTAGACAAGGAAACAGAAAATCATGCCCAGCCTCATACCAGATCCTGAAACTACTGTAAATTGTTGGTTAACATGGTAGCCATTTCAGTCCACGAGTGGGAAGTACTTCCTTATGCAGCTCTTCCAGTGCCTCCTCCACCTTCCTGGATCCAGTTTGGACATCAATCAAGGTGGACAGTGGATAGACAACTTTGTTAACATATGTGGAAAATCTGTTTTACAAAAACAAACTGCTATATGATCATACCGATTTGAAATTGCTACAAAATAGATAAGGTATTCCCAGAGGGTTACATTAACCATCAGGTATCCACCCTAAGGGTACAGTATGTGGCACTCAGCTTTGCCTAATGTCACATTACACTCCTAGTGGGTGATTAACAGATGGCTAATGTAACCCTGCTTGTACCTTATTGCATAATAAGAGAAAGGCATCTTCTACCTCACCTCTTTACCACCTCCTATCAGGGTTAGCATTTGCTTGCCATTATGGAATCTCAGTTTTGGCTCATGTGCCTGGCCTGACAGAGAGAGAGAGAGACAGAGATCTACACTCTCTGGGTGAGTGAATAAGCATCTACACTCTCTGGCATTAAGCATTCCTTTGGACACCATTGTTATACTTACGCTAAACCCTAACTTGACAGAAGATGATAGAAGTAAGCTGAAGTGATGTCCCAAGCATCCTAATAAAGTGGCACAGTTATCCTGCCTATCTGAATCAGCTGCTAATTCAACATAAGGGGAGCAAAATCAGTTACCTGGAAAATGTTCTAATAAACCAAACATCCTGCTTAACCATGACCTAAGTGGCTTAGACTGTACTCCAGCCTGGAAACTAGGAACTAATGAATTCTAACTAAAATAGAAACAACATAACATCGTACTCTAAGATCATACAGGAATCTAGACCATAATAGTCCACTGTTATCAACAAAAGATCATCCATAATGTACCGGTACTGTAAACCACAAAGAGTTCAATTTTGAAATGTGGCTTGCTACATTTGGTCTAATTAAGTACATTTGTGTTTTTTTATTTCAGTGTCAGCATTTTAAAGTTTAAGCTGTTTCATGTCAGTCAACTGTAGCACACACACACCACACACACACACACACACACACACACACACAATACGGTCAGCAAACACAAGATCTTTATTTATAATCGCCTTTAAAATCAAGGCGCAGTACATATTTAAAATAAATTCACAATAAAACATTATGATAAAATAACTAAAACAGGTTCAATCAATCCATGTTGACACCATCCCCTATGCTTTATTCCATAAAAAGACTTCAGTGCGTGTTTAAAGCCCCCACAGTCATGCACTCTCTAATCCAGCAGGGTAGAGAATTCCAGAGGGTCAGTGCCTTGAACATAAAAGCCCGGGCCCAGAAGATTTTAAAACTACTCACGGAATCTCCAGCAACCTTCAGGAAAAAGAGGGATTGTGACAAGGGGCTGGTCTACGCATTTCTGTAATCTCGTACATAAATAAATAAATTCCCATAGACAGTGCAGCATGGATCTCCGCCCTGATGTCGTCCACCTTATCTGCAAAGAACTGAACAAGCTCCTCACAATGCAGTTGTGAAAAGGTTTCAGAGCCTGCAGACAGGCTGGGTTGCACAGCCTGTCTACAGTCTGAAAGAGCTGGGCTGGTCGGTTCTGAGCAGCAGCAATTTTCCCAGACAGGAATACTGCCTTCTTACAGGCAATTGCTGGATGATAGAGTTGGTAGTGCTCTAGCAGTCTAAGATGGTCAGCCTCTAAGCCGGATTTCCGCCAGCTCCTCTCTAACCTGTATCCTAGTCATCGCATCTCCCTCAAGTCCCCATTAAACCATGGCAACCGAGGGCAAAGGGAGAGGGACGACATCGGATTGGAGCAATGGAATCCAGAGCGAGGTAATGTCCTTGTTATAAGCCAGAACTAAAACTCTGGATCCATGCTTGCCACAGGAAATTTGATAGATCAAGCACCGCAGTTAGACCATTGGGAGTCACATCCCATAAAGGGTGGTACTTGACCATCTCCACGGTGTAATGGTCAGACCATCCAACAGGTTCCACCCCACATCAGAGGCTTCCAGCCCTAGGAGGAAGACCAGATCAAGGGAATGGCCATGTTTATGGATGGCAGAGGTAACCACCTGTGAGAGGCCCAATGAGTTCATCAATTGAGAAGTGCTGTCCAAATTGCATGAGTTCGTCATCAATCCAGGCATTAAAGTCACCAGCACCGCCAACCTGGGCGACTCAAACACCAGGTTGACCACAAAGTCTGCCACTTCCTTATGGAATAGCTTCTTGTTTCCAGGTGGATGATAGACAAGAGCAAGCCTATAGCCCCCACCTGCCACTACGACACATTTGAATGATCTGGTCTCCTCAACTGGGACATTAGTGAGATCAATTCGGCCTTAAAACAGACCAACCCCACCCCACCCCTGCGATCCAATCTCGGATGGTGTATCACCGAATACCGGCCGGAACTGCAGCCTCGAGTAGGGCCAGCATTACCATCCAGCCAGGTTTGGTGATGCAAGCCAGATCCGCTGTACCCACCAAGTCTGCAACAATAACAGTCTTGTTCACAATTGATCTGGCATTGCATTACACCCCCATTGGTAGGGGTTGCTTTAGTGGTAAACTATTTTAAGTCATGTTGCTTGGCAAGAGTTCAGTGAATGATTATTAAAACAATTCTTTGGAGTGGAGTGTTGATTTGATAAGATTACAATGAATGATCGACAAAAATAAATATCTGAAATGTAGTGCTGACCTCTGCTTTGCACATGCAATAAGGGGACTGTAGGGGTCTTTTTTTAAATAAATTTATTTACTTGTGATGTAATGAAGTTTATAACAGATAACTACCAATCTCATCGTTGAAAGGACTAATGGCTGGAAGTTGTTGGCCTCCAACAATGTACTTGTTGGCTGCAAACTACGCCCCACCCTGGACATTGTAAATATCTAGTTGCTACTGTCCTCACAACAGAACAAGGTCGCCCTAATGCTGGGTGTGCAAAATGATCATCAGTTGCTGGAAATAAACAAATCAGCACCACCACTGTCAAAGTTGAAATAATGTTGAAGAGGCTAGTATGTATGCAAACATTTTATTTACTGTCTTAGGAAAGAAACCAGGGCACCTGTAGTGTCAGTCCCTCACACAGACACCAGCAGGATCACAGAAAACTCCAACTGGTTTTAGCTTAGAGCATGAGCAGGGAGTGATGCAGTGAGTTACAACATGGCATAAGCAGAGACAGCTCTTAAGACACAGGGGTTTGATTCTTAAACCCCACAGTTGATGCAAGGTGTCTGTCACACAGAGGTGATGCAAGGCACTTGTGTCAAAACATGTGGAGAACCCAATTCATGAAGCCCACCTGTACCAAACCAGGACCCTGTTTGCCAGACTGGCCCTATGCCAGGTCTCGCCAAGCTGATGGGTGTACCAAGGCGCGAGAGAGTTTGTGGCAGATGCAAGCTGCCATATCCCCAACATTGGGATTTAGTCAACCCTCTATGAGGGCAAATGGTGTATGACAGATAGATCAACCAGGTCAGGTCTAATGATCGATGTGCCACCTGCAGAGCTCATCCTGAGCAGAAGGGAACATGTGCTGCCACCCGCCTGCAGCCTCCCACACCCCCATGTGGCCTACCACATCCCCAGCACAGCATTGTATATACAGTGGCATTTTATTTGTTCAGTGTACCAACCCAGTAAATACACACAGCCTACATGAAGCAGTCCATAGCTCACTGTGGTGCAGTGCCTGTGGTGGTCTCATGGTGCCCAAATATGGGCACCCCAACACACTGGCACTGCAGCAGACCCACTGATTCCCCATTGGGTGCTGATGTCACCCATCTGTGTGCCACCAGCCCTCCCCATGCACTGCTACTCCCCATGATCCAGCAGTCTCCCAGTGGGTCTCTTTTCCTGAGCACAGATGCCACCCAACTGTCTTGCAGCTTACAGCACACCTCTCAGGTGCACCTCCTTTGTGCTGCATGGCCACATTTGCTGCAAGCTGTGGAACTGTGGCACTGGGACCCTACTAGATAGTGAATCAAGTGGAGGGTCTCTGGTGCACCGGCAATCAGCACAAGCTGTTGTTCATGTAACTTGTGACGATCTTTGAGAAAGAAGCCCAGGATGTGAAGCACAGTTATGCAAACATACAAACTTAGTACAACAACAATACGTAAAAAGAGAAGTACACCACAAACTGCACTATCAATAGCAACCATTACTAGCTGTAAGTTCATTAAAGTGCATAAATTGTATTAGTGATGGGTCTCGAACAACAAAAACACAAGACAATATACAAGCAGTATACAACAGGTAATGATAGAAAGAAACAAACCAAGTCACAAACATAGAACATAAAACTACAAACAAAATCTCATATACAATCACAGTGCTCACATCAAGAATTAAAAACCCAACAGGTCAGGAGTGTCATCTGCTATACTCTGAGACATTCTGAAAACTGTTGTGTGGGAGAGAGCATAGCATATTCCTCCAGAAGACAAAAGGAGGAAAAGCTTGATTCCTCGAGTATCAGGATGAACTGAAGACTTTGCAGTCCTTTTACGCCCAGGGGATCAGATGGTGATGCCCCAGATGCAACAGATAAAACAACAGTTGTAAAAGTTAGTAGATCAGAAAATACAGCAACAACTGCTTTGACTGAAACATACCTGTCATGGGGGACGAAGGGCAAGAAACTTTGCCTGTAGACTTTGGATGCATAAGGCTAATGCTTGTGTAACTAGCCTTACTGACCCTGAAACAAAGAGGCTGATCACCCATCCTCAGAAGACCTGGCAAGTCATGGCTGAATAGTACCAAAAACTATACAAGGCTGATTCTCCTACCCTCCTTTTTCCTCTGTGCAAATAGAAAACTATTTGCAGATTCTATAGCTGCCCAAAGTGGCCTCATCTCAAAAAGAGGCACTCCTGGCTCCAGTATCTAATGGACAACTTGAGATAGTACTGAAGAAGGCCCAAACTCTAAAAGCACCAGGCCCCGATGGTTATCCATTTGAGTTTTAGAAAACATTTAAAGTTTTACTATTACCTCTTTATTATTGGCCTGCCATGAAGTGCAGGGAGGTGACCTCCACCACCCACTTGGAAATATGCCATCATAGTGGCCATACCCAAACCCAACAGACACTAAACACCCTCATCTTATTGCCTGATAGCTATGCTAAATTTTGATTATAAATTATTCATGACTGGGCACATAGATTTGAAAACATACTTCCCTTCTTGGTAGACCCCGATCAGCCCGGGTTCATTAGGGGTGGACAGGCACATGATGTGATTAGATGCACTTATCTCTTGAAGGATTATGCCTCCCAGAGGATCATACCCCTGTACTACTAGGACTTGATATGGAGAAAGCCTTCAACAGGGTTGCCTGGCTCTTCTTGTGGGTGACCCTGTCACAGTTTGATTTCTGGAGGAAATTATTAAAGCAACTTCAAAACATCTATAGTGCCCATAAGCTTATTTAAAACTGGATAGCTCCTTGTTGGATCCTTTTGCACTATGGCTGGGACTCATCAGGGTTGCTCTCTGTCACACTTGCTCTTTGCTCTGTATCTTGAACCCTTAGCCCAAGCAATAAGGAATCACCTGGAGATAGAAGGCATCTCTGGGGATAAACTTACAAAATTTCCCTTTTGTAAATTATATTTCGTTAACCCCAACCTCCCCAGAAACATTAGTCCTGAGAGTTTGGGAACAGCTTTCCCATTTTGGAGAATTGGCTGGTTACAAGGTGAATGAGCAAAAGACAGAGGTTCTACTGTATGACTATACCCCATCCTCTAAAATCAACGTATCCATTCAAGTGGCACAAGCTGAACATAAGGTATCTAGGAATTAATAACCTCATACATGTTGAATTGGCAAATTTTGAACTCTTAACACGACAGCTCACAGATGATATTGATAAGTGATCACACATTCCTTTAAGCATTTTGGCAAGGGTGAAAGCAGTCAAACTAAAAATATTCCCAGGCATATTGTTCTTTTACAAACACTCTGAGTCCTCCCTAGCAGAATTTATTTCAGGCTTGGAAGCATCTAATCTCATAATTTATCTGGAGGGGCCGACACCTAGAATTTGGTACTCCATGCTCCAACTTCTCAGGCAGCAGGGAGGTCTGAACTTGCCAACCTACAGACATATGCTTTGGCGTCCCACTCATGAACAGTCTTCTGCTGGTTAAATCCTGCCTACGAGGCCCCTTGAAACCATTTGAATTCCACTGGAGTGACCTGTTTAACCTTGCAGGATACCTTTTCGGCATCCTTCTAGCTGCCAACTGCTTTCCAAATTCCCACAACATATGGTTGAACCTTTTTGGCATTGGCTAATACTGTCATGCAAATACCTTACCCTGTAAGAAGATTTATATATTGGAGCACTAGTGACAAACACCTGCTTCCTTATAACAAACACTGACAGGTCTCTGAACATTGGCATTGCTTTGGACTGAAGTATATATTTCAGCTAGTGGGCCTATGGGTATCCACCCATTTGTGCACCTACAATTCTTTTTCAACTACCACAGACGTTCTTCCATAACTATTTACAACTTAAATCATACCAGCAGCCATTAGAGAAGGCTCTCTGCTGTGCTGGAGAAACCTTCCCTTATAATAAAATTAATTCTTACCCAAATTGATGGGGCCTCCACAGAGCATCTGATAAGTCTCATTTATAAAGCTCTAAATGAGAAACCCCAGGACTCAACTGACTCCATAAGGACTGCATGGTCCAAGGAGCTGTTGATCAAAACCTGGCACCAAATTGAACAGCAGCATCGATGCCAATGCTCAAGGCATCCAGTTCCCCATACTGGAAAGAATACACATGGAAACTATGAACTCATTATTTCTGCACCCCAGCTATAGTAGCCAAATTTACCATACCTCACCAGGAAAGTGGTGGAGGGTATGGCTGTGAATACTCAGATCAGGCACTATATACTATGGGAATGTCAGTTCCTGGCCTATTATTGGCAAGAGATCATACAGGAGATTATACAGTTTTATGATCATCCTGATCTCCTCACCCCAACATACATATTAACTGCTGTCATCCATCAGGAGCTAGAGTGAAAGGAACACTTATAAACAAACTACCCTACTAGTTCTAGCAGCACAAAAGGTATTTACCAGACTATGGAGGACAAGGACTCCACAAAGGAACTTGGTGCACCTAAACAAGGGACATTTATTAGTTGGAGCAACTATTGGCTCGATTGTGGATAGGGTAGATATATTTGATACTTGATGGCACAAATGGTGCTGCATCAGTTGGCACATTATAAGGACTTTGTCTCTGAAGGTTGGGGGAATGGAGGAAGAGTGAAGAGGCTGGTGGGTGGGAGAACAAGATGATCTAGGTTTATAAAAATTATAAGTTCAGGATATTTGGGGACCCCCATGGGAGAATCTAGCGTTGGGATCAGTGGAAGCCACCTCTCCTTATATATAGTACTTTCTATTTTGGGTTATTTAAATGCTCTGGAAAAAAAATTATCTGTATTCTTCAATTCATTGTTGTTTACTATTCTGAAGACTTGGATGGAGCAGTGACAATCCCAGAACTTTGGAAGAGGGCTTTGGGACTTTAGCATTACAATGTTGCAATGGACCTGATGATGGAGGCCATGTATAAGATCAGCATTCCATATGTACATGAAATTATGAGGCTTGTACAATGTTATCCATGAAGATGATTGAACTATATGTACCTGTGTATTTACAGTATATGGTATCAATAAAACTACAATTTAAAAAATAAAAAACCCTGAATATGGGAGCACATCGATACAAGACACATTACAAAACATAGTACATGCTAGTCAGCACCTAATTGCAATTCTTTAAATGGTCAACTGATACACAGATTTACATTTAGGAAGTACTCAGACAATTGGTCAACAATAACTTTATGTAGGACTCAAATCAGATGTGATTAATGATTCCAAACAGGAAATTGATAGGCTGACCAGCGCAGCAGTAGATCTACCACTTATGACACCAACAACCCGGATTCGGGAACAAGCCAGTGCTGTTGGGGGCTAGCTGGGGGAGAAGTATTGAGCGTCCCATGGACCATGCTCCTTCTGGGAAGGAAGGGCTGACATTCTCATTGCAATACTGCCACCTGAATGACCACAGATGGCAATGCAGCCGAGAACACCAACACAATGGGAGGAGTGATATCAGCCAAGGGCCCATGCTCTGCATCTGCTAAGCATGTGCCAGCGTGTTGGTCTCCTTGTGTGTATGCCAACATCACCAGGGGCTTACGGACACCAGGGAACAAAATGTTCATCCCGCACTGACTTCAGGTGGGACCCCAGTAATTATATCTGAGGCGGTCCTTGCTACCACCGCAAGCCACCTGACAAAGTGTTCATCTGGGGATGTAGCCAGCCACTCCTTCCCTGCCCGGAGGGTAAGCAGAAGCACCATGGGGCAGGCTGCGGTCAGTCTGGCAAGAGCCGATGGATGGCCTGGTGGCTCCTAGCTGAGGACCGCTCCAGAAGCATAAACAATAAATTAAAAGGACATTGATTCTTATCTGTTAGAATCACTGCATTATGGCATCATATGCCAGAGCAAATTTGATTTTCTTACTGTGAAACATCTGCTAAGACCCCCATATATACCTTGCTAATGGTCCACAAACAATTGGATAATCCCTAGAATGCCTAGTAGTGTCAGGGATAGGGTCCCCGACAGCATCCCTGTGAGGGCTGACACTAGAGATACTCTGGTTTCCGCTGTAAAACAAAAAAGAAATGTTTGCATACATATAAGCCCCTTGGGTATCATTTTGCCTTTGATGGTGTTGGTGCTGATAGTCTTCAACCAGAATATGTTACTGCCCTTCCTCCTAACCCTTGTAGTATTCTACCATCTTCCACTAACCATGTTACAGACCATTAGTTATCTGTTGATTCTGCCCTCATAGTAGATTACAAATATTCTGTTCCAAAATAAAATTGCTTAATTTCCATTTTTGCATTCAAACATCTTAGCACCCTACTCCCCCACACACACACATGGCCAGCTAAGTAGGTAATTAATCAGAGAGTTTTGTAGCAATATAAAAACCTCAGGAGTAAATCAGGCAAAAAATGCAGCTGATGAGAAAGACACACCAGGCAATACAGGATCCATAATCCTCACAATTAAAGCAGCATTGCAATGAAATTGGACATAAAATTTGACCCTAGTTTTTTCCTCACTATAAAAGAATCTAGGCATCTTCCAGTTTTATTTGGTGGTGCAATTTTCTAATTCCATCAAAATTTTACTATTTTATAAATGTTTGAATTTACTTTTTTCCTCAAGAAAAGATGGTCATACATTTTGTACAGAAAAGAGCATTGTAGACATGGGAGGGTTGGGATTGAAAAATAAAACAAGTCTTGTGGTGGGCAACATGAGGTAGCTAGACAAGTATGTTTGACAGGAATGTAAATATTTTCTTAACTGCAGCTGAAACTATAGCTTTTTGGAAAAACATTTTTGTTAGTGCTATCTCTAGCAGCCTAAATAGACCAGGATGGTCTTTTGCTGCTGCCAACTTTCGTATGTTCATACTTTCCATTGCACTGCTACTTTCATGATCTTTTAGTGCAAAATCACATCTTCACTGACAAATACTGTGGTCAACTTGAAGCATAAGTGGAAGGTTATTGCTGACTGCTGTGTGTGGGGGTAGGGTGTTACAGAGGTTTGGGAAGGAGGGTTGTAAATTTCATTTATTTCAGGGGCAGCATTATTGTAATCTGTTTATTTTGGGTGGGCAGGATCATATAGATAAAAATGTAGTTTTGAGTGCTATGGGGGTTTGGTTGAGGAGGCCATTTTTCTTGTAGGAGGCAGGATCAGATACCATATATTTAAATTTACAATAGGAGGCTTGAGGGCTATTATTAGGACTGACAATGCCTTATTAGAGTTTCCAAAGGACTGAAATCGGGTTACAGTCCTACCAACACAATCAGATTGACAACTGCTAAGTAGCACAAAGAAACATCTACTGCAGATACCTTCCCCATGTCACTAATACACCTACTGTATAGGACAGGTCCTAAGATGGATTATTGCAGCACCCTGATAGTGACCCCCATCCCATGATTTGACCATGTGTTCTGCTACTCTCTGCTGGCACCCTCCAGCCTATCCCCTTGACTAACCCCATCAGTCCTTTAACTTTACAGTAGTCTCCTGTATGTCACTGAATTAAAGACTTTGTCAGAACTGAAGTAGAGCAAATTTACAGCCTGTCCTGTCCTGTTCTCAGCCCTAGAGACCCAATCAAAGAACACTATCAGGTTGGTGTGACATGACATCCCTGCCACAGACTTGTGCCACTTGTTATTTTGCAGCCCATTTTCCTTCAGGCACTGTACGCCACCAGGGTTTCCTTCACTAGTGTCTCCATCAACTTGCCTACAATAGAGATAAGACTATCTGGTGTAGGTGCCTCTGGACCTCCTGCCATGAAGCAGAGTTACATCAGCAGTTCTCCAGTCCATCTACACCACTCCAGACTGTACTGAGCCATTAAACAGCTCATTGAAGGGTCACCCAGCACAGGAGCTAGTTCCTTGAGCACCCTCAGGTGCATGCCATCCTGCCTGATGTCTTATCTACCCTTGGAGCATGTAGTCCTTCTTTCATCCTACAATTGTGATCATCACCTGCCCCCCATGTGGCTATCTTTACCCACTCTCTGGTATCATCCTCTACCATGAATACTTAGCACAGAAAAATGTTTAAAAGATTTGCAGTCTGCTCATCATCTTCACTACTCCCCCCGTTAGTCTAACAGGTTTCTCCATAACTTTCCTTTTCTCCCTGATGTATCAGAATACTTATTTGCCCCTTCCCTGACACCCATGGTGATCCGCAGCCCATGTCTGTTTTTGCACTTTTCCATCTCTCCTTTGGGTAATTTAGCTTGATCTCTGGTATACCTTCCATTTCCTCTTCACCGTTAGTTTCCTTATACCTTTTGATGATTCTTTGTTTGTCTCTCACTGCATTCTTTACCTGTTTTGAGAACCAGATCAGTAGTTTGTTTCTTTTGGTGACCTTCCTTGTGCAAGAGTTGGTTGATTACAGAATGGCCCTTCTGATTATCTCCCATTGGGCCTTGACAGCCAGTTTGTTTAATCAGCAACAGAAGAAATGGTCATCCTGAGTAATCACTACCAACAACATAGAACAAAAAACAGTATTTGATCAGTACCCTCCTAGTATAAACCCCTTGCTTGTTCATTACAGATTAGTTACAGTTAGTGTGGCATGCAGGAGAAGTAGAGGCATTTTGCCAAAACAGCAGTATGTGTAATGCATAAATAATAAAGATGATGGATAATTTCTACTACGTTTGTTTTGTAACTCTCTCCAATGCATATGTGTGTATTATAAAATGATAACTCTCCTCCAATGCATATGTGTGTATTATAAAGCAAAATAAGAAATGAGTGCACAGCATTTTGAGAGCATCAGTATAAACAAACATTTGCCAAAGCTGAATGTTTGTCACTTGCACTGCAGCTGTACCATGTCTTGGTTGTATACATTACTATTTATTTACCCAGGATAGTCCAGATCAGATGCAATATTTCACTTTCAGTGATGTCCTGCTTTTACACATTTTTAGATTGTATTTACCCAGGATAGGTCAGCTGAAAGGCAATATCTAACTTTCAGTGGGCTCCATATTTTGACCCCAAATTCTGTCTGTTTATGATCTGACATTATGATAAAGATAGATGGAATTTTTAAAGATCATATGCCAAACTGTCGTTACTGTTATTAGATTTTATTAACATTTAGTCACGCACACTTTGTAGTTGTACTAGTTGCTTCAGTTTCTGTGACATTTTGAAGACAGTAATGTTAAGTAACTACTTTTAATTTCACAAGCGATGGAGCAGACACTCTTCTTTCCAGCAGGGGCAGCCGTGATACTAAGGAGGCTACATGCAGTGTGGTGATGTCAGTTGGTGGTCAGGTCTGGGAGAAGTACAGACACAGAACTAGAAGGAAAGACCCAGAATTTTTCTTTCCATCTGATTCTGTGAGCACAGTATACAAAGCGCTGCTTTGCTGCATTGCTGTGTACAGAAAACCAAGCTCAAAATGTTTTGTTAGCTAGAAACATGTCTTCAGATGACAAAGATAGCTGTGATTGGATTTATTTTATTTACTTATTTACTGAGAGTATCAGAATTGCAATCCTTTGAGCTAAAGACCCTTTTCAAAGGCTCCACATCAAGTAAACAACATTTGTACAAACATGTATTTGGAATACAATAGTGGACAAAACATTTGATATTACATACAGTTGGAGGTTACAATTGTGAATAAAATCCATACTTTACAAAATTTATTAAGCTATACTACAGGTAATTGAGGAGATGTATTACATAGCTTGAATATAGGCTGCAAGGAGACAGGTAACAAAGCAGGTTATCCCTGTTGATTTGGTACTAGGAAGGATAAAGGTCCTTGTCTGATAGGAGTAGAGAGTAAGGTGAAGGTCACGCGAACTGGTGGTGGGAGTGAGTTGGACAAAGTCCTTTGTCAGTGTGGAGGGGAGTTAATGGAAGTTACATGTGTGGGGGAGAGGAGGGAAGAGCAGAGTAGGTATTTGAAATTCCAAAACCTGGTTTTGAGTGTTTTGCATGGGGGGTGTTGAACCATGAAGAGGCTCTATAGTGGAAAGATCATTGGCCAAGAGAGGTTTTGAGCCACAGAACAAGGTGGGTAGGTTTGAGTGAGCTCTGAATGGCCTTGGTGGTGAGTGGGGAGGCATGAGGGGGTGAGGCTGGAAGGTAAGGCTGGCTAGAATTTTCCTGACTAGGATGCAGGTTTGGTATTTTAGTCTCACATCAAAATCTAGCCAGTTAGTTTGGCTATAGAGAGTGCAAGTGTGAGTAGATAATGAGCAGCCAAGGCAAGGTGACAGGCCTTGTTCAGAGCAGTTTTAACTCAATAGGGCGCATTATCAGCTGCCCCATAGATAGGATACCATAGTTAATGATAGATAATACCGAGGATGAGATGGTGAGCTGAAGGGCTTGGGGGGGGAGACAGTTCTGATGATGGTAAAGTAGACCTACATGTGAGCTGTCAGATGTACAAAGAAGGTGAATATGGTCATATATGATAAAGACAGGGTCAGCTGACACCAAAAGTACTTAAAGGTGTTAACCTTTTCAAGAGAGAGTAGAGGGAGGTACTGTTTATGGGGGTGACAGTGTTAACAGTACCCTGGGAAATGAGAGGTTAACACCTTGGCTGAGGATGAGGAAATGCAGGAATGCAACATAAATAGTGAAGGGGTGCCTCCCCAGGTGTTGCTGGTTGAGGGATTGTTGAAAGGCGAGAGAATCCAGCAAGGAGTCAGTTAGAAGGAAACTGCTGCAGGAGGAGATACTCTAGGCAGAGAACCCTGCAAGATGGAGGATGGAATGTAAGACAGGAACCAGAGCAGAAAGCCAAGGAGAATGGTTAATTGTTGGAGAGAGTCTTTGGGAGAAGTTAAAACCTGCTGCTGAGAAAGAGAACATTTCTAGAGCAGAGAGTCCTGAGGTAAAGGATCAGCCTAGCCAACTGGGCCAAAAACAGTGAGTGGAATGTACTACTGATACCAGCCTGCAAATAAGACTGAAAGGGAAACTTTTATTTGAGACTGTGCATTCAGAACTGCTGGCCTACAAATGAGATGCAGCCAATTTTTATCCGCAGCTAAGTGAATGCAAGTGGCCACTCAGGCTGGCAGAGCACAACGTAATGTGGCCACTACAAAGTGCTCACTTCACATTCTCATTATTACTTTGCATTGTCATTATGCCTTAATGAAAAGTAAGGCAAAGTGACAAGTAAATAGGGCAGCCCTCACATATCTCATGGTTTACAGTACTGTAAGTCTCATTCTTTAGCCAGACAGGAAGGAAGTGAGTCATAGAAGCAGTTTCACTTTCTCCTTTGCAGTCATAGAGGGAGAAGGCTTTATGGAGAGGAGAGCAGTTTGAGCTACTGGCAGAAAGTGCTTTATTGCCTTTGTGTCTGAAGAAAATAACAGCTTTTTAAAAGCTATATCTTTAGTTTTTGTATTGTGTTTATGATTTTTTGGAAGTGAATTTTTTATAAGTTTTGTTTTGTTTTTGTGTGTGTGTGACACTGTGCGTCAATATGTGTGTGTGCATGTGTGTGTCTGGGAGTGTGAGAGTGAGTGCAGCTGCCAGGTGAAGGCTAGGCATCAACTGTGGTTGGACTTTTTAGTCAGGGTTGGGGACTTGTGTGGGAAGGATGGACCATGGAGAAGCAGAGTCACTGGCCCATGGGCATGGTCAGAGGAGGGACTCAGACACGGGGTAGTCGTGTAATGTGGGACTGCTCCGACTCTGGATGTTGCTTCTCCCATGGAAGCAACAGTACCAGTGCCACTGGTGGCTGCTGTGCATCCTCCTACTCTGCCACTACCACCACCACCACCGGTAGATGCTGTAGAGCTCCAGCAGCACCCCATCCACCACCTCCACAGCCACAGGAAGTGCCCCAGGAAAACACAGGTGGTGCGAGGACTGTATCTGGTCCCCATGCAGCTTCCCAGTGTGGGGTTTTTAACTCTGTGTGGGAGACCACACAGTCATGGTGTACCATCTGTGTAGTGTGCTGGTGTGCCATGGCCCCTGGGGACACATTTGGGACTGGGCCAGCACACCCATATGTTGAACCACCACAAAGCAGAGTGGCAGGCTGCCATGGAAGGGCCAGGTGTCCACCTGCTGGCCCTTCTGTGGCAGTGGCCGAGGGTGCTGCTGGGATTGAAGTTGTGTCTCACCACTGCAGCAGGAGGAAGGCCAATACAGCAGCTTCCACCACCACCGCCGCCACCAGCACCAGCACCACCTCTACCACCACCACTACCTGGGTTTCCACCTGCAGGGGACCCTGCCACATTCCCTGCAACAAAGGATGACATTGCCCTGGTGTGGGTGGCCCTGGAGGAGAATAATGAGAGGATAAGTGCTGTGCAGCAGCAGGGCAACACAATCCAACAACAGCAGCAGCAAATGCACACAATGTTGTACCTGCTGCTGGACCACTACGACATCCCACGGCCACATTAAGGGATTGTTTTCTGGATACCCCACCCCACAACTGTGCTGTACTGTTTTATGTGTTTTTTGTTGTTGTTTAATAATACACATTTTTCCTTCTAGGGAATCTTTCTTGCTCCACATAGTGCAATACATTTCTGTGAAACCACCAGAATTTCATTACAGTGTGTCCGATGACAAGGAATTCCATTCAGAAGAAGCTATACATTCTGTCCCTTTCTCAGCAATGTTGGACATGATACCAGGACAGCATGGGTGTGTGCTCCATTACAGTGAATGTCTGATTGTCTGGACAGTTTCCAAATGTTTCTTTATGTTATAATGGTCAGTTTGTGGTGAAACATGTGCACGCTTCCAATAAGAAGAGCCTTGTTAGTGGAAACGCTTCCCACATTTCACCACAAAGTGAACCTTATAACATAACGAAACATTAGGATAGCTGCTGGACATTCACTATAGTGGAGCATGCACCCGCGCCTCCCCTGGCATCACGCTCCCAACATTGCTGAGAACGGGGGCAGAATGTGGGCAGCTTTTCTGCATGGGAATTCCTCTGTTACGCTGACACACTGGAATGAAATTACAGGCAGTTTTCAGAAATATATTGCACTATGTGGAGCAAGAAATATTCCCCTGGCAAGGCACCCAATATTAGGTTATGTGCATCACCATAGCTATGTAACAACAAGATGGAAGATCTGAGGCTGTCATGGTACAGTCAGACCTGGACATTGTGGCCATCACTGAAACCTGGTGTAATGATAACCATGACTAGGAGATGGCCATACCTGGCTCAACATATTCAGAAGAGACAGAGCAGGCAGGAAGGGAGGAGGAGGGCACTGTATGTGAAAATGACATAAGGGCCACAGAGATCCAAGAGGAACAAAATGGGGAGAGATACTGTGGGTTAAGCTTGAAAGGAAAATGGGACAGCTATCCGCACAGGTGCGGCTCTATAGACCACCAGCCCAGGAGGAAGAAACAGATAGGAGTTGATGCTAGCCATCCAAAGGATGGCAGACAAGGGTGAGGTAGTACTGGTTGGAGACTTCAATATTCCTGATGTAGACTGGAGCATCCCAGCAGCAGCATCAACTAGGAGCAGATTTATCCTGGACTCTTTCAGGGTGCCTTCTCACAACTGGTCATGGAACCAACTCGGCAGAAGGCAATACTGGACCTTGTGCTCACAAACAGGGACAGTGTGATGGGGTAACAGTGGGGAGCACCTGGGAAACAGCGACCACCAGTCATTGTGGTTTGAAATCACAGAAAGAGCAGAACCAAACCACACAAAACACGTGTCCTGGATTTTAGGGGCAGACTTTGGGAAAATGGGGAGATACTTGAAAGAGGCATTAAGGGAATGGGACAGGAATCAGGGGTTGAGGAACAGTGGGCAGTATTTAAAATGGGGATTACAAGAACAACAGAATTATGCATTAAGCAGGTTAGCAAGAGGAAAAGGAAGAGGAGACCATTATGGTTTTCCAAAGAGGTATCAAAGAAAGTGAAAGCCAAAAGATTGCATTCAGGCAATACAAAAGACACAGGCAGAAAGGGATAGGGAGAAGTACCAGGAGAAGCAAAGGGAGGCAGGGAGGTCAGTAA
Source organism: Neoceratodus forsteri (assembly GCA_016271365.2). NCBI lineage: Eukaryota > Metazoa > Chordata > Ceratodontiformes > Ceratodontidae > Neoceratodus > Neoceratodus forsteri. The sequence continues at coordinate 573,703,616 of CM028133.1, forward strand.
GGGAAGCCAAAGCTCAGACAGAAGAACACATTGCAAAATCAGTGGGTAGAGGGGACAAACCTTTACAGGTACATAAGGAAAAAAAGACAAAGGGAGGGATAGTGAGACTGAAAGGGAGGATGGGAGCCACATGGAGGATGACAACAGTAAAGCTGACACATTGAACAGGTATTTCTGCTCAGTCTTTACTGAGGAAGAGGAGGGTAAGGGTCTGAAGGGAGTACAGGGGTGAGAATGGTGCAGAAATGGACACAAGTCCATTTACACGAGAAAGGGTCATGAAGGAATTAAGGCATAAGAGTTGATAAAGCAATGAGGCCAGACGTGGTGCACCCTAGGGTCCTTAAAGAACTAAGACAGGTGGTGGCTGAACCTCTTGCTATCCTGTTTAGCTGATCACTGGAAACAGGGAGGTACCCAAAGACTGGAGGACAGCAGATGTAGTCCCCTTATACAAAAGTGGGAACAAAGAGGAAGCAGGGAACTACAGACCAGTCAGCCTCACCTCGGTAGTGGGAAGATCATGGAAGCACTACTGAAGGAGAGATTGGTGGAACATCTGGTTATCAATGGACTACAGGACTCAAGGCAGCATGGTTTCACCAGAGGGAGGTCATGTCAGACCAACCTTGTTGAATTTTTGACTGGGCGACTAGGAGGTGGATCAGGGAGGCAGTGGACATGGCCTATCTGGACTTAAGCAAGGCTTTTGACACTGTGCCACATAGAAGACTATTACACAAACTGGGGAATATGGGTGTGGGCAGGACAGTAGTGTGTGGGTAGGTAACTGGCTGGGCAGCAGGACACAGAGGGTGGTGGTAAATGGCTGTCACTCCACAGATGGAAGAGTGACCAGTGGGTACCACAGGGATCAGTGCTGAGACCGGTCCTATTCAACATCTTCATCAGTGACATTGTGCAGGATCTAGAAGGCAGAATTTCACTGTTCACTGATGACACAAAGCTCTGTAACAGAGTAGACACACCAGAGGGTGTAGACAGAATGAGAAGCGACCTGCAGAAACTTGAAGAATGGTCAGGGTTTGGCAGTTGAAATTCAATGCAAAGAAGTGCAAGATAATGCATATGGCACAAAACCCTGGCACAATATATCAGTTGGGGGGTGAGGATATAGCATGCACCAAGCAGGAAAGGGATCTTGGGGTTGTCATCTCTGATGACCTCAAGGTAGGGAAACAGTGTGACAAGGCAGCAGGTAAAGGAAATAGGATGCTGGGATGTTTAGGCAGGGGCATCACCAGAAGGAAAAGAGAGGTCATAATTCCGCTATACAAGACACTAGTGAGGCCCCACCTGGAGTACAGTGTACAGTTCTGGAGACCATACCTACGTAAGGACATAGGGTAGAGAAGGTTCAGAGGAGGCAACAAAGATGGTGCATGGATTGCATCACAAGTCCTATGAAGACAGGTTGAAGGAACTGAACATGTACTCCTGGTGGAGAGGAGGGAGAGAGGCTATGATAGAGACATACAAGTATCTTACAGGGAAGAACAGGGTGCAGGAAAACACTATTTTTAAGTGAAAAGATGTTCCAGGACTAGAGGGCATGGGATGAAGTTGGAGGAGGACGATTCAGAGGAAACATGAGAAAGAATTTCTTCACAGAACGGGTGGTGGACAAGTGGAACACCCTGACAGAGGAAGTGGTGGGGCTGAAACAATCATGGATTTAAGAATGCATGGGATAGACATAAAGGAATTCTAGAGGTCAGGGTAAGGGCAACAGACTTCTAGGAAAACAAACTGAACTTACAAGCTCAAATGGGCAGACTGGGTGGGCCATAGGCCCTTATCTGCCGACACACTGTCTATGTATCTATGTATCTATGGTGAATCTCTGTAAAGCAGCAGTGCAACAATCTATTGAGAACTCTGACCTATATTTTTAATGCTATGTTACAACTTCCTTTACTTACATCCTGACTGGAATGATATGAGAATGAGTCTGCTGTACTACCTTGTTTCATGTGTGAAATAATGAAAGGAGCATTCCTTTTAAATTGGTGCTGACCAGGTCTTTGTCATTGTTTTCTCTGCTTTTCCATCACATCAGTTAGTTGTTATATATCACTTCTGTTGTAAATTAACAGTTATGCAGCAGGCAGCGTTTTTATGACACCATGGAACAATATTTATTGAAAAGCAGCTGCAAATAAATACAAACCTGGTCAGAACAATATTGAAAGGCATGCTCATTATTTTTCATACATGAAAAATGTAATCAACTAAGTAAAGCAGGCAGAAATTGTGAAAAGAAGCATCATTCAAGTCACTACTCTGAGGTAACTAGTGGCTGTGGCAATGGAAAGTAGCATACAAAAGTACAGTTCAAAGTTATCACAACATTCTTGCAATGCTGCTTTAATTGATAATGTCAGTATGACATCATGAGCTCACAACAATCACATAACACACAAAATGCATCCCCAGAATTAATGGCGCACTCAGTCATGCCTTGTGTGCAGAAAATTGACAAGTGGTAACACAGTGAAATGAGTGTTTCAGCACATACAAAGTCCCCAGAATTAATGGCACACTCAGTCATGGGCGCAGAGGTGGCACAGAGTCCCCAAGTTTTTCTGCATGCCCAAAATGCATCCTCCATGTGTCAAGAAAATTGACAAGTGGTAACACAGTGAAATGGGAGTGTTTCAGCACATACAAAGTCCCCGAATAAAATGATGACCGTGAGTATCCTGTTGCTGGTCCAATGTGTTCTGCGACTGTGAGGAAATTTGAGCATTGCAATCTGACCATCTCAACTGGATGGAAGGGTGCCCTTTGTCTGTACACTAATAGCCTTGGTGAGTAGATATACAGTATAAAGAAATATGTTTGTGTATTTTGTAAGTGAGGACGGGGTTGACATGGACATATACTCATGGTCTTTTTCTATATCACAGGTCACAGAAACTGTTGGTGTGCACATTTCAGTGCTCAATGAGATTTTTTTTGCATTGAAATTGGAACTGGATAACTCTCAAGCACATGAAGGTAAGTATTTTTTGGGGGTGGGGAAGCATATTTGCAGGTTTGTCTGTAATGGTTTCTTATTTTGTTACTTCTTCACTGATTTCATCTACATCCGCCTGGAGTCCAGTTGTTAATGATGGTCATGGTCATCTAATGAAACAACTTCTGTGTGTTGCACGTGTGTCTAAGCCTGGGGTGCCTGATGTTGAAAACCTTTTTGGATAAGGCCACTTTGACAGAACAACAAAGCATCTGGAAGTTTTAAAAAGAAATGAATGACTCTCTTACAACTTAATTGTTATTTGTCCTTCTATGGTTCTCAATCTCTAGTCAAGTTACATTTCAAATGGCCAGCCTGGTGGTGCTGAGGGTTGAGGTGCTGGCCGCCACACTCATGCCACGCCAGCGACCCTGGTTCGGGAATGAGCCCAGGCCGTGGGGTCGGCATGGGAGAGAGAGGATCAAGCCGTCCATGGATGGCTTTCCTCTCTGGGGTGGTATTCAGGGTAGCTTGGTGCATCAGTGGCCTCTAGTGGAAACCAGTGGTACTGCTATGTGCTTGGGCATGTACAGTTGGGGTCAACGTCAGGCAGCCATCTCTGGACATGGGTGGGAGCACCTGCATCACAGTCTGACGAAATTTCATGCCTTACATAGGAGGTCACCAGAACAAGAGAAAACCCAGTGCCAAGGATCAGGTGATGGCACCAGTCCCCTATGCCCATAAGTTGGGATCTCCTCGACTGGCTTTGATTTCCATCGCCACTACCCATCTGCTACTGAGACTGATGTGATGAGAGGCGCCCAGGTAGGAGGAGGCGACCCTCCCAGACTAGGTTAGCTAGGGGTGCTAGCATTGGAGGGAGGGAGTGAAAGGCACAGTTCAAGGGACTTCAGGCAGGGCAGGAAAAAGTATCGGATGCCTGAGAGAAGGACCTCGGGCTGTGACCAGAGGGAAAAAGAGTTGACCAAAAAGTTACATTTTAAACCCACATCTTGTCAACTAACACAACCTATGTGCAATATTTGCTGCAGTCTTTCCAAAACATTGAAATGGTTGAAATAAACTCTTCATATTTACCAGAATGGATTTCACATGGATATTCCATAGGTTACTCTCTGTATGGTACAGCTGCAGTACCATTCCCACTGAGTTTTAGTGATGGAGACTTTTTGTTAACCTGTAAAAAAAAGTGTACCTTATGTGTTTTACCATTGTGGCTCTGAAAAGCTACAGAAAACAAAACATAAAACTAAAGGAACTGAAACAGCATAACAAACATGAGTACACATACCTACTTTATGGTTTAAATATTAGAAGCTTTGTGTCTGTGGCTGATGGATGTGGTGGTCTGACAGACTCATGCTCAGTGGTGGCAGTGGCTAACATCAGTTTTGGTGGTGGTGATGGTGGTCTGGGGTGGACAGATTCATGCTCAGTGGTGGCAGTGGCTAACATCAGTCCTGGTGGTGGTGGTAGTGGTCTGGGGTGGACAGATTCATGCTCAGTGGTGGCAGTGGCTAACATCAGTCCTAGTGGTGGTGGTCCAGGGTCTAAAGACTCATGCTCAATGGTGGCAGTGACTAACATCAGTCCCAGTGGTGATGGTCTGGTGGGTGGAGAGACTCATGCTCAGTGGTGACAGTGGCTAACATCAGTCCTGGTTGTGGTGGTCTGGGGTGGAGAGACTCATGCTCAGTGGTGGCAGTGGCTAACATCAGTCCCAGTGGTGGTGGTCCGGGGTGGACAGACTCATGTTAAGTGGTGGCTGTGGCTAACATCAGTCCCAGTGGTGGTGGTCTGGGTGGCACACCAGCTTTTAACAACTTCAGTTAAAACCTGCCAACATTAACCACATCATCATTCTCATAAAAGAGCCCCTCACAGTCATCTATGTCTGAAGTCTGACCATTGGGAAATTTCTCCATTTTGTCATCATCTACATCAGTGGTGGGCTGTTTCAGGCAGCCACTGCCAGTGTCACCAGGATGGTCCATTTCCACATCACCAAAACCACCATGAGTAGCCTGGGGTATGAATACTGAGGCTGCAGTTTGTGCTGGTATGTGCCTCTCATTCATTTTAATGAATGTTAGCAAACTAACATTTGCAGGAGACAGGTTTGTCCAATGATCCTGACTATTGCACCTGCTGAGCTGAATACCCTCTCAACACTTACACTGGAGGGTGAGCAGGTGATGTACTTCAGCGCCACTGCAGTCAACTCTGGCCATTCACTGACCTTTCCACTCCAGTACAAAAGAGGATCTCCAGTTATTGTCAGATGCCTGTTTTCAGACAAATATGACTCAACTATTCTCTGAGCTGCACTAAGTCCATCCTAGTCTCCCAAATCATTTATTTTACAAATACCTACTTGGGACAAAGCTTCCCAAAGTGGGTTGATGTCAGCCACTTTGGATGTCAGATCACCTTGAACTGCAGTCCCTTCCCTTGCTGGATATGCTTGATAGTCCTACAGGTACACCTTCAGCTGGATTATGCTGCTGAGGTTTACTGACCTTGGCATGTGACTTCTGTGCCCCATGAACCAAGCGCACCAGTTGACCACTGATATTTTTGACTCATTCAGGCCTTCCTCCAGTACTGATGAAATTCCATGTTTGTATTGTGGGTCCAGCATTGTTGCTATGGCAAAGTTGTCACTACTCTGAATGCTCACAATGTGGCGATTCTGGTTGAATACTGTCAGCATGTGTTGCAGCAACATACTGCTACCACCATCTCCAGCAACATCAAGGCCATGCTGTATATTCACCAATGTCTACTTCAGCACCCACAGCAGTGGAATTGATTGGCTAATGGAGGCAAACTCACCACTCACTGCCTGTGTGGCATACTCAAAGAGCCGCAAATTGTTTATTACAGAGGCCATGAGGCACCAGCGTTCAGTTGCCATAGACAGGAGACCCTGAACTGTCATGGCTAGTGTGCATCACAAGATATTCTAAGATGGCTTTGTAATGTTCATACAACCTCTCTGCCATGTATAAAGTGGAGTTCCGTGGGCAACAACTTCCTTCTTCAAGCGGTGCTGAGGCAGGCTGTTTTGTACCTGCAACTGCCGAGTTGGTCACGGGCCTTCCAGATCTTGAAAAGTGAGAGCAGATATGTTGTGCAATGGTCAGCATTTCTTTACATCAGGGTGCTGCAGAAACTCCTGCACCACAAGATTTAACTCATTGCCTCCACAGGCTCACTCTGAGATTACACCACTTGCCTCCTGAATCTCCTGTATACTTTTAACAGTGAATCCTGGGCCTTTCTAAGCAAAATCAAGCCATAGTCAGCATGTTGCAAACAAATGCTAATAGCTCAATAACTATATATGCTAGACACAAAGTATGAGTGGCAGAGTTATTCAGCACAAAATTGCCTTTCCAATGGTGGCATGCATGTAATAATAAGTCATTTAGTTTTTTCTATGCTGGTCGAAAGAGCAAACTAAATATTTTTTCACTAAAAAGTGCAACATAAGCCATTTTTGTTGTAAAATTTGTAAAATATCAACACCAAATTAAGCATACAGACATTAAATGGTGTTTTAATATTATGTTAGTTAAAAAAGATATCTTTTACTATAAAACGTAATTTTTCCCCATTTTAGTCACGGTGCTTTGGTGAGATTTGAGGGCTGAATCTCAACCACACACACCATATCATAAACAAATGCGTACAACTCCAAAAGTATACATGATACACACAAGTATCAGCATGAAAGTTGATTAGCACAAAAATGCCTTTCCAATGGTACTATGCAACCAGCTGTAATCAATACAGTTTTTATTTTATACCTGCTGAAGTGCCAAAAGTGAATTTTATTCAAGCTGCTTAGGTGAATCTTGATGGAAAACATGTCAGCCATACACACCATACCATAAACAAATGTGAATAACTCCAAAGTATACATGATATACACAAAATATCAGAGGCAAAGTTGTTCAGCACAGCATTACCTTCCCAATGGTGGTATGCAAATAATAATATGTAATTTTGTTTTGTTTTTTAAACTGGTTGAAACAGCAAAAAATATTTTTTCACTAAAACAGGCAACATAAGCCATACACACCATACCATAAACAAATGCAAATAACTCCTAAAGTATGCGTGATATGCACAAAATATCAGTGACAGAGTTGTTCAGCATAACATTACCTTTCCAACGGTGCTATGCAGTCAAATATATATTATATTCTGTTACACTATAAATTAAAATATATAAGTGACTTCTCCAGACGTTGTTTGGGCACACTGGGAGTCAGTAGCCGACTTCTGCAGACGTACTCAGGACACACCAGTGTTTTTTACTGACGACTACAGGCCGGCTAGAGACAAATGAGTTAAGCAGTGGCTATGCATGGAAACAAAAAACACCATCCGTGATGCATTTCACAACATTTGACCCATTGTCACTTGCTTTGAACCCAGCTGTCAGGAGAGAGGGTTTATATTTGTCAACTTCAGTAAGTACCATGTCCAACATGTTCTCACCAGTGTGTGAACAGGTCACATTGTGCATAGCAATCTGTGCATGCTGTCTGATTTCTGGAAGATTGCTACTGTGACAATCTACTTTACTGCACTGATTATTCACACTACCAACAACACAAATAACCCCCAGCACCTGCGCCCAGAGTGCAGCTATACCCAAATGTGAACTTCCTGCTGTTTTGCCACTTGTCCACATATACATACTTAAATGGATGAATGGAGAGGAGGAATGTTGAAGGGCATGTCTTACTGAGTCGGACACAGTGTGGAACAACACGGGCACAGCACGGTAGAAAAGTATGTCCTGGATGGGACTTTCCATTTTGGACAGGCACGTGCAGCAAACCACCAGAACCCAGAATTCTCCACAAAGGAGAAGGGCAAAAGATCAATTGCCAGCATTTCCGCTACAGCAGCATTAAGTTCATGTGACACTGTATGATTGGGGGGTACTTCAGCTATGTACAGAAACACTCTGTAACATGGGCTGACTTAAATGTTTTACACGGGTGTAATCACAAATGGTTGTGCTCTGTGATGAATGGAATTGTCCAAGGGGTGGAGTGTGGACATTTGATGAAAATGGTTGTACATGTGATGATGACAAACTCAGGAATGCAGTTATTTTGCCAGATTTGCCAACTTGGGTTGATATGCCACTTGCACTAGACATACTGCATTCACCACCACCAGCACCACTCTCACGGCACTGGACAACATTTCAAAGTCATTATGGTCCTCCACCTCATAATGCCTGTAGTAATCCACTGTGCTTATTACCTCAGTACTGCACATGTTTAATTTACTACCGGACTTAACAGTCATGGAAGGGGATAACATGCTCGCTATGGTTGCTGGTGACAAGGGTGAATGCCCTCTGTGTTATCAGCTGCTAGCTTGTGCTGGGTCCACAGTGCCAAGTGCCTATTCTTAAGATGCATATGCTGTCTTCCTGTGCCTAGATGGCTTCCCTTTTACCTCGACTCATACGCATATGGCAAACTTGGCAGATTGCAACTGACTCACCATTTGCATCTTGAACAAAAATCCCAAACAAGGGGTTGTGATGCTCTGCTTTTAACATGTCCATGATGTGGCTTATTTGAGTCTGTTATTTTAAGTACTGAAGTAGGGGAGCACGTGATGTTTCGGGCACTGCACACCTGGACTGCAACTGACCACCACAACTACCTATCATGTTTATTACTGGGTCATCATCATCAACTAAAACCGGTAAATCACAAGTTTTTACAGGGTAGGAATTCCTGCAACAGACTCAGACACAGCCACTTTGAATTTCTTTTCTCTGGTTAACAGCTGGCTCAATTACATCATCATCATATTCATCAATGTCACACACATCCACATCTTCTGCTTGGATGCTAGCATGTGGACTGCATGTTGCAACAACAGTAACATCATCATCATCATCACATTCATCATTAGCATCTACATCACCATCACCTGATATTTTTCCACCACCACTGTGAATCACTACATGGAAAATGCTGACATTAACTGCCATGGTGGACGGAATATCACATTGAATGCTATCATTGACATGATCATCAGAATCCTCAGGTTCAGTTACTGGGATGTTACTGGGAAGTATGACATCATCTAGGCTGCCACTCACTTCGCACTGCTTCACACTCAATATTTTGGATACGTACACTGGTCGGAATTCGAACTTGAAGCACCAATACTAATACTACTACCACCACTAACACCAGTAACACTAACACCACTGGCTGGGAAAACATCATCTCCTCTAAATATGAGTGAAGCTACTGATTGGGCTGTAAAAACATTGTAGGAGAATACCTTTCCTCACATCAGCAATGCAGTTCTGTGTCGCATACTACCATGCCCACAGACTATCTTACTGCCAGCATTGCCTTGGTAAGAACCAACTTTGCTTGCACGTCTCTTCGCGGGCATTTTGGGGATCAGCCACAATATTATAACCAAATTTAGATTTTGATATGTTCACTGTCTGATTTGGGGACGCTGGATGTGAAGCAAAGAAAACAACTGTAGCTTCAGCAACAGATAAGAGACTAGTCTGTCATGCGATGAAAACAACTTCAGTAACCGTGGTGCTGATGAGGTCACAAAACAATCCTATCTGGTAAAATTCTTTGCCGTGGGCATGGGGAGCACTAACTGTAGATTTTAAGGCAGTACAAGCAGCAAAACAAAGAACAGATACCACGATGGCAGTACAAAATCAGGCAGCTGCGTGGATAGCAGGTTCACACTGCTGCACCTGCAATTATACTAGTCTGTGGCACAATAAAAGGTGTTTTATTTGATGTCATGCAACACAGCACACACACACACACACACACACACACACACACACAACAGTTTGTCTACAATGGTGAATGAGTAATGCGTAGCAAATTGAAAAGTTCAGCATTATGCCACGATATAACGTAAACAACCTGAAATTATGAACTGCTGCACCAGATCCACACAACACACAATCAGCAAGAACATTTCAACAATTACTGACAATATTACTGTATGTACATTAACACAGTCAGTTATATAACAAAAATATAACCAAAAAGCAAAGAAATCACTATTTTCTCAACTTAAATCTACCGACACCACAGATATGCCCTCCCCAAAGCACACTTTCATTGTCTTTCACTCCACACACTCAATGTTGTACATTTACCTTCAAAATCATACATAAAACAAAATGCTCAATGATATGAGCACAGGAGGGTTTCCTACAATCGATGAACTAAAGTTTAAGCCCCCAAAAACACAAAATGCTTTTTAACAGTTTTAGAAGGTTTCAATCACAGACAGCTTTCAGAGCACACTGACTCTACTCCTTCCTACACACTACCCCGAACTGAGGCTGTGCAGATCAATATAGAGCCCATGTGATCTGAAATCTCATGAATCACTGCAAAATTTGCCTTCAGAGCTTAAAACAAGGTGAAGTGAGGCAAAGTGCATTGTTCTCAATGCATTTCTCTAAAATTTGGTGGAGTAGTGGTCTGGGAAAGTAGATTAATGTGAGTCATTGTTTCAATGGACTTCACGCTACTCATATACAATGCAAAGTACTTCACTTCACACTGTGAAGCATTCCACAAATCTGCCTTTGCTCCGTGAATCACTTAAGTGGAGCAGATTGAACCTCACTACCACCACTAGCCACAAACCATTTGCTTTGTTTGAGTCTGTATATTGAAAACTGCAGGCCCACCTAGGTGGTTCAAGGATTAATTTTGCCAAGTCAGCCTGAAAGAATTGTTTTGTGTTAACCATTATGTTACCCTGACCAGGCTGGAGAAGTTGAACTGACTGATTATGCTTTTCTGGAGCAATAACTTACATTTGGGGCAATAGAGTACATTTTCCGCTGTGAATTTTAAACCAGCATGTTGCCTCTCCATCTATCATAAGTCAGCTTGTCACACATGGTGTGAGAAGTGGATTCAAACCCCTGCTGGAGTGAGCAGGACTAGTTACATTCTGGAAAATGGATATTTAGAAATTGCTGAAGTTCCTCACTGCATAACAACAGGCTTTCAGGCAGCTGGCACAGCATTAGCAGGAGGTGCAACAGCAGGCGCAACAAGCACAACAGGCTCAGCAACAACAGGTTCTCACCCAGCTGGCTCAGCAGCAGCAGGAAATACAACAGCGGTGCAACAAGCACAGTAAGGTCAGCAGGAAGCACAACAGCAATTTCTTATACAGCTGGGACAACAACAACAGCAGCTGCTGCAGTCCCTGGTGCAACAGCCACAACAAGATCTTACTGATGAGGCTGGTCCAGTTATTGTGGGACCAGGGGTTCCTAGAATGAATGCCATGCTGACCAAAATGATGTCTGGGGATCCAGAGGCCTTCCTGGTAATGTCTGAATGAGTGGCAGATGCTGCTGAATGGCCCAGACCCCAATGAGGTGTCTGCCTTGCCCCTGTCTGACCAGGGAAGCCCAAGCAGCCTAGCAAGCTATGGACAGTACCACAGCTGGGGAGTACACAGAGTTGAAAGTAGTAATCCTGGACCACCTAGGCATCAACTCAGAAAGTTACTGATAGAGGTTCTGGGCTTCAAATTTGCAGCAAGTGCACAGCCTAGAACAGTGGGACAATAATTGAGGGACCTATGTTGGCATTGGCTAAAACCCAAGGTGGCAGAGTTAATCACCTTGGAACAATTTCTGAACATCCTGCCTCCAGAAATCAAAGCTGGGTCCCCAAACAGAAGATCACCATGCTACCAGATGCCATACAGATCTCAGAACAAGTGTTGGATGCTGAACTCTCCTTCTGCCCTGTGACCCAGCTTAAAAGGCCACCTGGGAAGATGGGGAATCATCCCCTGTGCCAGAATGAAGGAATATTGGCTGAACTGTGATGGGACCTTGGGCATGTAGGGAGGGGTTATGGGCCAAATAAGCATCAGACTCTGGGAAAGACAACAATCCAGCAGCCCAGGAGACATTTCCTGAGGGCCCACTGCCTAAACACGGAGGTTCACCACATAGCTGAGACACAGGGCATGTTTCTCATGTGGACAAAAGGGTCACTTTGTGAAGACCTCCCCCACATGGACTGTATCTTCATAGACTGATTATTTACAGATGTGTATTCACTGTACAGTGGAGGTGGGGACTCTGAATATCAAGATTTTGTGGTCCCTGTTGAGGTAGAAAGGATAGAGCCAGAGGCTCTGGTTTACTCAGGAAGCCACCAGACTCTAGTCAGGGGCATCCCTTGTGAACCCCGAGCTGGCAGGACCAGAACCCCATCCCTATCCAATGTGTGCATGGGATGTAAAGGCTACCCTGGTGCTATGGTTACACTTACTCTGGGGGCTGAACAGAGACTATAAAGGTGGGGTTGCCTGGGTTTACCCTATCCAGTGTTACTAGGAAGAGATTGGAAATGGTTTGATGACTTATGGAAAGCAGACTTATCTTTGGTAATTACCCAGTCTCAGGGTCGTGAAGGGAGGGGCCAGTCACCTGCAGTTGGGAGAAGTTTTTCCTTTCCGGACTCAGGGATTTTAACTCCCAGATGAAAACCCACAAATCTAAGTGAGAACATAGGGCAGCAAAGAAAGAGGTCCCGAAGGGGCAGGTGCACAGGAGGGAGGGAAAGCAAAGCAAAAGTGGGTCTAGACCCACAGCCTGTCCCTAACACTGATCCACCTAACCAAAGTCTGGATCCATGATGGGTGCTCGACAAAATATTTGTTGAATGCTCCATCAATGAAACCGCAGGTCGACCGCATTCTGCAGTTGGCTGTCGGTTTCCACTGGCTGTCAGTGTTTTCTTCAGGGACTTTTCCCCTAATCCCCATATGGGGGCAATGCCCTGCACCCCTACTTTAGGATTATCAACTCTGAGTTGGATCTGATTGAGGTGTGCAGGACCCCTGACAGACAGTGCCAGGTTCCAGCAGATTCCCCACAGCGGCATGGCGTTGTACTGGGGGGTAACCATCAAAGTCAGGAGGGCCATCCTTATCAGAGCAAGATGTGTTAAAGCACTGCCCAAGAACAATGGGCTAATGGTATACTCAGCCAGGTATACACCCAGTTAGCTGTCAGTGAAGGAAAGGTGGTAGATGAGAATCGGGCAGCATGCTATCCTCATTTTGAGTTACAAAACTGTATCAACTGTATCAAGTTAGTAAGGAGGCCCAGATGGAGGATAATCAGCATCAATTGCTAATCTCACAAGTCTTTCAGGGGAATTACTATGCCTCACCCACTCTATTCCTGTGGTAGCACTGTGGGGTAGAGAATACACTAGCCCAATTGTTACCCAGATTCTTTGGCTGAGCATCTATCAACATGTTAAAGATTATTGTGCATCTTGTCCTAAGTGCCATTAGTAGCTCCAAAGAAAAGTCCAAGGGCCCCATTAGTGCCCATACCTGTTATGGAGGCACCATCTGACTGGATTGGGATTGATATAGTGGGACCCCTTGAAAAAAGTGGGGGGTACCAATAAATTCTGGTGATTATAGACTATGCTACCAGGTACCCTGAGGCCATCCCACTATGAACCATTTTGGCCAAAATTGTAGCTGGGAACTATTAAAGGTCTTTAGTCATATGGGAATACCGAAGGAAATCATGGCTGACCAGGGAACTAACGTCAATGTCCTACCTGACTCAGGAGGCTTGTACTTTATTGGGAATCAGCTCCTTGAGGACCTCTATCTACCATCCCCAGATGGATGGCCTCATGGAGCAATTCAACAAAACCCTTAAAACAATGCTTCAAAAGTTCATAACCACTGAGGTTAGGGACTGGGACAAGTTACTTCCCTTACTGATGTTTGCAATGGGAGATCCCTCAAGCTTCTGCAGGGTTTGCTCCTTTGAACTCCTTTATGGACACTGCCCATGAGGTGTTCTTTATGTAGTAAAGGAGGCGGGGACAAACACGACTCCAAGACTGAAAATGTGGTGCAATATGTCCTGCAGTTGAGGGAAAGATTAGGTCAGGTGGGGAAATTTGCTCAAGAGAATCTGGTGAAGGTTCAACAAAGACAAGAGTACTACTATAATCAGGGAGCCCAGTTGAGGGAATATAAACCAGGGGATCAGCTACTAGTTTGTTGCTGAGCAGCTGGAATAAACTTCTAGCCAAATGGAAGGGGCCTTACAAAGTTACCTAGAGGATGGGCCCAGTTGACTATGAAGTTCACCAGCCAGAGAGGCAGAAACCCAGATCTACTGTGTCAATTTGCTGAAATTCTGGAACCAGAGGAATAGCTCTATTGATTTCCCTGACCCAGACATAGTGGATCTGAGACCCCAAGTGCTGGATGGAACTGGGATACAAGTCCAAATGGGTGAACAGCTGTCTCACAAACAGAAACAGCAACTAGGAGAGTTGGTAAGACAGTTTTGGATGTTTTCTCTTTCCTCCTGGGGACAACCCATATGATAGCTCATCATATAGAAACAGAGCCAGGGAGAAGGTGCATCAGTGACCATATCACTTGCCAGAAGCCATATGAGACACTGTTAAGAAGGAGTTACAAGACATGCTAGAGTTGGGGTGACAGGAATCCAACAGTGACTGGTGTAGCCCCATATTATTAGTACCAAATGAAGGTGGGGCTACCCGCTTCTGTATTGATTTTCACAGGGTCAATGCCATCTCAAAGTTTGATGCCTACCCCATGCCCTGGGTAGATTAACTGTTGGATAGACTGGGAAGCCAAGTACATCATGACTTTGGACCTAATGAAAGGGTACTGGTAAATCCTTTGAACCTGGAGACTCATCAAAAGACAGCATTTGCTACCCCTTTGGGCTATACCAGTTCGTACCATGCCTTTTGGCTTATATGGGGCACCTGCAACTTTTCAAAGGCTGCAGCACATGGAGAAGCTGGTAAAATTATGCTTAAATCTCTAGAGGGTGCATATGTACTTTGTCCTTTGCCAGAAATATGGACCGGAGGTTTTTCTTTCATCCTGCATTATTAAGACGTCCCGAATATTAACTGTGTGAAAACTGCAAAATACCAATGTATGAAGGGGCAGTTGAAAATGTTGGGATTGAATTGTGTTTAAGAATTGCTTGACACTTGGTTTCATTAAAGGTCGGAAAACTCGTAATATGCTCCTATCCTTTGAACCATTCAGAGTTAAAGAACTGCAAACTCTGTAAGTACGTCCTTCTCACGGGTAGTGGAAAACTTTTCTTTGCATACACTCATTTCATGCTATATAAGTTCTCTGATTACTGAATTGATTGAGTTTTTCTCTATCTGGTGCAGAGCACCTTCTCAGTAATGGTATGCTGCTCCTCAAACTAAGTACCTGTACCTGAATACAGTAATATATGGAGAAGCCAGCAAAGTAGTTTCTTAATTTCTTAAGGGTGTATTAACATCCTAATGCAGCAGCGCATGGAGAAGCTGGTAAAACTATGCTTAAATCTCTAGAGGGTGATTTAAAATTTAAGAACTGTCAAATCCTTAAGTGAGCATCTTCTCCCTAATGGTATGGGGCTCCTCGAACTAAGCATCTGTACCTGAACACTAACATATGGAGGAGCGGCAAAGCAGTCTCCTAATCTTTAAAGGGTGTATATTTATTCTACTTTCTGCCAGGATACAGATCAGGAGTTCTCTTCTTCATTATATTTTCGAGATGAATTGCATTACTATGTGGAACTTACATTATGTAAAGCACATGAAAAACATATGAAGGAGCTGCCGTAAACACCAGAATTAAGCTTTAATTATTTTGACACTTGGTTAAAAGTGGAAAACTTGTAGCATGCCCCTACTTCCTGGATAATTTTTCACAAATGTATACTTTCTTCATGGAGCAGTTCTATACTGTCATTTCCTATTGAAGACCGCTTGACAATTCACAAATTTCATCTGAATGCAGCATAGAGAAGCCAGTTATTTAATTGGGAAGCTTCTCCTATCTTCACCACTGATGTTTTCATTAGAAATATTTTGCAGCAAGAATAATAACCCTAACTAAAAAATTCCCAGTTATTAGTACTTTAAGGCTGAAACTGCTGACACGTCATTGATAATAATAACAGATTCCCATCCACTTAAGAATATATGGAGAAACAGATAGCACGTTTAATTTCAAGGAGACACTTGGAAACAGTACTATTGTTAAAGAAAAACTGATCCCTCTGGAGTATTCTAAAGCATTGAAGACTGAAGCACCTGAAAGATTTTTTCTTTAAACTACTGCATATAGAATGCATGAAGGAACCACTAGAGTGTCAGTTCAGCTTTTGACTGGGAACATACTGATACTTGGGCTACAAGAAGAAGCAGAGTGAGCAACAGACTTGTTGGAGAAGAATCTACATCAGGTGATGTTAAAAATATTTTTTTAAATTAGAAAAACTTCTAAAAAGAGCTGGATATCACTTATAACATTATTACTTTAGAACAGTATTTGGATAAAGGGCAAGCACCACGAGGACTCAGAATTAATGTATTACCATCTTCTGGGTATGAGAACTTTCCATTCAAAGAAGAATGGTTAGTAGCAGCCTCTACTTTCTCTAAACTATTCCTAGAACTAATAATTAAGGCAGATATACAAAACATACAGAACTTGAAATAGAAATTGAACAAGCAAAAAAGAAGCATTGACATTTAAAGAGACAGCAACGTTTAAAGAGTTAGATTTATCAATGAAGGACAAACTAACCAAATATGAAAATACCTGATAGTTAGGAAACAGAAGAAATTGCAATGTGATCAGAATGACTATGAATGTGATAGAGTGCTGAATTGGAAAAAAGCAACTTTAGGAAAAGGAATGGAAGCAGAAGTCTGAGCAGAACCAGACTGCGTTTCTTAGAGAGAAGAGGAAGTGATAATAGAGATCAAAGTCCTTTTTAGATCAGAATCTAACACAAGACACCCAGGACTCAAGAAAAGAAGATGCAGAAGGACCAGGAGAGGAAAGAGGGAGGAAGATGCTACAATCAACAAAAGGAAACTCAGGGGCAGGGGAGAGGCCAGGGCAAGAACTACAAATAGTGAATTTATCAAAAAGAACTATCTGTGGAAAAATTAAGCTCTTAAAACATGGCCTTTCTTTTGTCCCTACACCCACTTTAAATCAATTTCAAGTGCAAGTTGATTTATTTAAATTATTTCGAAACTTAGACTGAGAGCATTTTTTCCAGAAAATCGAATCCAGCGGAACAAGAATAAAACATGGGCTACTTGGAACCTACATCACTAAAACATAATCTCCCAGTACCATCTGACTCCAATCTAGAAGTGAACACTGTGGAGGACATTGACTACATAATTAATATAATGGAAAAAACTTTGAAGGTTTAATGTGTTCAAGTCCCACTACTGTAAGTATTGATCCCAATATAAAAACACAAAGGAACAAGCTCTTTTCACCTCCATCTGACTTTATACCATATATATGTAATCCAGCTATTTCCATTTTGAAAGAGTTGTCTTGAATGAAATAGAAGTGATTATGGATAAAGTAGGACAACCTAGGGAGAATAATCTATCATTCAAAGAGACACAAGCTCTTAAAGAATTACAGGCAGAGAATGATATTGTAATCAAGTCAGCTGACAAAGGGACAACATTGTTGTTCTAGATAGAAATCATTATATTTCCATCATATCAAACTTACTTAATGACTCATGTAACTATGAAAAGTTAAAAGGTAATCCTTTATTTCAGTACAAAATGGAATTGTTTATTTTACAAGAAGCAGTAAAACAGGGAGAAATAACAGAGAAAGAACTACAATTTATGTGGAATGAAAATCCTACTTTACCCTGTTATTACATATTACCTAAAATTCATAAAATATAAACAACCCTCCAGGCAGACCAATTATTTCCTCCATAGGCTCACTGACAGAAAAGCTTGGAGTATTTGTAGACTCCTTTCTACAGAAAGAAGTAGTTAAATTACCATCTTACACAAAAGACACTACACATGTCTTAAATAAACTTAAAGAAATAAAGTGGACAGATGATATGGTATGGCTAACCATTGGTGCAGCATCCCTATAGACTCGGATAGTACATGAATGGGGACTTAGTGCCTGTAGATTTTTTTTAGAGAAAATGAAAACACAGATGCAATCCCCATTGATTTCATACTATCAGCAATCCACTTTATTTTGAATCATAATAATTTTGAATTTCTTGGAGACCATTATAGACAGATAAGGGGTACAGCGATGGGAGTCTGTATGGCCCCATCCTATGCAAACCTGTTTCTAGGTAAATGGAAGAAATTACAATCTTCCAGAATACAAACCCCTTTATTGGAAATGTGATACTATGGACACACTTTATTGATGACATCTTGGTAGTGTGGAAAGGGAGAAACAAATGGCTGAAGAACTTGTAGAATGGTTGAATGACAATAATGTAAATATGAAATTCACATTCAGAATTGATTCCGAGGAGATAGATTTTTGGATTTAACTTTACAAAAACCTTTAAAACTCAAAAAGCCTATCATCACTGAAAATCATAGAAAATCAACAGTGACTAACACCTTACTCAGGGCAGATAGTGCACATCCAAAGAATTTAAAAGATTCTATACCATATGGACAATTTCTTCGACTATGGAGGAATTGTTCTGATGATTCAAACTTTTGGAGTGAAGCAGAAGAACTAAGAAAGAGATTCATAGAAAGAGGTTATGATATTGACCTCTCAGTTGTGCTCTAAATAAAGCTGTTAACAGAAGGAGAGAGGAGCTGTTAAAAGAAAAAAGAATGAACGTATTAATGTTAACACCCTATAACATTTGTAACTGAATATAATAACTGGCCTGGACAGATAGGGAATGTTGTATACAGAAACTGGCACATACTGCATTCTGATACAAACTTGAAAGAAGTGGTAGGAGAACACCCAGAATTACCTTCTCAAGAGGGCAGAATCTAAAAGATAAGTTAATCAGGAGTAGATTGACTAAACCTGAGAAAAATACATGGCTGGGAATAAAACCACAGAGAAGTTTTAAATGTCAAAGATGCAGTATCTGCTGTTATTGTAATACAGGTTCTGAATTTATACATCCACAAAATAGAGAAAAATATACCATGTAGCAATTTATAAATTGTGATACAACATTTGTAATTTATGCACTATGGTGTGGATGTAACCAATTGTATATAGGACTAACAACAAGAGCCCTTAAACTAAGAATTCAAGAACATATCAGGAGCATCATGAATGGTAAAACAAACACACCCATTAGCTTACACTTTGCAGAGAAACATAGCTCTGACCCAAAGAGTTTTAGGTTAATGGGTATAGACTGACAACAAACCATGATGTATGGTGGTGATAGAACAAGTGAGTTACTGAAAAGGAAAGTAGGTGGATCTTTAATTTGAGATCCATGAAACCCTATGGATTAAATGACCAATGGGATTTGAAGCCGTGTCTTAAAGGAAATAAGTAATATTAGAGAGATTACACTACCTATGAAATAACTGTGTTTAGTGGATGATTTATTGATTAATTTTGTCTCTTCTTTCTTTCTTTCTTTCTTTCACAGATCCCTGGTGAATGAATGTCTGTGGATCCCCAGACAAAAAATTGGTTCCTTCTACCACATAGTGGATGGAAGTAAATTTAGGGTGATCACATCTTGATGTTTTCCGGTTCTAAATAGATCTATCATTCTTTCTTTCATAGGAGATATATGATTTTTTCCTGAATGTGTCAAGAGTATCATTAGTTCTTACTGTCCTTTCTCCCTTCCTCTTGGTCCTTTTCTCCCTCACACTTTCTACCACTATCCCCACTTTCCTATTTACCCTTTTACCCACCCTCCCACAGTCCACCCCATATTCCCACCCCACCATCCCTATCCCCAAACCCCATCCACTCCTATACTTTTCCCTCCTTCTATTCACACATCTTTTCCCTGTCAAAACCCCTCCTGTCTTACCTCTTACTTGATCGCCTCTTTTTCCAACTCTTTATTATCTTTCCTTTCTATCGTACTCTTTCACTCCCCAGACGAGTAAGTTAGAAAAAGAAAAGTTTTATAAAATTTGTAATTAATTGAATAAATGTATGGTGTAAATGTATATATATTTTGTAAATAATTTAGTTAAAACTATAAAATAATGGTGTTAGAATAATTGCGTGGAAATCAAGAAATGTCAATTAATGATGACGTCAGATTTTGTTTGTATAAATACACTTGATGTATGACACTGAGCCAAACCCCTTTGAAGGATAACCTGCCAAAGCGCTTGGGTTCCTGGGTCGAACACTTTGGCAATAAACTTAGCTTAATAGCTGAAGAATTGTGGTGTGCTCTTACTTTCTGGACTTCTGAATTTTGGGTTTTGTAACCCCTGTAGAGAGCACCTCTCACATTGGTGCGCTGTTTTTTCCTTTTCTTATGAGAAGCAGGGCTGATGGCCAATTCAGTGAAGTGTGCTTTGGCCAAAGCTGAAACAAGTACTTAGTGTACTGTATAGGCAATGGACAGGTGAGACCCTTGGTCAGTAAGGTCCAAGCCATAGTTGAGTGCCCAGTATCTACCACAAAACCCCCAGTGAGTGCCTTCTTAGGATTAACAGGGTATTACCACAGGTTCATACTGCACTTCTCCACTCTTGCCAGACCTCTTACAGACCTCACCCAGAAATCTGCCGCCAGTAAGGTCCAATGGTTGGAGGAGTATGACCAAGCTTCACACAACTGAAAGTGATACTGTGCAGAGAGCCAGTGTTACGCAATCCTGACTTCAGCAGGACCTTTATCTTGCAGAAGGACATCTCTGAAGTTAGGCTAGGAGCCGTGCTCTCCCAGGAGTTTGAAGGGGGAACATCCTATCTTTTACCTCAATGAGAAACTCTTTCCCCAGGAGAAAAACAATGCAGTGATAGAGAAGTGTCTCACAGTTAAGTGGCTGTGGACACCCTCTGCTATTACCTGCATGGCCGTCAATTTATCCTGGTCACAGATCATGCCCTCTGAGGTGGCTACAGGTGATGAAGGATGACAACCCCTGCATCACTGTGTGGTGCTCGGCCCTCCAGCGATTTTCATTTACAATGCACCACCAGGCCAGGACCCAGAATAGAATGCAGACAGGTCAGGGGCTGACCAACTGTGCCTTCACACAAAGGAGGGTTTATGTGACAGTGTAAACACTACCCTAGGAAACAAGAGGTTAATACCTTGGCTGAGGATGAAGAAATGCAGAGAATGCAACATGAACAGGTGGGGGTACCTCCACAGGTGTTGCTGGTTAGAGAGACTGTTGAAAGGTAGAGAGAATCCAGCAAGGAGTCAGTTAGAAGCTGGAAACCACTGTGGGGAGGAGATACTACTAGGCAGAGAACCCTGCAAGATGGAGAGTGGAATGTAAGACAGGAACCAGAGCAGAAAGCCAATGAGAATGGTTAATTGTTGAGAGAGCCTTTGGGGAGAAGTTAAACCTGCTGCTCAGAAAGAGACCATTTCTAGAGCACAGAGTCCTGAGGAAAGGATCAGCCTAGCCACCTAGGCTAAAAATAGTGAGTGGAATGTACTTCTGATAGTAGCCTGCAAATAAGGCTGAAAGGGAAAACTGTTTGTGTTTTATTTGAGACTGTGCATTCAAAACTGCTGGTCTACAAACCATTTGTTTTGTTTGAGACTGTATATTAAAAACTGTTGGCCCACAAGGTGGTACAAAGATTCATTTTGCCAAGTCAGCCAGAAAGAACTGTTTTGTGTTAACCTTATGTTACCTGACCAGGCTGGAGAACTTGAACTGACTGATTTATACTTTTCTGGAGCAATAACTTACATTTGGAGCAATAAAAGTACATTTTCTTCTGTGAACTTTAAACCCAATGTGTTGCCTCTCCATCTACCATAGGCCAGCTTGTCACAGGGGAGTTTTTGATCTGTTCTGATGATGCTAAAGAGCATGACTTTGGACTTTTTGGGGTTCAGTACAAGTTTATTCTTGGATAACCAGAACTCTGTTTCAGTGAAGGCTTTCTGTAGGGAGCGTTTTAGGTGGCTGTTAGTATGCTAGATGTAGAGAACAGCATCATCCACATGGAGGAGAATATTTCTGGATCATGCCTAAGGTAGGGAGTTTGAATGGAGGCTGAAGAGGAAGAGCCCAAGGATGGACCCTTGCAGGACACCAGAGAGTACAGGGAGGCGGTGTGGAGAGGGCGTTACTAATTTTTACCTCCTCGAGGTGGTCCGATAGATAGTCAGTGAACTAGGCATGGCTTCCTGGGCCAGACCAAGGTAGGAGAGGGTAGAAAGGAGGAGAGTGTGATTGACAGTGCTGAATGCTTTAGCTACATTAAGGAAGACAGCACCTGCCAGCCGACTACTGTCTATGGCAGAGTGGATGCCACTGGAAAATTCCAGGAGGGCAATGGTGGTATTGTGGCCTTGTCTGAAGCCATGTTGTTCAGCAGATAGGAGATCATATTTGGAGAGGTAGTCAATGAGTTGGTCCATGGGGTTTCATTTGAGGGCCTTAGAAAGAGGGAAGAATGGAGATTGGATGGTAGTTGCAGGATGAGAGGCGATCTCCAGATTTGTAGATTGGGGTAACGATGGCTATCTGCCAGACAGAGGAAATTTGCCACTGCACAGTGAAAGGTTTAGGAGGTGAGAGAAGGGGACGAAAACCTCATCTCAAAGCCAGGCCAAGGATCTGGAGGTCGAGTCACTGCTATGGCAAGTGCTACTCAGGTCTTTTTATAAGGTAGGGCTTGGTCTCCACTGGAGCAAGGATACAGAAGTGGAAAGAAAAGTGCAATGTAGGGGTCTGGAAAGGAAGGAAGGGCAGGAGTATTGAAGAAGTTCAGGTGAGAGTAGAGCTGAGGTTAGAGAAAGAGATATTAAGAGTGTCTGAGACCTGCTGAGTGTCATTGGTGATAGACCCAGCTCATTAAAGGTGTTAATGAAGTAGCTGAGGGCAGTATCAATGTCCTGGGAGTGGTACAGAGGGGACCAGTCGCATACAGCAAGATAGGATTTTAGGTGTCTTACTGTAACTTTCCCAGTGTTAGCAGCCTTGTGAGGATGGTTTTAGGTGGTTGCTTCTTAATCAGGCAGGACCAGAAGAAGAGAACAGGTGTGATCACTGAGGTCATTGGGAGAATGGTGACATCAGTGATTTTGTGGGGTGGTTGGTCATAACTAGATCAAGTTGAGTGGCATCCTTAGTTTTATGGTTGAAGCGTGGGGAAATTAACTAGTTGGTTGATGTCAAGAGCTGCTAAAGCATCTTGTAGTGAGATGCAGAAGAGGAGAGCCAGTTAGTGTTTAGGTCACCCAAGGTAATTAGCTCGGTGTTGGAGGAAGCTGGGCAAGGTAGTTAATAAGGGATTGGAATGCAGGTTTTTGCCTTGTGGGGTATGTAAACCACTATGAGAATCAGGGGCCCTAGATGGGCTGATGGAGATATTCAGGATAGGGCTTGTGCTCCACTTTCCAGCGGGGGCCTGAGCTTGTATAAATCCCATCAGTAGATTACACAGCCACCACCACGCTTGCCAATTCTGTCATTGTGGTGGAGAAAGTATCCAGGGATTGATATGGAGAAGTCAGGGGTGGATTTGAATAGCCAGGTTCCACAAGGGCAAGGTTATCAGGCTGGTGTTGGGCTATCCAGACCTGGAATTCATTTATTGTTTTAGGGAGACTGCAGATATTGATTGAAGCAATGCACAACCATTTTGCAGGGGTGTAAGACTGGGGGGAGTGGGGGGCCAGGGTTGGGGTGGAAGTTCTGATACTAGGAGAAGAAGGGACAGAGTTCTAAAACAGACAGTGTAGGGCTTTATTATGAGCAGATGAGATATTCCAGATATTAGTGGATCTGGAGAGTTAGGTAGGGATGGGTTGGGAGAGTCGGGCAGGGACTCAAGGATGAGACAGCCAGGTGTAGTTACTAGTAGAGGGAAGGAACTTAGAGTGGAGTGAGGGAGAGGTGGAGGAGGAGGGGTAGACAAGTGTAAAGTGGAGGTGACTGTGTAGTGGAGGGTGTGTTTGTGCTGGATTGGCAAGGGGAGCATGGGAGGAAGTGTAAAAAGGAGGAGAGTGATTGGAGCTAGTAGGGTGGGTAGGGGTGCCACTGTGGGTATCAGGGGTTAGAGAAAGACAAAGGAGTCAGTGAAAACAGGTTGGTAGGGGAGCCTGGATAACACAGTGGTAAGGTGTCAGGCTACCATGTAGAGGGTGGGGAATAGAGAGGAATAGAAATGCAGAGGAAATGTGGAGGAAAAGTAGGGGAGAAGTGGAGAAGGAGTATGAATGGTAATACAAGGGGAGAAAAGACTAAAAGGTGGGTAAAATACTGCTCCTAGAGGCTAAGTGGCATAACAGCAGGAGGAGCGAGGTGGGAGGAGAGATAGGAAGATAGAGAGGAGTGGTGAAGGGAAGAAAGGTGCAGTGAAATGTCTGTGGGTCTTCTAGTGGAGGCTGAGCATAACTTGCAAAGCAGAGTTTAGACATTTAGTCATGTGATTGGGAGGGACTATACGTTAAGGGATGCCACTGGTGGAGGGTGATTAGGTGGTGGGGCAGTCAGTGCATAGCATCGATGAGTTAACACCCTCACAACAAGCCACAGCCTAGGAGGAACCAGATTACCTTTAGGATCCAAAGTCCTGTGCTGTCCCCAAGGAAAGTTACCTTAGTCTGTGTATGCTGGGAAAGGGTCCCACTGCCTAAATTTGGCAAGAACAAAGGAATAAGGCATTAGTATGCAGCAGGACTCTAGTAGGAGAGAGAGAGAAGAAGGCCAGATCACAGTGCGCATGCATGAACCTTGAACACAGTGCACTTTAGCAGACTGTGAGCACAGCAGGACAGCCAGAAACAATGGAGGAACCCTAGGGCCCGTGGAAATGCTGGAGAATGCCAACAATGTGGTGGGCCTGCAGCAGCTTCAGCTAAGCTGACTCCATGACAGCAAGAAAGTAAATCAGCTCTCTCAGACAGTGCAACAATGCTTAAATAAACACTCTATCAGATAAAAGTGGTAGTCACTAACAGAGGATTGAAATAATGCTTAAATATAGCCTCCAACAGATAAATGCAGTAGTTACTAACAGTGGACTTAACAAATGCTTAAAACAATGCTGTGACAGAGAAATACGGTAGTCACTAGCAGGCTAGTGCTGTACTAAAGTTGTAGCCTCAGAATAAGAGAATTACTGACCATCTGTAGCGTGGCATGCACTTAGGGAGTCCGAATGTCTGAAAACTCTTAATGCCCCGTGTCTAGCCCAAATCCAGGCTTCTGAGAGGAAACACATCCTTGAAATGCAGTCAGGCAGTGTAGGGAGGCAGAAATAAACACCATCACACAAGAAGCTGTGCCTAGGAGGGTGCCAAATTACTTTTAAAGGCTCTGCAGTCCAATGCTGTCCCTAGGGAGAGTTGTCTCAGTCTGTGTGTGCTGGAAGGTGCCACTGCCTTTTAAGGGCTCCATGGTCCTGTGCTGTCCCCTAGGAGAGTTGTTTTAGTCTGTGTGTGGATGGCTCTGTCTTATAAAGAAGTACTGCCTATAAAACTTACTAATTTTAGCTGCTGGCAGCTGATTTTTCCATCCACTTCAGCTGGTATAAATTCATCATCTAGCTTGGTGGCAAATTATGACAGTGACAGCAATGAAGGGGTAGTCAATAGTATAGAACTAGAAGTAGATGAACTGTAGCTTCAGTATTGACTTTTTATGCTGTGAACTCTAGGAATGTTGCTGCTGCCAATACAATAATCACACACCCTTTTACAAAAATGAGACTTGTATTTTAATATTTCAGTTTACAATTACATGCCTCTTGAAATTGCTTTATTAATTATTCATGTATTTATAATGTGCATCATCCTGTAATACACGCACACACACACACACACACACACACACACACACACACACACACACACACACATACACACACACACACAATATAAATGAGCATTGGCAGATCGATTATGATGCTTTGTAATCTGAATTACCTAGCTGTCAGTTGTGAGCAGCTGTGATCATTCAGAAAGATCACTTATGGCAGAAATCATGGTTATCATGCAGTATGTAAAACACAGCATTTATGCAGAAGCTTACCTAACTACTGTATAGACTAACCATACAGATACCTTACAATTAAACCTCACACTAAAGCAACCTATTTGCACTCAATACAATAAAAGAGAATAAAGAACATTGCTTTTTTTATGGCAAACTCTGAATTTCTAAATCAGATACAAATACAAATACACACAGCCAATCAGTCAAACCGCATGAGCAACGGCACCAAATCACGAAGAAAACACTTGACTGGAAAAATAAATTATGGATAATTTTAGTATCAGAATAGGAGTTGGGTAATAACATATACACTAGAATGAATTACTTATAGAAGAGGCCATATAGAAGAGGCTGTGAAATGTTAACCACATGAAATGTTGAGCTGTCAGCAGTAGCTTGAAAGTACAGGTAGGAAAAACAGTCTGCAGGCAGATGCATGAAATAGCTACCAAATGATATTGTTGTACTGCGGTGTCCCCAGGTAGTACTGTGGAATGTGTCAAAATAACACAGGAGGGAATGCCCTGCCAAGATTACTAAATTTGTTCAATCTGTGCCTTGTGTGGTGCCCTTACAGTCCCTGAACAACTGGTGATGAGCATGTTGAAGTTCCTTTGGCAAGGCAAAAACCCATCTAAGTACCAGCTATTTATTCTCACAAAACTTTGAAGGAATAGCACTTCCTAATTTACTCTGTTATTGGAATGTCTCCCAAATGTGACTGGCTCTATTGTGAGAAACAGTCATTACATGGCACACTGGAAGCAGATTGATCTTGGTAGATCTCTGCCTCACCTCTTGCTTTTGGCCCTCTTTGCCACCTCCATGAGACAACTCCAAGGAGTTCTGCCAAATAGTACAGGGCTACCCTCAAAAGCGGTTCTCTGCCCACATTTGGAAATGCTGCTGGTTCTCAGTGAACCCTGCTTTTCCACCAGCTCTAGAATATAAATGGTATGTTCTACAGGCCACCAAGGGTTTTATGGCACTTGGCAAATGCTTCAACATTCTTACATAGTGTCTTTCTCAGATGCAAAACAAGGTATGGCTGGGTTCCCAGTGACTATATATATTATTTACAGATGAGAGATTGGATTAACATGCAAATAAAAACTCAAAACTCTAGACCATTGTAAGAAGAGGACTGTAGTCCCTTTATTCATATATGGACAATTTCTGGAAAAGATCATGCCATATCTTTTTATACCAGTTCCTTAATGCAACCAGTTCCTGTATATAACTGATTCCTGTATGCCTCCACCACTGTAACCCTCCTGAGTTGCACCTGAAAATAGGCACTTGTGTCTAGTGTGCCCTACCCGTTAACAAAGCAAATAAATAAATAATACTTACCAGAACCACCTTACTGATTTAATAAAATGGAGATGAGAGAGGGATTTGGGTGTCCCCTCCTAGAGCCTTATTGGCTGAAGGTGTGGCAATCTACATGGTCAACAACTTTGTCTCCTAGCTGGAGGAGTATGTTTGGAAAGTTCATAAAAGGTACATTCTAGTACCCTTATTGCAGGCAAAGTGTAATCCTGAAGCTCTTCTACCTGCTGGAGACAATGTGGGACACTAGAGGCCTCCCATGCTCATGTATTTGAAACCATTCTGGCAAGCAATAAATCACCAGATAACTAGAATATTAGAATATTGTCCATTCAAGAACCTTTATCTCCTCAAAATCTACTACTGGGTGTACCTCCCAAAACTCTTAAAGATAAAGACACCAAATATATTTGGGCTACATGCTTAGTTGTGGCCTATCAAGCTATTACTAAGAAATGGCTGCCCCAAACCCCCAACTTTACTAGAATGGCAAGACATAGTAACCTATATAGAGCGCTTGGAACAACTAATGTATCATTTACAAGACAGGGCTACAATATATCAGAACCACTGGACTAGATGGGACTTGAACAAATGACCTAGGTTGGGATTTCTGAGGAAATTTGAAAACTCTATGGATATTGATGCGCTACTAAGGAGGCTGAGAATTCTTTTTTTCTTTTTGGAAGGAATTAATAATTCATCTCTTAGTTAAACAGTCTCTTAAAATCCTCTTAATAAATAAAAAGAGTGAGAGGAATTGTAAAATGCTCTTGATGTTTTACTAGAAGGGACAAGTAGTAAAGGAGAACTTTTACCCCATAAACAGGATCTTAATTCATTCTATGGGATAAAAGACAAATAGCTGACAAGTTTAATTTTTATAAATTTTAATTTTGTATGTATGTTGTTAACATATTTTCTTGAAAACTGCACTTTCTAGATGCTGTACAAGAATCAGTTGTTACCCGATGCTTCTGAATTAAGGAGCTAAGGCATCTGTATGATGAAGTGATGTTTTAAACATGTATTGTGAAAATAAGTAATAAAAGAACTACAAAAAAAAAATAACACAGGAGCATGTGAAGAAAACAGACACCATTGAAAGGAAGGAAGGAAACACTTATCGTGTATGGTGGAAGGTTGTTAGTGATAGAAATCCATCCCTTCACAAACACTGTTTTGCAGCACTAGCTATCAAATAGTTAGCTATGCTGCACTAGTCACATAGCTAGTGCAGCATATCAACTTAGAACTTCCCTGAACTCGGAAGTGGCCATGGTGGTGTGAAGAATACAAAGGAGAGCAGCTGACAGAAATAAAATGAAAAGTAAGGTGGCTTTGTTGTGTTAGCAGACCATATACAATAAACGACAATGTATGGTCCGCTGTCCATAACAAACGTGATCAGCCATCTCTGTTTCCATGGTGACTGAAACCTCTCAAGCTTCGCCTCGAGGTTTAAATGGTTGCCACTGACAACCTCTTAATGACTACCCATGCTTGTTATGGATAGCTGACCATACATTATCCTCTGTTTTATTAGAAGTAAAGACACAAAAACAACAGCTATGTGTAATATAACACCTTTATTAGTTAAACCACAAAAGACCACTATAAATAGAGATTTGCTCATGAGCTTTAAATCCCATCCAAAAGGTGATTTTGCAGTGCAACTGTGAAAACAAGTTTCTGAGGGGATCTGAGGAAATGACACCTGTGGCAACACAAGAGATATGTTGAATATTATGGGCCAGAATCTGCAAAACATTTATCAGTAAACTTTGGAACAATTCAACATTTATTCATAACTCAGTTGTTTTACCCCTCACATTTTTACCACAAATTTTCAACATAGTCATTTTATGACCTTGACAAGTATAATTTATAAAATAGTGACCGAAATGTCATTTTGCACCACAACTGTGAAAACACATTTTGGCCAGGATTTGAAAAATGAAGCAATCACGTTCATGAGGTGGTGTAAAAATGGCTGTGTTGAAAATTTGAGGTCAAAATATTGAAAATTTCCAAAGTTATGAGTGGTGAGTTGAAAACTTTTACAATATGCCCTTAACTATTGTTTTCTGAATAGTTTTATCCCAGATTTTCAACATAGCCTTTTATGACTCCACCTCATGAACAAGGGTGAAAAGTGAATAATTTTCAAATCCTGTCCAAAAGGTGATTTTGTTATACAAACCAAAAACACATTTTAGCCAAGATTTGAAAATGATAGCTGTGTAGTTCATGAGATGATGTGTAAAATGGCAATGTTCAAAATTTGGAATCAGAATGTTGGAAATTACCAAATCTGAGAGTACATTGAAAAATAAACTACACTCATAACTTTGTTGTTTTAATATTTTTACCACCATTTTCAATATAGCCCTCTTATGACCTCACCTCATAAACAAGAATGAGAACATTTTCAAATCCCACCTGAACAGTGATTTTGTGCAGCACAACAAAACCACCTTTTGGGATGGATTTGCATAATTTCTCCACATTTGTTTATGAGGTGGGTCCCAAAAAGGCTATATCAAACATTTTGGGAAAACATTAAAGATGACCAGAGTTAGAAGATCAAGTTCAAACCGTTGAAATACACTGCACGCTACCTGATTTCTTCAGTTCCCAGTTTGGGCTTGAGCAGTGAAGATGTATCTCTGGTCCAGAGTTCATTACAGTGTTGGACCCCTGACAGGTAAGTAAGTAAGTAGTTGGAGGTGTGTAGGGTGGTGGGTGCTGAGTGGAAGGGCTGGGTGAGGTAGTATAGTTGCAGCAGTGAACTGGTGACAGAAACAGACATTGATACATTGTTCTTCTTTACATGATATATAAAAATTAAAAAGACTATGATGGATTTGTTTTATTATTGAAGGTGGAGATAGGGCACCCATGCATTGGTATTATGTTTGGTGATAGCAAGGTGGGTTCCCAGTGTCATCATAGGGAAAGCATGTGGGGTACTATCTGGCACTAGGAATTGGGCACCTCAGTGTCAGAAAATTAAAAGTAAGGGGTGGAGGAGTGTGGGGTGGTGGGTGGTGAGTGGGAGGGTTGGTGGGGAGGGTAATGGCAGGTGTGCCAATGGCAGAAACAGACATCAATGGATGGTTATCTTTTTTACAGGGTATATAAAATAAGAAAAGACCTGTGAGGGATGGCTTTCTTTATTTCAGGTAGTAACACTGAGGATTGGGTGCCCAGTGTGTGTGTGTTATGTTTGGTAGCACTGGGGTGGGCTCCCCAGTGTCACACTGTGAAAACAAGTGGGGTGGGGGTACTAGTTGGCACTGAGGATTGGGCACCCCAGTGTCAGAAAATTAAGAAGGGGAAACAATGGGAGATGGGAAGGATACTTGGCAGAAGATGGAGAGATTGTTTTTACACTGGGGAGAACCACAGTAGACTGATCATGATGCAAATCAGCTCTGCTTGCTGGGCAGCTTACGCAGATCAAGAGGACTGAGCCACCCTATGATTTGGGTGGCACTTTTCTTTGAACTACACAAAGTTTCCACCCAGCAAGACCAGAACAGTAGCACAACCAGCCTGGCTGATTAGTTTAACTTGTCAAGCTCCTTGTAGACTGCTTTGCATTGGACCAACAGTGACACACCTCTCCAAACTCACTATCATACTAGTAATGTTCACCCTTGCGTAAACACAAGGCAAACAGAAAAATCTCTTCAACTGGCATTACATTCTGCTGGCCAGGTCCATACATGAAATACAATATTTAAAATCTGTACATAGAGTATGCAGAACAATCATGCACTACTGTTAGAGTTTGAAAGGTGCTCAGAGATGCCAAAGTAATCTTCTCATTTTGTATTATTTAATTTAATTTCCTTGTCTGTAGTCCCATACTGATTGAAACTGCTTGATTACCAACAAAGGACATCAGTGACCCATTCTTTCATTTTATTTATTTATTTATTTAGCTTTTGTTGCCGGGTAAGTGCACTAGACAAATCCTGCCTATTTTCAGGCACGACCCAGAGGAGGGGTTATAGATGAATGCCAACTGACCTTGAACAGATTATGCTGTTGATGGTATTTTTGGCCAGGATACCGGGAAATTCCCTACTCTTTTGCTAAGTGCCATGGGATCTTTAACATCCACCTGAACTACCACCAATTCAGGCAGATGGGACCTCGTTTAATGTCTCAGCCAAAGCGGCACCTCAGAAGTGCAGCACCCTCTCATGCTGCACTACAGTGTCAGTACTGGAATATTAACCCAGTGCCAAATGCAGGAGCTGAACCCACAGCCCTCTGATCTCCCAGCATCAGAGGCAAGTGTGCTACCACTGAACCACTAATACTGCTTATGCATCATGCAGTGATGTGCTGCTCAGTTTTAACAAAAGGCTCTAAAAAGAGTTCACAGTGGTATCTATACCCTTTTTCATTGTAATAAGGTGAGAAACGTAGCAGTCACCTCTACAGAAACTATGAGAGCCCTCCAGCTCACAAACAAGCTCATTTCATCACTGACAGCCACAGAAAACCATGGTAATATTTGATAATGTATCTCTTATTAAAATCTTCCATATCCTTTTGATTATAAACCCATTACAGCTAGCAGTAGATGCAAAGGCAGTTTGCAAAAAGGTGCAGTATGGATAAACAATAGCAGAAGGCTGGTAATTTCTAATTGGTTTAGGCTCTGTAACTCTCTCCAATGCGTATTGTGTATTCTAAATGATAAAATCAAGTGCAGAACATTGTGGGTAAGCAAATCCTTCAGGGTAGCATTATAAGCAAGGCCACTGATTTACAGTGATTAAAACAATTAAATTCAATTTTCAAGACTTAAGATTCTGGAATTTCTCCAGTGATTGTTACTCTAATTTCTGGATTTTACCAGGTTTCTGCTATCATTCTTTTAGTATGAGCATAAATAATCAGAATTAAAAGAAGTCTTAATATACAGAGCATTAAATAAAGCAAACTGAAAATAGTACAGGAAGGAATTAAAAGAAAAACACACTTTTATAGATTTACTGATCTCATAGAAAATGCCAGATTCATTAAATCTTCATTTTACCAGTCTTCAGGCAGTCCTAACTCTGGAATTGTATCGGATTTACTGGTAAAAATGAAAACAGTGGCCTTGATTATAAGAAATGTCTTTAACAGGTACTGCATTCTGCTGCCCATGTCCCTACTTAGATCTAATGATAGTTACACACACACACAGACACAAACACACACACGCACAAAGTGTGCATAATTCAGTAATCATACACTACCAATAATTAGAGTTCAAAAGGTGCTGAGAGGTACCTTAGTAATCTTTCTCATTATCGCTTTTATTTTTTCATTCCATTTCCTGATTTGTAGACCCATCCTAACTAACAGTTGATCACCAACAGCCATTCATATCATCACTGCCAGCCACAGAAAACAGCCATATTTGACAATGCTTCCTCTTGTTGAAATCCTCCCTATCCTTTGAATTACAGATCAGTTACAGGCAGCATGGCACACATGAGATGGAAAGGCATTTTGCAAAACACATCCACATTCACTAAACATAATGATTATCTTTAAAATCGACATGAAGTGTACATGTGGCAATAGTCTTCCACCATCATTAGAGTTCTAAAATGTGCGGGGATGCCTAAGTAATCAATCCTAGTTTGTGAATTTCTGTCATTCCATTTCCTGGTTTGTAAACCCATACCAACTGAAAATGTGCTTGATCACGAACAGAGGGCAACAGTGAGCCATCTGCTCATGTCATTATTACCAGCCTCAGAACATTGTAGCATTTGAAATGTATCCTCTAGTTAAAAACCTTTCTTAACTCTTCTGTTCACCAGCCCATTACAGTTGACAAGACATGCATGAGATTCAAAGGCAGCTTGCAAAATGGGCAGTATGTATATAATCAGTACTAGAGTGATTATCATCGCCAGTTTGTTTAGTTTTGCAACTCTCTCATTGCATATGCATGCATTCAAAAGATAAAAAATAAGTACAAAAATTCTTCAGGGAGCTGTGTAAAAATCTCTTTAAGAGGCACTGCATTCTGCTAGCTATGTCCCTGCTCAGACCTCTCCACAGGAGTGGGAGGGAGGGGGCAGCTACAGTTGAGGGGCTAGATGCACAATCGAGCAGACTCAGTAGACTGTTCTGCCTGTGTCTGCTGCTATTTTTGTATATTCATATGTTTGTACAGTTAACACACACACACACACACACACACACACACACCATAGTATTTTCTTCAGATTTCTAGAAGTATCTTCAACAGGCATTACTTTCTGCTAACCATAGCCCTACTCCAGACCATACAACTGACTCACAAATACTAACTGTGACAACAATGTTTATAATCCGAACAACAGTAGGGATGATGACAATAGGTGAACACCACTGCTTGCAGCCTAACTATCAGGGAAATTAATAAAATTAGGGTCACAACAACCCTGAAGTCCCCAGCCTGTCAGTGCAGCAGTAGCACTATCACTTCTGGCACCAGTGACCCAGCTTCAGAAGTGAAACCAAGTTGTCAGATGAAGGAAAGGGAGAGAAGGATTGAGTATCCCAGAGGGCACTCTCCTTCTCCCAGGAAGGAGGGAGGGTCACTGTCTCCACTTCAGTGTTGCCACCTAGGTGTCTACTAGAGCCAACAGTGTAGTGGAGGTGCAGAAATCAGGCAGCCATTGGCTGGCTTTGCATACATCATGCCCAGGACCCTACTTTTCTGTGACACGTTCCTTGGCAAGACTACCAGTTGCCGCGAGAACTTCCGTGTGCGTGGTTTGTAATTTCGCAGAGTCCTGCGCACAACAAACTACCATGTATCAGTGTCGACTTGTCATCCTGGCTTCACTTTCATGGCAGTGGTTATAGCAATCAGGATGGTGGAAAGCACAGCTAACACTAGTTCAAAAATAACAGACTTATAAAAATAATGTTATGCCTAAAAAGTAAAACAAATGTCTCTCCCTTAAGGTCCTAGCCTGTTGCATAAATAACATATGCAGAGGGCTCTTATGTGATAAATAAGGTATTTCTATATGCATGCTATCTATCTCACTAATGAGGTTTCCACTGTCTATCACTTATATATTTGTATATGGTTTCACACCACTTATGAGGGTTCCACTGTGTATCATTTATATATTTATATGCAGTCTGTAACATACATACAGATATGCATGTGTGTGTGGGAGAGACAGAAATACTGTATATATATATATATATATGTGTGTGTGTGTGTTGTGTGTGTGTGTATATATATATATATATATATAGAGATAGATAGATAGATATATCTATATATATATATATGTGTGTTTTTTTCTTAATAACATTCTTATTTAACCTAATTTAAACATCAAACTTACATATTCAGATGTTCCTCCTCAAGGGAACAATTTGGCATACCTTCTACATTTTTAGCACTGATACTTTTTAAGTTACACTATTAAGGGTTATAACTTCATAATTTTAATAAACGTTTTAAAATAGTGATAGGCTTGCTCTAAATATTCTAAGCTACAGAATAATGTAAGTTTTGTTAGAACAATTCATTATTAAAGTCTTTAAAATGTCAGTTTTGTAGAAACACACAAGGTTCTTTTGTTCTCCAAAAGTAATAAATCAATGTCAGAAAAGTAATTTACTATAAACCTTTAGGCAGATATATTCTTTATAACAACAACAAGGTACTCTTTAAGAGTCTTATTTTCAAACTCCTTATGATGTGAACTATCATGGGAGACTAGATTGTTTAGTTATTAATAAGAAAATGTTATCCCAATAACTTTTAAACATGACTACTGAACTCTTGGTCCTGCAATTATGAAGCTTGGTAAGCTTATTTATCATACTAGTGTCTAATAACTGTCCAATTTTCATTGTAGTAGTACACTGCCTCTTTAAACTATGAATAAAACCTTTATTTCTATGCAAAGTAATGGGGCTCTTAAACTCATTGTTTAACACTACTCCAGGCTGTACAAGTCACATGACCTTCTGTCTGATTATAGTCATGGATAACCATCTCTGGCTAGGACCAAAGTATTCCTGGAATATGAGAGATGTAAGTTAGACCCCATCTTACCTCTGTTCTACAGCTAGAGCACAAATTCCTGAAGTAGAGAGCTTCAAGTTTTAAAATCAGTCTTGCTCAGACCATTTTTTCTTAACTCTGAGACTGTCTCCATTTTAAATGGCATGCATCATTCCTCCATTTTAATGTTTTTAAGATTTAATCAACAGTGATCTTAACCAGGCACTAGAGTAAACATTTCCATAATTAGTCCAATATAAAAATCATATAAAATAATAATTAAAATCAATTCTTGATAATAAAATAAAATAATTTTTCCATCAAGAGTTTTGTACCCATACCCCATTGATTCTGCTGCTTCCTAAAAGTAATGGGGCCTCAGGTACTACTTCTCCTCCATGAAAGTCTGCAGATTTCTCCAATTGTTTCATGAAATGGGAGCACCTTCCTTATTCCTTCAGTCTATGGGTTGTGCACATGTATCTTTAGTATCCCATGTAGCCCTCCAACTGCTCCCTTTGATTTTAGGTTTCATACTTGTATTATGGAAGAGCTACCCAAGGATGGTCCATTAGTAGTTGCAACACAAGAGCCACATCCAGTTAGTACAGTCATAATAGTTTTCATGCCATAGCTAGATCCTACTGTCCTTCCAGTGGAATCAGTTTGAGAAATTGCACCCACCGTACATCTTCCTTCCATTCCTGGTGCACCCCTCATACTTGGGACCAGGCTAGCCTGTCCAAGTGTCTCTGCCCAGCAAGCCAGCACCTATTTTAGCATAAGTCTTGCCAAAAAGCAAATCTTGTGTTCTGCCCCTCGCTGAGACCCCCATCTGGCCCCTCACCCTCTCACTCTTAGTTCTCCCTCTGCCATTCCCCTTTCACCCATAATACTCATTTCTCCCACTGTCTTCCAATCCCTGTGATCTACTAAGGGCAGTGAGACAAACCACCTTCCATGCCAGGGTAGCAATTCAGAGGTGGACCACACAAGGACCGTAAAGCCCTCTACCTTCTTGCTTGCCACTGTTCCACTATTGGTATCTGTCTGCACTCTGGTTTTCCTAGAGTGGGGAGTCAAGTCCTTTTGACCCCAGCCATCTTGCATATCTCCCACTCTCCCAGATCTGCTATCAGCCCTATCCTATTTATTGCTGTATTATAAATGGGAAGATGGTACCAGCTCATATTTCCAACATTCTGGGTGTCAACTTGCTGCATTCACCAGGGTCCTGGGGGTCAAGTCCAGGGGGCTGTTGGTCCATCTGGTGGTGTGAAGGAGGGAGCTCTAGTGTCAACAAGTCCATTGATCCTCTAACATTGAATCACTAGCCAGTCTTCTTGGAGAATCCATGTTGAGGGCCACCATACCAGTAAAACAGATCTATGAGAGCTGTGGAGGGGATAACACACAAAAGAGAGACACTTAATTATTTACACAACCCATAATGGTGGCCCATGGTACCCCATCCCCAGCCCTGTACACATTGGATCCTTCCCAAACCCCACACCCTACTTTCCACAATGTAAGCAATTACAGCATTTTTCAAGAATGTTGAAATTTCAGGCAAATGTCAAAAGAGGAGCAGTAAAAGCACCCTGGGAGGACACATCAGTCATTCTGCTCTTTGATCGTTGGTTCCAAGCTATGTGGCTGTTGAATAGGCCACAAAAAGGCCTTGTCATCCACCAATCTCCATGCTCATTTTGCCATTTGAGCAAGAGTTAGTAGCTTCAGCAGACTGCTGGATAATTGCTGCACCAGATTCGGAGCTGCAGTCCTTCAACTGATGACACAAGGATCCTGGAGAAATTAGATATCCTCTTTCCTGGAGATGGCAACCCTCATCCAAGGCTAATCTTGCAGCAGGTACTCCAGGGAGGTTGGGCCTGATCTTGAAAACAAACTCGGGTGGACTCCCAATTTTCACAGAGTGGGCTTGGCATCTGCTAACTTGCAGCAGAACTGTGGGCCATCTTTAAGAAAGATCTTAAGCTGGGCAGGTGCAATCAGGTTTATTTTAAAATGTTTCTCTGCCAAATTCTTTTGATTTTGAGAAGTGCCCACCTCTTATGCTGCATAATGGGGGTGAAATCATGGTCAAAGAACAGCTGCCTGTTCCCAAATATGATCACATTTTAGCCCAAGTCATCTGTGGGGTATTATTTATCACTCTGTAGTCCAAAATTTCAGGATGATGGACCTAAGTGTGGCTTTGGGATCTGCTGACTTGCATGCAAGGGTCCGTGAGCTCACACCATGATGAGCTGCATGTCTGTTGACAGGCCAAGCACCTCTCAGAGGAAGGATTCAGTAAAGTCTTCCATTTTCCTTCTTTCAGTGTTCTCCGGCACTCCATATATGTGGAGGGTGTCCTTCTGGAACAGAGCTCTAAATCATCCAGTTTGTCTATGAGCTCTCTCCCACTACAGCAAATATCTCAGGGCTCTGTTGTGCTGTCCCATGGTGGTATTGACCTCATAAGGCCTAATTTGATGTCTGCTGTACATTGTGTTACCTTGACCAGCCCTTTGGTATTTTGTGTTGCTTTATTTTCTGTTTTTGCATAGTTACATTCATTTTATGTAGTTCCTGGAATAAGCGCACAAGGTGATCATGAATGCTTCTCCTGCCTCATGCTTGCAAGTCTCTGGAGGTTGTAGTTGAGATGAGTCATGTTTCCTTTTCCTGAGCCCTGGTGTCATGAGTGTCTGACATTGCCATCAGCTTTGAAAACTCCATCAATGTCTTTTTGGTTTTGATTTTGGTGGCATCGCTGTCTTGTCTGGCTGCTCCACTCTTTCTGCTGCAGCCTGATGTGGGACAGGGTGTGAGATATGAAGATTAGATGAGATTTAATAGTCTTGGGATCTGAGCTCAAATGTTTAGGTATTCATCAGATTGGAGGCAGAACCAGAAGTCTCTGGATTTACATTTAGTGAGTGTGTGATATGGGAGGTGTGTGGGTTGGTGGGTATTGCATGTCTGTACATTGGGAGTTCATCATCCCAGGGTGGGAAACAGAACACTGGAAAATCCCCAACCATTTCAAGAGGGTGTCTGCTCCTCACCACAGGCCCCACACCACTTCACTTCAACCGCATTCTACCCAGTCTCCATTGGGGTAAGCTCCACCTACAATAGCCCCACCCTGAAAGGCAGGTCATCGTGCATCAGATATGAGGTAAGTCACAGAAACAGCAGGTAAAGAGGCTGGGTGAGGGGGTAAGGACCGATGGGGGCTGGTCGACCAGCAGAAAAGAAAAACATAACTGAAATAAAAAGTGTTTTCAATATTGCATTCTGTAAATGAGTACATGCTTGCACAGCATACTTACATTCTCAGCTTACAAGCAGATGTGGCAGACCTGATGGACCTACTGTGGAATCCCTTCTGACCTCAAACTGTTATATTATCATGCTGCATTTACCCAAACCAGCTCAACTGAGATGGACTGTCTTGTTTACTGAGAAATCCCTGTTTATACTCAGTTTTACAGTTAATAGGCTCAAAGTAGAGTGAGGTTAAGGATGTGTCCAAAATCTCATGGTGAGATTGTTTATGGGTATCCTGATATTTGAACCAGGATCTCTTGCTTTGTGGTTCTTGCTATAATTACTAGATCACCTTAACACCTTAAAGGATTTCCGGACTTTAAAGTTAAGTTCATCATCTAAAATGCTTGCCCTTTTACAGATTACAATATGCAGTTTCAGCTTGGATTCTACAGATGATATAAGTAGTGTCCTTCCAACCTTAAATCACCGTTACTATGTAACAGTTAGCTATGATCTACAAGAATAGTCTTCAGTCACAGCACGAACCACTATAAGCTAGAACAAACTCTGGCCAAATCCAATAGGGCTGCAGCTGAGGAATTTGGGTAAAATATTGTAAACTACCAAAGTTACAAGTGTGTAATTGCAAAATGTATCATAGGCTCACAGTGTGTTGGTTTGTAATATTTTACACCAAATTTTCAATGAAGCCTTATTATGACCCTGCCTCATGAAGATGGGCAGAGAAAATGTTCAACTTCTGGCTTAAAAGGGTTTTATGCAGGGACTTCAAAATCAAATTTCGGGACACAAAAACACACTTTGGGCAGGAGCTGAAAATGACAGCTGCCACATTCATGAAGTGCTGTAAAGAAATGGCTATGTGGAAAATTTGGGTAAAATATTGAATATTACCAAACCTATGAGTCTGCATTCACAAAATCAGTGTAGTCTCATACCTTTTATGTTTGCTTGCATGCATGTGCAAGAAACATAGTGCCACCATACTGATGCTCAGAGGGTGTGCCACCCCTACTCCCAAAGCCCTTCTCCTTTTTAGGGGTGGCCGCACCACACCAATGAATGTCTGAGCTGTCTATGACAGCCATTTAGATGCAGTGCTGTTCAGTTCTGAGGAAATCACCACTACAATCAGTGAGATTGTAGGCAATTTGCATACTGCCATCAGCAGCATGCAAATTGCTCACACATCAGCACTGCATCTGAACTGTCATAGTTTGTTTCTGATCCCCATTGATCCTGTCTACCCCCCACAACACCTATGTAGCACACTGGGAACCCACCCCAGCATGCCCATGCACTCCCTCCACCCTCCCCACACACTATATGGTTGGGGTGCTGAATCCCCATTGCTTCACTGCCCCCTAAAATAAACTTCCAGGTGTCATGCTGGGAGCCCACCCCAGCATGGCAAAAGTCCTACATCATCTTTATAAAAACAACTAGAACAAAAAAGGGCTCCTCACTGACCCTCTCGCCCTCCCCCAACCTGCACCCACCCTCTATGTACCCTACCTCCCACACACATCCTCACCCCATACTTACCTCTGGAGACTGGTATGACAATCGTCAGTGGACCGGGAACACATCTGCACTCTTCAAAGCTAACCGTGAACTGAAGAAATGCTGGTAAGCTGTATAATGACACAGTACATGTTGGTTTTTTCAACTTTGGTGCATAACTTGGCCATATTTTGGATTTTTTCACAAAATTATCAGCATGGATTTCTTGGGACCCACCTCAAGAACTCAGCCACTGTCATTTTGTTATTCAGTCCTGAAAGGTGCTTTCATGGTCACTGGGCAGAACGACCTTTTGGGACAGAGTAACAAAACATCAGTGTCACAGTTCATGAGGTAGGCCCACCCAAAACCCTATGTTGAAAATTTGGTGAAAAATTCCAGGAAATTACTGTTGAGTGTGCATTGTGCAGTTCCTACACATGCTCATAACTTGGAGAATTTTTACTATTTTCACTCCAGATTTTCAACATTGCCATTTTACCACACCTCCTTATGAGCAATACAGCTATCATTTTCACATCTTGCTCAAAAGTCATTGATGAATGTATTTTTTACAGGTGAAAAAGAGACCAATGATCTGTGATTGTGGCACTGGGGATTAAGCACCCCAGTGTCATTTCTGTGTGCATGTGTGTGTGTGTGTGGTGGGAGTGCCGAAAGGAGGGTTGGTGGAGAATTTCTGTATTCTAACAGAAAATATCTAATAAATAAGTGCCAGTAGTCACGGAGGAACATGGCTCACTCTACTGTGACCCAGATGGTTGCATGCTACTCTACATGCATGACTGCTAGTGCATGTGCAGTACAGTGCGTGACCATCTTGTACACAGCAGAATGTGTTGTGTTCCACCATGACTGCTGACACTGAGAAATAGTGCAGCACTGGTGTTGGTATGGACAACATGGGTGGACTGCTTTACAGACATGGAGGCTTGTGATGCAGTCCAAAATGGTGTTCATTCAGAAGGAATGTGGAGTCCTTTACTCAGTGATCATTAAAGGATTTGGCAAGCTGCAGCCCTAAAAAGAGTCCACATGCCAAGACTCCAATTTTAACAGTGAAGAGATTCCTGGATGGAGGGTATATAAAGAATAGTACTGAGGCAGCAAAACATTACTATGATAAAAGACAGGGAATAACAAATAGCTAAGAAACCAGAAAAATAAAAAAAGATCAATTTTACAGCAACTTACAGTGCAAGATCACACAAAGTCAGGAAAATATTAAGTACAAAGTGGTATGTGTTAGGATGTGATACCTCTTTAATCAAAGAGCTAAAACACCACCAAGGGTGGTGTATAAGAGGGTAATAATTTTAGGACCCATTTGGTCAGTTCAGTACAACCTATCAAAGACCAAGAAACAGGTTCGCCTCTGCCACCTGCACACACCACACCCACTGGATGTAAAATGTGAGAAATGCAAATAACCTTTTTAACCCTTAAGGATTGTGGATGCATATATACATCTAGAATCTATATACATTCACACATATTCAGTTCTCAAAGGGTTTGAAACCCACAGGCAGAAGATGAGATATATAATTACACTGGTAGTCGTACCAGTATAGATTGAGCCAGTACTTCTATGTTAAACTCAATAATTTGCACTTTAATACTTACAGCAGTT
Organism: Neoceratodus forsteri; assembly: GCA_016271365.2. NCBI lineage: Eukaryota > Metazoa > Chordata > Ceratodontiformes > Ceratodontidae > Neoceratodus > Neoceratodus forsteri. The sequence continues at coordinate 573,745,524 of CM028133.1, forward strand.
TAAGTGATTTAAATGAATTCTGCAAGTACTGTCATGGACCTCAGTTCTCTTGACATGGCAAGTTTTGTTCCAGTTGGATGTGTAAGTGCAGAGATATGGGGGGTAAAATAATGACATTTTCAATTTTGTAAAAATACTGTCACGCTACTGTGCAAAACTTTGTGGAATTTTGGACTGAATGTTTTAGGCTATATAGTTCTTTGGTCACAGTGGTCCCTTTTGAAGGTTTGGTGAAAAAATAAATTTGTTCAAAAGTTATTACATTTTAAACTTTCCCATTATTTCCTATTGGGACCAGACAGATGTTCTGCTTGACAAGGCATTCTTTATCACAAATGTGGAATCCTTTGCTGCAAATGTGGAATCCTTTGCCACAAATGCAGAATCCTTACCTGTGCTGATGACATATTGTTTTCAGTTAGCAGTGGCAAAAACCTAAACTCAAAAATACCTGGATTTGGAATATATCAACAGTTGTCTTTACTTAATTGGCCCATAGATCTCGATTCTGGGGTCAGTTTTTGATTCTGTGTCTTGAAATGTGTTTTCTTAAAGTGGTGAAATCCTTCGTTACTTAATCAAGAAAAGCTTTTCACAAAAAGGATCCTTTTTCATGATTTGTGGAAAGGATTCATGCTTTGTTGTAAGTTCAATAAAGGAAGCACAAAAGGATTATTTTTACAATTTTCAAAAGATGATTTTTAGATAGCATCTTCTTTGTCACTTCACAGTTAACTAATGGTTTGGGATTTTGGCCTGAAATTTTCAGGGTTGTTAGCCTAACACTCACCCCATTCTCCCATACTGTATCCATCTCAACTTATTTGCTCATGGAATGGGGTGAGCATTAGGGCTGACAGCTCCAAGGCACATCCTTGATGCCTGTTGGTGCATGCAGGGTGGGAGTAGGGTGTTAGGGTTGAAAATTCTAATAACACATTTCCCAAGTTTTGTCACTGGAACCCTAACTGATACCTTAACAAAATGTTATATCTATCTGTCTATCTATCTATCTATCTCTATCTCTATCTATATATTTATATATCTATATATATGAGAGAGTGCGGAGAGAGAGATAATTATAACTGTAGGCAGCCCCATCTCTATTGGGATCATCTTTCTGGGGCATATCAGAATGAAAACCTCTCTATTTAAAATAATATGGCTTCTTGGCTGCTGGTTTTCTGGAAATTTTAAGCACATTCGGGACATCCTCTGGAAGGTTTAATCCTGAGTATTATAATGCTTCAAAACCATGGTGTGCTGGGGCCTGGGAGTGCTATTCTGCCCTGTGACAGCAAATTGTACATCAGTGGCAGACTTATTTCATAAATCAGATAAATTATTTAATCAATTGTGATACCATATTTGTTACCTACATAGCAGCATGTTCATGTGGGAATTATTATGTAGGTCATGCCAAAAGGAAGTTCAAAGAATGGGTGAGGATCATATCAGAGCTGTTAAAGGGACACCATCAACCCTTTTGCATCACACTATTTCAAGTTGAAAACCCACATTTTATGGTTGCTTATTTTGCTAAAATTCATTAATGTTGCTGGTGATTTAATCTGCTTCCATTCTTAGTAGAACTGAAATGCATAATAATTGTGTAATTATACTCAACCTTGTTTTGTTTCAGATCCTCAATCTTCTCTTATTCCTCATTTCCTGAACATTAGAAACACCCCAATCAAGTGCAGCCACTCATGATGCAATTGTCTCCTCAGCTCTGACTGCATTTTGAGGGCTAGAATATGGTGGGGTCTTCCAAGTCCAGGAAACATGCAGTGGGGATTGACTGAGGAATGTACACACTTTTGGTGTGGTAACACCAGTATGGTGGGCAGTCTGTTCTCACTTTTAAAAAGAAAAAGGAATTGGAATCAAACTACCAGTCTCATCATCAGCACATTCTACACAATGTGAACAATCATACTTTTTTTTAAATCTAGGGGCAGTTTGATGCCTAAAGGGATCGATAGTGTCTCTTTAACAATGAGACTGCAGATTATGTGCTGGCCATGTATATCAAAACTTACCCAATAAGGCAGATCATGTACTAATTTTACAGGCTTCAAATAGTCTGTATGGCACCAAGAGGATAAAATATGGAATTTGTTCTCATATAATGTGAGTCTTATTGGATCCTCAAATTAGAAGTGAGTAGTGGGAATGAGATTAATGGACAACTAGAATTGGCACCATTCTTGGCCATTAGATAATGCATTTCCAGAAACTCTGTTGTTTCTCATAACTTATATGTTCCCTACATGCTATGTCCCTTTACAGGTTGGCTAGATTTTATGATCAAGGATTATGTGAAATGGAACAAAAAGGAGGAAAAAGTACAAAAGAACAAAATGAATTCTAGATGCTATTGTTAAGTGAAGAATATTTATGGGAATGCGCAGTATGTACTGAATATACATGGATCTAAAAACTAATTATACATTAATTTAAGTACACTTCTATTGATACTACCCCTGCCTAACAAGTCTCAATGTTATAGCAACATGCAATTGCCACTTTAATCAAATACAGTGCATTTTGAAAGAATTTGGAAAAGACATAGAACACGTTAGCTAATTAGTGTTTTTACTGGGAATGTTTTTGTATGGGTAAAGTGGCAGTGTGTTTTACTCAGACATCCGAGAGTGTGTTTCTGATGTTTTTGTATGAAATGTAATCATAATAGGTTATTTCTTGATATGTGAATATAATGTTTATTTAATGTACATTGTCACTTTAAATATTAATGTTTGCATGCACGTTGGTTGGCTATAAAAGTGATTAAACCCTAAATGGCATTATCTGCTGAAAAAACCATAACAGAAATTGAAAAGTTAGGATGCTTGTGCTCCCAACTTCTGTGACAATTTTCCTACACTTTCTTCACTACTAAAATATAGAGGGCAGCTTTAAAATTGGAGTCTTGGTATTTGGACCTCTTTGTCTTTTATGGTGGTGAATGCCACATCCATAGTCTGTTGTTGTATGTATATTTGTCACTGGCACCACATACTGTGAGCAGCTCAGTGTGAATGTAAATAGATTACCTATGACTTACTTGTCAGTGAGGCAAAAGGCTTTATTGGGCTACAATATGCCATTACAGCTTAATACAAAAATCCATAAAATGCATTCAACCATATATGACAATGAAAAAAAATAAACATAATTATCAAAAGTAAAATGCACACAATTAAACCAGGGTCTTCCATGTAATAAATAGTACACATACCAATAAAAACAGTAATCCACAATATCGTAGCAATATAAATTCTAATGTAGATGGTGGAACAGGGCTAGGACAGATGCTTATTCTAGAGTCATGCAAATTAGAATCTCTGACAATCACATATCCTAGTGAAAGAGCTGGTTGGGACAAAACATGCATGTGATCCCATGGGACCCCAACATAATTTATATTTGGAGTGCAATAGGGGCAAGGCATTAGAAGATGTAGGTAACTGCATGCAATCCAAACACGAAAAGGGAAAATGGAAACCCACTTTAGTTTGAAATCTCAAATATAAAACAAAGTCCCTTAGGGATAAAACCTAGCCCTTATCCCAGCAGCAATATAATTCAACCAGTCAACATTTCCTAGAGAGCTAAAAGGTGCACCCTTCCTGACATTTTAAATAATATAGAATATTTTGCAAATTTATTAATGACAATATCATTCACTGTAAGAGGAAAGCTAAGAAGATCATCTGAGATATAACTTAGATCTAACAGCATACTGCTTTTTCAGCTTACTCTATTTTACCAGTTGGATAAGACACTAGACGGCATTAGCCCATTATGTGTGTTTCCACCCTAGTGAGTATCTTAGATGGTGTTGCTCTCATATAATTTAAGGAGCTTGCCTAATTTATTTTAAATTCACAAAAATTTTTTTTATCTACCACTTCATGTGGAAGTGAATTCCACAATTTTTTGCTCTAACTGTAAAGAAAGTCTGCCTTTTGCTTGTTTTGGTCTTCGTATATGTAACTGTTTATCGTGACTTCTGAGATTGGCATTTCTTGACATGTACCTGAATCCATATTGATAGAGTAAGTCACTGTTATTTAATAATTTGTAGAGTTGCAGTATATTCCCTATTTCTTCTTTCTTCAAGAGTGACTAGGCCTGTATTTTGTAAAGTGGATTCATATGATAAGCCCTCAGACTGGGGATCAGTTTAGTTTTTCTTCTTTGTGATTCATAAATTTTCATACCATGAACATTTAAAACAAACTTTATACCTCCTACAGTACATACACAAGGAGCCTCAGAATCGTTAGGCATGTGGAAACTCCAACAAAGAGTACATTACTAAGAAAAATCTCAAATTCATAACACATATATGTATTTTTCTAGGATACAATATATGGTACTGATAGAAACTATAACCAAAACATATCTCATTTAGAGCATACCTTAGTGAGAACCTGGACCTTGAAATAGCATCCAAGTCCTTATAAAGCAATAAAACCAGCACTACTCAAGACCTGAAGTTATAAAAGACTTTTTTAATCACAAATGTTACAAGGAAGGCTAGTGCCTGCAACATACCATCTATGGCTCAGCATCAAAAGAAGACACCCCGACCAGTTTTGCAACTAGTGTATCATCAGGGGATAGTCCATGAACACAATGTAACTGATATAAATAGTAATATCTTAAAGAGACAGTATACAGATAGAAAAAGTCAAACATTGCATAATAAAAATAAAAAGTAAATTTATAAGTAAACATACACATATAAATATATCTACACATATATATGTATACTACTACCACCTATACAATACTACACTAGGGTGCATAACAAGTTATTTTTAAAGTAATTCTTAATAATTTTAAATTCAAAACCAAACTAAAAATCCTTAAAGAAACAGTACAAAAGAGGATAATAAAATCAAACAAATAAAATTGAAGAAATTTGAACATGATAGGCAAGACTATCTACTGGCTAGAGTATTTGATTGGAATAGTACAAAGAATAGCGGCACAAGGAGGGGTAAGAAATAATCAATACACCTCAGGTCAATCGTATTATTCTGAGTAACAATCATGATCTATTCTTAAAAATTGTAGTTATTCCCAGTATATACCTCTAACAGCAACTCTGAGACTGATCCTTTTTATAGGAGGAGGAGAACAAAGGATGCACACAGAGAGAATGAACAATGAGTGGTACAATTCCAGGATCCTGTACAATAGCTTCCACAACAACAGAGGGAAGTGTGTTTACTGAGCGGACAACTCACAAATAACCCTTCACCCCAGATCACCCAAAAAATCAACCAGGAGGGGTGGAAAGAAATACAGGATGAAGGTTTCAGGGGAAGAAGAAATTGAGGTGGTGCCTGAAAATATTGTGATCAACATTTCAGGTTTGGAATTGACACAGGAACAGATATCCATCCTACAGAAAGGTTTGTCATTCATACCTACAGTGGTTACTTCATCATTTGATATTTATGTGGATCTACATAGATTCACTCTGAATCTTAATCTAAAAGCATATTTTGAAAAATCAAGATGTGTCGTGGCAATCCAGTTTTGGAGGACCGAGGTGACAACATCCACACTAGTGGATATGAGGTAAGGCCTTTCAAGCCACCCTCTACTTTTTGCCACCATATAACGATACGGTTAGAGTGTTTGAGCATGCCTGTAGCAGGACTTTAAGGACATACTAGCTAGAGACAGTAGACCCACTTTTGTTAATATTACTAACTCTGAATCCATGCATTAAAAAAATCTCTTATAGAAAATAGGGACTTGGTTATTAAATCAGCAGACAAAGGTGGTGCTATTGTGGTGATGTCCACTGAACCATGTACAGCAGAAATTAAGAGACAACTCAATGATGCATTATTCTATAGAAAACTTTTGTGTGATCCTACTTCTTTATTTAAAAAGAGATAGATTCTTTTCTATTTCAGGCTGAATCTAATGGTATTATTGAGCATGTTGAAATGTGTTTTCTGACTGTTGAACAACCTACTAGAGCAAGTATTTACACTCTTCTGAAAATACATAAAGATTGTATAATCCTCCAGGATGACCAATAGTGGCAGGAATTAGGGCTTTAATAGATCCACTTTCACAGTATGTGGATTCACATATAAGAAGCTATGTACCTAAGTTAAGGTCTTATATGCGGATGCCACACATATTCTGAAGGACATGCAATCAGATGTAGATTGGCTATTGGTATCCATGGACATTTGCTCTTTGTACACCAATATTCCACATGTTGGTGGCTTAGAAACATTACAATATTGGTTGGATCTTGATCAACAATTAAATGTTGGGAAAAGGGAATTTCTTCTTGAATGTGCAGAGCATGTACTAACTAAAATAGTTTTATTTTTCAGGATGCATATTATTTACAGGTTAAAGGAACAGCAATGGGGCAACATCTGCACCATATTATGTGAATTTGTATTTGGGAAAGTGGGAGTTGGAATACATTTATGATGACCAGACTAATCCTTATTTGGATAAAATTGATCTATGGCGTCGCTATATAGATGTTGTGTTTATGGTGTGGCATGGCAGTAGCAGTGAACTTGATCAATTTGTATCCCATTTGGAGATAGGTAATGAAAATCTAAAACTCACTGTGAAATGTGATTCTGTGTCTGTTCGCTTCCTGAATCTTATTATAATGAAAAAGGAAGATAGTACTTATACCACTAATTTGTACAGAAAAGATACAGAGAGGAATTCGCTGCTTCACTCCACCAGTTGCCATCCACAACATCTAGTGAAGAATATTCCCACAGCACAAATGTTGTGGGTTCTGAGAAATTGTAGGATGATTCTGATTTTCTGGTCAATTCTCTGAGATGTGTATTAGGTATTTGGCTAGGGGCTATAAAAGCAATCTAGTGTATCAAGCTCTGAATCAAGCATTAAGAAGAGATAGGAAAGAACTTCTTACAATCAAGAAAAATGTATCTCAGAACACTGATAGAATGAATTTCACCACGAAGTATACCAGACATGCTAGGAGTCTAGAACAAATCCTGAATGATAATTGGAACATTTTAAGATCTGAACTGTTATTAAAAACAAATGAATTAGAGAGATCTAGAATGATATACAAATGTGGACATAATCTAAAAGATAGATTGGTCCACAATTATCAAGAATAGGTGACTTCTTCTTTATCCAGGGATAGCTGGTTACACTGTTATCATGGTAATGATCCATGTGGCAATTGTAAGTTCTGCCCCTTTATTTCTAAAACCAAGACATTTGCTACTGCTAACAACACAAAGGAATATGCAATTAGAGGTTTCTTTAATTCTAGTATGAACAATTTGGTGTACTTGGCAACTTGTGAGTGTCCCATTTTATGTTGTAATGATGACAAGATCTTTAAAGTTAGGATTGGGGAACATTTAAGACTGATACAGGCTGAAGACCTTTCAAATGCACTGGCCTGTCACTGTAAGATGAAAGGGAAAATTGGTCACACCCTATAAATTTTGTGCCATTGAGAAGGTTGTGGTTGGACCAAGAGGTGGTAATCTAAAAGAGAAACTTAAGTACAGGAAGTCATTTTGGATTTTTACTTTAGGAGCATTGAGTACACCTGGTCTTAATGATAAAATGAAATTATTAACATGCATTAGGAAGTAAGAAAATATATATAATAAGTTATTAACGATAAGTTTTGTTGAGTATTTTTTCTCACAGACTTGTATTTTTCTTATCTTTCTTATTGCTCGTAGGTCCTTAACAATCCATGTTAAGACTTCATGATCCTGAAAAGTATGTTGAAATTATAGAGTGTAAAATTTCAGATTGTATGACATACTAGGAACATATTAGTGTTGACTTACGTTTCATTAGATTGATTTGTACTTTCATACCTCTCCTATTGTGTGTGTTATGAATTATTTTTAATTCTTTGATTTTTTTTGATTTTCATTTGTTCACTTTTTCATCTAAGTATATATGAGTGTATATATATATATATATATATACTTCAGCATAGTATAATATACTCTGTGATTACCTAAGAGATAAGCTCCTCTATTTAGATTGGTTTTGAATTTAAATTATTAATAAGAATTACTTTAAAAATAAATTGTATGTGCCCTAGTGTAGTATTTTATAGGTGGTACTAGTATACCTATATATGTGTGGATATATTTATATGTGTATGTTCACTTACAAATGTATTTTTATTTTACTGTGCAATTTTGCCTTTTTATATATATGTATACTGTCTCTTTAAAAGACTACTATTTATATCAGTTACACTGTGACGCTCTAGTTGCAAAACTGGTCGGGCCTTTGCTGCTGAGCCATAGATGGTATGTTGCAAGCACTTGCTTTCCTTGTAACATTTGTGATTAAAAACCTTTTTATAACTTCAGGTCTGGAGTAGTGCTGGTTTTGTTGCTTCATATTGTTCGATTTTTATAACCTAGCATACTTCTTCACAGCTGGAGCTGTTTTTGCCTTCATTCATCCAAGTCCTTACCCTGGTTATAAATTGAAATTGTGTTCTTTATATACTTTTTTCTTATATATCAGACTGAGAATTCCCTTTTAAAATGATTATGTGGATAGGTAAGATCATGTTTTCCTAATAGAGAATACACGTGTAATAACTAAGATGAACTTCTGCACCTTAACAGCTCTCAATTTCCTTCTTTTCAAGAGAAGCACATAAAAATGTACAGGTGGGGTTCTTGTACACTTGACCCAATAACCAAGACTAAAGAATTGACTAGTGCTTTATAACTGTCTAATCCAAGTTCAGCTATAATATAGGACATAGGGCCAGACTTATTCAGTCCCAGAGAGGATCTAAAGGCTGTATTGTGGTGAAGATAGGCTTACACCCTTATATACTGGACTACTGGACACCTTTCCTATCTCCTTTTCCTTTTACCTTAATCAAAACATCTGTTGTGCAACAGTGGCTCTAGATGCTATACTTGTATTCTATTCTACTACACTAGGTAGGCCACCCAGTGTAGTACTATCCTGCCTTCTCTAATTTTTCTTGCTGTTCCTTATACCTTTACTCATTCCAATTTTGTCCATTGAGTCCTCCTAAGTAGAAGAATGTAACAAACACCTTGGAAGGTGTATGGGGAACAGTTGCAACTTATATCAAGTAAATTATGCCCTCAGGCATAAAGATAAATGAAAAGAAGGTTATGTTATGCCCCTAAGAAAAACGGGGTTGCAAATCAGAATTTATACCCAATGAATGTGTAGTAGTGAATGAGTTTAAGGATCCTTACTGTTTATTATTTCCTTTATCACTAAAACAAGCAATGTTTATGTGTTCAGTATTTAGGAATAATTTACTTATTGTTGGTGCATGTTATTTTAAAAATGAGCTGCATGGGATTTGTGTAAGTAATAGAGCTCTGAGCTATATATGGGTACCAGCCAGTCCTGTAACTGATGAGCAGCTGATTCTGTTTAATGAAATTTGTTTCTGTTTAAAATTCACTGAGGAGTGAATGCAGTATGTTAGAAAGAATATCTTGCTGGTACCATAATTCTGGGAGCACTGCTGTTTGTATGCTTGAAGATGCCCTCAAATACAAGCAGTATAAGAGCATCTTGGGGTGAAGCAACACTTGCCAATTTCAGCCACCCACCTGAGATGAAAAGGGAAAATGGTTTTCCTTTTGTGGTTCACTCAGTCCACACTGCAAGTGAACTGAACAGGAGTAGAAAAGATTTTAGTTTTCGAGAGAGAGAGAGTAAGGCACTTTGCCTTACAAATCTGAAAGGGTTCAAACTGCAGCAGTGTCTTGGGGTGAGGTGGTGCTTGTCAATTTCAGCCACCACTGAAGATGAAAAGTGAAAGTGTCTGGTGACTTGCTTGGATTTCATGCTGCATGTGAACCAAGCATAAATGAGGCAGGCGCTGGTCTTTTTCTATGCAGTAGCAAATCTGCTTCATTATTGCAATTAAAAGGAGCATGTTAGCTCTTGAATATATTTCAGAGCCAAAGCAGAAGGGAGCATGTGGCTGAACAGTAAAATTAGTGAATTTTGGCCGCTGCTCCAAGAGCTCAAAGTGATCTTAGTGCTCCCCCTTAGTTTAAAAAGAAATAAGGACTAAGTTGCTGTCTATAAATGAACAGAAGAGAATGTTCATTTCTTTTTCATTTATAGCACCAGTAACAATATCAAGGCTAAATCTTATCAGTTAACAGGTTGAAAAGGTAGCTAATTTCACAAAAACTCTAGTTTTCTTCTATAACAGAGATGCCTTTCATTAGTATGAGTAACTCTAACTCTTAGGAAAATGAAAATATTTTAGTTAAAAATAATACCATAATAGCCAGGTGTAAATATAAACAAGACCGTCTTGCTTATCTGGCTCACTGTGAAGGAAACAATTTGCATACAAGCAAGGGACACAAATTGAACATAGAGGGGATGGCTCTAGGGCAATGTAATGAAGCATTTTTCACAGAGAGGATGGTGGATACATGGAACAGCCTTCCTGAGGAGGTTGTGTGGTCTAAAATCAGGAGAAATCAAGAATGCATGGGACAGACATAAGGCAATTCTTGTGGTGGGGTAGGAAGAAATAGGCTGTTGGTTAGCTAGGATCTGCAGCTTATCCTGTAGGTAGGAAATGGGCAGACTAGTGGGCCAAGTGGTTCTTATCTGCTGTCAAAGTCTATGTTTCTTTGTTTCTACTTAGGGAGCAGCACCCTCTGCTGTCCCTTTCTTATATTATGCTACTTGTCACTCAAAGACTAACTGGGAAGGATCCCTTAGTGTTACTAAGAAATTAACACTACTTATTGTTATTACAGCTTTGTACTGACATTTTATTATAAATTAAGGATAAGAATGCATAGATTATTCTGTGATATATCTCTGGTGGTTACAATGCATAGCTAGCCTAACTAAGAGCTTTTATATTCAGTATGCAGAGTTATGGGTCTAGTCAGGTGACCTCACCTTGAAGACATACAGTATAAACCTCCACTGAGCACATTAGATCAGATCAGCCTTGGATGTGGAGAAGGAAGATCTTCTGTGCTGGTAGACACTAAGGCCCTGGACACACTACAGAACTGTTTTTGAAAACCATTTTTAAAACCAGTTTAGCTAACCCATTTCAGTGCAGCCAGACTACTTAGTAACAATTTTGATAATGATTAAGTGTGGCCACACTGCTAGTGTTAAACCTGTTCTCCTTGTAACTATTTTATGCTAAGTCCAACACACAGAACTGTGCTTGCCTGGACATACTGCAGCTAGAACTGTTTTAGTTAAACCATTACAGCTTAAAACATTTCTACTCCTGGACAGACCTGTGAGTAAAACCATGCTAGCTCCAAAATGTTTTTAAAATGGTTTTAAGACTAGGTATCTAGTAAGGTTTAAAACACTTTTGTTAAAACATTTTATGGGGCTTGTAGTCTGTCTGCAAACAGTGCTAGGGGACTGAAACTGTTTTAAGGCACTTGAACCATTTTAAGTTTCCCAGTGTGTCCAGGGCCTGAGATACAGAAGGTATAGGATTTTAGCTGTTCTAAGATCCCAAACTTTATAATTTATTTGCAAGAAACCAGTAAAATAAAGTGGTCATTCTCATTGCATTTTTTATTATTTTGTTTGATTTTATAATCTTCTATAAATAAATATCATGACGTGTGTATTAAATCCTGACAACTTGCCTCATCTGATATTATTTCCGCAAGCTGTGACATGTATCAGCATCCTCTCCAGTTCTGAAACCATGTATGGTGCTCACATTTCCACAGCAAAAAGGACTTACAGATTTAGCTTTGAAGAAATGATTTGGATCAATGATCTAATACTACTATCACCATATTTAAAGTTACCTTTTCTTAAACCCAAATGGTTCTTTTCCCTTTGGTTGTATTTCTAACAACATGAAAATACTATGAAACATTAGAGGAAACAACCCTAAATGAACAGATTTATTCACCATATGTACTAAGAATCCCAAAGTTTCTGTTTCCATTTTGGAAGTGAATTCCCATTGCTAGAGATCATCACCTGACATTTATTACAGTTAATAGTGATATTTTGCAATTCCTTTGCCTAACAGTCTCATTTCTTTTGAAGACCTGATTGTGATAGAGAATGAATGCATAAATTGTCAGGATATGCCAGCGCAGGTGTGTGTGTGTGTGTGTGTGTGTGTGTGTGTGTGTATCTATAAAAAGAAGGAACCAATAGACACCCCTGACAAACTCCATTATTAATTGAAATTCATTGGAGACATTGCCCTCAAGGTCTAATTTCACCTTAACCCAAGTTTCACTATAAAGTTTGAAAATAACAGATGTGAGGGAATATTCAATGCCTTTAACCAACATTAACTGCCACAGTTTACTTCTCATGATTCAATCAAAAGCCAAAGAAAAGTCAATGAAAGCAACACATAACTTATGGCCATGAACCAGACAATATTTCTATTGGAGATGTCTTAAGACAAAACAATTATCTGTAGTGGAACAATTCTCCCTGAAACCAAACTGTGGAGGTGAAAATCTGCCAAGGGAAGTGAGTTGCTCATGTAAATGAGTTGGAATGATTCTGAAAATATTTTCTTGGATTTTTCCAGCAAACTGATTAGCCAGTAAATTTTGGGATCTGACTTATTACATTTTTTTTGAATATTGGACAATTTCTGCACTTGCCAAGGATCAAGAAAACAACTTTATTTTAAACATTTATTAAAAAAGGAGAAAGAATTCTGCACAGATTTAAGGAGCCTGTATAATAACTTACTTTTATACAAAGGAGACCAACTACTGTACCGTGGGTAATAAACACTGTTGTAATGCCTCATTCTATGGCAGATGATGCACAGAACAGGACAGTACATTCTAGCCCATCCATTCCAGGAGCTGTTCTGATTAACATTGGAGATCTGATGCAAAGATGGACTTTGATCTTCTGATTTCAACAAGTCAAAATAAGCCTCAGTAAAAGAAACAAACATAAAAAAACTAAACAAGAGTGTGTTTCTTCCTTAATAGAAAACCACTAGTATTCTCTGACCATGAATGTTATACATGTATAATCTTACATAATATTGTTATATTTTTTAAAGTTTCTCAACAATCAATACACTAAAATACTTTATCACCTATATATTGACAAACATCTTTACTATCACTATATTGTCATTATTTCATTAATATATCAGCATTTTGAAAAGTGAAACTTTTTTAATTTTAGGAGCACATTATTTTTTTTTTAAATGTTGGTTCCACTTCAGCTTATTTAACAATGGCCAGTGTCATTTCTAACCTTCCATTGTTTGTTTATTAATTTTCTACTTTGCACTATTCCAACTCCAAGGCATGGACTGTCCAACAATAAAACAATAACTAGTACAGACAATATAAAACAAACAGAAAAGCAACCACAATAAAATATTTACAACCATGCATACAAAACACACTAATTGAATTAAACAGTGTAGGGCTAGACCAGAGAGTTAACCAAATGCTGATTTGAGTAGGTATCTTTTAAATTCTACAATACCCATCTAAAGTCGCTAATGATAATAACAATGAAACCTTCATATTGGGGGATCTAACCTTTGACTGCAAAATCAAATGACCTAAAGAGGCTATGTGATGAATCTGACATTGTATGGTTAGTCTCGGACCCTACCATACCCAACAAAAATAATCTCTTGAAATCATCTATTTCAGACATCATCCTTACCAACAGACCTCAGAAGATCATACAGTTGTCTTTGATAACATTTTAGTGACCACAATGTGGTGGCTTGTACAAGGGGTTAAAAGTTATACAGTAAACCTTAATTTTTTTCAAACATTCATTCACTCACTTAAAACAAGAATTTTTCTACTGCCTGGTTGCTATAAATTGGCAGGATTTCTACTTAGCACCATTCATATATATTATATGAAATCTTCATGCATCACGTCTTAAAAGTCATAAATCAACTTGCTCCCTTTAGTAGACACAGAATGAAACAAATTCCTCATAGTTCACCAGTGAAATTAAGCATGCTCTGAGAGATAGAGATCTATATTGGGCAAAGACCTAGCCCTCTAAGATAGAGCAGGATTGGACAACCTTTAGACAAAAGATAAATCAGTTTATAAAGTTAATTTGATTGACCAAAGCAAATTATTATTAGTCACTGCTGGACACTAATAAGAATGACTCCACCAAATTTTGGAAAGCCATAAAGGGCTTGGGAGGTGGGTTAGTCCCTCTTTGTTACCTGTGCAACTCATAATCATAACTAATTTATCCTCTGATAGACACATAATCATGGAAAAATGCACTCATATTTTTCTTCTGCTGGGAAAGCTTTTGATAATTCACCCATAGCTAATCAGACAGCTAACAGCCCACCCTTTTTTCAATTCCAGTAGTTATACTATCGACAGGTGGAACACCTCCTTCTGAATCTCAACCCCCAAAAGGGTGCTGATGCCAATAATATAGAGCCCTTTTCTTGTAAAATGGGCTACTCAGTCCTAACAGCCCTGTAACTCATCTCTTTAACATAGTGATTTAAATTTGTGAAATTCTATTGTGGAAAACTGCTCACATAATCCTACTATTTAAATCGGAGATAAGGCCTCCTAAAGTAATTATCGCCCATCTCCATTCTACCAGTCTTTGCCAAATTACTTTAAAACTGGTAAATGAGTAGATTAGAGGTTACCTTGATAAATTTAACATCATCACCTATATGCAATCAGGTTTTGAGCTAGGCACAGTACTACCACTGCTTTAGTTAAGGTCAACAACAATTGGCTTACTGCACTTGACCAAAACCTCACTAATGCAGCATTATTTGTAGACCTCGGTAAAGCTGTTGATACTGTAGATCACAATATCCTGCTGAACAAACTTACAGTTACTGGTATAGGTCCAGATACTGTTACCTGGTTTAGGGAGTACCTTATTGAAGATGCCAACAGATAAAGTCTGAAAGACTATCATCCTCCTGTATCCACATTTAGAAAGGTGTGCCTCAAGGGTATATATTGTGACCTTTGTTGTTTCTGGTTTATACAAATGAGTTGAGTTCTAACACTGTAAATGCTAAGCTGCATTATTATGCATATGTCACTGTGCTTTATGTTGCACATCCTACACCTGAGATGGCTATGAATGCTCTTCAAGAAGCATCTGATCAACTCCAAGTTTATCTACATGTATCAAAACCTCCTTCTAAATGCTATTAAAAACCAAAATGGTATTCTCTACTACATCATTTTTACACACCCTTTCTCTGGGTATTATAGTCCTGTAGGGTGAAAGGATGGAAATGGTAGACTCCTTTAAGTATTTGGGCATGTGGCTTGATAACAAGTTATTCTTTGCTACTCACATTGATAATCTCTGTTAAAACAAACATTTGTCAATGCTGAATGTTGTCTAGCTGGCATTGGCATTGGTAGTGCAGGTTAGAGATGTGTAACAGTAATAACAGTAAAGTATTGATGTGATGCCAACCCCACCCCACCCTGTAGAGACTGGACAGGCATTAGGGTGTGCCTTGGGTAGTCAGCTATAACAGTCATGCCATTGTACTCACCCAACCCTATAGACACTGAAAAGTGTTGTGGTGTGCTTTGGGGTCTTTGGATGTTTTACTTATCCCATTCCATAAGGAAATACACTGAGGTGGGTGTAATATAGAGAATGGGTGAACTCTCTGATGGAACAGTGAAAGGCACACCACAATGCCTGTCAGTGGCTGCAGGGTGGGGTGGAATGGCATTAGCATTACAGCTGATGATCCCAAGTTACAGCTCTGACTCTGTCAGTCTCTAGAGGGTGGGGCACTACAGCTGGAAACCCTAAAAGTGTAGGTGTGTGTTAGTATTTTCACTCCAAATTTTCAACATGGGCTGTTTGTTAGCTGAAAGGTAGTTTATACAGCAGCTATGCCATTTGGCAACACAGGGATGAAAACACATTTTGAGATGTATGGAAAATGATAACTGTATTGTTCATGAGGAGATGTAAAATGGCAATGTTGAAAATCTGGAGTGAAAATTCTGAAAAATTGGTGCAGTTATGAGCATGCATAGAAACTGTGCAACACAGGTCCATAACCCAATTATTTATGGGATTTTTAACCACATGTTTAACATTGGCATTTTGGTATCTCCCCATGAACAGTGGCACTGTGATTTTGTTCATTTGTCTGAAACGCTTGATTTCACACAGTGACCATGCAATTGTGTGCCACAGGTGTGAAAACACATTTAGGGCAGGATGTGACAGCTGTACTGTTCATAAGGATGTGTGAAAATGCCAGTGTTGAAAATCTGGCATGAAAATATTGCAGATTTGCAAAGGTACAAGAGTGCATGGAAACTGTGCAACACACTTGTAACACAGTAATTTTATGGAATTTCATCACCACATTTTCAACAGAGGCATTTTAGAACTTGCTCATGAACAGTGTCACTGTTATTTCTCAAACTGTCCCGAAAACTGATTTTGCACAGTGACCTCACTATTCTGCACTGAACATGCAAAACCCATTTTGGCCAGGATATGTAAAATGACAGCTGTACTGTTCATAAGGAGGTGTGACAAATGCCAATTTTGAAAAATCTGAGGAAAATATTACAAATTCAAGAAGTTATGAACATGTGTGAAACTGTGCAATGCATGCTTGTAAAACAACTATTTTTGGATTTTCTCCCATCAAATTTGCAACATAGGCTTTTTGAGAGCCCCTCATGAACAGTTGCACTGTTGTTTTGTTAATTGGTCCCAAAAGATGATTCCACGAAATCACATTTTGGGATCGAATAATGTCATGACAGTTTCTGAATTCATTAGAGGGTCCCACTATTCCATGTTGAAAATATGGTGCCCAAATTTCCAAAAATGGCTGAGATATGAACCAAAGTTGAAAAACCCTATTTATGCCATTATACTGCTTACCAGTATTTCTTCAGTTTGTGGTCTGCTTTGAAGAGTGCAGACATGTTCCTGGTCCACCGAAGATTGTTGTGCCAGACTCTGGAGGTAAGTATGGGGTGAGAGTGTGTGTGGGAGGCAGGGTGCACAGAAGGTGGGTGCGGGTTGTGGAAAGGGGCAGGGAGACCACAAGGGATCATTTCTTTTACAGGTTTAAAAATAAATCACAAGAGGGTTTTCTTTGGCAGGGTTTGGCACGCTAGGTGAGCTCCCAGTGTGCCACCTAAGTTTTTTGGGATGCAGAAGTGGACAGGGGATTGGGCACCCCCTCAGCACACAACAAAAGGGGAGATATTATGCCAATGGGGAGTGGGCTCCCCATTGTAAAATAAACAGGGATGGGGATAAATGGCAATGGGGATTGGGCCCCTATCAGTAAAAAATAATGTTGGGTGCATGATGTCAAGAGGGATTGGGCACCCCTCTGCATACATTTTATATGGAAGGAGGTCATTATGCTGATGGGGAGGGCTCCCCATCTGCATTGTGACAGGAGGCACGGCAGTCACTGCTGTCATGTTGCATGCACGTTGGGAGGCATGTTCTGGTCCTGCTGCATGACATCTTCGCCTCATTGCAGTGGACCTTTCTTAGATCTGGTGGCCACATTAGGGATGTGCGATGTTAGTGCTTGCTGCTGGCTGATTGGGGAATGAGGGACACACTACTGATGCATGCCCTGCATTTGCCCAACACTGACTGTGCCTCCAAATCTGCTGCAATATGTTGGCTGCTCATGCATGAGACAATATAAAAAGTATGCCAGAGGCTTGGGTTCTTAATTAGAAATAAATTCTGTTTCAACCATGAGGCAAGGAAAACACTAGTCCAAGTGACCTTTCTCCCCACTAGACTATGGTGGTCTCACATACAGAGCTGCTGCTGCAACTCAACTAGCTAAACTAGATGTGACCTACCATAGTGCACTCCCATGTCATCATAGGACTAATGGCCAAACCGCATCATCATCTTCTTTATGTGGAAGTAGGATGAACTTCACTTATAACCAGAAGGCTTAGGAATCTACATTTATGGTCCTTAAAAGCCCTGCAGAATTCTTTCTCAACATGCATATCAAATTTCCAGAGATCTAGAGGGCTGTACTGACTATGAAAGCACAGTTCTATTTGACTTGATGTTCCAAGGCACTTCTCAAAATATCATAACATGGCCTTCAGTTGGTCTTCCCTCATAGCACGGAATGCCTTGCAGGAATTGCTTAAAATAAATTTGCAGGTTATTCCTCTTTTTCCAAGGTACTTATTGGTCAATTTTCTATTGACAAATCTGTGTGTGATTAAATTATAATGTAAATTGTGTCATGCTATTTGTGATCCACTGCACATTTATATATGCCCTGCTGCTGCAAAATCTATAGTTCTAACTTCTAGTGTTATCAGCCTTGTATTAGATTGCATCAGGTGACCGGTCTTTATGATCCAGCCCTAGACTCTGTACTATGTGTACTATACTATATATACTGCTATAGTTTTATCCTACCTTTGAACTGTTATCTGTCCTAACCAGGACCTCCTTGTTAATGAGTACTGGTCAATGGAGTTTTTCCTAGAAAATTAAATATAAATATGAATACTAATTTCTAAATGATCCAACAGAATTTTCAGAATGAATTTTTCTCAGGAGAGCATTCCAGAGGGCCAGGGAGGCCACTGAAAAGTATGGTCCTGAGTGTTCTTCAATTTTGATGCAGGAACCTCTATCAATCCCCATCCCTGAACCTAAGATTCCTGTAGGGCACATGGGAAGTCAGGAACTCACTCTGCAGCCTCCTCTCATTCAGTGTGCCTCTTTACCCTGAAAACCCTTCTTCATGATCATCATGATCATCAGGGATGGTTTAAATGTTACTTCAAAGAACATTTAAACTAGCCATGGGGTGGCAGAAGGAATCAGTAGTTAGAAACTGCCTCCTCACATGCTGAAGTAGACAATAAGGAGAACCTGAGGGGAGAGTAGTCCCCAGGGTACAAATTAATAATGGGGAAGGGTGGTAGAGCTAAAGGGAGAAAGGAACAGGAGCATTAAAAAGAGATGTGAAGGAAGGAGGCATAAGCAGAGTGGAATCAGAATCTGAAGGACATGAGTGCAAATGATTCGAGTCTAGGCAATAAGATTCTGGCTCAAGAGGCCATTATGGCAGAAGCTGACCTGATTATCACAGCCATTACTGAGTCATGGTGCACTGAAAACCATGACTGGGACATGGCCATACCAGGCTGTACTCTGTTCAGGAAAGACTGGGTGGGAAGGGAAAGAGCAAATGTGGTGCTATATATAATGGAAAGCATAAAAGCCATAGAAATACAGGGAATGCAGGGGAGGCAGAAGTACTGTGGGTCTCCCTGGAGATGGGAATAGAGCCATTGTTCACACTGGAGTGATCTACAGACCTCCAACACAGAGGGAGGAATTAGATAAAGTACTGGTGGAAGCCATTGGCAAGATGGCAGAAAAGGGAGAGGTGCTGCCAGTGGGGACTTAAATATGCTAGATGTGGATTGCAGCCTCACAACGGTGGCTTCAGCTAGCAGCAGGGACAGCCTGGACTCTGCAGTGTCATTCCTCAGGCAACCAGCCTGAGAACTCACTCTGTGATGGGGCAATACTGGACCTGGCACACTCACTAACAGGGACAGTGTTGGAGACATCAAGGTGGGAAGCCACTTGGGAACCAATGCTTTTGTATGGTGTGATGCAATATAAGGACAGCTGTGCAATCAAACCACACAAAGGGAAGGTTCTGACTTCAGGAAGGCAGATTTGGATAAATGCTTCAGGGTTGACTTAGCAGAGGTGGGTGACCCAGGTGGGATGGAGACAGTTGGCAAAGATAAATGGAAGCATAGTAAAGGCAACAAACCTCTGCATCAAACAAGTTAGCAAAAGCAAGAGAAAAAGAGACTGCTATGGTTCTCAAAAGACATTGCTGAAATGGTAAAAGCTAAATGGATGGCATTCAGAAGGTATAGGGAGACACACAGGAGGAGGATAGGGTGGTGTATTGGGGAACAGAGGAAGCAAATAAAGCAATGAGGTGTGCAAGGATGCAGTCTGAAGAGAGACTAGCCCAGGAGGGCAAAAAAAACATGACAAGGTATGTTTTAGATATGTCATTGAAAAGAGGAAGATCAGGGGTGGGATTGTAACACTGAAAAGGGAAGGAGGAAGACTGTGCAGGGGGGACCAGGAAAAGGCAGACATCCTGAACAAATACTTTTGTTCAGTGTTCACAGAGGAAGGAGATAGAGGAGTCACAAAAAGTAACAAAAACTTTGAAGGGAGTGGTGCACATTAGTCCTTTTGGGAGGAGAGATTCCTGAAGGAACTTCTAATCTGAGGGTGGACAAAGCAATGGGGCCAGATGGGGTACATCCAAGACTTTGAGGGAGCTCAGAGAAATACTGACTACATCTCTGACAGTTCCTTGTAACAGCTCACTGGAAACAGGAGCTGTTCTGGAGAACTGCAGGAGGGGATGATGTAATCTCACTAGACAAAAGTGGTAGCAGGGAGGAGGTGGTAATTATAGGCCAGTCGGTATGACATTGGTGATGGGAAAGTTAATGGAATCAGTGCTGAAGGAAAGATTGTGGAATATTTTGAATCCAGTGGGCTACAAGACCTAAGGCAGCATGGTTTCACATAGAGAAAGGTCACATCAAACAAATATGATAGATTTCTTTGACTGGGTGAACAAAGAACTAGATCAGGGTCAGGCAGTGAATGTGGCCTACCTATAGTTCAGTAAGGCATCTCACACTATTCCACAAAGGATACTAACGCAAGCTGGGTAGTTTAGGAGGGTCCAAAGGTAGTAAAGTGGATAAGAAATTGTTAGAGGACAAGTGGCAGAGGGTGGTGATATATCTAGTTCATTCTGAGGAAAGGAGGGGACCAGTGGGGTTCCTCAGGGGTCAGTGCTGGAACTGGTCCTTGTTAATATTCTTATAAGTGACATTGCAGAGGAGCTGAAAGGGAAAGTCTGTCTCTTTGCAGATGACACCAAAATCTGGCAACTAGGTTTCAATATGACAATGTGCAAATAATGTGCTTAGGGCACAGAAGCTCAGAGGTAGAGTACAAAATGGGTGGAGTGGTATTGATGACCACCAAGCAGGAAAGAGATCTGGGGTAATCATACTGGATAACCTAAAGTTGGTCAGAGTGCGACAAGGCAGTAGAGAGGCAAGTGGAATGCTGGAAGTGCATAGGAGGGAAATCGCCAACAAAAAGAGGAGGTGGTGTTGTCTCTGTAAGATGGTTGGTAAGACCTGACCTAGAGTACTGTGTCTAGTTCAGGAAACCACATCTCTGGAAGGACATAGGCAGAGTGGAGGCAGTCCAGAAGAGGGCAACTAAATGGTGAAGGGTCTGAATCAAAAGTTCTGTAATGAAACTAGTCCAGTGGTGCTGAGGGTTGAGGCACTGGATACCACACTTTGTGGTACACTGGTGACCTGGCTTGAAATGGACTTAGGCTGCTGGGGTCAAATGGGGGAGGAAGACTGAGAATCCCAATGGGTGCTCTCTTCCTTCTGGGTGGGTCAATGGTTGCATACAGCACCCATCTGGCCATGGAAGCACAGGCAGTAGGGGCACATGACTCTCTGGAGTCAGGGAGGGGCAGATGCTGTCAAGCACTGGACGATGGTGTGCATCAACATATTGTTTGTCTGGACATTGTCCTCTGACCTGGCATCTTCAGGGATACCGTGTGAAAAGGAGGAAAAATACATACACCCTTGGTCCAACATGCAAAGATAAAACCAATGGGGAAGCCTTGTAAGGACCTGGTGGAGTAGGAGGGGTACTCAGGCCTCCTGAAAGCTGAGGTGCTGGACAACTATAAAAAAAAGCTCTATGAGGAGAGTCTAAAGGACCTCAATATGTATACCCAGGAACAGAGGAGGAGAGGGAGATATGACAGAGACCTTTAAACACCTCACTGTTCAAATAAGATACAGGAGGGGAGTATTTTGGTATCCCATAATTTAGATGACTTAAGAAGAACAAGCCCAAAATTAGCGATGGCAAAATAGCGCAGCCACAAATGATGAGGAGTACAAGTCAGCCATTGCTGAAACGGTGACCAATGACTTTTCCCCTTCCTAGTTGCTTCCCACTCACAATTGGCTATTTTAGTAAGGGAGGTGTATAGCCCTCTCAAATGGAGGTGTAGGGGCAAACCACCCCAGAAAACCCTGTTAAATTTTTTATATCAGGAAATGAGCTGTCCCCAGCTCAATAAGCCTTCCTGGTAAAACTTTAGAAATAATAAATTAAGGATCACATTCTGCTTTAAGTTTTTTTCTGCTGGATTCCTTTATCTTGTTGGTTGACATGCTTGAATATTAAAGTTCAAACTGGGGCAATGTAACTTTTTAAAGAGAATAAAACATGCCAATTATTTTCAAAATAGTTGACCAAATTTAAAAATTGCTTGGTTGTAGGGAAATGCTCTCCATAATCTCTCAGAAAACAAATTTATGTTAAGATGGTTATAAATTCAGGTTATTTCCTGTAGCCTGTTGGAAGGTATTTCACTACCAATAAAACCCATGTTTTAAGTCTTAACCCACTTGTTTGAAAAATAGGGTCCAGGCACATCTACTTTTAGAAATAGTCCCCATAGTGATTACAAATCAAATTTATAAATAATTATATGTGCTTATAAATCTGATTTATAAATATTTACATGTCATTACAAATCTAATTTATAAACAGTTTTATGTGATTGGAAATCTAATGTATAAATATCTGTGTGTTAATAGAAATCTAATTTATAGTTATGTGTAATTACAAATGGAATTTATATGTGATTACAAATGTAATCAACGAGATTTATATATTATTACAAATCTAATTTATAAATAGTTTCATGTGATTACAAAGCTAATTTATAAATAATTATATGCAGCCAGAACGTGGGTACAGTTCTGTAGCAAATCAAATGTCTCTTCCATCAGGAAGTCCCTGTTAAAGCAGCCATGCATGTTACCATAAAACATTTAAAGACCTACTAGCACCTCAAAGAAACCTCTAAAAACATAATTAGTTGCAATTCTGCCTGCATTCCATTTATAGTTCATACATTTCTCCTCTTCATTATTTATTACTAAGGAAATCTGCATTAATCTATGCTTGTTATTCCTTAGAGTTCCTTTAGAGTCCATCTGCCTCTGTAGCTTACTCCCTACTTCAAGTCATAATCCTCTGTTGTGATTCACAATCTGTTTCTATGGGAGTAACTGTGACACCACAAGCAATGCTCTGTGGCTTTAGGCAGGAGAAGGCAGCAGAATAGATAAACTGTTTAGGAACAATGATCCTATTTTCATACAAATGACTGCAGTAATAAATTATGGTGAGGAGGAATAATACAGCACTAATGGGAAACACAAGCTGGACTGTGTCTAAATATGAGGTTTTGTTAAAGTGCTCCTGAACATGTCAACAGTTCTTTAAACCTATTCCTTTTTATTCCATTTTAGATTGCTCTTTTCTTCTGTCTTATAAGATGCTCTCATTTCCAATTTAGTGTTTGCGTCAACATTTTATAGATATAGGCCAGATATTCAAAAGGTTAGCATGCATGAGATCAAAACTCGCCATTTTGCGATATTCAGAAGGAGGCAGTTGCACCTCAAAACATGCTGAGCAACAACGCAATGAAATGAAGGCATGCGCAACCGAAGGAGTGGATCCATGCATAAAGACTGCAATGCGATATTCAAAGACTTGGCGCGATGCGCAATAGCGCACAGCCGGAAATTGCACACTAGCGGAAATGAGCCAAAAAAAAGGCTCAAGGAAGGCGCAAGAACGCTACCAGGCTGTCAAGTGGGGAGAGAGAGAGAGAGACAGACAGAGACAGACAGACAGACAGCAAAGGGCAGGCAAGGAAAGTGTGTCCCATAGTCTGTAGAGGCCACGGGGGTGCCCGTGCAGTGGAAGTAGCAGTCAGGACAGTGGGGTAACACAGCAACACCAGCCGGGGAGGCAGAAGCCAGGAGATGGACAGTGCCAGTTTCCACATGGAAGCTGTAATGAGGGGGTGAGGAATGCATGCTGCAGGGGATGTGGCGTGGAAGAGCCCGTCAGTGGCGGCACGCGACAGGCGGTACCGCGCCCGCATCAGCTTTGAGCTGTACACAGATGTAGAGATCGTGGTACGTACTGCCTGAACAGGGCAATACTGAGACGGCTCTGTGAGCTGTGCAGTGATGTGATGCAGGCACCTCACGACAGAGTCACGCCTGTCGGTGGAGACCAAGGTGACAGCCTGCATGTGCCTGCTTCGCCACGGGCACCTTCCAGAGGCCAACAGGGACACCACAGGCATCACACAGTTGGCCACGCCACGCATCCTCACCCAATCCTCAGCGCACTGCTGCCACATGCTGTGGAGTACATCCATTTCCCCAGCACCGCGGCAGAGCGACAAGCAAACATGCAGGAGTTCCACAGGGTAGCACGATGCCTGGCATGCTAGGGGCCATAGACTGCACCCATGTGGCTATCCGAGACGCCACCTGGCCCCGGCGGCCAGGCATATCGGAACAGAAAGGGATTCCTAGTGTCAACTGCCAGGTGGTGTGTGATGCCACTGGGCGATAATCAATGTCTGTGCCACACACCTGGTGGAGCACATGATGCCTTCATATGGTATCAGTCTGCACTGTGCCATCGATTGAGAGTGGGGACATCCCCACAGGACATCTAGTGGTAAGTACATGTATGGAATGCAAACTCTGGGCAAGGGTGGAATGCCACAGGTGCCATGGTAGTGGCACACAGGAGATGGCCAATATGGACCTGAACATGACACTGATCTCCACTATCTCCACACAGGTGACTGCAGATACCCACTCCATCCCCTGGCTGCTCACACTGTACCGGGCGCCCATGACCCCAGCGCAGCTATGCTATAATGAGGCCATGCCGCAACACGCAACATCATAGAGTGGGTGTTTGGGATGCTCAAGGCACGCCTGATGCCTAGAGACACCTCCGGCGTGCCTCATAGTACAGCCCCAAAAGGCCTGTGGATACTCCTGGCCTGTTGCATCCTGCACAACATGGCCAAAGACATGGGATAGCTGTACAGGTTGAACAGGGGACAGCTATGGGACGCCAGTGGCGCCTGTGATGATGGTGATGAGCAGCCCCCTAGGGCGGAGGGACCCCGACTGATCCGGCAGGCCCAGCTGCACCAGGACACCATCACAGAGGAGCACCACGCACAACACAGGTAAGTCAAGGGGACATGTGCAACCAACACTGTCCATGCACAAACCACAGGCACAGGGGAACACACCAGGGGTGCATGATGGTCAGGGAGTGGAATGGTCCAGGCATACAAACACACCATCAGGGAGGTGAGCACTCATATGGACACACACACACACACACCAGGCAGAGAGCGTACATGGGCAGATGCACAGCACTGCAGAACCGACATTGCTAACACACAGCACCACTGACCACCCCACCACCCGTACTGTCCAAGCACGTGTGTCAGAACCTGGGCACCTTGCACCTTGGTGTACAGTGCAATGCAGGCATCATCATGCATACGCACCTGTGGACAGCAGTTGGGAGGGTGTGCAGGTGGTCCATGTGTTGGCGTGGTGAGCAGAGCACTCAGCAGTGCACTGCCCACCATGACACACATTGCACACATGGCAGCACCAGACAGGCCCGCACTGGGAGACAGCTTAGTCATGTAGCACTGTCCCACGCCACCGGATGCATGGGCAGCCCCGCCGTGACCCAACAGCATGGGCAGGCTGAGCAGGGGCCACATGGGTGGCACTGTTGCACCACCAGGGGTCCCACTGCGTGAACGTGACCTTGCCCACACAGGGGTCTGCAGCATGCCGAACAAACCTGCACCAGGGGTGCTCGGGATGCCCACAGCAGAACCCGCGTCGACAGGCCTGGTGTCGCAAGTCGCCAGGAATCGGGAGTGGAGAGTGCACTGTGTGGGGTGTGCAGTACAGGGCACCTGACTGTGTGCCCAATGCGCCAATGACAGAGACCACAGCCTGGGTCAGCCTGTCAATGGCGGCAGTCACATCCATCCGCATATGGACCAGCTCGGCTTGGTCCCGAGCACAATCCCTGCTGTGCCACTCCACGGACACAGACAGTGCCTCCACGGACCTTGCAACCTGCCTCTGCAGCTGTACTGATTCCTGCAGCAGGCGGTGTGCTCATCCAATGGGTACTGTGCCCCAACAGCATTCTGACCCCCAGGGTGTGGACGGTCCTGATGCACAACACCCTTGAGGGTGGGCTGTTCGCCAGGACCAGGAATGGGTGGATCAAGGGTGGCAGACATGTGCCACTGCTTGACACTGTACCCCCAGACCTGGTGGGTGACTGCTGCTGCTGACCCTCCAACCGCGAGCCCCGGGTCCACTTGCCACCGCTGTGCTGGCAACAGTGCCAGACACCTCCACAGCCACTGGTGCTGCCCCATGGGTGCTGACAGGCACAGCCTGGGACCGTGCCAGCATGCTGGTACAAGTTGGAACCAGACAGGCCCAGGGCATGTGTTGGCCTGCCGGTGTCCGTCATGGGACACACAACCATCACTGCCCATTGCAGGCCTTCTATCATCAATGGTGCAGGTATGTGCTACTGCATGGTCACAGCGCGCTGGCATGCCTGCATGCCAGACTGCTGAAACACAGGCTGTGCACCCCCGCACCTGTATCACTGACACCAGAGTTTGCGCCCAGCGTGCATGCTGCTGCAGTGCCTGCTGGCTGGTGGTGGAGGTGGATGGACCTCCTCCATGTCTAGCAGGTCAGCATCACTGTCTGGACCCCACCACCATCTCCTGAAGACGAACAGGATCTGTAACAGAAAGAGAGTACATGTGAGTGCATGTGAACAACCGCCCCCCAAACACCACCACCATGTCATACCGCAGTGATGGGCTTCCACCCGTCTGGAATCCTCTGCCTGGTACACCTCAATGGCGCCTGGCTGCATGGCTGTGACCAGTGTCTCTCAGTTGGGGTCAGCTGCAACACCACTGGCGGGCTCTCGCCAGTGCCAGCACATGCCGCCCTGAAGGCTGCCACCTTCTGCTTCAAACCTCCCGCGGTCTGTCCCCATCTTTTTCTTGCATTCCTGCACAGAGCGCTGGTGGCTTCCATGCAGGTTAACGGCCCGCTACCCTCCCATGCAGCAGCATGGGACTGAGGGGTGCCTCCGTCCACTCAGCACTGGCTCCTCATCCAGGTAGGCCTGGAAGAGACTCCGCCTCTGCTGCTGTAAGTTGGGCCTCCCACGCCCACCGCCTTCACCCCCACAATGACTCTGCTCGGTCATTGCGATCTGTATGGGGGAAGTGGACACCTGTCACTGTGCAGTCTACAGCATTTTCCCATGACCATCGCCCTGAACATCACACAGCATGCAACTCACCTCTCACCTGCAGTAACCCAATCTGGCCAACGCAGCCCAATGTCGCATATTTATAGCGCAATACATGCAAATTAGAGAGGAGCAACTATAATGACATGCAAATCGCACTACCGCGCCTTTGAATGGCTGATCAGATGATTTTCATGTGTCGCTGAATATCGCGAATCTGTGCTTTGGCGCATATGGAAGAGTCGGCTGAGCCAATGGCGCAGATCTGTGCCTGTGTGGTAGACTGCATTGCACATGCCCAGATAGCTAACGTAGGGCGCTCAGTAGCGCTGCTGACGTGCTGAGCGATCAGCAATTCAGGCCATGGCCACCATTGTGCCAGTGGCGCTACAGCAATGGGCACTATATGGCGCTGTAGCACTACCGCGCAACACTCTGCTGTTGCACTGGTACGCGGCTGGTCAGTGCGCGAGGATGCCTATACATCAGATGGCGCTGTGCGTAGCCTTGCGCCATTGCCCATGACCTTGTGTATGACCTTTGCCCCTGGCACTGTTCGCCTGCCATGTGATCGTTCATTGAGCTGTCTGGTGACAGCGCTTATGTGAAGTGACGGTGCTGTTCGAACAGCACGATTGGAGCCTGTGGTGGTCTATTGCGCAACATCTCCAAGTGGGGTTATGGCACAGCTGGGCACCATATTGCCTGCTGTAAAGTTGGTGCCATGGCTAGGAGGAGGGCAGTGTCCTGGAGCCAGCTTGAGGTGGCCAACTTGGTGGCCCTAGTGGAGCCCCACTATGAGGCACTTTATGGTGAGGTGCCCTCACCATTGCCCGGACCCAGGAGTGGCAGCGGCCACTGACCTGGTGGGGTCACTGGACGGTGCCGGTCCACTGAGCAGTGCCGGCACCAGTACAGTGACCTCCGCTGGAGGATCCTGATCTGCTGGATCGGCTGCGGTCACGTGCCAGGCGGGTCGTGGTGCCTAGGCCAGGTGGGTGTGCCATATATGCACCTGTATTATCTGTAGGGGTGTGTGTGTTTTGGTGGCTGTGCATAGGTGATGGCTCGCCACGGTTGGCTGTGCCAGTGTGTGCAGCTGTGAGATGACTGGGTATGGCTGTGTGGGCAGGCACTGTCACTGGGGCAGGGGTAGTCTGCTATTGAGTCACACTGATGTTTGTCTCAACATATGTCTCCCACAGGCCGGGATGTGAGGATGCGGGCAACGTGAAGAGGGCTGTGCCAGGGACCCGCTGCAGCAGGGGTTGGAGCCCAACAGCAGTAGCAGCGCCAGCAACAGCGCCAGTCGGAGCTGCTTGAGCAGTGTGAGTATCATGACTTCATGGATGCTATTGCATGCTGGAGGGGCCAGTAGCCATGCACAATACAAACATGCAGGAAAGGGAGGTCATAATTCCACTATACAAGACACTAGTGAGGCCCCACCTGCAGTACAGTGTACATTTCTGGAGACCATACCTACGTAAGGATGTAGAGTGGGCAGAGAAGGTTCAGAGGAGGGCAACAAGGATGGTGCATGGCTTGCATCACAACTCCTAGGGAGACAGGTTGAAGGAACTGAACCTGTACCCTGGAGGAGAGGAGGAGAGGGATATGATTGAGACATACAAGTATCTTACAGGGTGGAACAGGTGCAGGGAAACGCTATTTTGAAGTGCAAAAGATGTTCCAGGACTACAGGGCATGGGATGCAGTTGAGGGAGGATGATTCAGAGGAAACATGAGCAAGACTTTCTTCACAGCACGGGTGGTGTACAAGTGGGACACCCTGCCAGGGAGTGGTGGGGGCTGACACAGTCACAGGATTTCAGACTGCACGGATAGACATAACGAATTCTTGAGGTCAGGGGTAAGGGCAACAGACTTCTAGGTAAACAAAGTAACTTACAGGCTGAAATGGACAGACTGTGTGGGCCATAGCCCCTATCTGCCGACACTGGCTATGTATCTATGTCTGTAGGCATGACACAGGTGACATGCATCACTGTCCAGTTTCACAGCACGTCTGTGTATGCATCACTGGTGGTCCATGCATGCACTGGGCACATAGCTGTGTAACTGGCATCGCACCACATTGCCACGCCACTTGCCAGCCTTGTTTGTGCTGTGCTGGACATGGGCACTGTTGTGCAGTGGTGCAATAGCTGGTGCCGCCTGTTTGTGATGGCCATGTGCATGTTCACTGTGGGTGGGTGCATGCCGTCACAGGTGCGGGACATTGGGCTATATGGCTTGCAGGTTGGGTGGTGTTCAGGGTTGTGGTCAGTCACAGCCATTGACTGTGTTCCCATTTTCCTAGGCCTCCAGGTTCTCCATCGCTTGGGAGGGATGTTCAGAGACTGAGACAGCTGCTGACAGACAACCAGGCCATCCTACAATCCATCCACCGACATGCTCCAGAGGAGGCGCACAGGATGGGGCGCCACCAGCCGGAGGATGAGCGCCAGCTGCCCCATAGCTACTGCTACCCTTCCCACTTCTCCCATCTCTACCACCCCTGCCTTCCTCTCCAAGTTTGTCATCCCTACCGCTTGAACACCTCTACCTTGTACCCGTCCCCCTTGTAAATAGTTTGTTATTGTTCTGGTTGTGTTGTTTATCTGAATATACATTTCTATTTTGATATGAATAATGTGTTGGTCTCTGATTTGCAGCTGGCTATGGGTGCTCAGTTGCAGGGGTGTACATGCCATCTGGGGTGGTATGGTCCTGGGTATGTGTGTGTGTGTGTGTGCATGTGTGTGCATGGGGAGGTATCTCCACATGGCAGTGACTTTCTGTTGGTCTTGCCGTCTGCTGCCACCACTGCTGGGTGCACAGGGTGTGTCTGGCTTGTAGGCTTCTGTGCTGCAGGGTTGACGGGTGCTGGGGGATGCATGGTTTCCTGAAGTGCCAGTCACTGCACATAGGTGGTGTCTTGGGGTCACAGTGCAGGGTGTGCTGTGCATACGAGGGCTGATGTGCACTGCGGTTGTCAACCCCTTGTGTGGCACCTCAGCCTGCCAGTGTGGTTGCTGGGGTGTCATGGCTCTGCTATCTTTGTTGGCTTGTCCCCATGGGCCAGTAGATCATCCGTCCCACCCCAGTGATGCTGTGCTTGGGGTGTGCAGATGTGGTGTGGGTTCTGCAGTGTGTTCCTGTGCCCATGTGTGGCATGGCTGGCGGTGGGCCCCAGCCTGCCTCCTGGATGTGCAGTTCCATTGCTCTGGGGGGCTCTGCTTGCGCTATGGCACCTCTGGAATGCTCAGCTGAGCTGCCCTGGTTGCGCCACTTGCGCAACGCATTTCGCTCAACTTCTCCTTCCTGGTTGCGCTGTGGTGCAGTATGTGTGATATTCAGATGTTGGTTGCTTGCGCCAATTTGTTCCTGCTCCATGTTTGAATATCGCACATGTTGCGCATTTGCCAACTGGTTTGTGCTGTTGCTCTGTTGCGCTCATTTTGAGCGCAGTTTGAATATCTGGGCCCTACTGTACATTGATAAAATAGAGGATAATGGATGGTAACAGACAACAACCACACTGTAATCACATTGAGCAGTTTCCATGACACCTAGGTAAACCTTTGGGAGCACAGCTCAAGAGGTTTACACTTGTCAAGCAAACTGCAAGATGCAATTTCAGTGCAGTTTGTTCACCATCCATTAACTTATATAGTGTATGGGGCTAACTTTTTCCATTGTGACGGTCTGGCTGAGCTCTCATCACCATGGCCATTGGTCAGAAGTCTCATGATGGCCACAGTCACCAGTTAAAACAAAGTTCGTGTAACTTTTGAAGGAGTGGTGCATATAATAATAGATTAGTGGGGGTGGGGTGAGGGGTAATCACCTGTCCTTCTTCCATAACTACCCTGATTCTAGCCCAAACTACTACCATTATTTGTTTTATGTACTATTAAAGATACAAGGGCCATTTGCCGAGGAGGTGCTGGAAGAGGTGCCATCTCCCCCATGGCATAGTGACCAAGGATATTGCATGAGGTTAATGCTGTACTCTGTGTATTTATGTTCCCAAAAGTTTAAGAAAACTAATCTGAGTTTTATGTTGGACTGCATCATATGAACTTTTAAGAGAGACTGTCACGCCAGTTTTAAGTTAAAGACTCATAATGGGGGAGACTCACACTAGGTTGCTGATATGAGTAGGCGATGAGATTTGGTGTGTTAAACTCATTCCTTTCCAAATTTATTGTTTTTACCTAACCCAACTTTATGTTGGAGCTTGTATTTACTCCCAGGAGGCACCATGCTTTTTGATCTGGGTCAAACCTACTTTCCCATGGGCTCTGGTTTTGTACCAATTGACCACATAGGACATACAGGAAGGAAGAGCTTATTCTCCCCTACCTTGGAAGTACTAGTTATTGTGTTTTTTTCTTGTTCAATGACTCATACTAGTAGACAGTTACAATATGTTTATGGATCTATGCCTAACAAGGCAAACAGTTATATATGTAGTTATATACATGGTTACTGGTTTAAAAGGTACATTGCTCAGATGACTTGTGCTTTGGTTGGACCCAAAATCAAATCTCATCCTGGCCATCTTACCCTTGTTAATTACTCAGATTTGGTGTAAATGTTAACGTTGGTGAATGTTGGAGAAATGACTCTTGAGAAAGCAAATTGTTGGGCAGCTATGGGGAACAGGTGGTGTTTTCAGCAGAAATATGAGATCCTTTGATAGAGCTATTAGGATGGATAGTTCACTTTGTAGTGTGCTTTTGATTAATATTAATAGAATTAGCAGCCCAGTTAAGCATTCTAGGTTGCTTCAATATATTAAGAGACAGGCTCCAGATATCATATATATTCAGGAAACTCATTTAACCCAGCAGGAACACTTCAAATTGAGGGCAGGAGGTAGGTAGGTAGGTAGAAAATGATGGAATCACTTCTGAAAGAAAAGAATTGTCGAGTAACTAGAGGCCAGCAGGCACAGGACCCAAAGCAGCATTGATTTACAGCAGAAAGGTCATGTCAGATGAATCTAATAGATTTCTTTGACTGGGTGACCAAAGTAGTAGAGGACTGTGGATATGGCCTACCTAGACTTTAACAAGGCATTTGACACAGTCCAGCACAAAAGACTAATAATCAAGTTAGCCAGCCTGGGAGTGGGTCCCAGGGTGGTAGCCTGGGTAGCAAACTGGCTGCAAAACAGGACACAGAAAGTAATGGTGAACGGAACACATTCCAAAGAAAGGGGGTCACTAGTGGAGTACCTCAGGGCTCAGTACTGGTTCCAGTCCTCTTTAACATCTTTATAGGTGACAGTGCAGAGGTTCTGGAGGAAAGGTATGCCTCTTTGCAGATGACACAAAGATCTGTAACAGAGTTGATACATGCGGGGGTAGAAAGGATGAGAAGGGACTTGACAAGGTTGGAGGAGTGGTCAGACATATGGCAACTTCGATTCAATGCAAAGAAGTGCAAAGTAATGCACCTGAGACACAAACCCAGGAGAAGGGTACACAATAGCAGGGAGGTACTAACAACGACAAAATGGAAAAGAAACTGGGGATACTCATATCAGATGATCTAAAGGTTGTCAAGCAATGTGAGAAGTCAGTAGGAGAGCCAGGGATACTGGGATGCATAGGAAGGGACATCATAAGTAGAAAAGGGAAGTTGTTATCCCTCTGTACAGACAGTTGGTGAGATCCCATCTGGAGTACTGTGTGCAGTTTTGGAGACCTCATCTATGCAAGGACATAGACAGGATGGAAGCAATCCAGATGAGGGCAACTAAAATGGTGCAGGGTCTGCATCAGAAACCATATGAAGAGAGATTGAGAGAGCTTAATATGTATACCCTTGATGAAAGGAGGACAGGGGGACATGATAGAAATGTACAAGTACCTGAAGGAATCAACAAAGTCCAAGAGAGTAGCGTCTTTCAGAAAAAGATGTGTAAGAACAAGGGGCACAATTTAAAGATAGAGGGGGGATGGCTCAGGGTAATGTGAGGAATTTTTTCTCACAGAGAGAGTGGTGAATGCATGAAACCGCATTCCTGGGGGTTGTTGGGTCTAAAACAGTGGGGAGTTCAAACATGCATTGGACAGACATAAGGCAATTGTAGTGGGGGTGGCAGGAAGTAGGCTATTGGTTAACTAGAATCTGAAGCTTATCTAGTAGGTAGGAAATGGGCAGACTGGTGGGCCAAGTGGTCCTTATCTGCTGTCAGAGTCTATGTTTTTATGTTTCTAAGGTCTAAGGTATATTCAACCTCTAGTAAAACTGGCTGCATACAGGGTGTAGCCATATTAATCCAAGCTACTTTACCATTAGAGGTGGAGTCGAATATGCTGATCCTGCTGGTTGCTAAATTATAGTCCATGGAAAATTATTTGGTCAAAACATAACCCTTGCTAATGTTTATCTCCCACTTGCATCACTCCAGCTGAGAGTTTGTCAACTCTTTAAATAAAATTACTGAGCTTCACAAGGATATTGATTATGGAGGCAGTTTTAACATCACACTAAATCCAAAATAAATACTTCTAAGCCCCTTTACAGGAAGCTCTCCATTTTAGATGTGATTATCCTCCCAGATTGAGGCCTTGGGTTTTTGATGTGTGGAGGCATTTTACTCCAGAGCAGGACGATTGGTATATGACTCCTCACGTTTTAAAACCTTGTCTAGAATAGATTATTGTTTTATTTCAGTGGAACTTATGGATGTCCTAAGGAATCTTATGCTAAATGCAAGGTTTTGTCAGACCGTACCCCATTACTACTCAAAACAGATTTAGGAAACCATGTCGACAGATGCTTTGGAGACTTAATTCAGCATTGCTCAAGGAGCAGGAACTTAAAGATTTTTGCAAACCAGGATCCCACAGATTATTCTCGAAAACACCTCACCTGGCACGTTGGCAGCCTTGGTATCGGACACACTGAAGGTGGTAATTTGGGGAATTGATTGCTTATACTGCATGAAAGCAAAAACAGAGAGAAATTAGATATAAGCAGCTTCAAGCTTGCTTGACATTTCTTCAAAAGGTCAGGGACCAAGTGATTCTTATATAGAGCAGAAAATCAGACAACTTAAATGGAATCTTCAAGCTATAATTGACTATCAAGTGCAAGCTGAACTAGAACAATTGAAGAGATATTATTATGAAGGTGGCCTTAGAGGGCATGTAACTTGGCCAGGAGACTCCAGGAGCTAGGCAGGTGGTCAATAACAAAATTAAAAGACCCTGTATCTGGATACTGAAGGGCACTACCTCAGAAATTCTTTTATATTTCAGAATTATTATAGGGAGTTATGCTACAACACAATTCCTCCTCCTCCAGAGCATAAGATACAACAATTCCTCTCCTCTGTGCTTTCCAAGTTACCCCTTTTAGTAGGATATAATTAAGGTCCTAGTATCAGTGATGGAAATCAGGCAAGCAATCAGACGCTTAGGGCCCTCAAGTCTCTGGGTCCTGATGGCTTTCCTCAGGAATGGTATAAAGCCCTGCTCCCTTACTTTGATTTGATGAGACAGACATTTAATGAAGTACAGTTGGGAGCTCCCTCCAGTTTCATGGGAATATGCATTGAATTCAAAAGTCCCTAAACCAGGTAGAGACCCCAGTCACCCTGAATCATATAGGCCCTTTTTTTGAATTGCGACTATAAATTACATATGTTGATATGGGACTAGAGACTTGAGGATATGGTGTCTTGTTTAATCCATCAGGACCAAACTGGTTTCTTAAAAAATAGACAAACTTCAGATAATGCACTTAGAATCATACATCTTTGTCCTATATCTCTAGGTCCCTACTCCCTGTTGTAGTGGCCAGTCTAGATGCTTACAAGGCATTTGATCAGGTGCTTTGGCGCTATCTCTGGCAGGTATTGGGAGCATTTGGATTCAGAGGAATTTGTAAAATGGCTTAGTAATCTCTATACTAACCCTAGGTCCTATATCAGGGTTAACGACTCTCTGTCCTCACCAATTGATCTGAAATGGGGACTAGACAAGGCTGTCCTTATTGCCTCTGTTATTCACCCTCTATATAGAGCCTTCAGCTATGGCAATAAGAACCTCTAGTGAAGTACATGGGGTTGTAGTGGAGGAGACTCCTACTGCATATCACTTTATACAGATGATGTGCTACTGACCTTAACAGACCCTGAGATATCATTACAAGGAACTTGGCAAATTTTGGAAAATGTTGCATCTTTATCTGGCTATGTTATCAATTATTTGTAGACAGAGGTTCTGGCCTTGAATTTCACCCTTCTCCAACTTAAACAAAGACTACCCCTTAAATGGCGAACCATGAAATTAAAATGTCTTAGTATTCATTTACCACTACATGTTTCAAATGTCACTTTAGTAAGTTATGAGCCCATGACACAGGTTTTAGAGGCAGATATACATAAATGGTCTTGGCTGAAGCTCCCTTCTATTTGAGAATTGCTACTGTACAATCTAATGTTCTACCTCGATTATGATATTTATTTCAAACAATTCTTTTTCTTCCTCTAAGGTGTACTTTGACACATGGAATAGGCTATTATCTAGATTTGTGTGGGATGGACATAGGCCACATGTTCGCTGGTCTTTGCTACAATTGCTGAAAGACAAGGAGGGTTAAATGTACTGGATTTGAATTATTACGCAATGTCAGTGCGAATAGTCTGAATTCTCACCTGGGTGAACCCCAACCTCCAACCTCCCTGAAAGAAAATAGAATGTTATTTTAATGATATGCCTGACCCACAAAAGGTCATTTTTGCCTCTTCTTACTGATTTACCTGCTTTGGCAGATTTTGACATACGGGCCAGGCAGACATTGCAAAGCTGGTATTCATTTAGATATGTGCCTGCTATGGAGCCTGTGTTTCATTTTTGCAATTGCTTTTGCAGAGACATAATTCCTACTTACTCAATGTGACCTAACATTTTCATTTGGCGAGGAAGGGTCTCACATTTATTTTTCAATTTTTAGACTCACGGGGGTGGCTCCATTTGTTCAGCTCCAAAGGAAATTTAACTTGTCAAATTCAGATCATTATAGGTTTCTACAGGTGTGTGATTTTCTTTTACATAAGGGCCCTTTGAGGAACTGCCTCCCTGCCCCATACCACTATTCCTCCAACTGGTTATAAATGAAATTTGTGGTTCTATCCAGTTACATTTGATTGATTGATACATAAAGGAATCAGGGAAATTTTCTCTGATTCATCTGAATCTGTGGTGGAGGCATTGAACAGGAGCTCCTTCTCGAGTGACTTATGACTTCTGGGTTAAATATACCGCCCCTCATTAGGGATCTCTTTGGCTCCTTATTGGAGAATTTGCATGGAATTCTTGAATTAGATATTTTAATACACCAGCTAAACTGGCTAAAATCTATCCTGCACTGGGAGCTGACTGTTGGAGACAAAGTGGAAATGGAAGGCAGATCAGGTACATATTTTTTTGGGGTGTAGCAAATTGCAAGTGTTTTGGGAGCAAGTTGAACAGTCTTTACAGATGATATTTACACCAGATTTGGTACTAAGTCCATGGTTTGCTTTCCTATCAATCCCTCCAGAAGAACTCAAAAATACAAAAAGGTCACTTGTATTTACTTTCCTCCTTTTGGCAAAAGACTATAACTTATCTATGGAGACAGATTAGATCCCATGTGGTGGATACCTGGCATCATTTGATAGTAGAACATTATTATTTAGAATGTATGGTTGCAGGGCTATAGAGAACAATTTGATTTAAAGTGGAGGGCTTGGGTCCTTTTTCAATCAACAAGAGACTCACATTTGTTCCATGATGGAGTCAAATATTTAGATGCTAGGAGATGGAAAAGACACTATAAGAGGACTCTTTTTCCAGATGGAGGGATGGATAGGCATAGGAAGAAGGGACAGAGGAAGACATTTACTGAGGTTAGACTTATGAAATACTGTGAACTATATACACTGAATGTGATGAAGACACTACCAATACTACTATTGTATTACTGCTTATAGATTGATTTGCTGCTATGGATATTTATGAATGTTATATATAACGTATCTGCTGTGTACTGCACCTCCTATCAAAATAAAGAAAAATAAAGTATATATAAAAAAAGTGTAGCTTATGTTTGTTCCAGTTGCTGTGTGCTCCCTCTGTAGGCGCTCACTGCCATAGCCATTGGTCTGAGCATGTGAGTGTGGCTTGCATTGTTACAGTATTGATGTAACACAGTCAAGAGGATAAGAACCTCTTGACATCGCATTGATACCATAACAACATGGTAAACTGTCTGAATTCAGACAGTAATAAGAGCTCCTATGTATTGTCAACTGTTTCTTTAGACATCACAACTCCTAGGTTTTCATCAATATTCTTAGCTGTTTATCAACACTCATTCTTTAACATCACTTTTCTAGTGGCTGAGATGACTAGCCAAGGTGTCAGGGTCATCCTTAACTTTATTTTGCACTAGCCAGCCATGCTAGTGAACCAGAGATTGCACTAGCCTGCGAAGTTTGCAGTAGCCTGCAATCAGTATGGCTAACAGTGATTTGTTAAATGAAAGGCAAATAAAATTGCATGTGTCCTGCCAACTGTCTGGACATCTAATAACTGATTTTGCACTGTGCCGTTAACTGAAAACTGCATACGCTATCTCAGCTTCTGTGACTGAAGAGTCAGTGGTTCTGTCACTGATGACTGAAATTAACTTTGTTCCCATTATTTTTTTATTCAAGTGCCATGTGTTCAACCTTGGCTACATAGTGGATAAAGTTGCTGAACTGATATCTAGCCCTTTCATATTATCAAGGCGCACATCCACACAAAGTCTGTGAAAGGACGTCCTTTGTAAGCAATTGCATGCCATGTGCAAAACAGTTTATCAGATGGTAAAGCATTGCTTCATTCATGTTCTTCAGCATTCCTCTGCATTACTTGTCCCTGGAGTAGCAATGCTGGCATCCTCCTTTTCCTTTGTCCTACCATGAACTTCACTGATATTATGGAATGAGACAGAGTCAAGCTGGAAGTTATCTGTGCCAAAATGAAAATTATTGTTATTGCCTGCCTTACCCAACTGTATTTCATGTTTGATACACAAATGCAGAACATCAGATCTTTTACCATCATACCCCAACCAATCACATTTTCTAGCCCAACATTGCTGAAACCGACAGCTTTGCTTTGTCTTTTTGTACTCATGATCTTTTGTTTGTCTTCATCAGCATGCTTTCTATTATTGTCAGCTGAGTTACTGACTTTTTAATATATTTCCACATTTTCATATTTGTAGTTAATAAAGTTGTGTCAGAAAAGTGTGTGTCTTTTCTGTCCCTTTTCCTCCCTTTTCCCACCCTGACCACAGATCCCAGAAATGCTTGATTGTCTCAGTTCTACTAAAAATGTTCACCAAAAGAAAGTAACAATAAATTCAAC
This sequence comes from Neoceratodus forsteri, assembly GCA_016271365.2. NCBI lineage: Eukaryota > Metazoa > Chordata > Ceratodontiformes > Ceratodontidae > Neoceratodus > Neoceratodus forsteri. The sequence goes on from CM028133.1 coordinate 573,784,343, forward strand.
AGCATCAACCTATACTGTTATGTATTTATTTTTATTCTTTGGCAACCATGTAACTCCCATTGGGCTGAGATCCATTTACAGTGGTGGCCGGGAACACATGGAGGTTAAGTGATTTGCTTAGGGTCACACAGTATGCAAGTGGAGGCTGTAGAAATTTTAACCCAGATATGCTGGATGTACTAAGTCCATTCACAACCTGTTGTTCTGTCTGTTAAACACACTCCAGTTTTCTTTTCTATGACAGCCATATATTCTGATATGCTTTGACTACCTTTTGATAATTGAGCTATCTGTACTCGTGGTATCCTCAATACAGACAGTTGGTGAGACCCCATTTGGAGTACTGCATGCAGTTCTGGAGACCCCATCTCCACAAGGACATAGACAGGATGGAGGCAGTGCAGAGGAGGAAAGTAAAATGGTGTAGGATCTGCAACAGAACCCATATGAGGAGAGACTGAAAGAGTTTAATATGTATACATAGAAACATAGAAACATAGAAGTTGACGGCAGATAAGGACCTAAGGCCCATCCAGTCTGCCCATTTCTTTTCTACCTTATAAATGTGCCATTGGCCTTTGTCAGTGACCTATCTATTCATAGTCATTTGTATTGCTCCCTTATGCCTATCCATGCATGTTTGAGGCCCTGCACTGTATTCATAGCCACCACTTCTTGTGGTAAGCCATTCCATGCATCTACCACCCTTTCTGTGAAAAGAATTTCCTCACATTCCCTCTTAATCGCCTCCTCTAATCTCATGCTGTGTCCTCTTGTCCTGCTATTTTCTTATATTTAAACATGTTAGACTCTTTCACCTTGTTTATGCCCTTAAGGTGTTTGAATGCCTCGATCATATCACTCTCCCTCCTTTGCTCATGAAGTATACATATTGAGCTCCGTTAATCTTCTCCTCGTCTTCTGATGCAGTCCCTGCACCATTTTGGTTGCCTTTCTGACTGCCTCAATTTGGTTAATGTCCTTTGAAGGTGTGGCCTCCAATACTGCACGCAGTACTCTAGATGGGGCCTAACCAATGTCTTGTACAGAGGATTATTACCTCCCTCTACGACTTGTGATACCCCTACTAATACACCTAATACCCCCTAGCCTTACCTACTGCTTTAGAGGTCTGCTTGATGATTTCAGGTCATCAGTTATGATGATGCCCAAGTCTCTTTCTTCCTTTGTGACTGCTAGCAACTCCCTCCCAGCCTATAAGTGGCTTCAGGGTTTCTCTTCCCTATGTGCATGATTTTGCACTTCTTTGCATTAAATCCCAGTTGCCACTCTTCTGACCATTCTGCTAGTTTATCCAGATCTCTTCCCATTCTGCCCACCCCATCTGGATCATCTACTCTGTTGCAGATCTTGGTGTCATCTGCAAACAGACAAGCCTTACCCTCTAGTCCATCTGAGGTCACTAATGAAGGTGTTGAATAGGACTGGCCCCAGGACTGATCCCTGAGGTACCCCACTTGTGACTTGCATCTCTTCTGACTGTATACCATTTACCACCACTCTCTGTTTCTGCCAGTCAACCAGTTTGCCACCCAGTTGACCAACTTCTGACCACCCGAGCCTACCTAGCTTATTTATCAATCTTCTATGTGGAACAGTGTCAAAAGCTTTGCTGAAGTCAAGGTAGGCGACATCAACTGCTCCCCTTGGTCCACCACTCTGGTTACCCAGTCAAAGAAATCTATGAGATTAGTTTGACAGGACCTTCCTTTGTAAACTCCATGCTGTCTTGGATCCTGTGCCCCTATGGATTCCAGGTGTTGCACTATCCTTTCCTTAAGGAGTGCCTCCATAATCTTGCCCACTACTGAGGTAAGACTGACCGGTCTGTAGTTCTCCTCCTCCTCCCTGCTACCACTCTTGTGGATGGGATCACATGAGTCCTTCTCCAGTCTTCTGGGACCTCTCCTGTGCTCAGAGACTCACTAAACAATTCTGCTAATGGCTCTGCTAGTTCCTCCTTTAGCTCCTTAAGTACCCTGGGATGTATGCCATCAGGTCCCATTGCCTTATCCACCCTGAGCTTAGCAAGCTCTTGTAGGACCCTTTCTTTGTGAAGGGAGTAGTGCTCACCTCCCTCCCCTGTGTCCTTGATGCTGAGCTGTGGGCCCTGCCCTACCTTCTCTTCAGTAAATACTGAGCAAAAGTATCTATTTAGGATAGATGCCTTTACAAGGTCCTCCTCCTCACTTGCTCCCTTTCTCCATTAAGCTTAATACCCCTCTGGACTTTCTCCTTTCACTAATGTATCTATAGAAAGTCTTGTCACCTTCTTTTACTGTTCGTGCTAGTGTTTCCTCAGTTTGGGACTTTGCCTGCCTTACTGCCTTGCCTGCTTCCCTTAGGGCAGTTTGGTATGCCTCCTATCTTCATCCGCTGTGTTCCTTATATTTCCTGAAGGCCAGCCTTTTGGCTCTGACCTTTTCTGCTACTGTATTTGAGAACCAAAGTGGTTTCCTTCTTCTTTTGCACTTCCTTTTCTGTCTAACACAATGGGATGTTGCTTCAAGTATTGCATCCTTAATGCTTGCCCACTTTGCCTGTACCTCCTCACCTGTGTTTCTTTTTGCCAGGGCTAGCTTAACTCTGTTGGCCATCTTATCAAAGTCAGCTCCTCTGAAGTCCCATATTTTTGCCTTGGAATGGGATGATTTCGATGTAGTAGCAAATTGAACCATACCATGTGATGGTCACTGGCCCCAGGTGACCTTCTACCTGAGATCTGTGATCCCTTCTTTGTTAGTCAGTACTAGATCTAGGATAGCCCTGTCTCTTGTGGGTTTCTGTACCAGTTGTTTGAGGCCCTCCTGCAGGGAATCCACTATGAGTCTAGTTCTGGCAGATGTTCCTGCTGGTATTGACCAATCTGTATCTGGCATGTTGAAGTCTCCCATTATCAGAACCTCCCTTTAGCTGTCATGTTTTGTATATCTTCTAACAGTAATGTGTCTATGTCCTCCCCTGGTCTGGAGGCCTGTAGACAACCCCAGTTCTTATGGCTGTCCCATTTCCTGTTTCCAGGGTGACCCACAGTTCTTCTGGCTCCTTATGTGTATTCTGAATTTCTGTAGCTTTGATATTTTCATTAACATACAGGGCCACTCCTCCTCCCGTTTTGCACCTCGTCTCTTCTGAACAATACATAGCCAGGTACTGAAGTCTCCCAAGTGTAGCTATCTGGTAAACCACATCTCACTAATTGCTACTATGTCCAGTTTAGCCTCTGACATTATTGCCTGCAGGTCTGGGATCTTATTTCCCAGGCTGTGAGCATTGTGTACATGATTTTCCATTGGCCAGATTTTGGTGTGTTAGTTGTTGGGTGAGTTTGGCATTACCCTGTGCATCGTATGGGGAGACAAACCTTTTTCTTACCTGTGTGATGCAAATGAGACAGCAAACACGCTGAATTCCTGTTTGACCACTAGCTGGGGGGAGGTGTTCTTCCATTCGGCGTATGGGGTGCTGCACCCCTCCCCATTGCTAGTTTAAATATTCTGCAAAGACGTCAAACTTCTGCCCCAATGCACTGACTCCTCTTTAGTCAGATGCAGTCCATCAAATTTAAAGAACTTTCGCTCCCAGAACTGTTGCCAGTTCCTACAAATCTGTGTCCTTTTTCTTGCACCAGTCCTTGAGCCACGTGTTTAGCTCCCCTATCTCCCCTTCTCTGACCTTCCGTCCATCAGCTCCCTTCTCCCAGACTGGCAGGATCTCAGAGAAGGAGATGCTGGACGAAATAGATGATAGTTTGTCACCCAGCCCTAGTCAGGTGTTCCTTGGTCTCCACAACTGACGGCTGGGCGGGATCATTAGTCCCTATGTGTACTAGGACATCAATGTTTTCTCCTGCTTTTGAACAATTTTGTAATACGGTCAGTGTCTCTCCATGCTGATGTACCTGGAGACATCTGACCATCACCCTGGCTGGAGATGGGTATCAACTCCCGAATCATGGAGTCTCCTATGATCAGAAGTTTTTTGGATTTCCTTTGTGCTTGTTTAGTTTTGGTTCCTGATTTGGGTGAGTATTGTTGTGCTAGCTCCTGTGCCGCAGTGTCCTGCTCTGCAGTGTCTTCTGCCTCTTTATTTGATTTCAGAGATAGAGGCAGATACCTGTTTGTAGATGTTTATATGGTTTTGAGGTCATGTGTTGGAGAGCAGAGAGTGATGGGGCACCTGATTTGCTCCTCCTAACCACCTGCCAACCTCCTGGACCACTACCCTCTGCGGTCGAGGTTTTTCTGTTGGATGCTGGGAAATGGCAGGTGGTTCTTATAATATATTTCCTCTTCAATATGAAATTTGAGGCGTGCAATCTCTGCCCATGCTGCCCAGAGCTGAGACCTAAGATCTCCAAAGGCCCAGCATGTGGGACAGTGTCCTAAATCCTGTAAGACTATCCTTCTGAAAATTGTTCCACAGTACCTGCAGTTAATGAAATCCATTCCAAATAAGTTGCTGTGTTTGTAACCTAGTCAGAGTAATTTAGAAAGAAAAAAGGAAAAAATGCAAGTAATGGTTTAATTGTGCTTTGTTTAACTTGTTATAACAAGTTAAATTACTAGTGCCCTGTAAATGAGATCACCTTGTGGAGGCCCCACTGCTCCGCCCCTTCCTGCTCTGCCACAGGAAATGTCACAACTGTGGTACCCTATAAAAGGAGTGTAGCGTGGGGTGGTTGGGGATGGGGTGGGTGGCTGGGCCCTTCCCTGCCTAAAAGAAGAACCACGGATGAAAGAACAAGGAGGTAAGAGCAGAAACAATCAGTCAACAACAAATGCAGTAACCCTGAAAGCTTATCCTAATGTTAGATAAAACTGTAAAACCTGTAAAGCACCACCTGTAATAATTTCAGAGAAGATATACCCTGTAAAAACACTTTGCTCCAGAGAAAATAAAGCAGTAACAGAAGATATACCTTGCAAAAGACAATTTGAATCAGAAGATTACAGCAGTAATCTGTTAGCACACACCTGTAGGCACACCTTGTAATAATGCAGAAGAAGGTATACCAGCAACAACAATTTGAATCAGAGAAAAAAATAAAGCAATGAAATGTTAGCAACAAACAGTAGCAATCCCTGTGAGTAAAAATATAAAAACACCACCACACAGTAAATCTGTTTAGCCAAACTAAGTCTTAATCCTTCTCCCTTGCTCTGGTAAGTTTCTCTACTCTGCCTTTCAAGCAGTCTTAGAAGGAAAGAGCTCAGGTGAAGCTAGGTGCCTTAGCCAGCAAACCAAGTCTTCTACCCTGAGGAAAGGAGTGAGAGGGGCATATGATAGAAACTTTCAAGTACCTCAAGAAATTGACAAAGTCCAAGATGGGAGCATCTTTCAGAGAAAGAGATGTGCAAGAACAGGGGGCTCAGTTTGAAGAGAGCTGGGAAACAGCTCAGGGCAACATCAGAAAGTATTTTTCATGGAGGGTAGTGGACACATGAAACCACCTTTCTGAGGAGGTAGTGTGGTCAAAAACAGTGGGAGAGTTCAAGAATGCATGGGACAGACATAAGGCAATTGTAGTGAAGGGTAGGAGGAAGTAGGTTGTTGGTTAACTAGAATCTGCAGCTTATCCAGTATGTAGGGAATAGGCAGACTTGGTGAGCCAAGCGGTCATATCTGCCGTCAAAGTCTATGTTGCTACATTGTGTTCCCTTTACCTCATCAGTTACTGCTGTTTCTTTTAAATGTCTAAGACATCACATTCCACAGTTTCAGGCACACTATTCCATGCTATTTATTCCAATGGCCTGAAAAGCTGTAGCTAATATCATGGAATATTCAGGTTGGTAGTATAGAAAAATAAGAGCAGCAGCTGCTGAGGACTTAGGAGAGAAATAACACAGTGACAATGGCAATAAAATGTGAAAACTAATTTGAAAAGTGGGTCTAAAACATATGATGTATACGGGAAAAACAAAGGAACCCATACAGCATATAAAGGTATAAAACTGTTTCCTATCATGGCAATAAATGACCATACTTATAATTCAGAGTTGAAAAGATTAGGTTGTTTTACTGCTAATGATCTTAATGGCCATACTTTACACCTCCTAGACAGACTGGTTTTACAAGCAAAGGCCTGTGACTAGTGACATCAGAACTTTTTTGTTACTTGGGCATTCATGCAACAGTGAATGATTTGATACAGTCAGTTTTAATACTATTTGAGCACTCAAATGGCCCAAAAAGGACTACATTTAATCAAAACTGGATAACCAAATAAAGACCCTGAAAACCAGATTATCTGATCTACAACTGAACAGGTGAAACAACTGTGCTGCTCCTGGACACAGTCACAAATCTGCCTGCTGTGAGTAGTGTGCTATACGAGGAAAGAAATGAGAAAGGATCTTTACCAGCAAAAAATAAAAGCAGTAATTATTATAAAATGAAAACGTTTGTAAATGCACTACATACAGACATCTATTTTTTCATTTCACTAATGCTACGGCAGCACATAGTTAAACCTCCATGAAAAGGACCTAGCTTTAATTAAATAACAGTTATATTTTTGTATTTATTTGTTTGTTTATTTGATACTTGGGTTGAGAATGGAACTGCAGCTTTCACAGGAGGAATTGCACTAGCCCAGCCTGGCAAATAACAGAGATTCTGCACTAGCCTGTGGCAATCTGCACTAGTACCTGAGCTAGTAAATGAATATTAAGTTGACCCTTGCAAGGTGTGGACATTTAGGCTACAGACAGAAAGACCGAGAACAGATTTCCTGCTTCACATGGAAGGTTGTGGGAACCTATAGAATAAAAGATGGAACTGTTCTTAGTGCCATCTTATCCTTATGCATGACAAGATATGTTTTTGTGAGCCAAAACCTAGGAGCTCGCCAATCCCAAGCACATAACAACTAAAAATATATTTTGTAAGACAGCACATCCAATGGTATCAACAAAAGTGGTTCAAAAGGCTCCTTACTGAGGTACACAGAAACTAATTCAAATTCCAAGGGGAGCAGGATTGGAACAGAGGTAGACTCCTGCTGACAGCCCATAGAAAATTAATAATGTCTTGGTTAGTCCCCAGTGTCAAACCCAAGGAGGCTCCAAGGACCGACACCTGATTTATCAGGGTGCTGAAGGACAAACCTTTCTCCACCCTTTCCTGCAGGGAATCCAAAATCTGTGGAACTATGGTTTGGAAAGGCAGATATTTTCTCCCATTTTGCCAAGCTGAAAAGCATAAATGTATGTAAGTCTGTATGCAAGCATAAAATACTGACATGAAAATCTTCCTGGCAGACATTGGGGTGTCCACTACTTTCTTACAGAAACCCTGTTTCAGGGTGTCCTCCATTTAGGAGCCAGGACATGAGCTACATTGCTTCTAGATTTAGATACAGAATGGGTCCCTATGAGAGAAGGTCCCCTGCACTGGAAGAAAAACAGTGTGCACTGAGTTAGGTTTACCAAGACTGGGTCACTCTGGAGCTATTAGAAGAAAGCTTCCTCTTGAGTGCCTTATTTTGCACATGATCTTGTGGAGAAGAGGCAGAAGAGGAAGGCATGTGCTCTGCCAAAATTCTGCTTATGACAGGGCATCCAGTGCTTCCACTTGTGGACACCAGTAGTGGTTGAAAAACCATTGAACTTAAGCGTAGTGGCTGGAAGTAAACAGATCAATCTGGGAAGGACTGAACCTTTGACACAAAGATCAAACACCTCTGGGTTCAACATCCACTCCCTTGGATAAACATTTATGTGGCTTGGCCAATTGGCTTGAATGTTCAACTCCCTACCAAGTGGACTGCTGACAAAGGAGAGAAGTTTCTCCTCTGCCCACAGCAGGAGATCAGTGGCTTCTTTTAGCATCTCCTTGCTCTTTTGCCCCTTGATTATTTATGAACACCACCCTGACAGCATTGTCTGATGTTATTTTCATGACTTTTGGCTGCACGGACTTTGAAAATGAAGTAGAGCAATGCGCACCACCCTCATCTCCAGAATATTTATGCGTAGGTGCTGTTTCTGTGCTGACCAAGTACCCTGAATGGGAATGTGGTTCAAGACAGCCCCTCAACCTGACAGACTGGCATCAGATGTTAGAATCTTCTCTGGGGACACTTTGCTCAGATTTTCCAAAGTCAACCACCAACTCGAGACTGCCACAGTTGTGGTGAGAGGTGGATTCTGGCCTGACAATTTTCTGAGGTCAGATCCCAGGTTGAGAGTAACTCCATCTGTAGGAGCCACATGTGAAGGTGAGTCGACAGGACTAGTTCTTTCACTGCCATCATGAGGTCTAGAATTCATAGCTAGTAGTGAGCTAAAGCTGATGATTGGCTCCTCAAACACTGAACTTCTCTCAACAGGGTCTCCTTTCTGTCTGGTGAGAGGAAGACCTTCCCTTGTCCATCCTGAATACTGCTCCAGGTGTTCCAGTGTCTGTGATGGCTCAAGAGGGCTTTCTCCTAGTTCAGACCCAGCCATTGAACTCCAGGGCCTCCATATTCCTAGTCTCTGATGTCCTTGCTAATGTAACAGATGGTGCTCGAATGAGCAGGTCATCCAGGTAGGAATAGACATGCTGTCCTTCCTGTCTAAGTTGAGTCACCAGGACTATGAGCACCTTTGAAAAGACCTTGGAGGCTGTTGCTAGCTCACAAGGAAGTACATTGTATGGAAGTGCTGTCCCAGCACCGTGAAACAGGAACCTCTGATGAGACTGATGTATGGGGATGTGTAAATATGCATCCCAAATATCTATGGAATCTAAGTAATACCATGGCTGGACAGCTCAAATGATTGAACTTAGGGACTCCATCTTGAAGGTTCTGTGGCACACAAACTTGTTTAGATGTATCAGGTCCAGAATAGGCCTGAAACCACCCAACTTCTTGGGAATCATGACATAGATTGAGTAGAACCCTAGCCTTGCTCACTGAGAGGCACGGCACAATCGCTCTGATTAGAGTGAGGTGGTTCAGGTCTCTGACACTGCTTGTCTTGTCATGGAGTCCTTGGAACAGGAATAGAATAAAGTGACCCTTTGATGGGATATTTGAAAATTCTATTGCGTAATCTAAAGCCAGAATTTAAAAGCTCAAGCATCTGATGTTATCTGGGCCCATCTTGTGTAAAACTTGTGCAGTGTCCCACCAAGGGAAGGGGGCAGAGAAGGGCCTGTGACCCTCATTGTGAGGTGCTCAGTTTTGCACTGGGCCTCTGTTGCACCTTTGGCAAGGGCTTCTCTGCTACTTTTGCTTTTGAAACCAGAAAAGGCTCCTTTACTCGTCTGCATTTCCTGAAAGGACAACCCCACCCAAAAACTGCCTCTGTCAGCTACCTACTTGACCTTTTGAGCTAATGCAACCTTCTGTTGTTGCTTTGACTCTGGAAGGTGGCCATTTTATCCAGGATATCCTTCAAAATATCATCCAGGCTAGAACCAAACAACAAGCCTCCGCTAGAAGGTTAAGTTAAACAACTTGGTCTTTGAAGCCTGATCAGCTACCCAATGTTGAACCACACACCTTGCATAGCTGACAAAATGTGATCAGCAGAGCAAGCTGACATGCATAACTCTTCCACCATGGCATCCCCTACTAATGTGGAGAATATGAATATCTGCTGCAAAATGGTTTCTCCCTCGAATACAGGGAATGTAGCTGCTAAGGGTCATAACCCACAAGGTTAAGGCTCTGATAACAATAAAGGAGACATAGGAGGTGCAAAGGTTTGCACCGTTGGAGATGAAAGCTCTTCTGCACGTGGCATCCACTCCCATGTCATGCAAATCTGTTAAGGCCAAGGATGCTTCAGTAAGAATAGTGGCATGTCTGATAGAATTATGAACCACTTTATCTGCCAGAAGAGGGTTTCCCACTTGTGAGTATTTTCTTCCAAAAGGGAAACACTGTGCCTTAGGTCTTGGCATATATTTTCTTTTGTCCATACCTGCCCATTCCTGTTCAATAATTTGGTCACAGTGAATACATTTTGTAGTGGAGAAGGATGTGGACATAATTGGATTAATTCCATGGACTGGACAGACTAGGTGGGCCAAGCGGTCCTTATCTGCCATCAATGTCTAAGTCTATGACTGCACCTCCTTGAGCTGTAATAACCTACATGCCTTGGTTATCAGGTAGGACAATGACTTGGTATCAAATAGGGGATGGATAGGAATCCTCCTCTTTGGCCCTGTCTACTCCCCTTCCTCCTCCCCTGCTCCTCAGAGGGTCATCCTTCTTGACATGAAGTAACATCATAGGGTCAAGAATATCTCCAAAATCCTGATTTCTCATCATGACCCTCTGTATGATGAGGGTCAAGGGCTGCCTGCAGATCTGAAAAAGCAGCACTGTCTTATTACCGCACCTGGACATGCTTGTGTGGGCCCCTGACCTGAGGTACCTAGTTTTGGGTTGGTGTGTTCTGTGGAACATCAGTTCCTAAAAGCTCTCTTAAGACCAACAACAAAGATGTAAGCAATTCTGCTTTGTCACTACCGACTGGTACACTAGATGCACCCCACCCCATGCAGCTCGGAGGTCCGATTGGGGAAGACATATTAGCGTGAAAAATACACTAAGGTCAATAGGAACCCATGGGAGAGGGTCTCATAACCCTTTTGCAGGTCTTACATTCTTGAGAGTAAGAGGTTTTGAAAAGCCATGGTTCCAAGAAAAATAGTTAAGGAGCTGCCCAAGGATAAAGAGGATAAAGAGCTTATGTTGCTGTTAAAAGGCAGTATAGAGGACTGTTGCCATGACCCCCAGCACAAAAGCAGTTCATGTTGGCTAGCAAGGCTGAATAAGCTTCTGCTCAGCTGTGCCCATTACCAGGAAAAATAATTAAGCAGACAGTCAGGCTGAAAGAAGAAAAAGCAAAGGCAGAATCACCACGCTTAGCACTGAGAAGTGCAGGCACACATGCACTCCTCCGAATAGCTTGTGTGTGATGCCATGATGCTAAGAATGATGTCACCTTGTGAATGGAGGTGCACACACAACACAAGCATGCAAACACAACCATGCAAAAGAGGAAAGCAAAACAGAGCATGCACCCACAATGGCCACAGTGGCTGCTAAATGGCAGGAAACTGTGTGGTTCAATTGAGCCGAAAGGAAACCACCAAATCAACTGAAAGGTTGAAAAAAACTTCCAAAAACAGTGAAAAAAGGCTTCAGTCCTATTAGAGGCCACAAACTCCTCACCAGGCAGGCTCCGTTTGAAATTTGGTTTAAAGTTAAAGCGAAATGTCCCTACCAAGGAGCTTAAGTGAAAGGAAATGTCATAAAGGTAAAAATGAAAGAAAAAAACAAAACAAGCAAAAAACAACACCAGGGGAAAATAAGATGGGGGATACTGACACTAAAATGGGAATGGGCAGGGAAGCCCTATCAAAAATAATTCCAGAAAATGCAAGTACTTACCTGAGGCACCAAAGTTATTCTTGTTTTGATATATATAAAATCAGAGACTTCTTAGAGAATAAACACCCTAGAAGTATGTGGCAGACTTGGCCTGCAATCCAAGCACATGCAGTGGAAATGGAAGATGCTAGTTAGCCAATTTGAAAGCTGCAGCTTAACAGGCACAATGTAGGACACCCTCTCGAAGCTGGCTTACTATACCATATGCTCCATTTTGATTAGATTCTCTTTAATAGACAGTTCCATGTCCCCAGGCATTGCTGCTTTGCCCAGGTTTATAAAGGACTTCTTAAGAGAAAGTGGGGAGACCAGTGTGCTGGATATAGGACAAGTTGGGCTGGGTCTTCAAACCTCCTGGCCGGGAGGTACCATCTGGTGTTAGTGAGGATAGCTACATGTTTTCAGCTCCAATAGGGAGGTGGTAGGAGTATGGTGACCTCTGGGAAGTGGAGTCCTGATAAGATCAGTTGGCTAGGTGTACATCAGCCTGGTGGCAAGCCCATCTTTATCTGGGTTTAGAAGTCATGAGCTCTTGAGAAAGGTATGGCAGTGGGGCTTTGTGGCAGTGGCAGGGCTGTGACAGTGCCTTGGAGGTGGCAGCTCTGAGGTGTTTTTTCTGGTGTGGCACGCTGCCAGGGTAAGATTGGGTGGATTGCATTTGGGATCACATTATATTGGGCTGCAGTGCTCATGTCAAGGTAGGTCCATGTTAGCCACCCCAAAAATTCAGTGTAAGTGTAACTAAAAGGAAGGAGACGAGTAGTGCATGCTATAACTATCCCTTCACCATGTCCCAGTTTGGAAGAGGGTTACAAACTGGTTTAATCTTTGGCAAGGTATTCAGGGTGTCCACAGAGGTTCAGAAGGCCACGTCCCTGGTTTAAGAATGTTTCGAGGTTGGGGTAAGGCACTCCTAAGCATTGGTTTAGATCATGCAGTGTACCCTCCAAGATGTGAGCTTCCTTCGGCTCAGGTTTTCTGTGTGGAGTCAGCAGCTGATATATTACAAGAGGCCTGTTTTATGCCTCTTCTCAGCCTGATATTGTTTGTACCTCCCATGTATGTCCTATGGCCTGCTTGGTTGCATGGAGCTGCACACTCAATTTATTTATTGTAAATGGAATCAGAATTAAATTTCTTTTTTGTTTCTATTTTGTGTGTGCTGGGATTATTAGAATAACCTAACTATTCATCCTCTCAAGAAAAGTGCAGTCTCTGCCCACCCTGGCCCAACCTGAAGGTACAGTTGCTGGTAACTTACAGCCTGTCTGGGGAGCAAGCATTCTTTACAATGAACATACAAACATACAAATTCAATTCAACTCAATAGTTTTTGTTCAACTTTGTTGCTGATAAAGTTATTACAGTAGAAAATAACAAAACATGCACCATTGTAACAAGACATTATATACAGTAGCAAGCGAATAAATATGTAGAAAAATAAAGACATTACCTAGTGCAGCTTATCCCTAAGTCTAAAACAGCCTTGCAGGAAACAGGTTTGCAAGATACCTATCTACTAAAGACTAAAAACTATGACATTTACTGGAACAATATCTGCATTTACCTTCATAAAATAGTGTAGAGTTTATAAAGTGTGCTCAGTGGGAAAGTGAAATAATTCAGTGTGAGTACTAGACTGTATTACAGTGTGATCTATAGTACTTTTCTTTATTTTAGTTACTGAGGAAAATAATTTAGTTACAGTACCATCAGGGCATCTTCCACGTCTTGGGTGTAATAAGATGAATACTAAATCATGATCATTTTTACATAGAGGTTTGAGGAATATTTGAGTAGATTATTTCTGGGTTTGGAGTATAAAGGGCCTGTCTTAATTATATGGTTTAAAGATTCACATTGGCCAAAGGAACATCTACATTGTACAGGTACTGTATTTAGGGCCATATCAATGTAAAGACTTGTTAAAATAGATATGTCTGGAATTAATCAACTCATACCATGCACATGCAATCAATTTTCTATCCAATGGTTGTATGGGAAAGTTAATCTTCCAGACAGTGTCCAATTTTATTATTTCTGAACCATTCATTGGATTTCTGCCCTTTTATTTTAATCATATCCAGGTGTTTCACATGATCAAATAATTTTTCTTAATCAGAGTTTTAAAGTGCATGTAGATATTTATTATAGTCACTTCATAAATAGGTAGCATTTACTTTTGTTAAATTGATTTCTAAACCTTTAACCAACTAGATATATGACTTTCCTTGGTCCATTTAATTTTTTCTTTCATACACATAGAGGCAAACTGTTTTGCTTATTATTTATTAATCTCAGCCAATAGACAAATCATTTTATCTCAGCCAGAGTACCCACTGAGATTTTACCTAGTTCAGCTGTAACCATTGCATAGGGTGTAGAGCATGTAACTCACAATAGGGCCTTATAATAGTATGATGATGATGTCATATCAATATCTTTTGTTACATGTGAACCCCAGACTTCTGCACCACATGTGGCAATTGGATTGATCCTTGCATCACCAGCAATAAAAGTTAGGAGAGTGGTGTTACCTCCATACTTCATATTAAACTTTAATAGTCCTTTGGCAGTAATTTTGCTTTCAGTTATCAATCTTTTGGTGAAAGGTCGAATTAAATGTGTTTGTCAGCTAACCCCCAAATATTGATAGCTATTCACAATTTCTATTTTCTTGTCTCCCAGTATAAATTTAAATTGGTAGATCCCTACCACGATTATTGAAAGTCAGTATTTTAGTTTTGTTTAAATATATAGAAAGTTCCAAAGTCTCACATTTTTTCTGAAAATAACTTTTTGCAGCCCTTTTATGGATAAGTAAAATAACACCATATTGTAAGCCTATGCTAACACATGTAGTGGAAAATATTTATTTTGGGTAAATCCGATTTTTCTTTATTGCCAAAAGTAATCAATTCATTTATATAGATATTAAATAATAGGGGGCTAATAGGTATCCCTGTTTAACTCTTTTCTAGGTAATAAAATATTCAATTAAATTGCCTTTATTATCATATCTGACAGAAGAAATGGTTCCACAATGAAGGAGATAAATCATAATTAGAAGTATGTTGTCCAGCATTAGGAGTGTAAAATTAGCCATAATTTATGCCTATTTAGAGAATCAAAAGCCTATGAAACATCGACAGACATTGCATACAGCTTAATTTTTCTCCATTTAACATATATCTCAATTAAGTGTGAGAAAATAAATATATTATCAGTTGTGGAGAACCATTTTGAAAATCTGCTTGAGTAAAAGAGATAATAGAATTAGTTGTGACCCAGTCTATTAGTCGATCAAGTAATAAGCTGGAGAATATTTAGATACTATAAGAGACTTATTGATGGTAATTATAAGGCTCATAAACTGAGTCTTTTTATGCACTGGTACAATAATGGTTTTAACCTAGGAAGAAGAAACATATTTGAATTAAATACATAAATTAAAATAATGAGTGAGTAAAGGTATCCAAAAGGACTTGTATTCCTTGTATACCTCTGCTGGAATACCATCCTCTCTGGCTGCCTTATTATTTTTAAGTTTTAATATAGCCAATTATACTTCTGTTTCAGTAAAGGTAAATAATTTACCCAAAGTTAGATGTAACTTATTTGTTAATTGACAGTCTAAATAATCTAATTCAATTCTAGAGAATATTTGCTAAAATGTGCTATCCAATTTTCTTTAGGGATATAGGATGGCAGTGCGGGTTAATATTTTTAACACCATATGCTACCAATTTCCAAAAGAGTGCATGTCATTATTTTGTATTGCCATATGCATTTCACTCCATAGCTTTTGTTGATAAAGTAATTTGTTGTCGTTAACCATTTATTATATTATCTACTAGCTTTATTTAGGTATTGGAAGTTTCATTTTATTGGTTCTGATTTAGTCCACTTTATAAGTTTATTTAATTTAGATTTTGCATTTCTACATTCATTATCAAATCAGTTATGATTGGTAAATTATTATATCTGATTCCACTATATCGACAGCCCTAATATCCTGGCTCAGTTGTCTTAACACATTGTCAATTTGGTCTGAAACTCAGTAGTTTAAATCAAGTGATTCAATGTCGTATATGAAGGTTTGAATAACTTTGCTTAGAAGATTACTTGCTATTTTTCCTCTCCTCAGTACTTTTTTCCCAATGCAGCTCAATTCCACTACAGGGTCTGAATCCCCATCTCTGGCAGCACTTTATTTGGGACAATCTTTAGGCAGATCAGCACATGATCATTTTCTGGTCTTATCTGAATATCAGTCCATGTAATTAATTTTACCATTTCCAAATTATATGATATAATCAATTGTACTCTGGCCATAAGAGGAGAAATAAGTGAGTTTTCTCTAAAATCACCATCTATTCTACCATTTAGTAGCAGAAGCTCATTTTCCCCAAGAATTTAATGAAATGTTTACCTTGTTTATTAACCCTTAAATCTTGTATTTTCTATGTGCTATTGTTTCAGTCATGGCCATTTCAGAAAATATATCACTCTGATCATACGAGGCAACCCTAGTATTAAAATCCTTGCCACTAGAAGGTGATTAGTTGGAAATTTGGCAGAAATCTCTCCAATCATTAGCATTAATGATCCCATAAATAAGCATTGTTTCTTTTGGCCAATCTTGGGGATGTATAGATTGACTAAAGTAATAGGGACTGAGTAATTTGATCAATTTTTAAGGTATTCTTGATTACAATATCCTTTTAATTTTAATATATATTGCCAGTCCTGCCATAAATCTGCCATATTTAGCATCTCTAGTAGCAGGGAATTTATGAGGTGAAATTCATTCAATTCACTTTCATACAGGCCCATGTTTCTTGGAAAAATATCACATCCTTGACCTTGATCTCGACCCAATCTGGATTTGATAATTTAAAAGTAAGATTGCAATGTTCCAGGAAACAGAGTTTGTTTTCAGATCCTGATTTCCTTTGTTTATATTAGATGCATTCTTATTTTCTGTTGTTTCTTTTTTCAGTCAGTCACTCTGTGTGAGTAACATTTCAAATTTGTTTGAAACTTATACCTTATAGTAACTGTAGATTTTCTTTAGAAGATGGGAGTTTACCCATTTGAAAGATCAATGGTATTTCCAACTCCTTTTATCTCTGTTTGGGATCTTGTTCAACTACAAATAAACCTACAGTATCTAAAATAGCTGTATTTTCTGCTATTTAGTCATTTAAACTGTCATATTTGATTGCCAGTTTTATTTGATTACAGTCAGGATGATTACCTAATTGGATGACTTTGATTGCTTCTGGGACTTCAACTGAAATACGTAAAGTTGCTCTAATGGGTCAAGTACTGTCTGTTTTTTTATAGGGTTCTCATTTTTGCCATGTTAAGCCCATAAATTTTCAAAATATTTCCATTTTCCAGAATGTCTATGGGAGAAACCTTTTCCATGTTACTTTTTACTGGGGTTTTGAGGATCTTTCTGTCAATTATATGGACTCCAACAGGACCTAGAAGTTATGCTTTTCTTAGGATTTAATTTATAATAAGATCTCCTTGCAGTAACATGTCATCTGTACTGCCCTATGTTCTTGTTTACATCTATAGACCTTTTTATTTTAACATCTTCTGATGGAATTTTAGAACACAGTACAAAAGTTTAAGAAAAGTACCACATAGTTTCCAATTGTTTCCATTGGGTATTGCACTTAGCCCACATATGTTAAGGTATCTCTGTTGATCTTCAATTATGAGGTTTAATTGTTTTCTATTAATAAATTGAACATGACAACCTCTTCTTTCCAGAAGTCTCTTGTTAAGCCAAATTTGATTTGCAATTCTGATAGCAGAACAGAAAACAAAAATGTATTCTAATCCTTCATCTCTGTCTTTCCACATTTGAATAATATCAGTCTCCAGCAGATCAGTGCCAGTAGCATCTCTTAAGAAATTTACATGTTTCCCCATCCCATCCTGATTGTTCATAATTTAACCAATCAAGGCCATATAAGGTTAGAATAGCACATTCTGAAATATCATATAAAACATTATTTGGACGATCATTAAGAGGTCTTTGAGCTTCATGGTTATTACTCTGTTGGTTATTTTCATATTAATTATGTCTCAATTACTGTTTATAATCCAGTTTTACCAATCGTTCTTAAAGGCTTTCATCTCCTTCTTAAAATCAATTAACTGGGAAGCAATTGATTGCAAGGATGTATTATGATTAGAATCAGTTACATTCCCATCTTCAGCTTTGCTTTCTACCAGACCTTGGTTGGACTTTTCATCTTCATTATTTTCTGTTACTTGGGATGGACTACAGCAGGTAAAAGACAATTCTACTGCACTGTTGCAAACAATATTTGCCTGTAGCTTACCTTCTTCAGTGGATTTTCTGGCCCAACCCCCATTCATACTACTATGTTATTTATTTTTCATAGGGTGGGAGTTAATTTTAACCAGAGTTTTGAGAATGAGAATGGAGGGAAGACTGGTCTAGCTAAAGGAACCTCATCCAAATCTATGGATGAATATTTTGTTTTGAGGGTTAATTTATCAATTTGTATTTTATTGTTATTTTCAAGCATACATCAAATGATATGGCACAGTAATCAGAATAACATGAGTGCCCATACAGGCAAGAATACAAGCATAGGAGATGCAGTGACATGTCCCCACCCCTTATGTCCCACCCAAAATGTTAACCTTCCCCCACCACCTTAAAACAATCCTTCTCCCCTCCCTTCCAACCCACCCCACCTTGGCATGGATGTATATTCACTCCACTTTACCTTAAAACCAGAAGCACAACAAGAAAATGCTTTGGATTGATGCCATGGATAGAGAATGACCATCCACTACTATACGGACAATTCAAACCTCAGAAATCATTGAGCCAAGGGAACTCCAACTTGTAACATATAGACAGCATGCATCCCAGCCCATATCTTTTTATATCTGGAGGGTGGCCGAGATGTTCCAAATTGTTCCACCCACAAATTAAACAAAAGGTCTTGGAGCCACTCTATATAAGAAAGCTTTTGAGCATCAATCCAATGCCTTAAAACAAGATTCATAAGTGTTGGTAAGATCATTTCCATATGATATCTATGCATTTTAACCTGTACCTTGGAATAATTCCTATGAGACAAGTCTCTGGTGTAAACAAATCCTCTAGACCTAACAATGGGTCAGCTTTCTGACAGATTTCTGTCTAGAGGTCCTGGACAAAGGGACAGTCCCAGAACATAAGACGGAAGGAACCTTCTTCCAATTTGCACCTAGTACAAGTTGGGGTTGGGGATTTACCTATCTCCAAAAGTTTGAGGGCGTCCAATATAAATGATGTAGAAATTGATATTGAGTAAGTCTCAATCTCTCTTGAGATAGGTAAATGTATATATATTCCCATATTTTACTCCAGTTAATGCTAGGATCTGGGAATTGTCTAACCCAATATTTTGGGCCTCCTTCTTGAGTAATAGGTGCCTGCACCAGGAGGGAACCATACTCTTGAGCTACTGCATGGGAAGGTGTACCACTTCTACTAAGGAGGTAAAGAATTCACAAAACTTATCCTCTGTAACCAGTTGTCTACCTAACTGGTTCAGGAGATGAGATATCTGATATGTGCTGAACATTTGTCCCTTTTTAATGAATATATATTAAAGATATCCAATGCCAGGATACATTTCCCCACTAGGTCTAGGAAATCTTTTAATTTTGTGTTCTGGAACTGAGGAATCCAAAGTTTAGGAATCATCTTGC
Organism: Neoceratodus forsteri; assembly: GCA_016271365.2. Taxonomy (NCBI): domain Eukaryota; kingdom Metazoa; phylum Chordata; order Ceratodontiformes; family Ceratodontidae; genus Neoceratodus; species Neoceratodus forsteri. The sequence continues at coordinate 573,803,520 of CM028133.1, forward strand.
TTCCTATCTTGAAGTTTGAGTTCTCTACTAGTGGCTGGTTCCAGTTCTGAGTGGTTTATACTTTAAAAAGTTACATAGCTGAGTATGGGATCTTAGTGACACCCCATGGGAAAATGGGAAATACTAACAAGTAGGTTTTAAGTGTGCTATATAACAACATAGAAATAGGCAGATGTGCTTCAGCTAACATTGCTTTCTCAAGTATTAACCATGATGGGACACATGGCAGGTTAGCTAATGTTACATCATTGGTCATCCATTTCATATACTTAGAGACCTGGCTAGCCCAGTAGTAACCCCTAAATGAGGCAACCTCTAACCACCTTTGCCTTGGGTGCAGTCAACTTCTGGTAAGCTCTTCTTGGGAGCTTAGCAGCCCATATGAAGGAAGAGATGATAGAATGGGCTTTCTTGAACCATTTAATGGGCAGCCAGACATTGAGCATATGTAACGGGTAGAAGATCCTTGGCAGGATGTTCATTTTAACTATAGTAATGCATCCCCAAAAGAGATAGGGAGGGATGACCATCTAGCAAAATCTTGTTGTATAGTAGACAGAGTATAACGAGATTTAGTTTCTTAGGGAGGAATCCGAATTAGTCAGGTAAATGCCCAGACATTTTAAGCATTTAGGGGACCAATGAATGCCTAATTGTAGAATATCACTTTTCAACAGTCTATAGTTTAAAGGAAGACCATGCTTTTATCCAAATTAATTTTATAATTAGAGTAGCTACCAAATTCTGAAATAATTTGCAGGGTAGCCTCAAATGCACTAGCAGGGTTGATGGAATGGAGCAAAATGTCATCTGCATATGCCAATAGTTTGAAGTCAGACCCATACAGAGGTATGCCGGGATCAAGGAAGAGGTCCTGAGTTTAACAAGTAAAGGCTCCAAATAGATATTAAAAGAAATGAAGATAATGGACACCCTTGGTGAGTGCCACAATGAAGAAGGAACCTCTCCAAGAAAACTCCATTACAATAAATAGAGCTTTGGGATTTTTGTAGAAAGAAGCAATCCAGCCAATGTATTCCTTCAGAAATCCAAATGTATGCATTGTGGAAAATAAAAAGCCCCAATCCACTCTATCAAAGCTTTCTCCATGTCCAGGGACAGTAGTCCAGCTGGCACTGAGTCCTAAACATGGAGAAAGTGTGTGAAAGTTTTCTCAAATGATAATCGAGGAGTTCCTCTCCTTCAAAATCCTACTTGGTCTGAATGAATTATGGTGGGCATGTCCTCTGCCAGCCTGTTTGCTAACAACTTAGCAATGATTTTCATGTCATAATTCAATTAAGAAATAGGTCTATAGTTGATTACCATGTCCAGGCCCTCTCTGGCTTGTGTAAAACAATGATTAGGGCCTCCAGGAAACTGTCATCCATTTCTTCCGATCTAGAAACCTCTTAAACAGCTGGCCTAGCCAAGGAGTCAACTGTTTGTAAAAGATTTATAGAAATTGGGTGAAAACCCATCAGGGCCAGGAAACTTATCGGAAGGAGGGAGGGTATTTATTGTTTTCTCAACTTCTATATCAGTTATGGGCACCATCAGAGCTGACTTCTTTGCTGCTGATATATATGGCAAAGAGGATCTCAAAGTATTTATCTAATTTTTGTTTTCCAGGGGTTAGACATGGGTCCATACAAATCCTTGTAATAAGTTACGAATTCCTTTACTATTCTTTTAGGGTTTACTTGTATGGTGTTATCTAACCTAGATCTGATACCATAATTATTCTGGAAGCTTCTTGAGATTTTAAATGAAGGGTCAACAACAACTTTCTGGATTTTCTCCTTGAGCCACATAATTAATTCTGGTGTGCATTATTGCATATTCTGCTTTACTTAGCAGCAGGTAGCTATTCTGGGCCCTTAAACCCATCAGTTTAAGTCTGTCAGCATCGGGGTGGAGGGTGATGGCACATTTTTAATTGATTAATTTTACTGAGTAGTGTGAGGCTTCTTGTTGTTTCATCTTTTTCTTATGCGAGGCTATTCTAATTAGTTCCCTCCTTAGTTCACACTTCAGGTGCACCATTCTAGATTAATTCTGCCAATCGAGCCAAGATTAACCTCAGTATATTGATCAATTGCCTTCAAAATATCCTTTATAACACTCTCATCTCTCAGTAACTGATTGTTAACCTTCCAAATAGTTTCTTTTGGAACATTGGGAGTCAAGTTTAGTGAACACCATACCACTGCATGATCAGAGATAACACCGTGTTCTATGGCACTATCCATAATTCCTGACAAGAAATTATGACTAATTAAAAGTAGTCATTCGGTGGATGTGCCATGAACAGGCGACCGAAAAGTATACTCTTTCAAGGAGGGATACAGGACCCTCCATGGGTCTATCAGACCTAATTGATCTGTTAGATCTCAGAGGCTCTCTGTGCAGGTGACAGGCCAGATTTTCTGACTTCTGATCTATCCAGGCCAGGAGTAAATGAGAGGTTCCAATCTCCTCCCAAAATTAGCAGAAAGAAAACATAAGGAAGTAACCCTGTAAGTAGTCCAGAAAAAAGTTGAGGAGCCAGAGTTAGGACCGTAAACACAGCAGAGCATTACCCTGTGTGGTCTAGTAATCCTTTCAAGATTAAATATCTGCCATCTGGTTCTTGAATGCAAAGTTCACAATTAAAGAGAATACTACGTGAAAATAATATAGCTACCCCTCTTCTTTGGGTGCTATCCCACATTGAAGACCTGGCCTACAAATTGCCTTCTAAGAAGTAAGCCTCCAAGGTCAGTAAGTGGGTTTCTTGTAGGAATGTAACAGCTCCTTTCAGACAGTCAATATGCTTTAAGATCTGATAATGTTTGACTTTCTTTCTGGCACCTCTAATATTCCACGTAAGTAGTTTTAAATATCCCTACATTTCTTGCTTTTATAATTCAGAATACAGTAGTCTACTTCTAACATTACTAGCATCCAGCTGAATTGTCCCTCCACTGCCCCCAGCCCCAAACCCTTATCCCTTTGGAGCCTACAGCCCATAATCCTGAAAACTTACATTTAAACCTTTGAACTCTAAATGTAACATAATCTTGTTGGCCAGAAGGGCCAAAAACACCCTCCACCCTCCCAACTTAATGATATCAAGCTACGTGATCTTCAGAAACCACGAATACCCTCTCTCCCTCCCAACCACTCATATCATTACAAAATACCACCTAATATGAACCCTGAATCCAAGATCTAGTACTAATTTGAGCACTAATAAACTTGGGAACAAACACAAGAAAAGTATTCACCAGCTATAAACATGCACACTTATAATTCATAGCCTTATAAAATGTCAGGAAAACTAAAATAAAATTCTTAAGTGAACCATTTGTTCACACACAAGCTTAATCTGCCTGAATAATAAGCAAACAACTTATCCCAGGGCGACCTCTTGTGGCCATTAGTCAGTATTATATTTAAGTAAACAGAACCTCAAAGAAATCCATATAGGCCATGGTTAATAGAATTAATTAAGTAAATAGGTTCTTTGCTTAAATTCCCCAAGCCTGTAAGATGAAAATATGTTAATACTTACCATATGGCTGCGATTACTGTGGAAAGCATTGCAGCTTGGGTGACAATCAGCCCATGAACCTGGCATATTCAGACATTGAGTCCTTAGAACACTAATATGCACAAAGCTCAGATGAAACAGGAGTATAAGATAGAAAAAGGCAAAGACAAAATGGAAAACTCCCTTCTGCAAAGAATCCTATAGAAATTTTGAAAATAGGAGTCGGGAGTCTGATACCCAAACAGCTCCCATTGCTAAATAGTCATAACACTCTGATGTGTAGACATACCTTTGCAGAGTGTAACAAAGACAAAACCATCATGAAGGAGCCAGAACACATGAATTCCCTTCTGTAGCTATATTTTCATAATTTTAGAAATACAGCTCAGAAATTAACTTGAGCACTTTATCTAAGCGCCTCCATGCTGTAAAATAAAAGGTGGTATGTTAATTGCCTACAGAAACATTATACTATAAAAAGCATTGTAAATCATATGATTATCACACCATTAAACTGTTTAATTAAAGCAATGAGTTCATGTAGGGAGCCAAAAGTCAAGCAGTCCTATTCCGCCATGGATTAATTAAACAAACTCAGTCCTTTTGGAAAACACTCTGTACCTCCTCAGGGAGCAACAAGCAGCAATTCCTATGAGCAAAGCTGTGTGGCACAAGAGTTCTCTTGGACAGATCTGCCATCCAGTTAGGGAATGCAGCTGTCCACTTAATTTAGATTCTTGGGGCATCCCACATAACTGCCAGCAAAAAGGATATGATGATGTTTACAGTACAGTTATGCTTTACTGTGGAGAGTGCCACAAATCAAGTAACAACTGGCCTGTTAGTCTGACCTATGACAGCAATAAGACCCTACAAGGCTAACATACATCAGGATCTTTTGAGATGAGGGAGTGCAAAATGTAGCCTTCCTATGCAGAACTATTTAATATCAGAGACGAAGATCTGGTGCACAAACTCTGTCACTTGGTGGTGGACGAGCATGAAACAAAGTGGAAATCTTTCCTTTCCTTTACAGATTTCAGCAAGTGACAATACCATCTCAAAGAGATATAAAGCACCGATGCACCCTTCTTCAGCGATCGCTAAATAGATTAGGGAATGCAGCTCTCAAAGTGGCTTCAGCGGCCTCGGATCTTCAAAGCTGGACCAAGTGCCAGTTACCAGGACCTGAAATTTCAAGGGATATAACATTTAAATTTTATCCCCACTGGTATCAACTTATTAATGAGAGGATGAAAAGAGCTCTACACTGCCAAACAGACACAGGAAGAACTTGTGTGATCCTTAGCTGGATTTTGCCCCACTTTATTTGTTCTAACGCCAGAGCTTTGTCAAGAAATGCTGCCTCTCAAGATAGTTCAGAAATCAAGCTATAAGAGTTTGAGGGGCATCTGCTGCTGGAATAGAGCACAGGGAATGGTGAGGTCGCTCTATGGAGTAAGAGGCACCATACGTGGAGGGACCTACCAACCGCATGACCAATTTTTGGAAAAAGAGGACTGTGTCAGCCCCTCTTCTTTATCCAGCAGACCTATAAACACCACATTGTTGCATCTGCTGCACCTCTCTAAATCTTCGATTCCAGTACAGCCATCTTCTGTCTTGTCGACACTAACTCTGGTTCAATCTCCCCAAATGCTTTTCCACTGATACAATTCATGCCTCATTATCTCCGACCCTTGTCGATACATTTTCCAGAGCTGTGGCCATGGATTTAAACTCAGCGGTTAATGATCTGAGTTCTTCATGGAATGGCTTGAACTCCATTAAGAACCTATCCACTGTGAGGACATTAGGATTTTGGCTTTGAGAGGTACATTCTGCTGAGGTGGCTTGCAGCCTTGTTTTCTTGCTAGCTTTTCTGGCATGGAAGGGACGTGTTTTTGTAATGCTTGCCTCATCTTTGCTTCCATGCTAGGTAGAGAAGCTGCAGCCGAGTAACATAGAGCACTATTTGTTTTCTTAGATGCATATTTCTTTGCAATTTTCATAGCTAAAGCATTTAGACATATATTAAAGCCATGAGCAAGCGGGAGACATGGAGAGTACAATTACCCATAAGCCTGCATCATGTGATCTCAGTTTATCAATTTTAAAGAATATATCATCTAGACAAAACTCATTCAGGGCAATATTCCTTTTAGATTCTCAATTTCATTGTGTACAACAACTGTTTGATCCAGTATCATTAAATGCACAGTATAAGGATCTCTCATAATTTGTTTTAGCCTATCAACTAACCTGAAGGGGTATGAAGAGACAGGGTCCCCAATTATCCCTTTACTTCTCAGTTTCTCTTTTTATAGAGAGACTAAGGTATCATGAAGATCTGCCATAACAGATTTTACTTCCTGAACCAAATTTGTTTTAAAATTAAATTAATATTAGACGCTTCTGGGAGAAGTCCAATATAACAGAGAATGATATAAATCAATTGAAACTTCATTGCAATGGTTACTATTAGAATTGCTTTCTACATTATTTATTTTAAATCTATTACTGGTAACTGTAACAACAAAACTATCAGAGTGCTACAAGTCATCACCAGTAAAATAAATTATTGTCTTTGAGAAGATCTTGGGAATGGAAGATGGTCTGAAACTATCTTCTCATGGATCAATTAAATCAATTACCAAATTAATATTATTTTCCCTACTAAATTTTGAGTTGGTAGCATAGTTCTATTTGTGACAAGTCCATTTTCCACTGATTCTATAGCATTTGTTTTATAAAGTGATCATTAATTTTGGATTGTTTAGTGATTTTATTCTGTAATTTAGCCTTACTGTCAGATTGCTTTTTTTCAGTTCTTTTAACTTGTTTAGGATTAGGTTTATTTTTAACTTTAGTTTTGTTTAGGATAGTTGTGCTATCCTGAGACACTATGTCTAACTGTGTTATAACCTGGGGGTAATCAGCTGTAGTTTGATTTATTTGTGATGATGCTGAACCAGAGTTAATTAAAATTAATGGTTCCTCTAAGTTTGCTGATACAGTGGTCTTAATTCTAGTATTAACCATTTTCACAATAGCCAGAAAAAATACCTCTTAAATCACCTGTAAGTAAAATAAATTTAACAATTAGAAAAAAAAGAAGAAAAAGATTCCTTTCATAGTACACTCTTCCAATAAAAATAGATTTCATTCAATTTTATGTAAGCATTCAAATCTCCAAATGACTAATCAGATATATACCTAGAATAAAATTACTAAATTAGATAGTAATAAATTGGATAAAATACAATTTTCACTAGTTAAACTCAGTAATACTCTGATGAAGATCGAAGGAAATTAGGCATGGGCCAAGCAGTTCTTCAGATCTGAACAGTCACCACAGAGTTAAACTCACATATAACAAAATCCAAGAGTATATTCTCCATCTGGAACTACCACCACTGTCACTCACTTTTATCTTTTATTTGTTCCTTTTCTTACAATAGAATCTTCCTTCAAGTATTGGCTAGCTTCCTTTCAAAGATGATGTAAATGAATAAAAGGTGAGGGAGTCAAAATGCTTGAATAATGTTCCTAACCAATATGGTATGTTGTCTTTGAAGTAAAAAGTTTCTTTATGCAACAAGTTTTTCCTGGTTCCTGCTTGCCCCACGCTCATCTGGAAGCTTCACTAGGGACAGAGCAGAAACAAATTTTAAATATTATGTGCAGAAAAGAATACATAAAATGTTCCAAATCAATTAAGATATCATAAACCACACTTAAAGTTATTACATTGTTAGAAGAAAATAATATTTGCATAACACGTGGTACCCAATTCAAAAAAAGACAAGTATGAAAGTCAAAAGAAAGATTAAAACAATTCAGATAGTTAGAGATCATCCCTGTCTTTCAGAAATGCTTACTATTTGCTGTGTGGAAAAATAGGCCTAATTAGGCTGAAGATCCACACTCTTCTGAATCAGGAAACTCCAGGTGCCAAATCAGCGTGACTAAAACATGCTACACCAGGTCAGTAGAATAAATTGATCTGGTGCTGACCATGAAGACCAGAGCTTTGCAAATTAAGTAATTTCACATAAAATATCCATATTTGCCAAGACTTTACAGTGCAAGGCTTACAAGGCTAGGTTATTTACATTTTCTAAAAGTTAGAGCAAGAAACACACTCAAAAAGCTCAAATGATTCACATGTAACTGCAAGCTATACTAGTTACTGCTTCTGCTCTTCCTGCTGAATGAGCAATGTCTGAAACACCACATAGTGGACTGACGTTCATAATGTACAATGGGATCACATGTACTAATTAGCATATGGTGCGAAATGCAAAATACTGCTTAAAAATACTTTTAACTTGTTCTAAATCAGAAGAGAAAAGTACAAAATAAGCAAACAAAGGTTATAAAAGGTAAAGTACTACTAAAAATCAGCAAAGCACCCTCACTTATAAGGTTATAGGCATTAGCCAAAAAGAAAAGCCCAGTGTATAAGAGCATATACTGTAACAAAACACCTGAAGTATAAAAATTAATGCTTGAAACGTCCCTTTTACTCTTTAATGTTCAGGGCCTTTGTATCTATTTCACATCTGAGGCTGCGATTTAAGCTATAGCAGAAGCTGGAGCCAAAGCTGGATATAGTGCCTAGTTAACAGCAGGTCTCTTTGCTTCTCCAGCCATTCTGAGCTGTCTTCCTCCACTCTCCACAGTCTCACTGTCCCAACAGGGGAACCCCTGCACCACCTCCAAGGGCCTCATTCTACAGTGGGAAGATAGGAAATGCAAGAGACTAGCACTGGACAGAGATGCACAAAAGGATTTTCTAGGAAGGAGATAAGCATCTACAAAGGCAAAGGTGGCATACCTTTTATAAATCTTGTTAAAGAGTTATCTCCTTCTCCTTTGCCCTGCTCCTCAGGGTTAGAGGTCATGTAGCAGTACATCTGGTTCTCACCTGCAGCATCTCCAGTCTCAATCCACCACACATGAATTTCCAGCAGAACAGGCCATATGGTCTAGTGAGTCTACTCGATTGAGTCGCTTGCTCATCTGCATGCAGCTACGCTAAGCAAGACCTGCAGGAGAGGTATGGCTTTGTTTTCCTTCTGTAGCCATGGCCTATACCTGAAAGGTTTTCTGATTTGTACCCCACAAGATCACCAGTCCATCAGTACCTCATGCCACATAAAAAGGGCAAGGGAGAGGGTTACAATGATTTTAATTTAGGGTGTTCCCTGTCACCAGGTAGCACCATCCTGCAATGCAGAATTGAAGTCCCAAGGCCTAGAAGTTGATTTCTTCTTCAGAGAAGCTTTAGAGATGTTTCCTTTCAATAGCACAGCTAATACTGGATAGCTGCTGCTGTCCAGAATCCTCATGGGCCCAATAATCCAAGGCTGATTCAGCCTTCAGGTTGTGCCATTTCTCCTAGTAGGGTGCTAATAGTCATCTGTAATTACTGCCCATTGACAATGTGGATCGCTACAGAAAAGCAGAGACTTTGATAGAGAGAGTAAGTGAGAGCGACAGAGAGAGCACAGACTAACTTGAGGGAAAAGCATGAAAGACAAATTTAGCACCACATACTGGCTGAAAGAGAAAGAACAGTTCAGAACTTTTATGTTTAAATGTCTACTTACCCAGTCAAAAATCATAAACCATATTTTAAAATGCATTTTAATCTTTTTTCTTTTCAATAAAAGAAAGTAATTACATAATAGCAATAATGCACTCCAAAAGTGTATGTTATGGCAATAATGTCACTTCTTGGGTGTTGAACATATTTAGCATGTGGCCTTGTGCCAAGCCACCAGAGGTATGACATTATCTAGCACAACACAAACTTCTTCCATGCATTATTGATTCATTATACACCATCTATTTATATGAAAAATAAATTTATAAAAATATATTTACAAAATCTGTAAGTTGGAAAATCACCAAGGAAAAAAAAAGGTGTACTTTCCAAGCATGTCAGTGGAGGCAGTAATGGCTATTGTACTGAGCAGATGTAAAGAGCACTAAGTTCAGTTAGTGGCATCTTTAGACACGGCACTCCTTTTGTTTACAGCACCAAAGGAAGAAGCTGTGTTTGGACTCCATGGAGCTAGAAGCCCATGCTCTTTCACATAAAGAGTAAAGTCCAGCCTTCATGATCAGACATTTTGTGACTTCTTCCACAGAGGCCAGGAATGAGTGCCATAAAAGTAGATGGGGACAATTTCTGATTTCAATTTTTGATGTTTTAGGTAGTTATTTGTTAAAATCAAAGACTCTTCTCAACTGACCAGTGTTGTTACTGGTGCAAATCATTGTGGAACATATTTGGAGACAGACTGGTGTGCAGAATTGAGATTGGAAGGCAGAATAGGTGATAGGTGCCCTGAGCCACCAGACTGTGGGATAATTATTTTAATCAGAGGCCCAGAGGATGACTTACAAGAACAAACTTGGTGTGTGAGCTTTCTGCATTGCCCTGAAAGTTCATTGCAGGTGATTATGAGTTACTTTTATATGTGGCACTGCAAAATGGGATGGAAACTTGCATCCCAGCCCCATTTTGTGCCTCCACATTTCATGACTGAGGACACAGCCCTGCTATGAATCTTATTGAATCAGCATACTACAGAATATGGTTCCTTTGAGCCATTGACAAAGAGGCTTGATTGTACATGCATGTGTTTGAATCTGTAAAGATCTAAATGAAGACAGGGAACACCCGCTAAGTGCTTTACTGCCGTGGGAACATGACACTACTTGAATAGTGCTCATAGGCATGGAATCCATCAGCGACGCCATCGGGTGGCTGCCACCAAGCGCAAGAGCAAATATTGTGAAAAACAGACTGCAGATATACACATAGTGCAGTAAGTAAGAAAACAACTTAAATTATAAAGTTGCTTATATGAAGGAAGAGAACAGCTGAGAGCTTTCAAAATGTGAATGTGCAACAGCAGGAAGATTGCCAGTTTAATGACAATTCCCTTTAATTTGACAAATTAACTTTAACTGTTATTTTCTGTGATCTGTTCCTTAGCCAACTTAGTACCCATGATATTATGTTTTTGTCAATTTCATGTTTTTGTAATTTTTCTTCTTCTCCATCCAATGAGGGATGGAATCAGATACCTTTCTGCAATCTAGTAGCAACACATAGCTGTCTCCCATGTCTAGGTGTCTATAGAGACTTGTTCATAAAAACACACCAGGTTAGTTATGCATGAACGCCTTTCTGAAGCCGTGTTGGTTTAAGTCAAACATTGTGCTATTAGCTAATTGATGTTGGATTTTATCTTTAATGTTGGATTCCAGTATTTTACATGTAACTGATGCTAGACTTATAGGCCTGTAATTCTGTGCATTGAATTTGCTTCCTTTTTATGGTTGTGGGTGAAGGTTCATGGCCATATCACTTTAGCTTGAAAAAGGGTTTCTGTGGAACACATTTTTAGTAGTATCCTCCCATAACACTGTAAATCCCTATGACAGTTAAGAAATACTCTTTCTTTCTTTTTAGAATGATGCACAGAACTCCAAGCAGCTTTTCTCTGACAGCAAATGTGCATACCTTCCAAACAGATCTAAATATCTTTAAAACTATTCAATGTGCATAAAAACAACTCGTGAAAGTTTTTCAGTGCAAAAGACCTTTCACATCAGGGTAGTCACTAATCTGAATTCTTTATATTTTGTAAAATATGGGGCTGAATATTCAAAGAAATTGTGCCTGGCACAACTGAGTTACACCAGCACAATCCCAGAATTGTGCCATGGAGCAATATTCAAAGGAGGAATTGCACAGCACAATTTCTGATGTGCTGTGTGCAAAGAATTTATATGGTGCCTCTCCAGGAGTGTGTCTATGCATATGTGGCACATCTTGATATTCAGCCAAGGTGTGTGGCATATATGCCAGAACATCCTGGAGACATGCCACATACCTAGGCACAAAGTTGAGCATAGAAAAATCATGCTGAGGTGGGAAGCCACCCACAGGCAAGCTGCCATATTGCAAGGCATGACACAGCAGCCACCAGCCATGGGTGGCTCCTCTCCAGAACACTGTAAAGCAGTAGAGTACTGTAAACATGCACCTACATAAATCCCTGGTGGTCCAGTGGCTCCCCTTCTTGCCCATAACCCTGATCACTGTTAAAATGGATCACTTCAGTCCCGCTGGTCCCGTGGTTCCCTCCTCAGGTCCCATAACCTGATGCGCTATTCACATGAATGTTTAATTCTCTGGTGGTCAGTGGCACCTTCCTATCCACACTGGACTCCCAGACCACCAACTCCCCATTGTCATCGTCAGACGTGAAACCCACCTACATACTTCTGTGGCTGCCCACTGAATGACAACTTATAGTATGTGCTACAAGCCCATTGGTCCACACTGTGGACAAGAGGCTTCAGTGCATACTGTAATAGTCATTCACAAATTTGTGAGTGGAGTCATTCATTCACAAAGATGTGACAGACTATTACAGTAAACACTAGAAGCCCATTGGTCCACAGTGTGGACCAATGCTTGCAGCACATACTGTTCACTGTTATTTGCAGACAGTTGTGGAGGTATGTAGGGAGGGTTTGCAGCCTCAATGACTGGGGGCTGGATGGGCTGGGGATCCTATATGAGTGGGGGGGTGCCAATTAAACTACCAGGAAATTAAACATTCATGGAATAGTGATCAGGGTTACAGGCAGGGAAGGGGCACAACTAGACTTACTGGGGACTGAACTGAGCTGATTTAATGGGCAGTCAGGGTTGAGCAGGGAGGGGCATGCCACTAGACTACCAGGGACTAAACTGAGCCATTTTAATAGCGATTGGGGTTACGGGTGGGAGGGGTACCCTAGACTACCAGGGACTGAACTGAGCCATTTTAATGGTGATCAGCATTATGGGCATGGGGACAACTGGACCACCACTGACAGCACCGCATGTTGTGCAGGGCGCCAGGCACGTTTCAATGGCCTGCCCTGCACAACTCATGCTAATGAAGAGTTACATGCAAATGGGCCCCATTTGCACTGTGCATTAATTATGGCCCATTTGCATTTTTGTCTGAATATCAGGAATTTGCACATGGTGTATCTCTGATGTGCTGGCCCATTTCCATTCTTGGTATTCAGACCTGTCTGGTGGATGCGCTTGGTACATTGTATTTGTGCCACAGGCATTTTTTGAGATTCAGATGAGATGCGCCATGGCACATCTCTTAATATATCCCTTTGTTGCTCCATTGCAACTCAGTTATGCAGAGCAACCACTTGCACCATTGCCAGGTGCACTTTTGAATATCTAACCCATGATCTTCCAAACAACCTCATTTTTTTTCTTTCTGAGTGAACACAGCAGGAGTCATGCCAAACAAATGTAATAATCTCAGAAGGTACATAAGTTACCAATATACAACCAACGTGAAAGTTGTTCAGGACAAAATCACCTTTCAAATGAGGGTAGTCACTAATCTGAGTTCATTAGATTTTTTAAATATAGCCACCTGAAAGGTGAAAATTGTGATGAAAATGAAAATTCAGGTAATCAGATGGCCATAGCTTAAAACTATAATTAGTGCAACTTAATGAATAGGCTCATTGGAAAGGTATTTTTGTCCTAAACAACTGTCATAATGATGGTTTATGTGTAACGTATATTTTTAGAATATTTTCATTTGTTTGGCATAACTCCTATGCAAATGAAAATCAAGGTCATTAGATGGCCATAGTTTAAAATATATAGTTAACGAGCTTAATGAATAGGCCCACATGAAAGGTCTTTTGTCCTGAACAATTTTCATACTGTTTTTTTATCTGTAACTTATAAATGTTTAGAGAAAGTTACATTTGTTTATCATAACTCATATTGCACTTCTAAATACCATCCATTTTGCAAATTACTGTGCCATTTAAGTGAAATTCAAAGCCAGACCACCTTGTTCGTCCTCTCATCATGCTTAATTTAAAGTGGACAGGAATTCATTACTTATGTGCAGCGTTTGAATGTCTGTATTTCCATAAATTACATTTATACCTCTAAATGATCCCTATTTAACTGTGCCTGAATAAAAGCTGAAGCTGTCAGTTGTGTTTTGTATTGACAACATTCATGGAGCACCTTTCATTAAGCCAAAATTTGGAGTTTTGACTATGTCACTTTATGATTTCAGAACCGTGGGCACTGCACTGATAAGTTCTTAGTAACATTTCTAAACTGTGAAGCCACATACACAATTGTTGCCATATTGGTCCTTGTAACACAAGATTCACAGAAACAGATGATTAGTACCTTTTATTGGACCAAAAGAATTGTTACAAAGAACCCAGGTGCTTTTAGTTTTGGATTACACAGAATCCCTCATCAGAAAACACTGTCAGTTGTTTTAGAAGAACATATGTTCTTAAAACCCAGATCATGCAAAAAAAACACAAAAAAAGATGAAAAATTGTTAAGAACCCCATTGGTTAAAACTGCATTCAAAAACAACATACCCATATAAAACAGCAAACGGTCCATCAAAAGAATGCTATCCCAAGATGAAATGACACTGACTTTAAAATTCACTCCCTGAGAAAAGCTGTAAACCAACTGAAGCTCATTTTAAACCCTCTATGTGTGTTTGTGCTAGCATTAGCAAATGACAATGATTAAAACTACAAGGAAAAATAAGCTTAAAGAGCAGCTGACAACTTCAGGAAAACTTAACAAAACATAATATTTAAATACAATTCGCTTTTATTTCACATTAGTTCTTTATTCCACTGTCCCATTATTTATTGCTGAGGTCAATTGCATGAAAACAGGATTTTTGCTCCTGAAGAGTTTATTTATGTGCTGTCCCCTACCTGAGGTCATAATGCACTGCTTGTGACATCACAGTTACTCTCATGGCAACAGATTGTGATTTCACAACAGATCATTATGACTTGAAGTAGAGAGTAAGCTAGAGACAGATTAACTTTAAAGTAACTGTAAGGGATAACAATCATGCTTTCATGCACATTTCCTCAGTAATAAATAATGGGAGGATAAAACTAGAATATATGGAATACAAGCAGAATATTACCTACTTATTAAGTTTTTCATAGTTTTCTTCAGGCCAGTAGCTCTTTCAGCAATACATAGTAAATAATGTTAAAATTTGTATACATATGAAAATATCTATGTGTTAGTAAAAATAGGTTAGAAGACAACCAGCCCTATTGTAAATTAAGCATTCACCAGCCATTTCACACAGTGGTGTCAGATTTTACACAGTGTACTGTTTAGATACATTTTTCTTAAACTCTGTGTACAATAAGTCCATATTATAGAAACAGAAACATAGAATTTGACAGCAGATAAGGACCGCCTGGCCCACCCAGTCTGCCCATTTCCTGCCTACTGGATAAGTTGCAGATCCTAGTTAACCAGCAGCCTACTTCTTCCTACCCCACCCCTAGAATTGCCTTATGACTGTCCCATGCATGCTTGAATTCCAGCAATGTTTTTGACTCCACGGTCGCCTCTGGAAGGCCGTACCATGCATCCAACAACCTCTCTGTGAAAAAATACTTCCAATTACCTTTGAGCCATCCCCATCTTCAAATTGTGCCCCTTGTTCTTGCACACTCTTTTTTGAAAGATGCTACCCTCTTGGACTTTGTTGATTCCTTGAGGTACTTGAAAGTTTCTATCATGTCCCCTTTCTCCCTCCTTTCCTTGAGGCAATACATATTAAGCTCCTTAAGTCTCTCTTCATATGTCTTCCAGTGCAGACCCTGCACCATTTTAGTTGCCCTCCTTTGGACAGCTTCCATCCTGTCTATGTCTTTGTGAAGACTGGGTCTCCAGAACTGCACGCGAGTGCTCCAGATGGGGTCTAACCAGCTGTCTGTACAGAGAGATAATAACTTCCTGTTTTCTACTTGTGATGCCTCTCCCTATGCATCCCAGTATCCCCCAGCTGTCCTCGCTGCCCTCTCACATTGCTTGCCCACCTTTAGGTCATCTGATATGACTACCCCTGGTCCCTTTCCATTTTGTTGTTGTTAGTATCTCACTCTCCATTGTGTACTCTTCCCTGGGTTTTTGTTTCCCATGTGCATTACCTTGCACTTCTTAGCATTGAATCTAAGCTGCCATACATTTGACCATTCCTCTAACCTTGCCAAGTCCCTTTTCATCCTTTCAACCCCACTCATGCATCAACTCTGTTGCAGATCTTTGTGTCATCTGCAAAGAGACATACTCTTCCTTCCAGTCCTCTGCAATGTCGCTTATAAAGACATTGAAGAGGACCGTCCTAATATTGAACCCTGTGGTACCCCACTAGTAACCCCCATTTCTTCAGAGAGGACTCCATTTACTATTACTCTCTGTGTCTTATTCTCAGCCAATTATTTACCCAGGCTGTCATCTTGGGACCCACTCCCAGGCTAGCTAACTTGTATATTAATCTTTTGTGTGGGACTGTGTCAAATGCCTTGCTAAAGTCTAAGTAGGCCATGTCCACAGCCCCTCCCTGATCTACTACTTTTGGTCACCCAGTCAAAGAAATCTATCAGATTTGTCTGGCATGACCTTCCGGCTGTGTATCCATGCTGCCTTGGGTCCTGTGCCCTCTGGCCTCTAGAAACTCAACAATTTTTCCTTCAGAAGTGATTCCATCATTTTCCCTACCACTGAGGTTAAACTAACAGGTCTGTAGTTTCCTGCTTCTGCCTTGCTCCCACTTTCATGAAGGGAATCACATCTGCCCTCCTCCAGTCCTCGGGTACCACCCTATCCTCCCATGATTTGTTAAAGAGGGTAGTCAGTGGTGGCACTAATTCTACCCTTAGTTCTTTAGAATTCTGGGATGAATCCCATCAGGCCCCATTGCTTTGTCCATCTTCAGTTTTAAGAGTTCTTTCAGAACCCTTTCTTCTGTAAATGGACTGGTATCAACTTCTGTATCCAGAGTGTTTCTACTGTTTGTTTTAGGTACATCCCCTCTTCCTTTGTAAATATTGAGCAAAAATATTTGTTTAGTATCTCTGCCTTTTCACAGTCATTCTCTCCTACCCTCCCCCTTTATTTAGCCTCACTATCCCTCCCTTGGTCTTCCTTCACTCCCTGATGTACCTATAAAAGATTTTATCCCCTTCTTAATTGAGTTGGCTATCTTTTCTCAGTTTGGGCCTTTGCAGTTCTGATTGCCTTCCCAGCTTCCTTTTGCTTTAACTGATACAGTTCTCTGTCCTGATTATTCTGTGATTCCTTGTACTTTCTGAGAGCTTTCTTTTCTCTTGAACCTTCACTGCCACTTCCTTTGAGAACCACAGTGGTTTCTTAAATTGTTTAGTTTTGTTTATTTGCTTCACACAAAGGCTTGTTACCTCTGTGATGGCAGTTTTATTATTCCCATTGTTCTTCCACCCTCCTTCCTGCCCATTTGCTAGTGCATTCCTTAGGCACTCACCCATTTTAGCAAAGTCAGCCCTCCTAAAGTCCAGTACCTTTGCCTTTGTATGGTTGACTCTATTGCTGTGTTTATTGTGAACCATACTGTTCGATGGTCGCTAGTTCCCAGATGGCTACCCACTTCTACATCTGTGATCCTCTTCCTCTCCATTTGAGAGAACCAGGTCTAAGATTGTTCCCTCTCGAGTGGGCTCCAGTACTAGTTGTCTAAGGCATGCCCTCTGTAGGGCATCTAGTATAACCCCACCTTCAGTGGCTGCTGCAACTGCACTCCAGTTAATATCTGGCATATTCCGATCACCCATCAGCAATATCTCCCTTTTTCTGCCATACTAAGTATACTTTCTATCATTTCCTTGTCCATTTCCTCCCCTGAGAAGGGGTCTATATACAACCCCTATGTGGATTGTGGTGCCATTGCCAGTGTCCAAATTACCCACAGTGCTTCTTCTCCTCCCTGTTTTCCCTTTTGTTCTGTTGCTTTGATTCCTTCCCTTATGTAAAGAGCTACCCCTCCTCCTCTTTTACCCTCTCTGTCCCTCCTGTAGATAGTGTATCCTAGTATGTTTACATCCCAGTCATGGTTTTGCGAACCATGTTTCTGTGACTGCCACAACATCCAGATGTTCCTCCTCCATCAAGGCCACTAATTCAGGAGCTTGTTACTCAGACTACGGGCATCGGTACTCATTGCTTTCCATTTTTGATGGCTTTATCTTCTGTTGCAGCATTCACCACTGACCTTTTTACCTCAGTCTTTTTCTCATTTAGTACCCTGTTTTGTAGGGAGAGGCTGGGATTTTTCTGCTGCTTATCAGTGCCTCCTCGCTTGACTAGTTTAAAAGCTTGCCAATGAAGCATTTAAACTGATTGATCAAAAGACTTGTTCCCATCCTGGACAGATGCAGACCATCCTGCCAGTATAGGCTGGTGTCCCTCAGGTCGAACCCCAGTCCCCAATGAAGCCAAACCCCTTGGCGCCACCATTTGCCTCACTCATGCCATTGACAGGCAGCACCTCTGAGAAGGATACTGTGTGCTACTTGTCTTAGGCCCCTCCACAGTTCTACAAAGTCCTTCTGCACTGTTCTAATCTCATGTTGAGCCAAGTCATTTGTCCCTAGGTGGACAATGATGTCCATCTCAGACTCCCGTGCAGCTGTTCTGTGATCCTGAGGATGCCTTCCTGTCCCTCCAAGCCATGGCACCAGGCAGGCACCTTACTTCAGTTTTCCCTGCTCTCCCAGTTCTATCCCCTAATAATTGAGTCCCCAACAGGAGCTGCTTCCTTTCCTTGTGGTGTCTCTGCCTCCTTCCTGTAGGCATCCCTTGTGACAAGTGTCCTCAGCCTCCTTAATCTCCTCTGTGGGTGCATCGGTAGGGGAGCTGTGCTCCCTCAGAATGGTGTATGGATTGTGGAGTGGAACAACTGACTGGGTGTGCCTCTGTTCCACCATCCTCACCCTTCCTGAGCCCAGTGTGGTCCATCTGCTGTGCTTTTGCAACCTCTGAGGAGGTGGTGGTGGCTCTGCTGCTCCCTGGATGGGAGAGGTTCCATTCCTACCATCCAGTCTGGCCTGGGGAAGGTTCACTTACTGCTGTCCAGTGTGGCTGAAGACAGGCAACTTCCTCCCTCAGGGCAGAGAGTTGTCTGCAAATAGGGCAGCATCTCAGCCTCAGAAAGACTCCAGGAAGACTGCTGCCCCACAGCCATTACATTGCACTACTCCCCACATGATTATGTACTTTTGTGTGTGTGTGTGTGTGTGTTTGTGTGTGTGATTGGTTTGTTATATAGAAATATATATATAGTATACAATGTGTATGCTTATATTTTCAGTGCTGTGTGCTAGAGAGGATATGACATTGATATGCACCTTGCACTCTTGAGGAAATGATGTCAGAACCCCAGGTATAAAGGAACTATTTCCAGGGGGTGAGGGATGGGAAGGGTTGGGCCTAAACTGTGCCCTCACAAAACAATCAGCTAAGAGCTCCGACCCACCGCTGCGATGAGTGCCTTCCTGTCAACAAGATACCATACACAACAATTTGGCGGAGAAAACCCCTGCTAATCAAACAGAGAAAATCCAGACATCCAAGTCAGACACAGGTAAACCTCCCAGCCCCAAAACAGCCTGGTGGTTTGTGCTCTGAAAGCAGTCAGTCCCAAAATAAGTCAGCTGTGCTTTTAAACTCTTCCTGCACTGAAAATCTTAAGAATTGTAACAAGACTGTCTTTTCCTGATAATTCTAAGTTCCTTATTTCACCTTTCAGTTAGAAGTAGCCTCCACCTGCAGAATATCTGCTACAAGCCAAAGACTATTGTAAGGTTCACCTCCCTCTGTTGTGAGCACAACTTGCTTTCTTGCAAATCCTATGTTCAGTATTGCAGCTCCCAGCAAGAGGTAGCTTGATATTACTCATGAATAGTCAAACGTATACTGTGTTAAACATGACAATCAATATCTGCAGCATCCTTCACAAATGGACATCTTGAGTGCATGTATCCTGCAGCATAATCCTGTTATATTCTCAGTCATAGAGACATGACTCTCCCTGAATGTAGCTGACACCTCTTATGAAACCTAAGCAATAGTGGTGATCGCTGGGGTGATGATGGCTCTCAAATTAAGTAATTACAGTTAGCAATAGTGGGAGCACACTCTGCTTGTTGTTACCAAAAACACAGTGACATTAAAAGTGTAAATTCAGCCTACCTTTTACTCCCATAACCATGTACAGCAGTGCAATAACAGGATACCTTATGTTTCACCTGGCCTCCTGATTTCATCAGAGGTAGAGAATTAACTTTAAGAGACATTTCTGCAAGCAACTGTTGACCTCACCAGACACACGCACTCACAGAATAGACATCTACTACTGGAGAGAGATCTATCAGGGAAGTGTTTTTCTTGCTAGGAAAGCTTGCGACTAGACAGAGGAGAGTTCATTAGCAAAAGCAGGCTATGCCAGCATATTTTCAAGCCAAAGGGCTCCAAGAGGACTTAGGATCTTACAATAACCTGCTTCGGTGAGGAGCAACTGAATTTTTGAAAAATGGCAGAAAATGATGCACAGAGCTTCACAACAGTTGATCCAGCTGATCATCGAGGACAGCAATGAAATAATGGAGGAACTGAAGAGGGACAGAAGCCCAAGAAAAGGTAATCACTTCCTTTAAACAACATCCTGACTTTGAAAAGATCCAAACAAATTCAGTGAGTACATGAAATTTTATGATAATAAGCTAAAGCCACAAAAGAAAAGAAGTTTATAAGGTATACAAAGGACTACCTTAAGGACCAAGTCTTTTCATGGAAAAAGAAAGAAAGGAGCAATAGTGCTTCAGAAAATGTGACTACCCCTGCTGTGGTGACTATGGCTACTACTGTCAATGCAACCACCCAAAGTACTAGTTCTGAATTAGTGGGGACTACAAACACCATTCTATTTTAAAAGGAAAGACCATCTTTCTGTTGATTACAGCACAGGGACAATGCATCTGAACACGACAGCGAAAACGAACAGGGTTCTTTTTAGGGCAGGTCCTTCTGGGCATTCCCAACCCAGGAAGAGTGCACAGAGGACCAGATTCCAGTTCCAGGAACCATAAATGAGAAGAGGAAGAGAAAACAAGGTGGAGTCAGAGGAAGGTCAAGGGAAGAGCAGGAAGTCAAACCCATAACAGATATTGACTGTTATTAATATCTTTGCTCTAGAATTAAGACACTGAGATAAAGGTATGGAGTAAGGAGTTGCCTTATGTCCCCACTTACTCTATTTCAGAATTTGATGCTTTTATATATATTAATAAGTTTGTCAGAAAGCTTGAGTTAACATTTTTTTCAAACAACATGAAGTCTTGCTGTATTCTAACAATTGCAGTTAACTCCATAGCTCCAGCACTTGAACTGCCCCAGAGAGTAAAGGGTTAAAATTATATGCTAGGCGATAAAGTTAGGCCTCGAGCTTGGTTGAAAATTCTGTCTGTGACACTTTGAACCAAACCATCAGATTCTTTACTCAGCCTCACTGAACAGTCGCTCCGGAGATTTTCTCCTTCTGCTCGGTTCAAACGCTGTTAAAGTGTCGGTTTTAGTCCTCTTTCATTCTGTTTGTCAGTTTGAGACTCTGTCTGTGGTACCGTAAGTATGTAGGATAGTATTGTGGACAGTTATTGTGTGGAAATTGTAAATTTCATTCTGATTGGTTTGGCTGAACTGATCCTTTAGTCAAAGATCTTTCTGAAAAGTTTAATGTGTGGTTACCGGTCTGTATCGGTTTTAAAAAGCGTGGTTTGAGCGTTTTTCCAACTTCGTAACACAATGAGAAACTAATAGGCAGTCTTGCCTGGTGGTTGCTGAATAAAGCGAAGTTTGCTAGATTGGCCATGTCTGAGAAACCCAAGAAAAAAAATGAGCCAACTGGGCTTCAACATCAGAGTGTGTGTGTGGGAAGGCTTTGCTAAGGCTGACCCCCACACCACCTGTGTTTACTGTCTGGAGTTTGACCACCTCAATTCAGACTGCCACATTTGTAAGAATTTCTCTAAGTCTACTCTGGAAAAAGGTTGGGTAGACTTAGAGATAAGGAGGTCGAGAAATCTGCTGACCTGGAAGGCCAGCCCGTTCAGTTCCTACCAAACCAGAAGGAACGCCTCTGACCAGAGCGATACTTCAGGCAAGATGAGAGCTGATCCTGAGGGATCAGTTCCTGCAAAGAGAAAATGCAAGGATAAATCATCCAGTTTGGATCTAGAACTTCATGTTCCACCACTCAAGAGATAGCCAGAGTGATTCAGATTGTGGAATCGCTTTGTCCGGTTTCGACCGATCCGGTGCCTTCTAGCAGGGATTCGGTTTGGTCAGTTCCCCGGTTCAGGTTTATTCCCTGAAGATTTTATGAACCGAGTTTAATGAGGAGGGATTTTGAAGAGAACGATTACGACGGTGAAAGTCTGGGTGTGCCTGTGGAACTGGACATCTCCCCAGACAGACCTTCTGTTGTTTCCCTTTGTCTTTCTGAGTCCCTCCCACTTTCTGTTTTACAGAAAAGTGGCTCAAACCCTCCAGCTTCCAATTGAGGAGGCTGTGGAGGATCACAAGGAGCCTGACTTTGTGGAGATGATGGACATCTCACAGTCTAAGAGACTGTCTATTAACCTCCATAAGACCTTCGAGAAACATACACAAAAAATTCTTGGGTCTCCTAACTCTGTACCTCCTGTTGACAGAAGAATGGACAAGAGGTACACCTTGTCAGGTTCAGATATGGAGTTTCTTTATCAGCAATGCAGCCATGTTGGGGTAGTGCAGACTGCTGCCTGTGACAAGGCAAACATCCCTTGGCTTCACATCCGCCAGACAAAGATTCCAGGAAGACAATACCATGGCAAAGAAGCAGTACATGGCATCATCTTTGGGACTCAGGCAGGCTAACTATATGGTCTATACAGCCAGGTACCAGAAGTCCAGGTGGGACACTGTACTGGCACTGGCTAAACAGGCTTCCCCAGCTAGCCAAGGAGCTGGAGGTGGTGGCTGCTGATGGGACTGAGGGATCAAAGGTGCAATTTCATGCTGCTGTGGACTCCAATGATGTGTCACCAAGAGTCATGGCTACATCTGTGGCTCTTCAGAGGATGGCTTGGCTCAGATGTACTAGCCTTCAGAGGATACCTAGGCCAAGGCCATGGATTCCCTGTGGTGGGTAATTCTCTGTTTGGGGAGCAGACAGAGAAATACATGAAGAAAATGGATGCGCATAAGACCACTTACAGGACTGCCCAGGCCAAGGATAGGCAGGCAGCTCCTCAAATGCAGCAAGCTAGGGCAGGGGCAGTTTTTCACAGGCCTTCTACCAAGTGCAGGCCTCTTTTCTTTGTCTCAGAGGGGTTCTCAGATGGAGAAGCAGGAGGGGATGAGCAGGGCTACTTCCACCCCTCAGCCTAAGACTCCTGCCAAGCAGAATCCCTGATGTGTCAGCCCAGGTTGACTCTCCATTCTGGTATGAGGCAGGCTGGCTTACTTTCTCCAAGACTGGATATCTGTTACCTCAGACAAGTAGGTCCTGGAGATTGTGTTAGGGTTGGTTCTCAGTTTCAAAAATTTCTGAAACTGAGACCCAGATCCTTTCCACCTGCAATACATCAGAAACCCTTGCTCTAGAGGTAGAGGATTCTCTCCACTGGCCATAAGAGCCATAGAGAGTTCCTACCCTATAAGAGGCAAGGGTCTGTACTCCAGGTACTTCCTTACCCCAAAAAAGACAGGGAGTGGCAACCCATCCTAAATTTAAGATATCTAAACAAGCACCTTCTAAAGCCAAAACTCAAAATGTTGACTTGGGAACAATTCTTCCTCTTTGAGGCCAGGAGATTGGTTGGCCTCCCTGACCACAAGGATGCCTATTTTCACATTCCCATCAGGTGCTCCCACAGAAAGTACCTCAGGTTCAAATTGCCTTCAGGCCATTATCAGTTTAGAGCAATGCCCATTGGCCTAACTTCAGCTCCAAGGGTGTTTACAAATGCCTAGCAGTAATGGTGGCCTTTTTAGGAAGGAACAGGATTTCTACTTTTCCATACCTAGATGATTGGCTCCTTGTGGGCCAGTCTCCAGACTAAGTCAAGTCAGATCTGTAGGTCACCCAGAAAGTTCTCACTTCTCTGGGGTTCCTCTCAATCTTCCCAAGTTAGTTCTTGAGCCAGTACAGTTCCTCACTTTTATATGAGTAGTGCTGGTCATGCTCAAGGAAGAGCTTTCCTTCCTTTGAAAGGAAAAGCCATCTCTCAGCTGGCCTTTTCCTTCCTCTCTCTGGTTTCTTGACCAGCAAGGCATTTTCTTCTGTTTTTGGGACACATGGCAGCTTCCATGGCAGTGGTCCAAGGGGCCAGGTTTCAAATGAAGGACATTCAGTTCCATCTGAGAACTTTTTGGTCCCAAAGGAAAGATCCTTTACCAAGCTAGGTCCTGTTACTTCCCACCTTAATTCAGGGCATTCAGTGGTGGCAGGGCCTGACAATCTGAGGCAAGGTGTTCCATTTGTCACTCAGACTCACTCCGTGGTTCTTACCACAGTTGCTTCCCTTTGGGGTGGGGAGCCCATCTGGTTGTCTCACAGCCCAGGGACTGTGGTCCCCTCAGGAATCCCTTCTTCTTAATATCAACCTCCTGGAGCTCAGGGCAGTACTTCTTGCCCTCCCAGCATTCTCTCAGTCAGTACAGAACAAGGTGGTTCAAGTCAGGATGGACAACACTACCACCATGTGGTACATCAACAAGCAGGGAGGGACTGGGTCCACAGCTTAGGTATGGAAGCCATGAACATATGGTCCATGGCTTATTCCCTGCAGACCTCTAGTAGCAGTCTACCTCCCAGAAAAGGACAATGTGATAGCAGATGCATTGAGCAGGATTTCCCAGGGCCATCACGAATGGTCTCTGGATCCTTTGGTGTTGAACTTGATTTTCTCAAGGAGGGCACTCCAGAGATAGATATCTTTGTAACCCAGATAATCACCAACTTCTTCAGTTTTGTTGCAGACCCCCAGTCTTGGGCTCAGTCCTCTGGATGCTCTGATTTTGAACTGAAGGGACATTTCTTTATGTCTTCCTCCTTTCCTCTACTGTTCAAGGTTCTAGTCAAGGTATGGTCACAACCATGCAAGTTATTCTGATTGCCCCAGACTGGGCTGGGCAGCCTTGGTACCCATATTGCTGTCCTTGGCAGCCCATCTTCCCTGTCTCTTCCCAGGAATCACAATCTGTTAACCTCCTCTCAGGGAAGATTTGTTACCCTAGTCTCTGTCACTCAATCTCAAGGCATGGCTCTTGAAGAGTTAGAGTATGCAGACTTACATCTGTCCCAAGGGGTTCTGGATATTATCAAAGCTTCTCAAAGCCTGCCATGAGAAAAACTTACAACTCCAAATGGAAAAGGTTCAGTGTTTGGTGTTCCAAGAGGCATATATCCCCAGACACTGCTGAGTTGTCTATAGTTCTGGATTATATGGTTCACCTTAATGGCCTAGGCCTCAAACCAGCTACTCTCAAAGTTCATTTGTCAGCTATTTCTGCTTTTCTGTCAGTGGGAAGTCTTCTTCTCTGTCTTCTCACCCTGTGTTCTGTAAATTTTTCAAAGGATTACTTCATACCAATCTTCCGTTAGGGATCCTTCTTCTGCCTGAGATTTGAATATTTGCATTACTCAGCTTACGTAACCCCTCTGAGCCTATGTCCTCAGCAGAGCTCAAGTTCTTGACTTGGAAAACCTGTGTTTTGGTTGCTGTTACTTCTGCCAGACATATCAGTGAATTGCAAGCCCTGTCAGTGGAGCCTGACTTCATTTCATTCCGTAGCTGATAAGGTGGCCCTTAGAACCAATAGAAAGTTCTTACCTAAAGTGGTTTCTGTTTTCCACTTATACCAATCTATGTCTCTTCCTGTGTTCTTCACTGATCATGCCTCCTCAGGGAACAGAGGCTACAGTTGAAATGTTAAAAGGGCCCTCAGTTACTACATAGAACGTACAAAGGGTCACAGGTTTTACTCCCTCCAGTTGTTCCTCATTTGTGGGGAAGTAGATAGGAAAATCTGCAACCAAGAGAACCATTGCCAGGTGGATTGTGCCCTGTATCCAATTCTGCTTTGAAAACTGGGAAAAACTGAACCCTCAGGCCTGAGGGCTCATTCCACTAGAGATACAGCTGCATCTCTGGCTGCAGCCAGATATTCCTTGTTAGAAATTTGCCAAGCCTAGAAAACAGTTCATACCTTCACCAAGCATTGCTCTCTGGATATCCAGGCTAGGAGTGATCCTAGGTTTGCACAGCAGTGCTTCAGAGCCTATTCCCAAAGTAGGTTCTGTCTCTCCTCCTTGGAGGTACTGCTTGGTAGTTCAAGATTGAAATGTGAATACAGCAAGACTCCATGTTTGAAAAGAAAAATTACTTACCTTAGTAACTGTGTTTATTCTAATGGAGTCTTGCTGTATTATGACCTCCCTCCCTGCCTCCCCTCTCAGAACCTGTTTTGGGAAGTGGCCGGGCAAGTGTAGGTTGCACCCCAGGAGTGTCTTTAGCCCACTCCTGATGTGTTGAGTGCTTTGTGTTTGACTAGTTAAGAGTTTTTTTGGTTCTTATTGCTTGGTTTTTGGTCTTTGGGTTTCTGACTTGAGTCATTTGGGAATCTAAAGTCTTTGTTGCTAGTTGGCTAGTAGGAATTTTACAATTTCCACATTATATAGTGAGTGAGTTTTAGCTCATAGGAATCTGATAGTTTGGTTTCAAAGTGTCATAGACAGAGCTTTCAACTGAGCTTGAGCCTAACGCTCTATGCCTAGTATAGAATTTTAACCCTTCACTCTTCGGGCAGTTCATGCTGGAGCTATGGAGCTAACTGCAATTGTTAGAATACAGCAAGACTCCATTAGAAGAAACACAATTACTGAAGTGAGTATTTTTTCTTTCTGATGATGAGAGAAGCAATGTAGTAGATGGGGAAAGTGGCACACAAGAAAGTGGCCTATCTAGGGAAGATGTTATTTAAACCTCCTCTACCTTTTGCCCACCTTTGCATCCTAGGCTCACCTCTTTTGGATTGCTGTGTTATGGACCTGAAGAAACATTTTCATGAAGACCTAGACTTACCTACTGTAACACTTCAAAAGAAGAAAGGGCAGCAATAAAAACACTCACTGAGAACAATTTGATTGTAATTAAACCAGCTGACAATGGGGAGGCATAGCAATACAAAATATTGCCCAATATGTGACAGTGACTGATAGGCAGTTGGCTGACACTCACTTCTATAAACCCTTGACTTCAGACCCTACACAGCAGATTAAGAAGAAAGTTGAAATGTATCTGCTAGAATGTTTTTAAAATGGGTTAATTTCTAGTGATGAACTACATTACCTGTCTGTAGAATTCCCTAAGAAACCATCTTTCTATACTGTGCCTAAAGTTCATAAGAATTTGACTTCATAGACAGTTACCTTTGCCCAGCAGTACCTAAATCTAGAAGTTGCATTAGGACACAACAGATGTTCTTAAAATCCTCTAAGACATGCAAATTGAACAAGATTGGTGGCTGGTGACATTAAATGTGGATGCCCTCTACACAGATATTCCCAGTGAAGGTGGGCTCACTGCAGTAGAACAAAGTTTACTTGTGCACTCCACTTTATCATCAGAGAAAATAAATGTGTTGGTAAATTTCACTAAGCTAGTGTTAAAAAATAATATATTTAGGTTCCAAGGAAAATATACCAACAAGTGAATGGCATGGCATGGGGCTCATCCTAGCACCTAGCCTTGCAAATCTTTATCTTGCTAGGTGGGAGGATGAATTGTGTACAATCCTGATGTTAATCCATTTTGAGAAAAGTGATGACTTCAAATGTTTTGTAGATGATATATTGCTGATTTGGAGGGAGACTAGGACATAACTTGACATGTTTGTTAGCTATCTTGAGGCTTCAAATCAGAATCTGAGGTTTAAAATGAGTGCAGATCAGCATATGATTCACTTTTTAGAACTTACCATCAAAAAGAGATGGATGATACAGTACAGACAGATTTATATAAGAAGCCCACTGATCGCAACAGCTTGTTCCTGGCTACTAGTTGCCACCCTGACCATGTAACAAAGGATCTCCCTAAGGGGCAATTTATGAGGATAAAAGGAATTGTGGAACTGAGGTTTTGTTGTCACTAGAGCAAATGTGTTGGCAGGGATGCTGAGATAGAGGGGTATTTAGAAACTGATATTTTATAAGCCAGAGCAATTGTGGATGCCCTTCCCCATGAAAGCATACTCAGAGTAAAAACGACCACACGACTTAGGTGGGGTCTGTCATTTGTTACAGCCTTTGGGGTAGGTCTAGGGAATTGTTAGACATTGTAAAAAGGAACTTACACATACTGAGAGAGACTTCACCTTAACCCTCCTTTTGAAAAGCTCTTGAGAATTTCATACAGGAGGGGCCCCAACATAAGAGACAAACTGGTCTATAGTTACCAGCCAAGAACCAGGGAGACTGAGACACATAGAGGTGTGATTCAAAACCTTGTGGTTTCTGTGGCACTTGCCCCACTATGGAAAAAGATTCATTTGCAAATACCAAGAATGGTAAAATGGAAAAATAAGGAGCAATATAACTTGTAGTATGGAAGGATTATATATAAACTTACGTGGTCCTCTGGAGAGTTTTATCTAGGGAGAACAAAAAGCAGGTTACACTTAAGGCTTAATGTACATATGCTGGCTAAAAATACTGAGTATGCCATGGCAATGCATGTCAGAAATAGTGGAAACAGCAATAGACATAAGGTTAGAGCCATTGGCATAGAAAATATTCAGAGAAATGTGAGGGTGGGGATTTAGAGTAATTTTAAATGAAAAGAACAGTCCTGGATTTTTAGGTTAGCTAAAGGATTGGGGCTTAATGACAAGTTTGAAATTAGGCTCTTTTAAAGAAACAAAGAAGGCATTATAATAGACAGCCCCCCAAAAAAAACTATACCTTGTCCAAGGGATATGAGAAATTCAGACCCCCCAGCTTTCTAAATGAAGTTAGTTTTGAATACGCTATATAAGAGTTGAAAAGATGAAAATCATCTGTTTTCATATCCATTTGATGTTTTCTGTACAGGTTTTCCTGAGAAGAGATGAATTTGAAAACATATAACAAGCAAGCAAGCAAGCATGAATTTTATGATTAAAAGTAAGCTGACTTTATTTGCTTTAAAAACTGAGAACAATAAATATTATGATTTCAAGTTTCTTAAAACCATGAAATGAACAGTTATAAGCTTTAGTTTTATGTTGGATGTCACTGCACGCATCTTATTTTTGAATTTGCAATCCAAGAATCTGAATGGTGTCTTGATTAAGAATGGAATGTAGCTGTTGGTTTTAGCACTTAATTGTCATTGATGAAACAGATATTTAGCCTGTCTGTTAAAGTTAATTCACTGTCTCTGAAGCCTGGAAGGCGGTGAAATGTAAGGTATCCTGTTATTGCACTGCTGTACATGGTTATGGGAGTAAGAAGACTGAATTACACTTTTTAATGCCAATGTCTTTTTGGTAACAATAAGCAGGTGTGTGCTGTCCACTACTGCTAACTATAATAGCCAACATCTCAGTTATACTTCCAGGCTATACACGGTATACAGAAAAGTCTGTTAATCTAAACGTGGCAGTGGGTGGTGATATATCTAAGGGAAGATCTTCAGATTTAAGTCCTTCCAATGTACAACTTGGGTGATCATATGCAAGCTTTAGCAATGATAGTGTCCCTCAGCACCCATAATAAAACCATCACAGTCATGTTTGTCTATATTTCACCTAGGCATACTGTAAGTTAACTGGCTTTGATTCTCTAATGGAGGTCTTAGAATTGTTGCATCTCAACACTGAAACAATAATCCTCGGGGACTTTAATACCAAGTAGGCTCTACCTTGAGGCCAAGGCCATCAACGATGTACTCTCAGCAATCCACCTCCACAAATGGTCAAGTACCAACCAGGACAAACTATTCTGAGGGTATCAGCACATTACTGGACTGGGTACTGTCTGACTGCCCTGACCCTTTATCGGGATCACTGTTCTCTCTGATGCCCTCAGCGACCATTCACCGGTCTTGTTTCAGTGGATCAATAACTACATCTAGCCCCTACAAGAACAGTCACTAACAGGGTTCTCATCCATGGTTGACTTGAATCGCTAAAAGCAAACCTTTATCAGCAAGACTGATTCTTAGTCTGTAACTCCTGCAATGTCGATTTCACTTTTGACCACTTTATTCACCACTTTAACAAAATCTGTGACAGGCATGCCCCGCTGAAAACTTCGAAAGTCAAAGCCATTGTAACCTTTGGTTCTTCCCTGACCTGCTTGACTTACTGAGATCTAGAAACCACCTTTGGCAGAAGGCTCGGGTCTCCAGTAAGCAGACTGACTTGCACAGCTATAAGAAAACTCTAATGCTTGCACTCAGGTAATACGTGCAGCAAAATACAGTACTGTAAGGAAACCTCTCCAAAACATGGAGTGATGGTAGAAAATTTTGAACAACTTCAAGGAAGTAACTGGTCAAAATGGCAGATCTTTCCCCACTGTGCTCAGTATTGAGGGTATACCTCCATGGATCCTAGAACAATTGCAAACTCATTCAACAATGCCTTCACGGATTTGAGTTGGGTACTCTCCTTGGTTTTCTTCTGTCGATCCAGCAATGCTGAAGTTAAAGAGAATGCGGTCTTCACCCTCCCACTCCTCATTCTGTTTCAAATTCCTTACTGCTAAGAAAGCTCAAAAGTACTCTCAAAAGGTTCGGGAAAATCAATGTACAGCAGTGATTCCCTGCACCTGAAATACTTGTTAAATGATCTTGATGATATATTGGCCCCACTCACCCATATTCTTAGTGTCTCTCTCGGTACTCATGCTTCCTGACAAGTGGAAGTCTGCGATAGTGACTCTAATCTTCAAGAGTGGGCAATAGTTCCCACAAGTGCCCCATCTCCAGTCTCCATTTTACCACCTCTCTCAAAAGTACTTGAGACAATAGTAGCAGACCAGCTTGATGAATACCTAGAAAAGTATCAGCTACAATTCCCGTAGCAACACAAGTTTGGAAAGTGCTATAGTATCACAACAGCACTGCTTGAATTTACTGGTTACATACACAGTTCCCTCGATCAAGGTCTAATTGTTGGTGCAGCCTATATCAACTTATCTAAGGCATTTAACACATGAACCAGGCTCTACTAATGAAACAGCTTGAGATCATTGGTCTCTTTTCAGACACTGTGGCTTGGTTCACCAGCTACCTGCAGTACCGGACACAACAAGTCAAGATTGGCAATACCTATCCAATAGTAGGTCAGTCAACTCCAGTGTCCCCAAAGGGTTCAATCTGGGTCCGCTCTTATTTAACATTTTTAAACCAACTACCTCACACCCAGGGGCGAGTTTGTTATTTTTAGAGAGGCAAAGTAACAAAAAGTCCTGATTTTCCAGATCACAACAGTGAAGAGGGCGGGTGGCTTACGAATGCAAACAAATCAACCAGCATCAAATAATGTCCAAAAACATTTAAGACTACAGCTGAATAACTCCTGGGAGGGACCAGCCCAAGCCAAGTCAAAGCACTTTCCAACCCCACCAGTTTTACTGCAGCCTGCTCGCCCAACTCCTCCTGAGACCAGAGTCGAAAACTGACCGAGATCTGTTTTGTATTCAGTTCTTCGCTCTTCTGCCTTGGGAGTGAGGACTTACTTGTAAAGTTGAAAATATGTAAGGAACTTGACTTCCCTCTCAAGAGGCCAGGACTTCATCTCAGCTTCAATTCAAATCAGTCTTGACCTAATTTTGCCCCCACCTCAACCTCCAGCTAGATAGCTCACTAGTCTCTCACCCCTTTGCTGCTTACATAACCATTCCAAGTCCAGCCCTTAAATTGGATCCTGAACTTTGAAATGTCTGCTTGAGCTAGCCTCCCACCATTGAGAAGTGCAAAAGCATGTTTCAAAGAAGTGCAGCAAATGGCTGTGCCACCTCAGTATACCTATAAACATAGAGGGTATGGGAAACATCCAGCATGTGCATCCTCACAGCATGAGCCCTTATTTACATAGATTACATAAAAAATGCGATTATACAATGACGAGAATGAATGTTGGCCTCTGATTGGTCAGTCTTGGGCCAGACCCATGATGTTATCCCTAGTATATCCGATTCATCACAGGTCTAGTCTCAGCCTCTCCTGAACCTCTTGATGATTGTTAGCATTAGAGTGGTTTTTTGTATCTTCTCTTAAAATATTTTCCACACCAAATAAAACATCTTTAAAATAATTTTTTAAATTCTGTATAACAACACACCATTGTATAATAGCAATAATACCTCCAGGTGTGTGTCTGGTAGGATAACATCATGCCTTATGTATTGGATGCACTCGTTCAACCACTTGAGGCGTGATGTTATCCCAGATGACACATGCCCTGTCGGGCATTATTGCTTACTTGCACCCAGTGTTAACACTTTCTTTGTTATAACCAAGTTAATTCATTAGTCTCCATCCCATCCCATATTATTCAATGTCACATGCCTGAATCTGGTAAGGTAAGGTAGTTAAGAGGATGATGCTTTCCTCAAGCAAGCAAGCATTGCATCATAAGCATGGGACTTGCTGATATCCCCTGAGGCGGTGCTCTAATAAGCATGCTGATGTACCTGGTACAGTGTAACAGACCAATGCAAATCCTCTAATTGTTCAAGATGATCATGGGCATGGTGTGGTCACACAACAACCCCTACCACTCTCCTCCCATGCGCCTCCTAAGGCATATGCATCTCTGTCCATGCCCAAGGTTACACAACCCCATCCAAGCAAACACAGACTGCCCTGGCACAAAGTGGTCGATCACATAACCTAAGAGAACAGATGCCACAGGAAATTTGCTTGAACAACGACTCCAGATACCTGTGCACAGCCTCACAGGACCCATCTTGAAAGGTAAGTACTTGGTTGGTGGTTTTATTAGCATAACCTATGACAGTATGTGGTGGGCGGTTGTGGTAACCCAGGTTGCCGTGGATGCTCCCCCGACAGACTACTTCAAAATCGTCTCATCTGACAGTTTTGAAGGGTACAAGCAAACATATTTGCTTCAATTTGATGTGGTTTAATACTGTTTTTGTCCGAGCATGTGTCTCTATTCTTCTATACACAGACACGGACAGACACACACACCACCAAAAATTTACTTTTTTATACTATGTTTACATTCAGGATAGAGACAGGGTAAAGCAGGTCCAGGCAGTACAACACAGTAAATGAAACAATGCATTTTACAGTGCCCAACAAACCACCAATAGACCACAAAACAATGGACCTTCCTCCTGCCTGGGGTGGCTAGGTCACAGGTCAGGGTGCTAAATGAGGAGGAGAGACCACAGAACATCTTGTCGAACCACACAGTAAGGTGAAACTACATAAACATGCACAATTTTATAACTGAGGATTTCATACTTTCCAACAGTTCCTAATTTTGACACAGAAATGTATCTTTAGTGCTCAGAAGCCCCTTGTACGAGGGAGGTAAGCATGCATGGACCCAGCAGACTGGCATACATGTTGAAAAATATTTCTGTGCCAGTATGCCCATCCACCCTCCCTCCTCCATCACCAGTGGCCAGAAACATTTTTTCAACATGTGTGCTGTCCGCCTCTGGTCAGCACAGCAGCACAAAGCTGGCAGGCAGCAGAAGGCACAGCAAGGAACAGTGAATTAAATGTCCATGCAAAGCTACAGCTCACTCTCCCACCCCAGACCTGCAAGGCCACTATCTCCACCCAGACTGGCCAGCTCAGCTACTCTCTGCACCCTGATGGACTTGCACAGCTACTCTCCACACTCTGTATCCATCCCACCAGCACAGCCACTCTCCCACCCCCAACCAACACCATTTCCAGCTCCATTTATCTGGTATCCACTCCAGGCATCCAGGTCTGTGCCTCCCATCACAGGCACACAAAATAAATAAAACCACATTTTATACTGTATTTTGTTTATGTTTTTTCTTTGTCTGAAAGAGAGATGTTGAGCTACCGTCACAATTTGTCTGGTATACAATTACAACCCCACCCCACCGACACAATGCCTGTGCCTCCACCCACCCACACAACAGTGCCCCACCACACCACACAATGCCTGTATCCCCAACCCCACCCACACAAATGACCAGTGTCCACAACGCACACACACACACACACACACACACATATATGACCAGCAGTGTCCTCAACCCCTCACACAACCAGCAGTGTCCCCAGCCCCACACATACACGATCAGCAGTGTCCCCTAACACACACATACAAAACCAGCAGTGTCCGCAACCCCACCCACACACAACCAGAGTTCCAATCCCCCAAAAATCATGGCCAGTCAGTAATCGCTATAACAATAGCCAGGTAGTAGTATAATAATTCTTTAGGGTGTATGTTTTAGTGCAAGATTTTTTGCTAGTCTTGTAACACTGTACGGGGAGAACACAAAAACTAGACCTTTGGTTGTGTTTGCCAGGCAATGGAGACAGAGACGGCAAGGCCAAGGAATCTGTCCGTTTCACCCTCCACAGTGGATGATCAGAGAAATCAAAAAGTGAAAGATTACTTTACAGCCAGGTAAAGGATGAGGGAAAATAATGTTTCAACATTAATTAATGTCAGATGCTAACTGCGGCACAGGTCAGTGAGATACATCCCTTGACAGGTAAAGGATGAGGTGGAAATTACATTTTAACATTTACTTATGTTTATATACTGACACCAGTCAGCAAGCACAGAATGTCCCCCTTCCTAACCAACACAGACAGTCCACCAGAAACCCAGTCAGCAAACATGGACAGTTCCCCTTCACCCCACCTACAATGACAGTCCCCCAGACACCGAACAATCCCTCCCCACCAGACACCGGGCCAGCGAGCATAGAATGCCCCTCCCAACCAATAAGGACAGTCCCACCAGACACGAGGCAGCCAGCAAACATGGACGGTCCCCAATATCCCACCAAGGACAGTCCCCACCTCCTGACACACAGCTAGCAAACACAGAATTTCCCCGCCACACCAACATGAACAATCCCCCAAACACCTGGCTAGCAAACACAGAGAGTTCCTCTCCAAAAACATTGATAGTCCGTCCTAGACACCTGATCAGCAGTCACCATATTCACCCCCATAAGCCAACATGGAAAGTTCCCTCCCAGACACCCGACCAGCAAATAGTCCCCTCCCCACAAGACACCCGGGAGACAAACATGGACAGTCCACCATTATGGACAGTCCCCAGACAAATGGCCAGCCAAGTCCACTCAAACAATGGCTAGTGTCACCACTCCACCATCCCAGCCAGTGTCCCCACATCACCATGGCCTGTGTTTCCACCCCACCAGAACCAAGAATAGAAAAGTGCAGACTGCCCCAGCCCCACCAAACACTGACCACCCTCCCAGTCCCAAACACTAACAACCCCAGCCCCAAACATTGATCATCCCCCAGCCCCACCAAACACAGGCCCTCCCCAGCACCAAATACTGACCATCCTCTCAGTGAGTCAGCCCCAAAACACACAGACTGTCTCCCCAACCTCAACCCCACAAAACAGACCATCCCCAGCCCCACCAAACACAGACCATCCAGTGAGTTTCCCCAACAAACCCCACCACACCAGTAGCACAGTAACTGAGTGTCCCCACCCCACCAACATGACCAGTGTCCACACCATATCAAACAAATAGGCACCCCACCCACCCCACCAACATGGACAGCCTCAACAGCCAGCAAATTCCTCCCACCCAAAGAAACACAAGCTGATAGCAAACCTTCCACCCACCTCCCACACATGGCCATGGCCAAGACAACCTTCTCCCAAAAACACATTTCTGGGATGTGAATGGTATTAATTTCCAGCAACCAGCTTGCAGCACAGTTACTCACCAAATCAGTAAGGGCACAGACAGGGCAGCATGCAGCAGGGCACAGCAAAGCCAAGAAGGCAGGTCAGGTAGCCAAGTCTCTCTCAACAGTCCTGCCTCTCCCGATTAATCCTCGATAAGACAGTAACTAATTTTTTCTGACACCAGCTGAATGAGTCGCATTATGGGTCTGCTATAGCCTGCATGACCGCTGGCTTCTTCACTGTTCTGGGCCTGGCTTTTCACTGAACTGAATAATCCTCTCGGTGGATCGTGGAACTGGTGGGCAACGGACAGTGTGGGACTCACGACAACACGATAAATCTTTTTCTGGCCTGCTGGACACAGGAGCTGGGTGTGCAGGCAAGTCTGGTCGTGCCTCAGACTCACTGTAATTGTACTACTCGGCCTCCGCCTGGACTGTCCGTGGTAGAGACCTTGTCACGGGCCCTAGGCTCTTGGGGATGGGAGGCTCAGGTGGCAGCAGAGAGCCCAGTGCACAGCTGGCACTGAGAAACAGAGAGTAGGTTGTCAGAGGACTGGTGAGGTATATTTAAACTGGGCTGTTCAGGACAGGAGGCGGGTGGGAACACTAGACTGACTGAGACACTGGTGACACCTGACAGACAACCAATGACTGCTGCTCGACATCCTCGAATAGCTATCTCTTCTCAGCCCCACGCTATATGGATGCTGCTGCTGCCTCCATGGAAGGCACACAGACAACTAAATGACACCACTAACAGAGTACTGATCATGCAATGGCGCCAGCTTGCAGCACTCTCTGATTGGCTGTAACATGCAGGCTATTATGGTTGCAGGCTTGCAGCCAGTTGGAAAAGGGAATAGTTTTTGTTTAAGAGACACGGCACCGCATTGAAAGCCACCTTCGAGAGGTGTGCAGGCAGTCCAGGCATAGCCCTGAGCCAATTCAATATTAAAAATGATAAATCGGAGAACGATGAATGGGCTCCCAAAAGTCCTGGTCTAATTTCCAGGGGCGGAAGCTTGCCCCTCTGTCCCCTGCAATCTATGCCTATGCTCACGCCGCCACTGTTGTCTACTGCTATATGCTGATGACGTTGTTCTGTTTGTCAGTGATCCAAGCCCCCTCGCCTCAAATGTAAACTCCAGAACAACTTTGGCAGTCAAAAGTTGGTTTAAAGACCAGAAACCTGTGATGAACTATTCCAAGATGAAAATAATGCTGTTCTCCACTGCCCAAAACTGATACAGGACTCACCCCTTTCTTATCACTAACATGCTAGGCACCCCCGAGCTTGTGCAACATTTCAGTCATTTGGGGTTACGCTGAATAGCACAATGTCTTTTGACCTCCACATGGACAAAGTCATGCAGGTGTTATACACAGCTTGACTACTGGCAAGCACAGCCTAACACTATAGACCTTTAAGCTAGCTGCACAGTTCTCTGGTGACACTCATTGACTATGAGTTGATGATATATGGTTCAGCCACAGGCACCTCCCTACACCACATAAATGTTGCTTTAACAAAGCATGTTGGCTTGTCACAAGAGCAGCCTGCTTGACCCATATGTGTGGCCTGTATGCACAGACCAACCAGCTACAGTTCTCAGGCAGATCAGTACTGACTGTGTCCTTTGGTGAAAAAGTCAGTCTAGGCTTGATGCCCCCAGAGGTACAGAATCTTCACACCCACAAAGATAACCATCGCTGCATTCCACAGTTCGGACAGCTGGAGTATTTAAAATTCCCACTGTTGCATTGCCATAGGTCAAAGGTCTTTTGCCATTTGCACCCCAGGTTGGCTGAACTCCTATCCACTGACATCACAACTTTAACTTCAATTGGTCTATTTAAAAGATGACTGAGGACACAGCTAACAGTGAATGCCAGTTGTGATTGCTTCCACTGACAAACTTCACAACCTACTGCATCTCTGTTCCTTCCTGCCTCTGTTTCCTTTCCCACAGTGCCTGGCACTTACCTTCTATGCTCTTATTCTCCCCTGCTTGCTTCCTAGAGTGCTCAGTCATTGCCAGCCATCCTTGTCCCTCTTCCCTTGATCCTCCTATCCTCCCTCCCCAAACTCGCACATCCCCACCCATTACCGCCCACTGGCCTGGACACTTGTGCTCTTTCCTCTGCCTTCCATGCCTAGCCAAGCAACCTCTACCCTTCCATCTGCCAAGTCCACGTTCTTTTGGCAATGATGCCCTATGGGTTTATGTTTATGTTCCTCTCCTGTAGCCCAGTCTGTCATCTTCTGTCTTAGAGTCTGAGTTTTGTGAGTGACTGGCTGTTGTTCACAACCTGTGATTGTGATTTTCTACTAGTTATAACCATCCTTGTTCAACTGTGTTTTATTTGTTTTACCAATCTGTACAATGTCAAAATGTTGATTCTCTGACATGGAACCTATGTAATGAGCTTGTCCTCAAAGGTGTTAATCTGAGACTTCAATAAATAAATATCTGCAATTCTGTAACAAGTGACTAGTGTATGTGTATATTCAAAACCTAAACCTAACACAGACCCCTTGCAATTGAGATACTGTTATCCCAATATGTCCGGTATCAACATTTGTCCATACATGATCTAATCTGTTGTTGTATTAAGTAACAGTTATATAAATCTAAAACCAAACAAAACACAGCTGAGAGCTTCAGCTTTTATTCAGGCACAATTAAACAGAAATTTAGCTGTACAAATAAAATTTATGAAAACAGAGTCATTTCACACACCTGCTCATAAGTAATCAATTCCTGTCCCCTTTAAGTAACATCTGTAATAAAGTCATGCTGCAAAATCCCAGTTACTGCTTTGGATATTCCGCTTGTTGTTCTAGTGTGAACATTATTGGGGCCCTCAGCAGTTAGGGCTAGCATATGCCTAGCATCCTCTCCACTGGACCTGGTTGTATTTAAAACATTCATTTTAGTATGTATCCCCACCCCTGTTCTCTAGATAATGAGCCTGGTATACACTCCAATGCTAGGAGTGGTACCATGAGAGTAGTCTGCCAAAGAAAACTGTATGCCATCTAGTTGGCAGTAGTTCTTTCAAGGTGCCAGCTAGCCAAAGTTGGCATGGGGGTTACATACATATGCACGATACTAGAGCATGCACACTTTAAATCAGTGCCATCATGTCGCATATAGTGGTTGTCACTTCTGCAGTTGCAGAAAGGAAAAGTAGTGCACCAGGAAGTGGGTATGTTTATGTGACCCATAGAGGAGAATGGCTGAATAATCAGAAACACTGGAAACTATGCTGGAGCACTGTGGCAGAACATCAGACAGTAGTCCAGTTACTGTACATCGCTTCACAGTGCTTGTATACAAATCTGATGATGGCATAACTTCTGTGGAGCTTGGCCCATACAGCCATAAAAATCAGACTCAGGAGGAGTCTATTAACAAACTAGAGATCTGGTCTGGGATTTGCTCATCATCACAGTCACTTTCTTATTCTTTTCTAAGCAGTAATTTCTGGTAAATGTGCCACAACCATATCGATCTCAGTGGTGGTAGACTACTCTCGCTTTTCCCTGATTGTATTGGGTGGGGTGATAGCAATGTTGAAGTGGTAGCTGCTGGTGGTGGCACGCCTGAAAAAGTGGTCCCATGCTTGTCTGCACATTTTAGAAATGACCCTTCCTTGTTTTTGTTGAAAAACTGACCCTTTAACTCAAAAACAAGGAGTCAGTTATGGCCTCCATCCTCACCTTTTTTGCTTCAGGTGAGGAACGTGATTATGGGTTTGCATCAGATGTACAGTGGCAGCAATAGATGCACAATATTGCTAAACAGTACTCAACTGTATGTAAAAGTTTTTTTTTGAATGCATGCTTTCTTAATGTTGTCACTACCACTCCACTCATGTTGTACTCTGTCCCTAGATTTCTGTGCCCTAAGTACATTATTTTACATTTCTGTGTTCAGGACAAAAGGCTTTTCAAATTAGGGTAGTCACTAATATAAATTCTTCATAGCTTTTTTTTTAATTTCCATCAGAAATGTGAATTTTGTAAAACAAAAATTTAACTGCAGGTAATAAGATGACCATATTTTACAAAATATAAGAAATTCAGATTAGTGACTACTCTCATCTGAAAGGTCTTTTGTCCTGAACAACATTCAGACTGGTTGTTCTTGTGCACCTGGAACAGTTTTAGAGATATTTAGATTTGTTTGGAATGTGTACATTTACTAAGAATCCTGCACAGTGCATTTGGAAGATTCTCAATGAAAAGCAGTTTGGAGTTCTTTCTCCAGGGTTCTAAGCACACAATGGGTCTGAATGAGTTAAAGCAAATGTGGTCCCACAAAGGTTTGTCGTTTCAATATAGGCATACTCTCCTTTGCAAGACACTTTGCTGTGCAGTACTGTTTCCACAAAACATCTCTTTTCTCTCTACAAAGTTTATATCTGTGAGATATGCCACACACTTTAAACATTTTCCATACATTTCCATTTCCAAAAGTGTATATCTGTGGATGTGCCACATACTTTAAAATCCTTCTGGTGCATGGTCTTTGCCTAGGGAACAGTGGAGCCCATCTGTGAACCACTTAGCCCTGCCAGAAACTCCAAATGGCATTTCTCCCACCCTTTGCCCCAGACAGCCTCTGCCATCCCTTCAGGGTTACACCAAATGAGTCTCCAATCCCCAGTGAATTGCTAAAAATTCCCAACTTTAACTTTAAATTCAGCACAGTTGTAGTGAAAGGGATCCTGACCAGTGTGGTCTAGCCTTATGGGGCACACAAACCTTGGATAACTCCCTCAGAGAACAGTCTCAAATTCTTTACTCACAAATTAGTTGGTTCTACCTCCCAGTCATGGAAAGAATGAAAAGCACCTTTCTTTCCCTGGTAGCTGTCAGATTCTACTTGTTCTTCCTTAAGGCAACTGTGAACTTCAGAAATTACAGGGATTGCCCTTGGATCCACAAGAATTGCATTCCATCTCACTCCTCTGGAGTAAAACTAGAGAGTCCTGCAGGCAAACTGATGATTTTACCAAACTAGGGTGAGAAATACCAGGGCTCCTTTGACAGAGCCCCAATGGCAGACCCCTGTCACCTGACTGCCACACTTGAATTTACTGATGAACATTCTAAGCTCCCGAGAACAGCTGACTCTAAAAATGGTTATGCTACTCGAGAGTTCTAAGTGACAATCATCCTTCTCTCAGGCTAGCTGAATAAACTGATGTCATTATGAGGCTGCCATAGGGTATGTCATTATGTAGAAAGTCCCTAATAAGCTCCCACCAGCTGCCTTTTTCCTACCTGCCCAAGACTAGTACTCAATGGGATTCTAGTAGCCTGAGGGACTAGGTTGTTACACATAGTTATGTCAGCACCGCCATGTTAGCAAGGCTGGCTCCAGGGCAAACCAGGGCATATGTATGAATATCATGCATGCGCAGTACTGTAATCACTTCAGTATTACAGCGAGAGCACCGCATACTTTTCACCACTCTTTCCACTTCTAAAAGCTCTCTGCAATCATATTGGCTCTGACTAGAATTTGTCTGTGTATAGGTGTTGCATTAGCTTTTTCCAATCACCGCACGCCTCCTGTGTTTAATGATTTTTCAAAAGTATTTTGAGAGATCAGATATACTGGTTTTCATTAATTGCAACATGGCCAGGGTGATATTGTCTAGACTTGGTGTACTATGAGACTTTACATTAGTAATTTTTTGAATGAACTCTTTGGTTGTGAATACATGCTCTCCTACTTCCATGCTTAAATTTTGCTGCCCATTGAGGTATTTATTTATGGCATAATTCGATAAAAATATATATTGAAAAGTTAATTATATGTACCGGGTCTGTAATTACATCTTTATTTTCATTTAAGGCATTAACATACCTCTCAACTGTACCACATTATGAGGAATGTTCCTCATTTTACTTCAAAAGTTCCCTGTTCCACATTGTGAGGACTTTTCCCACATTCAGTGTTAACATTTTAAAGCAAACATCTGTAGTAAATGATGCGAAACATATATTATTCAATTACTAACAGCCTTTCTGAACATAAATGCAAACATTTTAACACTGTTCTGAGCTTCTTAGGCAAAGATTTGATTAAGTGTTCCACGCTTTGCTCATTTGTTTTGTATTTGAGAGGCAATGTTCCACATTTGGGGGACAAAAGTTTGAGAGGTATGGGCATTAAGTTCTGTGTTTGTTTTTAAGAGAGTTAATATAGCTGTAGAACTGTGTAATGTTTGGTTTATTAGCACTTCCTTCCAATTTCTTCTCATAAGTATGCTTTGCCTTATTTGTCTTATTTTACATAGCGCCTGTATTTGCTTGAAACTCTCTCAGCTGTCCATCGAGTTAAACTTTATTGCTTTACCATATGCTTTGTTTTTGTTTATTTTGATTATTCTTTTGTAAGCCACTTTGGTTTAATGCCTTTATGGTTATATTTCTATACTCATTTTACATGTCTGTTTATAACATATACAGTAGTATTGTGGTTTTACAACTATTCAACTTTCTTCAAGTGTCTTGCAGGGATTGACAAATCCTTGGCCGATGTCCCAGGCTACAAATTTTAGCCATCGGATGCAGTTTCACAGCACTCGTTGTCCCATGGACAACTTCACATCATTGCTGCCTTTTTGACTGCTGTTCATTGTTTCTGCTGCTAGATGTCCCACGGCTCATTCTGTTCCTTGCTAGGCTGAGGGGAGTCAGTGGGCACTGGCCACATGACTGCAAGTCTGTCTGGCTTGCACACATGTGTTTGCTGTGCCCTGTTGTGTGTGTGAGTGTGCCTGCAGCAATGGGGACCTCCTTGCAACCTGCCCAGCCATCAGAACATCAGTACCCACTGCCAGTGTGCCACCCACAGGATTGACAGGTAACTCCATCAATGGGTTTGTTTAGTGTGCCTGTCAGCCCTGGCTTGATATGGGGGTGGGGTTTGTGTGGTCGAGGAAGATGTTCATGGACAGGCACCTTTGAGCTAC
This sequence comes from Neoceratodus forsteri, assembly GCA_016271365.2. Classification (NCBI taxonomy): domain Eukaryota; kingdom Metazoa; phylum Chordata; order Ceratodontiformes; family Ceratodontidae; genus Neoceratodus; species Neoceratodus forsteri. The sequence goes on from CM028133.1 coordinate 573,845,950, forward strand.
AAGCTCAAAAGAGATGCAGATACAGTTTGTCTGCAAGCCGGAGTGCAGACTAATTTAGTTGGGGCTTCCTTGGGGGACGCCTTCAGTGCAGAGTTACTCCTGAGCTGTGTACTCCTACTGTGCTCTGCAGCATTTTGGGAGGGGGGCTGCTCAAGAATGAAGTTTTGTGAGAAAAATTGAAGACTGAAATGGAGAAGGGGCAGCTGGGAAGGTTAGGCCAGTCAGAGACCGATGATGACCAACTGAGTAATGAGTTGGTTGGCACACAGGATCAATGAATCAGGAAACTAATGTGTTCTTTTGGCATATAATTAAAAAAAAGGTGAATATGAGAGAAAAAGGAAAGAAGATACACAGTCTCTGACTGAGGACACAGAGTCAAAAACCAGGCAGGCAACCAAAAGATTCAGAAGTGGTTACTTGTAATTTAGCAAACAAAAAAAAGGAATATTGACAGTTCAGTAGGAAATGGATCGTTTGTAGTGTTTCTAATCTTACAGAGGATAGAAACAGCACAGTATGGAGAATTAAAAACTGTATTGTTGTTATCAATATAAGTTTCAGAAAGTTTACATTTGGTTTCACAGTGGCTTTCCTAGTCTCCCAGCCGATGTCAGGATAATCAAAATCTCCTGCCAGAATAATATCTACATATTCCATTGCTTTTATTATTTCTTCTATAATGTCATTATTTCCTTCTTGTGATGTACAGTATTTATTTAGATTGTGTTTACCAGGTAAGCCCACTGAGACCAAAAGTCCTTTTTTCAGGGGCAACCCAGGATGAATACACCACCAACTTTAAATTAGGTACAGTATACAGCTTTGAAAATATATTTACAATTTACATATAAGGTACAGCATACAGCACAAAAAATAATATATATACAGTTTGTACAGGAGGTTGTGTAACTGTAAGGCAGAGACAGACAGAGAGCATGTAGCAAGAAACAGATTCAGAGAAAATTGCATTGCCCAGGGGAAAAGCAAAGTACAAGGGTCATTCAAAGAGAAAAACATAACACAGTTTGTAAACAGTATACAGTTAATAGAGGTTAGTTGGTACCAGGGCGCCAAGGATTCGTGAGATAGCCACATTAGGTCATGAGAGGTAGGGAGTTTATCTAGCGGTTACAGTAGCAGTGGCTCAGTTCCAGGAGGTAGACTTTGAGACCGGCCTTGAAAGAGGAGAGGAGGGTTTGTCAAGCAGGGAAGAGGGGAGCGAGTTCCAGAAATGAGGGGCGTGAACTGAAGGAGCATTTTCCTTGATTGGTGCGGATACGGGTATGTTCAAGAGACATAAGAGTAGACGGAGGTTATCTGGTGGTCTATAACACAGTACTATGATTACTTGTTCCTTTATTGTTTATCTGTATCCATAATGTTTCTGTGGAAGAACTGGTTTTAACTTTAAATGTAATGTCCATATATTGAGTTTTGTTGAAATATAAACCGTAATACCTCCCCTTTCTTTCCCTTTCTGTCAAGTCTTATAAGGTTATACCCTTGTGTGATTTTATTCCATTCATCATTCTCGGTCCACCAAGTTTCTGTCAACATAACATCTATTTCTTCTGTTCCTAACATTACTTAGTAAACATTTGATTTTTCTTTTGGTACCTGTATTTATGTTTGTTGTATTAATTCCTGTTTTTGGTGTTTATGCCCATTTGCCCCTTCATAATCAGTTCAAATTAAAATTTTCCATGAAGTTATCAAATGCCCCAGAGAATTGGCCCACATTTTTGTTTAAATGCAGACCAGCCTTACTGTGGGCTGGGGATTCATGATATACTTTCCACAAATCAATAAATTGGAGTCCTTCCCTATGATATCTGCTATTTAGTTGTATATTGATTGTTTGAATAGTGTTGTTTTTTCTTCCCGTGCTTTGTATTAGTAGTAGTCCTGAAATAAATACCTGCCTCCCTTTTCCTGTATCTCCTTTGCTAATCCAATAATTTCATCACAAATGTCTTTTTCATGGTTATAACCAAGGTCGCTTATATCAGCACGAAGAGTGATAAACAGATTTGGTCCAGCTGTTTTAAGAATGTTAGGTATGATATGTTTTATATCTTTCACTTTAGTCTAGGGAGGCAAGAAACCAGTTGGTTTTGTTTGTCTGGATTACATATGGGAGCATTTCAGTGTCTAATAATTGAGTCCCTAGAACAATCATTTCATGTGCTTGTAACTTATTTGCACCTGTATCACCGTTGTTTGATGTAGTAAGCTCAAAACTTCATATCTATTGGTTGTTTGCAAATCTAATGCAGACAATGCTCTTCTTCTTTTACTATATTGACCTCTTTGTACTGTGTACCACTCAGTGCCTTCAGCATCCTTGCTTTTCTAAGGCCTACTAGTAATAGCTCTCTTTGGTTTTGCTCAAGTGGTTCTGCTATCCTTATTCTCTTTCGCTATATAATGTATATTCCTTACACTATTGGTACTTGTACTTGGGTGTGATTGTTTTACTATGGTTTGTTCTAAATTCAACACCTCACATAGGTTTTTTACTTGTTTTGGACATTATTTAGTTTATAGGAATCAGTATCATGTTGCAGGCATCTATTGCATTCTAAAGCACCCCAAATTGATGCTTGTTTCTTCGATATATTTTGCATTTTCTGCATTGCATTAGTTTGCCTTCCTGGCACACTTGTTGCAAAATAGAGGTACACATTTTAATTATGTGTAAAGTTTTGTTATAATACACTAAAGTTGTTTACTTACAGAGCACAGTCCTCCTATCCTCATGTATCTGCTGGACATGTCCGACACATAGAAACACAGAAATATAGAATTTGATGGCAGACAAGGACCGCTTGATCCACCTAGTCTGCCCATTTCCTACCTAACAAATAAGCTGCAGATCCTAGTTAACCAACAGCTTACTTCCTCCTACCCCCAGTAGGACTGCCTTTTGTCTGTCCCATGCATTCTTAAATTCCCCACTGTTCTTGACTCCACAACCTCCTCAGGGAAGCTGTTCCATGCATCCACAACCCTCTGAGAAAAATACTTCCTCACATTACCTCTGAGCTGTCCTCTAACTTCAAATTGTGCCCCTTGTTCTTGCACATCTCTTTTTCTGAAAGATGCCACCTTCTTGGACTTTGTTGATTCCCTTGAGGTACTTGTAAGTTTCTATGATGTCCCTCTCTCCCTCCTTTCCTCAAGGGTATACATATTACTTGTGTGTCATGGCGTGCATCTCCACATGTGGCAATGAGTGTTCACTTGGCTCACCCCACTTGCAGAGGGGTGAGTGTTGAAGTGTAATGTGGCCCTGAAGTCATTCCTGAGGTCACGGCTTACCAGTGTACAGTTTTTGCCTTTAAAACAATAGAAAATTCCTTCCTACTTCTAAGTGCTGGGTTTTAATTTCATAAACAAATGGTCTACGGGCCCAAAATGCAATAGTGCAGTTTGTAATAATTGTAGTTTGTAGGATTCTCCACAAACTACTGGATACTGCTCTTCTTGTCTGCTGCTTCCTTAACACAACAGGGACGCCACCTCCAATATCCATGTCTTACAAGTTAAAATAGATGTTTAAGCAGTGTAAATAAAATTTTATTTTAGGCCAGAGACTGCTGGTGCTGGTCTCACAGTATGTAAGCTGCCTCACAGTCAGTAATAGTCATCCAATTGCCCTGCTCACAGAGGGGTGAATATTTAAGCGTAGCATGACCCAGAAAGTCATCCCAGAGGTTACTGCTTTCCTGTGTACAATTTTTGCCTTTGAAACAATATAAAACTCTTCCTAACCCTGTGTGAGGTTTTAATTTCATAAATGAATGGGCTACAGTGCCCAAAGTGCAACAGTGCAGTTTGTAAAAGTAATTGTATTTTGTGGGATTGTCCCATGAACTACTGGAATGGTGCAGGGTCTGCAAGGGAAGCCATTCGAGGACAGGCTAAAGGAGCTTAATATATATACCCTTGAAGAAAGGAGAGAGAGGGGGACATGATAGAAACGCTTAAGTACCTCAGTGGAATCAACAAAGTCCAAGAGGGTAGCATCTTTCAGAATAAGAGATGTGCAAGAACAATGGGACACAATTTGAAGATAGAGGAGGACAGCTCAGGGACAATGTGAGGAAGAATTTTTTTCACAGAGGTAGTGTATGCATGGAACAGCCTTCCTGAGGAGATTGTGGGGTCTAAATCTGTGGAGAACTCAAGAATGCATGGGACAGACATAAGGCAATTTTTGTGGGGGTAGGAAGAAATAAACTGTTGGTTAAACAGAATCTGCAGCTTATCATCTAGGTAGGGAAATGGGCAGACTAAATAGGCCAAGCGTCCTTATCTGCTGTCAAAGTCTATGTTTCTGTGGATGTTTCTATGTTCCTCTTCCTGTTTCCTTAATAGAGCAGGGACTTCCCCTCCATATATACATCTTACAAGTCAAAATAGATGTTTCAGCAGTTTAAATACAATTTTATAACAGGGCAGAGATTACTGGTGCCTGTCTCATAGCATGCAAGCTATTTCACAGGTCAGCAATAGTCACACTGCAGTTTCTGCAGATAGTCCACCAGCAAAGGGACACCTCGACTGCACCACATCTAAAATAAGTCAAATCTGATCTTGATGCCTATTGTCTACATAAAAGACCAACATTGCCCGGCCTCACCTTCCTTTGCCAGTGCTGTTACAAGGTGGGAACCAGGGCCTCCACCTCCTGACATGCCAATTCACAAAATGTCACCTAGTGACAATTACTACACTAATTCACCCCAATTATGGTGCATGACTAACAAAACTGCACAAAATAAACTGTGTGTTTTACTTCTACTTCCAGGCTATATACACTCTGAAACCATACCCCAGGAATCTATAGACTAATTTCTGATACCCTGACCCTGCCCAGCCTCTTAAAAGCTCATGGACGCAATCACAGCAGAGGAGGTTGATGCAACCAGATGCTCCAAGACCATGAAATTCAGAGCCAGATGAATATGGTGCAGAATTCTACAAGGCTGCCAAGCAACACATCCTGTCCCCACTCCTCCAGGTGTTCAAAGCCACTGTGCAAAGAGGTCCACCCCTGCCAATCTGGGCATATCGGCAAACTGTGACCCAAAGCCAGACAAAATAAACTACTATATTGTTAGTATAGGCTGATTTTGGTTCTTAATGCTGACTGCAAATACTTCATGGATATACTAACCAATAAGCTGGATCAGATCCTCCCTCTCTGGTGAGACTTGATCAGACTGGATTTTTCCTATCCAGAATGACAGCTGATAACACCAGGCAGACACTGCACCTTATACACAAGATGCAGAGGTGCCAACATCCATTGACTGTTCACTGTCTGGTTGCCAAGAAGACATTTGGCTTGGGTTTTTGGCCCTTTATATACTCAGTTATAGGCAAGCTGGGACCCCATCCTCTGATTCAACTCCTTCAGAACATTTTGATGCCCACCCTGCCTGTGTAAATGTAGTTGGAGACCACTTGGACTTATTCACCCTTCAAATGAGAAACCAGACAGGGATGCCCACTAACCTCTCCTACTCTCCCATTCACAGTCTACAACAAATGTTGATATCAGGGATTTATTGTTCGCCAAATGTTAAACCTGACATTTTTACTTATTACAGGATCTCTTGCAAGATTATATAGATGCACATAAAATATTAATGGTAGGGACTTTAACACAAATTTGCAATCAATTAATAATACACATCCTTTGATTGACCTCCAAGTGAATCTAGGCCTTAGAAAATTAATTGAAGAACCCACAAGGATTTATTCAAAAGATCAACTACTTCAACTGTAAGAAACCTGATTTTACAAACTTTCCTTCAAATTACGAGTTGTTGTGTTTTCCCAGATTCATTTTCAGATCACCAATTGATTTATTGCATTAGAAATAAGGCACAATATTTGACAATGTATAGACTTATCAAGTGACAATGTTATAAGAAATTCAGCTATGTGAAATTCATGATGGATCTGGAAAATGTTCCATGGGTGAAAATAGAATTCTCCAGGTCATCCGTCCTGACTGGGTGCCCGCTGCTTGCAGCACTTGGCTCTGATCCAAGCTAGCCATTTCAGCCTCCTACCTGCCCACCCTGACTTGGGAAACAGGTCATCCGCCCTTGACTGGGCACTTGCTGCTTGTGGCAGTCAGCTCTGAAGTGAGCTGGCCACTTTGATCTCCTGCCCGCCCACCAGATTTGGGAAACAGGTCATCCACCCCTGGCTGGCACCCCATTGCTTGCAGCACTCAGCTCTGAACCGAGCCAGCTGCTTCGATCTCCTGCCTGCCTGGACTTGGGGAAACGTATGTCAGCTTGAGATACTGGGAAGCTATGGTTCCCTAATCCTAGACCCAATTGACTGATTTCTGCACAGTTTCATCTCCTCATTTGCTGACTGTGCTGCTAGCCCTCTCTCATTGGACCTACTAGCTGTGTACTACTTCAGTGCTTTATTTTAAATGCAATCCAGGCAGATCTGAACTTAACACTCCTAGCCTGTTCTTTAGTTGCCAAATGTGTTAGCCCTCAGAATTTTCCTGCTGTCTAGTGGTTTACATAGCCTGTAATAATTCCTAAATTGCCTGTTTGCATACTGAATTTCTTTGTTCTAATTTTCAGCCTGTAATTTGCTGTGAATGTTTACTGCTTAGTGTACAGAACTTCCTGCTTGTGAAAGTTTGCATTGAGCAGATTATCATGTGAGGCGCTATGCTGGGCGAGAGCGATCGTGTGGTCTGTATGTCGCGGTTTGCCGTTGCCGCTGAATGGCTCTGCTGTTGAGTTCTTTTCAGAACGTGTACATCATAATTGTCTGGCCTATACTGAATTTCGACAATTGGAACATTTGTGGGACACTTGTGGACGTTGTTAATTCTGGAGTTCACAGGAAGGTTTTGGGATCGCTTTTCTGTCTGTTTGACTTTTGGACTCTGTCTGGGATGGACTCCAGAAGAGGAGCTCTTTCTTTTAGATGAAGTCCTGATTGTTGGTGATCCTCACAGAGGAAGAACTCAGAAGAAGCCATTTGGTAACCTCTGATCTATTGTGAATTGCTCTCGCTTCTTGCTGCCAAGGGTTTATAATCTGGTAGGCAAGGAACTGCAGGCCCTTTTCATTATTCTGGGGCTACGGAGACTGCGATTTTGGATCTATCCTGTGCGCCTGGAGTTAACTGTTGATTGTTTGTTGGCATGGAAGTGGGTGGTCTGTTCTTTTCCGGGTTGCTCCACAGCTGGCTCTTCGTTGGGCAGGAGTTGGGGTTCTGCCGGCGGGGAGCCATTTGGCTTAGCCGGGCTTCGAGGTCTTTGAGGAATCGGCCCGGTGGGCCATTTCTTATTGAGGACCAAGCTACAGTGGGAGAGTATTCTTGGTGGTGGTTCTCCTGGGTCAGATCTTTTGGACCCCTGCCAGCATTTCTGGTGACTGACAATCTTGTTCTCTGTATAACTGAGAACTTTTGAAGATCCATAAAAAGGTTCACCCAGACAAAGTTTTGGATACTGGTTATGGTCAGACTGTGGTTCATTTTAGAAACAGTGAAAATGTATTTTATTTTGTTAATACTATCTAGGCTCCATCTTCTATGTGAGAGGTAATCTGATTTGAGCCTTCTATTCCAAATTTTCCAGGTAGTGAGATTGCCTGGTTAATCTGCTTGGGGAGGGGGTTTTGTATTTTTATGTTTGAATTATATGAGTTTTTTAAAATTTTGGTTTATGTTTAATTAGATTTATTTTAGGTTTATTTAGTTTAAGTTTTTATTTTATTATTGTTTCGGTTTAGTTGTAGTATTGTGGCATGTGTCGGCCCATAATCCCCATGGCAGTGCACTATTTACCCTCCTTGCTTCATGCCCTCCACTTTTTCTATCCTCTCCACTTTGATACATACCAGTGCTGTAGAGTGTTGGGAATTGCTTGAAGGAGAAGGAGAGGGCAGGGGATGGTGAACCAGGGAGGATGGATGGGGGCTATGTATCTGGGTAGTGAGACATAGAAGGCACCCTGTGGCGAAATGGAATCCAGACTGTGGTTTGCCCTTGTCTGGTGTCCATACCCAAGGGCACTACAGAATTTGGTAGGCAGATGGGTTTGACAGCTTTGAGGTCTGCTCAACTTGGAAGTGTTATGCAATGCTAGGTCTGTTAGAAACAAGACAGGTATTATTGCTGATCTTGTTGGTTCGTGGATTTGGCTTGCATCACCGAGACCTGGCTGGATGAAAACTCAGGCCCCACGCTGAGCCATGACTCTGGCCGAGTACTTGGTGATACACCACCTGAGATTGACCTCAGGGGTGGAGATTTGCAGTCTGTTTTAAGACAGAATTGGACCTCAAAAGTGTAGTTGTGGGGAGACTGAGTTCTTTGAGTGTACAGTGGTAGCGGTGTTGGCGTCGAATCGTACTTCATCTACCACCCACCAGGTGATGGGAAATGGTTCTTACAGGAAGTGGCAGACTTCATCTTTGACATGTTGTTAGAGTCGCAGATTGATGGTTCTGGGTGACTTTAATGCCTGGGTCAATGATGAACTCTCACAATTTGGTAATCAATTCCTCCAGTTAATGATATCTTTGGGCTTTACACAGGTAGTTTCTACTGCTACCCATAAATCTGGACATTCCTTGACTTAGTCTTCTCTTAAGGATTGATAATTACTGATTTGGGGTGGAACCAGTCATATGGTCAGACCACTGCACCGTGGGGTTCAATTTTATTTCCCCTGAGAAGGCCTTCCCTGTGGAGATGGTGAGATACCGCCTTTATGGGATATTTCTCCCAAGGCCTTGTGGCAATTCCTGACCTCTCATCTCCCATGTTGGCAAGCAGTAGTCCAAAGACCTTGGTAATGGCCTATAATAGGGTGGTTACTTGGCTCTGGATACTATTGCTTCTGTTTGTGTATGCCCTCTCTCTCTGTCCCAAGGCTCCTGGTTTGATGGGACATTGAGGGAGATGTGGAGACAGGGGCTAAGATTAGAACACTGTTGGTGCAGATCCACCAGTGATACCAACCACCTTAAATTGATGGACCATTACTCTGTCTATCAATCTGAAATCTCCCATAACAAGGCAGAATTCTGTCCAGGGAGATTGTTGCTGCTAGAACTGACCAGCTCAGCTGTTTCGAACTGTGGACAGGCTGTGCAGCCCAGCTTGTCTACACATTTGGAGAACTTTTTGCAATTAGAGTGCGAGGAGCTCACGTGTTTTTCGCTAATAAGGTGGCCAATATCAGGGTGAATCTGCATCCTGTGGCTTCTAAGGGAATGCGTTGAACAGCGGGTTCACAGTTCCTCAATTTTCATGGTGTTCCTTCAGCAGACCTGATTTCATGGACGCCAGGAGGATTATCCATGGTATGCACCCTACGAGCTGTAGTTTGGATCCTGAACCAACTCCCTAATATTGGGTTGTTGTGACATCATCGGTCCAATCCTTGTGCAAATAGTCTGGTGCTCCCTGGACTCGGTGAGTTTCCTAGCTCCTGAAAGAAGCGGTGGTGACACCGCTTGAAGAAAGCTACCTTGATCCAGATTGTTTGCAAACTACAGACCCATCTCTAACCTACCCTTTATTAGGAAAGTGATTGAGAAAGTAGTGGCAATCCAATTGAGAACCATTTAACCATCCATGACATATACGAACCCTTCCAATCCAGGTTTCTTAAAAGACATAGCACTGAGACTGTGCTGGTTCAGGTGCTTAATGATCTCTTGAGGGTGAGAGACCGAAGAGACATTCTATTCTAGTTCTTCTTGATCTCTCTTCAGCTTTTGACACTCGTGGACCACGTGGTGTTGTTAGCACACCTGGAGGCAGATCTGTGGAATATCGGAAACGGTCCTTGATGGTTCACCTCATTCCTCACTGGGAGATCACAATGAGTTGTGTTGGGGATTTTTTCCTCTGGCCCAATTTCTTTGTTGTGTGGGATGCCTCAGGGTTCTGTGCTATCTCCCATGTTACTTATGTGTATATGCTGCTCCTCGGAGACATATTATAAGACGGTATAAGCTGAGGTTTCATTGTTATGCTGATGATACCCAACTATACTTGTCTTTTGCCCCTGACCAGGATGGAGCTCTCTTGGTGTTTAACAACTGCCTGAAAGAAATCCAGGATTGGATGGACTCTAGTTGGCTGAAGTTGAACTCAGAAAAGGCTGAGGTTTTGTTGTGGATCCGGGTTGTCGGACACAGAGGTCGCCTGTTGGTGCACTCTCAGGAATTTTTCTTGGGGTGTATCACTCCTAACCTCTGAACAGGTGCGTAACCTAGGGGTTATTTTAGATGACAGGCTGACACTACAGTCACAAGTGTCAGTGGTTGTCAAAACTTCCTTCTACCACCTTAGGAATGTCGCTAGAGTGAAACACCTTGTTCCGCTCTGACTCATTACAACGTTGGTCCATGCCTTTGTGTCTCTGGCTTGACTTCTGCAATGCCCTGTATTTTGGGCTGTCTAGTTGAAATTGCCACCTCCAGCTAGTGCAGAATGCAGCAGCATGGGTTTTGACTGGGACAAGCAGGTATCGCCACATCTCCTCAGTGCTGCGCAATCTGCACTGGCTTCCTGTTCGATGGATGGATACCTTTAAAGTCTGTTTATTGACTTTCAAAGCAATACATGATCAGGGTCCAGCCTAGCTGAAAGATCTCCTGGTTTCTTACTGTCCGGCCAGTACTCTGCTCAGCTGATGACGGGTTGTTAGAGATTCCAAGACTGAGCCTAAATTCATCTGGTTGTAGAGCTTTTCTATGCTGCTTCTCACTCTTTGAATTTCTACTCCTGTCGGTTGTGGTTATGCACCTCCTTGAGGAGTTCAAGAGGGATTTAAAACTCACTTGTATCAGTCTGCCTTTTAGACCAGTGATTGTGATGTAACATTCTGAGAGTGATGTTTTATCTGTGTTTTATCTGTGTTTTATTTGTGTTTTATATCTTTGTACAGCGCCTTGAAATTGAAAGGCGCTTAGAAATAAAATTTATTATTATTATTAGTGTACAGAAACACCTGCTGTCTAGTGATCTTATATAGGATTATGGCATTGCTAGCCTAAGGATTTAGCCATAGATTGTTTATCTGTTATTTTTTCTACTCTTTTTACCCAAATTAGAGCCAACTTTCTGAACCTGCTGCTCCTAGCCTTACTGCTGTGGCAAGCCCTGCCTCCTCTTCTCTGAGCCTTTGAAACCTGTCTTCTTAATCCACTTTCACTGTCCCCTCTCCAGCTTGTATTTCATCTCCCTGCCCCTACCTTCAAAAAGTTTAGCCCATTGTCTTCGGGAACACCCAGGATCCATTTCCTGACACCTTCCTTCTATTAGTTCTTCCTGTCTGCCTCTTCCCTCCTGCTTTCACATTTCTTTTGTTTTTCTCCAGGCCCACCCATCAATACTGATACAGCTCTTTTTGGAAAGTATATCTTTGACCCATGCCTCTCCTTTTCCTCTCTGGCTGATTTTTGCACAGTTTTGTCTCTTCATTGGCAGACTGCTGCTATCCCTCTCCCATTGGATTTAAGTAGCTGTGCACAGT